>CM053627.1:59790846-59818878 GCA_028646595.1 Phalanger gymnotis
ACCATCCAGGCTATCCTGGGCTGGAGCCCTGCTTCCCTCTGCTACTTTGTGGGTTCTGCAGTTCTAGAATTGGTTCAGAGCCAATTTTTTTATAGGTTTTTGGAGGGACTTGGTGGGGAGCTTACGCCAGTTACTGCTTTCCAATCGTAATCTTGAAGGTGTTATTTATTAACAGCAATATTGCCAAGGGTGTCAGATGTTAGGAAATCTTACTTAGGGGGAGGTGGAGTAGAGAGTAATACAAAAACTTGAAATATTTTAAGACTATTAGACAGAAGATGAATTAGACTTTTTCTTTATTGCATCAGAGGGCACACTGGTGAGAGGTAAAAAGAGATGTATGTCAGCATAACATAAAGAAATTTGTTTTAGATTTTCTAAAAGCTTTCTTTTGAGGTAGGCAATTAACTGTCATTTGAAGTCTTTAAAATAGATTTACAGGACTAGTTATGGCTTTTGTCGTTTCTCCCTTTATAATATCTCTTATGTCCATCTTCTTTTAACTATTTGCTCAGCTAGCAGCCTAGGTCATGCCCTTTTTGTCAAGAATTTTTAAAGTATCTTAGTATGTCTCCCTAGTGTAATCTTTCCTTCTCTAATTCATCACATATACAACTACAAAATTAGTATTTCTAAAATGCAGCACTCTTGTCATTCCCAGAATCAAGAAGTTCCAGTTTTCTTAATAGTCTCATATTTTATTCCTAACAATCTACCAATTCCAAACCTGTCATGACAGGATCTGTTTTGCCCCTATGTCACATAAGTCTAAATTTTTGACAATTTCTAGGGATAATTAAAGAATTGTTTTCAGCCATAAGATTCCCATTTATTGGTAATGTAGTGACCAAAATACTGTATTTAGAGTCAGGGAAACTTGGGTTCAGATCTTGCTTCCAATATTTATTAGCTCTGTGACTCTAGATAAATTTTTCGACTTTCCTAAGCCTCAATTTCTTCATCTGTAAAATAATGGAGTTGGATTTCATTACCTACATGGTTCCTTCCAGCTCTAAATCTACTCTTTTATCCACTATGATTAGGCACACTTGGAATCCATATGCAATATCTTTACATGAGATTTTGTATTCAGTTTGACTTTACTTGTTCATGCACCAAACATTCATTAAATGTCCACTATGTGCTAGGAATACAAGATAGGAGTTACATTAGTAAGGTTATTGGTAACTTTTTATATTGTTTCCAGGCTGTTTCTAGTCTGTTCCTGTTTTGTTTATTTATACTTTTTACTCACTTTTTCTAACTTTCAGGAAAAAGTTGCAGTCAAGTACTTCTTAAAATAGCTCAAAGCACTTTTATCTCAAATTGTTGCCACAATATTTGCAGCTTCTGGCATTTGTTTGCAACTTGTGGATTGCCAGTCTTTCGTTTCTGATAACAGATCAGCATTTCCTCTGGCTGAGTTTAAGGAATTTGTGGACATGAACCTTATCTAAGCTGTCACTATTATGTCTATTAAGTGCTCTTAAACAAATGGTACAACTGAAGGGATGCCATGGCCTACCAAGAATGTTTTAAGGTCAGCTATTGGAAAAGATTAGTAAAGTTTCTTGTCATTCAGTGTGACACATTCAAGAAAGGGAATCAGTCTTACTGAATTACTAATAATATGACATCTCAAGATTTGCCTTGACCATTTCATCCAGCCTTAGCTGAAAACTTACAAGTCAAAAGGACACTATCCTGAACTTTTGATGAGTGTGCCCACCACCTACTAATGTTTACCACAAGAATTACTCTTTGCTATTAACTATGTAGCTTGATCAAAATGTATTTTTATCACTGCAGTTAAAGTCACAAATGCTTTTTATACAATTTCCAGAGTGCATTCGGTCCATTTTAGAGTTGCACATTGATCACCTATGAAAGTGTTCTTCGAAGGAACCATTAGGAGCAGAACCATCAGAAGTTTATCCTCAATGCTGCCTGGCATTGATTTTTAGACTACAGAAATACAAAGAAAAAGAAGCATTTTTACCCAACCCCTTCAACTACTGAAGCAAAATGATTTGATATTTCTACACTGAGCCATATAAAATAGAGAGTATTTCACCAAAAGTATATCCTCTTTGACTAAAATAATTATTTGGTAATTAAAAATATATGTTAACTAAAGAGAGCTGGACAGACCATAGAGAATGCTATGAGGCAAAATTTCTATTTTTACTTCTTGTGTGTTCTAATTAACATTTTGCTCTGTTTTCCTTCCCATATTTGTAATTTATAATGAGTTTATCCCATCATAGTTTTTCTTTTTTTTTTTTAAAGACAAAGGTAATGTTAGCATACTGAAGTTCTCTTCACCCCTTCTAGTCTTTGTAAATACTAACAGCTATCTTGACTTTTGGTGTTAAAACATGGCTTGTGAATGACAGTGATAACACTGCATAAGAAAGTTGATGGTACTTCTTCAACAGGTCCGAGTGTGAATATTAGCATCTCCATCACTCTTCCAATCGTCGTATCTGTTTGCAAATTGATGGTCTATTTATATCATACTCTACTTACCTTATAGAAAGGATGTACTTACTAGATTTTTAAATTATCTTTTCTTAATCTCATTTTGGAGCAGTTCAATACCAAAACCTTTCTATCAAGTGTTTTAGTTTCCTAATTGGCTGCCTGAAACTATAATGTGTTACTTGAAACTTATTACTGAGACTTTTGCATCACCTTACTGGAATGTGTCTTAACACATTTTTGTTATATAGTGTTATGTTGTGTGATGCCCTGAGAACTGACGATCTTATTTGATAACTATCAATTTTAATAGAACTATAAATGATACATTCTTTCATTATCTTGCAGAATTAAGAATTTCACTATGAACAATGGTAAAAAAAAGGCTAGATATATGACACTTGAATATATTTTGCAAAATTTTTTACATACATTATCTCTTTTGAGCTTCATAACAAACATGAAATGCACAAGTACTCAATTTTACAGTTGAGAACTCAGAGAGGTTATTTGTATTTACCAGCACACACAGGGAAAAAAGACAACACCAACAAAAATACCCAACAAACCTGTAAACTTGCAGATTTAATACTCACTCCTTCATTCCCCTGAACAAAATATTGCTATTCTTCTTTATTTCTATGGCCATATATTAATTACTCTTTCAGTTTCCATGAACTTCCATCTAAATATGTATCTTCTCCAGAGAAAATAATTCACTACATGTCAACTATAGAGAAAAAATTCTGTAAGAGCCTTCTGCTGAATTAGTCATAAGTAGATGAATATTAAGATAGTGACCACCCTAGTTTCCCTTCTTTTGTTTCAACTTAATAATATACCTATAACATAAAACACTGTGCTCATTATTTATGTGGGTTACAAGTCCTACAGATTTTAGTTTTGTTGAATTTAAAAATTAATGGCTTCCTGGATTGTTATTATTATTATTATTAGGTGTAGCAGTAGTAGTAGTAGTAGCATTAATGACTCATCAGGCTTTACCAAGAACACAGTATTAAATGCATGTGTTCTATTTCTTAGTTCAAATGCTTGAAGTAAAGGACTGTGATTCCTGATATAAGAACCTAATTTTGATTGTAATAATACAAAGCTGCAATCAAACAAATAGCATGATGAATAGGAATGCTAAGCATCTCTCTTTACTGATGAAACAAACAACCATAAATAGGATTTTCATCCTTAACAAAAATGAAATTAAGCTATTTTGGTCAGAGAGGGAGCATTTGTTTACAAATAATCATGTAATTTTCCAGAAATGAAAAGCTGCATAGACATTTAGTTTTGTTTTTCATTTCATAAAAAAAGGTAAGACAAATTTCAGTCTACATATCCAGTGTGCTTTTAAATAAAAACATCTTTTTTTTTTGGTTTTAGAGTTTAAACTCTATTCTCTGTTCAGTGCAGGAAATAAAAAACAATCTTTATGAAGAAATTACTTCATTTAAATCAAAGCTGACTTATTCATTCATAAAGTTAAATTAGGTAAGAAGTTGGCCTAGGGAAAGGAATTATTTGAAGTTAGATTGATCTATAATTTCGTGCATGTGGATATGCCCTTCACCAATTGAAACCACCCCCACCACCTGCCCAGCCCAGACCCCCTTGTTCCTACTCTCTTTTGGGTAGGTTTCCTCTACAAAGACTTTGATACATTGTAAACTTTCTCCCTGTTCTTTTAATATTGTAGCCATATCGCCTCAGAATTTAGGTTCTTCTGATTGCCTCTCAGTCTTACACATTATCCAGACGGCTTCATTCATGTTTGAAACAGATGACTAGCGCTGAAACTCTACCTTTGCCACTAATTTCCAGCAAGTTCTTAGAAAAGTCTCCTAACTCCAGGTTTCAGATTCCTTATATATGAAACGAGGGTGCTAGACTCATTTTGTCCAGGTAGTTTTGCACACCTTGTCCTTATCTCATTATGTTATCACACTCATTCTTTGAGCAAAGCATCACTGGTAAGATGATATATTGTGCTTATGCCTGCTATGAATTTTTCCATTTAACTTTATATATGGCATTTTTTTTTAGCTAGCATACATGTACTACTTTAAGGTTTATAAATCTATTTAGAGATTTTATCTTATTTTGTTTTACCTTGTGATTTTACCTCACAACAACTTGGGAGGTGGGTGGGTACTCCTCGCTTACAGATAAGAAAACTCGCTAAAGAATTTTTAATTTTGAGCTCATTTACCACAAATCTTATTATTAGAGACTACCTTTTACAACAGTGAACAGTCTGGGATCGTTGAAATGTCCAAACATTCACGGACAAAATCTTTTTGAATAAAACGTTGTTTAGTGTTTTATTTTCCTATAGTTACATGTAAAACCACTTATTAACATTTGCTTTTAAAACTTTGAGTTCCAAATTCTCTCCCTTCCCACCCACCCCCATTGAGAAGGCAAGCAATTTGATATAGGTTATACATGCGTAATTATGCAAAACATTTCCACAATAGTCATGTAGTGACAGAAAACAGACAAGAAAAGCCTCAATGAAAAAAAGTTAAAAAAAAAAGGTATGCTTCAATCCATATTCAGACACCGTCAGTTCTTTCTCTGTAGATGGATATAATTTTTTTTATCATAAATCCTTCCAAGTTGTGTCATCATATTGCTGAGAACAGCTAAGTCAATCACAGCTAATCATCCTAAAATATGTCTGTTACTTTGTACACAGTACATTTCACTTTGAATTAGCTCATGTAAATCTTTCCAGGTTTTTCTGGGAGCATCCTTGCAGATAAAATCTAGTAAAGTTTCTTGTCCTAACTCAATCCTCAGTCTGCTTTATGATCAATACGCAGTGCTCATTTAAAATCAACATATGAGTGTGGGGGGGTGCGGCCAACCAGTGGACCATTGACTTTACGAATTCCCTAATTAATTGATTTGATTACATGCCATAGAACTTTGTTCGAAGGGCTAGACTCCTGCAATTAGACATGGGTTTTTATATATTGCTTAACAGACACAGGGAATAGGTCTTATTTTCCAGTGTTAGGAGTTGCACCTGAGATGCTTGGTGACCAAAGTTGGAGAGCTTAGATTCTTGTTTGGACACTTCCCTTTCCCATTGTCTAAAAAAGTAGTCTGTGAAACTTCTCAGCCCCTATTTTTTCTTTTTTCCATGTGTTCTCTCCCTTGGATTTTGAAACAGAACTGCAGCAAGTGGTAGGAAACAACTCTGACTCAAGCAGCAGAAAAAAAAAAGTTCACAAAAAAAGCAAATTGTAATCCTGAAAGGAGAGTTTCTGGACATTCCACTCTTGTTCAATTTCTTTTGCTTTTGTTTCCTTTTTTAATGCAGGTGATGAATTCAAGTTCCTGAGAATGGTTATTCCATGAATGTTTTAGAGTTGTGAGAAATCAAGAGTTACTGAGTTTGATCATTGGGACATTGGCTTCCTAGGGAGGTATAATTGCCTCAAAATTTTAATTGCACTATTTGTAAAAAGAGAAGGAACACCTCAATGTATTCTGCAGCTGGAAGACTGGAGTCATGACATGTAGAACCCAGAAAACTGAACTTTGCCAAGACATCGTGGTATTACTGGCAGAAAAGATGAATGGAGAATGTTTGTTAACTGAATCACAAAATATCTTTACTTTCTGGGGAGGAACTAGTGAGATGTTTATACATTTTACTTTTTTTGTTTTCTGTTCAAGGATTCTTCTGAAGATCCCATTGTGGTTAGATCACCAAAATTAGACCAAAACAATATGAGCTGGTTCACCTTGGGGCACCCAGACTATGGGTCATAAATACCGATAATACTAATTGAGTGAGCAATTTATTCATTCTCTATGTAACTGTCTGGACATTATGAAATTTTCATTCATTCTGTTTACCTAATCAGTATTTTTTTTCACATTGTTGTGAATATAAGTAAAAAGTCTCAGAATTATTCTGGGGATTGAAAGAACATACATAAATTATCCAAAAATAAGAACATTTATAGTATCTTATACTTCTTTCATTTGGAATTTAAGCATAGCATCTTCATTGTCACTCTATGGTCAGCATACCTATTACCTGATTCTCACTCGTTTCATATCAGTGGATACTAGAACCAAGTAATCTCTTTTGTCTTACCTGTCATGAAAGTTTGTATGATTTTGATATGCCTTCGTATAGTTGATATTTACATACTACTTAAACATACATGAAGAGTCTTACATTTATTATCTCATTTGACAGCCATACCAATCCTGTGAGTTGGGAACCATCATTATTCCTATTTTACAAATGTGGATGCTGAAGCCAAAAATTGCATGTGAATTGCCCAGAGTCACACAGTGAGGAAGTTTTGGAGACAGATTGCAAACTCTGCTATCAACTATATAACCATACGCACTTGATATATACCACTCACCCACTCCATCATTATGGATATACAGGAAAATATAAACAAGAGTCACATAATATGGTCCAACATAAATAGACTGAAAAATGCACCACTGGAGATATTCACTACTTCAGTGAGATTATATGTCTACCAATACATCATAACAAATAATAATGAGATCTCTAAAAAACAAAAATGAATGAATCAAATTAATTATTAAATCAATTTAAAATTAAATTAATTTATTAGTTAATATCAGATTAAATATTATTTAATGCCAATTAAATATTATTTATTGTTAAATGGAATAATTAATATTAAATTTATGTCAGCTGTCTATTAGATTATCTAAATATTTAATTAAATATTGAATTTAAAAGGTTTTGCACAAACAAAACCAATGCAACCAAGATTAAGAGAAAAGAAAATTGGGGGTGAAATAAATACAACACATCTCTAGTAAAGGCCTCATTTCTGAGTCAAATTTATAAGAATACAAGTCATTTTCCAATTGATAAATGATAACAGGATATAACTATGCCATTTTCAGATGAAGAACTCAAAGCTATTTATAGTAATATAAAAAATTTGTCACTTTAATGTAAATTAAAACAACTCTGAGTTATCACCTCACACCTCTCAGATTGGTTAATATGACAGAAGAGGAAAAAGATAAATATTGAAGAGATTGTGGGAAAATTGGTGCACTAATGCACTGTTGGAATTGTGAACTGACTCAAGCATTCTGAAGAGCCATTTGGAACCAGAGTGATAAATTGTGCACACAATTTGACTCAGCAATGCCATAACTAGGTCTGTATCCCAAAGAGATTTAAAAAAAAAGGAAAAAGGAACTATTTGTACAAAAAATATTTATATCAGCTCTATTTGTGGTGGCAATGAATTAGAAATTGAGAGAATCTCAATTGGGGAATGGCTGAAAAAGTTGTAGTATATGATTGTGATGTAATATTATTGTGCTATAAGAAATGGTGAGCAGGATGCTTTCTGAAAAATCTGAGAAGACATTTATATGAACTGATCCAAAGTAAAGTCAGCAAAACAAGGAGAATATTGTACACAATAACACCAATACTGTATGATGACCAACTGTGAATGATTTAGCTATTCTAAGCAATACTATGAAGCAAGACAAGTATACTACTTTTCACTTTGTTTTTTTGTGGTGTCTTTCTTGGGGGGGGCGGTCTGTGTTTTCTTTCACAAAATTAACATTAAAAATGTTTTGCATGATTGCACATATATAACCTATATCACTATCTCAGGGAGAGGAAAAGGGAGGTAGGGAAGGAGAAAATTTGAAACATTTTTAATATGAATGCTAAAGATTATTTTAAATGTAATTGGGAAAAATAAAATAGTATTTTGAAAGGGTGAATGTAATTTTTAAATTAATGTTACTTCATCTGGCATTGGTTTAACAACATGATATTACAGAGGGAATAAAAAAAGACCTAGGCACATGTCATAGAAGATCAGGGCTATAAAATTTTTGAAACATTAACATACATACCATATGTCACTGAAGTAAAGATTGACTACACTGTGAATTTGTAGACATGCTAGTGCTTGTGATAGCATACACAAATATACAAAGAAAATTTTTGTTGCTATATTTGTTGTTGGCTTCTGATGCAAAGTTTTCTGCTGCTGCAGAGACACCACTAGGACATTGATGAGAAGATGGGAAATCCCATATCCTTAAAGCTGGAAATGTCCTCCTTTAGGCAAAGGCAGAGAGTAGTGGTAAGAAGGAGACTTGGCTTAGTCTCAAAAATCAGGCTTTTCCTTCTCAGCAAGTTTAGCTAGAATGTGATGTTAATTCTAATTTCTGGAATGAATCCTTCCTCTAATTGCTTGATCATTTACAGACAATCTTTGCAATCTGACCAAGTATCCTTAGCCTATCCAAAAATGATTTTTGTTCAACATTATTTTAGTTTGGAGGCTATTAGTCTAAAACCTTTGAGTGATTAGTCAACTGAAGTATGTTCTCATTGAGTTAATGAGTCAAAGATAAAGTCAGATGGGGTAATTTTGACCCTTGGAAGGGAAAGGAGAATAAGTATTTATGTAATTTCTGTGTGCCAGACACTGTGCTAAGCCCTTCACAAATATGTTATTTAATCCTTACAACAATTCTTGGAAGTAGGTGTTTTTATTACCCCCAATTTATCTTTGAGGAAACTGAGGCAAAGAGAGATTAAATTTGTCCAACATCACATAACTAATAAGTTTCTGAGACTGGATTTGAATGCAGGTCTTCCTGATTCCAGGTCCAGCACTCTAGCCACCATAATGCTTAGCTTCTTCTAGCAGTTTCAGTGGCTGATCCTTACACAGACACACACATAATAAAAGATTTTTTTTCTAAAATTCTATATTGTACATAAAGTACAAAGTTTGAATAATATATGGACTCAAAGAGATGACAAAAATCTAATAGAAGGCTAGGATATCAACAGGGAAAAGTAAATAACAGTGCCAAAAATTTGTGGCTTCCAATGTTACATGGAGTACTTGTGCAAGCACTAATCTTAATGTAGTTTGGTTATGCGACAGCAATTGTCTTGCCCATCAGCTTCTAACATGAGGATGCCTCAAGATTTCCAATCTGAACAAAAGAAATTGGACTAAACTAATTCCTTTAATTAGTTTTTTTTTTAATTGAATCCTGGGTTTTGTGCCATAGTTCCACACTTTATTACTTTTTTTCTCATTGTTTCATGGTTTTAAAAAATGGATAGTAGTTCAAGGAAAAACACAAAAGTTGTAGCCTCAAAGGAGCACGCATCAATGACTATTAGAGATAAGTCAGTGGTGACTGGTGTGGAAACATTATAGGTTTCAAAAATCATCCAAGCTCACAATGAAAAAAGGATAAGTTATATCAAAACATTAAGGAAAATTAATTTAAAAATTGAAAAAATCAAGAACTATTAATATAGTCTACTACTTGGAAAATAAGCAAAGTCCTAAAGAATATCTCACAGCTAGAAGAGTTATTATTGAGTCCTCTAAAGGGTGGTATAATCTCCTTGAAGTTGGAAGAAGACTGATGTTTTTTAATGGTGGCTGATCATTATCATGAATAACACATAGTTGTTGAAGGCAAAACAACATATAACTGCAGTGCTGAGGAGAGTGCCAATTGGCGTGAGTCCACTGAATATGCTGCTATACACTCTCTTCTTCCTCTAACATAGCAGGGATAGAAAAGGGCCCACGAGCTCCATACACTTAGCATTTTTATTGTGTATGTCTATTTGGCTTTCTTACAACATGTTTTTCTGATGTTGTCCTTTAAGCAGGGGCAGCTAAGTGGCACAGTGGATAGAGTACCAGAGATAGAGTCAGGAAAATTCATCTTCTTGAGTTCAAATCTGGCCTTAGACACTTACTAGCTGTGTGACCTCAGATAAGTCAGTTAACCTTGTTTGCCTCAGTTCCTTCATCTGTTTATTGAGCTAGAGAAGGAAATGTCAAATCACTCCTGTATCTTTGCCAAGAAAAACCCAAACGGGGTCATGAAGGGTAAGACATGAGTAAAAATGACGAACAACAAGAAATCTTCTAAGCCACTGCTATAAAGTCCCCCATTTTAAATTTGCTGGTGCCTAATGATGTTGAATATATGCCTCTCCATGGCCCACTGTGTGACTGTCAGCTTTAATTGTTTGGAAACGGTAGTTTTCTGTGATCACAGATATGCCAAATTACTAGAACATCAGCACTAAACAGAATGAACTTTGTTTCAAAAATAAGCTTAAGGTAATTATAAAGATGCTCTGCAATTTCTCAAAGACAAGCCACCTTGCTCTCCCTCTATTCAATGCTGAATCATTCTCATTTTCCATTTCCAAATTTTATCCTACACATATGTACTGATGTTCAATATCTGTATGTTGTCCATTAAACAACATATAATAATGTGGATAAAATGAATCCTTCCATTTCTTTACTTGTGTGGATAACTAATTCATACTTAGTTAAGCAATAATTATTTAACTTAGGAATGTTTATAGTGGAGACTGTTATAATCAACATGTGTCATCTTCAAAAAAGAACATGTGAAGGACCTCCCTATCTTGGAGAATTTGTCTTTGATTTGGATGCTGCACTGGACTTCCTTTATGATTGTTAGCAAACAGCTTTGGCAATCTTCTTTTTCCCATTTTCTGCCTCTCTTAATGTTAATAACAGTATCATTGAATACAATGATCTCTGTATTAATATTTTTACAGAACATTCTATAATTCTGCTATATGCATGTTTGACACTATTTTAGAAAAGAGACTTTAAATGAAGCTTTACTCAACTGAATTAAACACTTTAGAGTAAGTCCACAATAATCACAGTTGGCTCTTTGAGAACAGGGACTGTTTGTTTTGTTTTGCTTTGTTTTTATTTGTATCCCTTGCACTTAGTACAGGACCTAGGACCTAGGTGCTTAGAAAATGTTTATTGACTTGATATGGGATCTTATATGCTATATATCTCTGAGTTAATTGTGTGACTATGAACAACTGTGGTGTGAGAGGAGGAGATAAAGGGACAGAAATCAGGTGAAGAAAGAAGTGTAGAGGAGATCTTGTTCATAGGTCTCCCTCCATCTTCTACTGCTTCACTGTAGCCACCACCTGCTCCTTACTCCTCTCTTCAACTGCTTTACATTCAGAGGGAGGAGGACCATATTGCCAGGAGAGGAGCACCAAACAAAGCCCAGATGGAGCTGGAAGTGTTACATTCTTTTTAGGAAAGCGATGGAAGTTTCTGAGAACAAAGTCCAGTTTCCTTCCAGTATAGGATAGTTGAAAATGGTGATTCCATTCCTTCTTAATAGAATTTCTTAGACCAAAATGTATCTATAATCAGCTCCAATCATATCTATGAATAATTTATTCAACAATACCATATCATCAGCAGTAAAGCATTCTAGCTAAATTATAGGGGAAAAAATGAAGTTAATCTTGAAATCAAATGAACACACGTTGCTTATGCCAATGACAATAAATAATAGCTAATAGAGAATCAACATCCTGTTAATTCTATGACATAAATAAGCAAAATTATTTCAGTTGGAACTCCAAACACAACTGTTTCAATTAAGAAAATAAAAAAATAAAAAAAACCCAGCTTTCAAAAACCCAGAAATTGAAGCTAGCAGAGAAAACAGCACCAAAGGGCAAGAGGCTGGAACTGGGATGATATGCTTAAGCTTTCAGCAAAACTGGTTCTAAAGATGGTGAATAGGAAAAGAAACTTGACACAAAAAATGCCATCTTTTAATAGAGTATCCTGAGGTCAACATGTTTCAGTACTCTTTTCATTAAATAGGTGATAGCTTATGAAATGTAAATTTTAAATGTTTCCTAAATAATTAGATCACGAGTTCATGAAAACTATTCATTTCATTTCATAACTATTATAAATATGTCTTTAAGGAAGTGTGTAAAACATGCCACTAGTAGTGTTTCGTATACTTTAAGAAGTCTGTTAAGTTTATAAATGGTCTAATATACAGAAGAATAAATAATGATATATGCAATGTTAATGTGTATTTTCTTGTTATAAAGTGTGTTATATTTTTTTTAAAGGAATGGGAAGTCATTTAGAATAAAGCTGCTTATCAAGCATTCCCTTTTCAAGTCCCCATCTCAATAGACTAAAACAGCAAGAGAAAACTTATTTGGCAGCATGATCTATATTAAAAGGTTTGTCACTTCATTTAAGGTCTTAAAGCTGTTCTTTCTCTTGAATTATTAATGTTCACATCACTTCAAAGAAAGTTAGTGGTAGAATATCACTTTGATCTTTTCATACAGTTCATATCTGTATGTGTTTAATTTCCATGTTTCTTTTGTTTTTTATTTTTTGTTAAATTATATTTTTCTCAAAGACAGAAAGATTTAAACATTGGAGATTTCATAAAATATGAGTAAGAAAAAATAAAATAATTCAGCCAAACACAATGGAAATAAAAAGTTTGTGTAAATGTGTGTGTGTGGGTGGGTGGGTGGGTATCCTGAGTATACAGTGACAGAGTAAGAAGCCTTGATATGTGTTTTATGTTGGGGACATTGATTTTAATAAACTCATATTTATCTGTCCAAAAAATTCTTTGGTGAATTGCAGATTATCATTTTTGAAAGCTGGCATATTCACTTTTCTATCAATGATTCCTTTGAAAAATGTGGAGGTAGCTGTCATACTTCTGTGACAGAATAAAGATCTAAAAGAATATGAATAAGATAAAGCATTTGGATAAAACTGATAAAATTTCTAGGTGGCAGAGTCCATAGTGTACTGGATTTCGAGTGAGAAAGATCTGAGTTCAAATACTGCTGCACTCATTTATTAGATGCATGACACTGGGCAAGTCACTTAACCTCTGACCACCTCTGTTTTCTGATCTGTAAAATGAGGATAATAGCACCTACCTCATAGGATCTGCACAAAGAAGATGAAATGAAAAAATATGGAGCAGCTTTGAAAACCTAAAAGTACCATAAAAATGATAGCTATGATTACCAATAAGATGAAATTTACCATAAACACATACCTTAAATATTAAATACATAATATGTATGTATTTAATATGCAAAGTATGCTACATATAACATAAAACACATATACACTTTACATATTAAATGTATATTAAATACATAAAGTGTGTATACACACTTTATATATTAAATATATGTAATATATAAAATGTATATGTGTACATTACATATATGTGTACATGAATATATACATGTATATACTTACACGTATGCATGTGTGTATATATATAAACACTTCACAAAAATAAACTATGAGAGATATGGTTAGATAATTTCTATTTTAAAAATTCTGGGACTTTTAGTGGAATAGAAGCTCAATATGAGTGATCAGTGCAATATTAGTCAAAAATGTTACTGTGATCTTGGGCTTCATTTAAGAGGAATAGCTTCCATGGATAAGGAGATGAAAAGCTCTTTGTAATATTTCCTTGTCAGACCTAACCTTGACTTCTGTGCATCACAGTTTAAGGAGAATATCACTAAACTGGGAGCACACAGAGGACAACGTGGATGGTAAAGATAACTGAACTCATTCTTTATTAAAATTGTTTTCAGTACCTGGGGTTGTTTAGCTTGGGGAAGAGAACATTCAGGGTAACATGATATTTGTACTCAGATTTATTGTCATGTGGAAAAGAGTTACAGTTGTTTTGCCAGGACCTCTGAGCAATGAGTGAACTCTGTAAAGAAAGAAAGATAGAAGTGATATATACAAAGGGAAAACAAATGAACACAAGCATTCTAACAATTAGAACTATCCAGGACAGGAATTTGCTGTGCTGACAGGTGGTAGGTTCATCTTCCTTAGAGGTCTTCAAAAAATGGCTGATGTCCACTTTTGATTGGTCGTTGTCCTTCATAATCAAACTGTGCTAAAGGCAAGTTTCAATGTGTCTGACTGTAGCTGATCAGACCAATACAAGCTCAGAATGCTCTACTACAGGTCGGGCACAAATAGTCCATGTGAACATTTGGGGTGGATTCTCTCAATTTGCACATCCTGCATTTCCTTTGAGCTATTTCAATTCTGCTTTGTTCATAGAGGACAGCATCTTCTTTGATGTGGGCATGCCATGTTCCCTTTTGGGGTATGTTTGGGTGGAGGTTTTTTTTTATTTGTTTGTTTTGTGTTGTTTTGGCAATGGCTCAACTATATGACCAATGAGGCTCCTTCTCACTCTGAAAATTCAGTAAATCTGTGACCAGTAACAAATAATTTTCTATACGTTAACATAAAATCAGTTTCATTTGTGTGATACCATTTGAAGCAATATATATACAGTTACTACCTTTTATTTTCACAAACAATGTAATTCTGGTATATATTGTATGAAGTCGTTTACATAATCACTATGTTTTTGGCATTTCTGATTCCTAGTCCTTTTTCACAAATATAGTTTTTTTTAAACAATGTTAAAAATATAGACACACAAGCATACTTGCAAATGTGTTGGAATTTAGTTATAGATTAATACTTCTCTACCTACTTGGCTTGCTTGAGTGAGATTATGTAGTTTACCAGGTTCAAACTCCAAACACAAAGTTGAAAAGGAAGGAATGAAGAAATGATTGATATCAGATTTTGACAGAAACATTGACCTGGCTAAGGTCAAAATTATTTCAATAATTATTCCCTAAAACTGCCAGAAAATGCTAAGAAACAGGGGGTGGTGGTAGAATATATTAACTGTCATGTTACTGGGATTGTGCTAGGTTGTAGAGATACAAGCAGAAAATGAAAATAATTATTTTTCCCTCAAGGAGCTTACTTTTCACTACTGGGATATGGCATGCAAATAGTTAAGGATAGGAATAAATATTTTAAAGAGAATTATTGTCTTCAAGCATCAGTAAAGATCCCCTATAGAAGGCAGCATTTAAGGCTACCCTTGAATCAAATTTTGATTCTAGAATTTGGAAGCAAAGAGGGATTTGCATTCCATTCATGAGTGTATTGAGCAGGACACAAAGAACATAGTACAATTATTTTATAAGTAATTCAATCAATCAACAAAGCATTTATTTATTTATTTTGGGAGGGCAATTGGGGTTAAGTGACTTGCCCAAGGTCACACAGCTAGTCCATGTGTCAAGTGTCTGAGGCCGGATTTGAACTCAGGTCCTCCTGACTCCAAGGCCAGTGCTCTACCCACTGTGCCACCTAGCTGCCCCCAACAAAACATTTATTAAGCATCTGCTATGTACTAAGATTTTATATGGTGAGGGAACTAGGTAATATAATAGCTAGAGCACTGGTTCTGGAGTCTGGAAGACCTGAGTTAAAATTCAGCCTTAGACTACTTGTGTGATCCTAGGCAAGTAACCTAATCTCTTCCTCTCTCAGTTTCCTGAACTGTAAAATGGGGATAATAATAGTACCTACCTCCCAGTGTTTTAAAGATCAAAAAAAGTAATATTTTAAAAGTGCTTGTCTCGTAGTAGGTGGTTAATATTATTTTCTTTCTCCCCTCCCTATACATGGTGAAAAGTTTAATACATTGCTAAAACATTATACATGACTCATTGCAGCAATGGAGTTGACCAAAATGTGTTCACCTCTTTCTGATTGGAGATTATGTTGATCACCCAAATTAAACGGCTGTTGCTTAGAAATGAAGCTAATCACTCTATCTGCTGACCCTCATGATTAACAAAGATAGATAACCATTGGTTTTTCAGAGTTTGACATTGCCAAAATGTGTATTGTCATCTTGAATGAGAATCATCGTATGGAAATGTGAGTTGCGTTATAATTTGGGTAAATTAACCATGTACTCAATTATTTCAAATTTACAGACAGCAATGTTGTGGAAAATTACTTAAAAGATTGTCACTTCATAAGAGCCACACATAAATTATACAACATCTGTATTCTTTACAATGAGATATGCCAAGTGACTTGGATGCCGATGATACATGTACGCTCAGCAAGTCATTGAGGGACATTGCAATCTTAAAAAACGTAATAGAAAATGTTCTATGCTTTTGCTAAAAACTCACAGAATTAAAGAAGGATTCCCTGAGAGGAAACAAATGTTTGTCACAATTCTCCCAAAGATGGTTGAAAGCTGCCTAGTTAATTTGGGGTTTCCTGGATAGATTTCTTTCTCAAAGACCAAGCTTTAAACCCAATTCATTCTGGATCTTTTGGATTGTACAACAATAAGTCCCTGCCCAACCACTACTTAATTGTTATTTTTGGACCCTCCTGGCTCAGAGTGAACATAAATAGTTAAATGTTTCTCTTTTGGCCAGCAACCCTGAGAGTCTTCCCCTCCTAGTTTGATGTTGGTTTGATTTATTAAAGAGTTCATTCCTTGACTCACTTCTTAAAGAGGCCTGTTCACTGAATGGGCATTCTTTCACTCAATGTGAGAACCTGAAAAGACCTTAGCTTAAAAGGGCCAAGGTCTCCCACTGCATATTGGTTCATCTCCATTCATCCTGATCCATATCTGGCCACTGAACCCAGATGGCTCTGGAGGAGAAAATGAGGCTAGTGACTTTGTAGTGCCCTCCCTCATTCAAATCCAATTCAATTGCAAGTCATGTCATCATCTCCTTGATGCCATAGTCCTCTTCTAGAATAAACGATAAACCATACATAACCACACAACTCAAAGAGCAAGTTGAGGATAATGACATTTTAATTTGATTTTTAGGTGTCTTTTCTTTTGGCATATATTCTTAAAGCACTGGATTTAGTCCATATTATTTTAGAAGAAGCAAAGCACTTAGGAAGCTATAAGTACCAGGGCATAATATAGAGTATAATTTAAAAGATAATTTTGGCATTTTTTCAGTGTAGCAGTAGTTACAGTATTAGACCCACCATCTAGAAAAACGTATTGTTCTACCAGAATTTTCTTTCAAAGTTCTATGTAACTTATAGTACAAGGCCTATATATAGGACCTTGTGAAAGAAAATTCTGGCAGAATACTGCTTTGTGTTAAATGGTTGTATTTGTTACTAGAATAATGCCTTTTAAAAATTGGAAATGATTTTAGACAAAATAGTTCAACCTCAATGCAGGAATTCCCTTTCAAATGGGGATCCAAGCTGATATTCCCTAGTCTCACTGAAAGTATCTTTGGGAAAACTCTAGTAGCTGAAAGAACAAGTATATTTACCTCATATAAGGAAGTGTACAATCTTAGCCCAATAGGACTTGAACATGGTGAGATTAATACTTTATAGGACCTGGATTAAGTTCTAAACCTAGTCCCCTTCCAGCCTCCTGGGAGCAAGAAGGTACAGGTAAGATTGTGCCACCCAAAATATAATGAAGATATATGTATATTGCTATGTCTTTGAAAAAAATATCTCTTTGTAAAATCCAATTAAATATTAAGTGGTTAAATGGAACTGGGGCATATGATCGAGCCATTGAAATAGTGGCAGCATGATTGGTAAGGGCTCAAGTCAACGGCAGAGAAGAAAGGTCTCCAAATTTAATATATGAAAAAATGTTGATGTAGGGGGAGTAGGGAATAGGCAAACATGTAATGGGTCTAGCCTTCAAAAAATGGAACCAGAGACAACCAGGTTGGGGGACAGAGACAACATGTGGGGTCTTGTCTCCAATAAAATTGTACTCTTTGCATTTGAAGGCACCAATAGAAATATTCCCTAATTGAAACTTTATGCTTTGGATATCCTAATTTGCAAAATACAAAAGAAATTTAAATTTTAAAAATGAGATATAGTTGCGTAGTTCCCCCCCCCCATATGTTCCTTCACAATTCAGTTACATTGACGCAACCTTGCAAACTTTCCATTTCTTGAATCCTTGAATATTTAGATACTGATATTTGCTTTATTAATGAATCTTGTATATACATTGTTGAGTTTAACTTGAGAAATATGGAGTTTACATCATTAGAATCTTGCTTCCTAGTCAATAAATAATCTTTTTTCCCTGAATTTAAGAAGATCTAGACTGCTCACGTTATTGTGAGAGCAATTTGCTCTATAGCTTTGCGAAGTGCCTGTTTGTGAGAAAGAAAAGAAGGAATTCTCTTTCCATAGGATTAAAACCACTCCAAGCTTTGAGTGATAACAGGATGCAAATTGGAGGTAGCTGGTTCTAATCAGAGCTGTGACCTAGCAGAACCAGGCTTCTGGTTAAGTAAAAGGTCAGGAGCTTGTGCACCTGCTTAACAAGCTGTTTAATATTATCCAACACACTCCCAGGCTGGAGCAAGCTAATCTGAATGTCCATGTGATACATGATGGGGGACGGAGCATATCAAGGAGGATAACATGAAGTGGGCAGTTCAGGAGGTTGTATCTACCCAATGGAGTGGGGGTGAGATTCAAATTGGCAACAGGGCATAAATAGCTTTGCTGAGAAAGATTGCTCCAATTAGGGAGTTACCCATTCACTAGGAATGTAAAATAAAATAAGAGCTTTTCCTGACTTCACGACAAGTATTGTTCTTTCTAGAATGAGCACATTTCTCACGTGTAGATAGGACACTTATTATGGCCTGATTCTCAAAAGGAATTATGAGGGAGTTTTCATCCAAGACATTTTTCTGATCTGAACCCCAGTGGACCCCAGATCCTAAATCTCTATGAGGAGAGCTCACCACGTGCTTTGAAAAGTTTCATTTGATAGATTTAAGGGCCATGATGGGCTTGAAATTTCTGGAGAAAAAAACCAAGATTCTTAGTTTATATCAATTGTTATTGATTTTATTGTATTCATGGAATATTTTAAATAGACATTTATTTTACACATGCATATCATAAACTCTTTGTGTTTTCAATATTCTTGAATTTATGTGATATATTAGAAGTACAGTAACAACCCCAAAATGTAGAATTGATTCAGTGTTTGTTATAATCACTAAAGATAATTTACATATTATGATGCTTTAAGGTGGTATGGTTAATAATTATTTAAATAGTCTCAAGACTGTATAACACAGTTTTTGGATGATGTTGAATTGTTTATTATGGAGTTTTTGTTGTTGTTCTTTGCTTCTTTGTATCACTTTAACCTTTTGACTTTTACTTTCAATTGGTTATTAAAGGAATCATGAATTTCCTGGAAAATAAAAAGTTTGGTTTGAACCTGTTTTCCAGAGACAGGAAACCAGTTTTCTTTGCTTTTGCTTTATATTATGGATCAAGGTTGGCTATTCTGTCACCAAACAGGGCAATTACTGAGTGCTTAGCAGCCAGTAATCTTTGAAAATAACTTTTTGAATTGTTCATTGTTTGTCAAATCTGCAAAACTTAGTGCTTAATAATAAGAGGATGTAGTATCTCAGCCCTAGGAGCTTGAACTATGGAAACGGAGGGGTCTAGGAATCTAGGCCATATATTGCAGCCATGAGGGGAGATTTGGACAATGACACCAATTAGAAGCCTATAGCAATAAGCAAGGAGAAAGCTGATAAGGCAACTCAGTAGCACAGCGGATAGAGTGCTGGACATAGAATCAAGAAAATCTGAGTTTTAGTCCTGATTCATATACTTTGTAGTTATGTGAACTTAGCAAGTCATTTAAATCTATTTTGTCTCAGTTTTGTCATTTGTAAAATGATGGATTCAGATTCAATGACCTCTAAGATAACATCAAGCCCTAAATCTATGCTCCTATGATACCATTAACTATGGTAGTTGAGAAAAAATAAGTTGAGAAAGAGAAACATAAGTTGAGAAAGAGAAAGGGAAAAAATAAATTGAGAAAGAGAAATCCACATCAGCAGTTAGAGATATTTGTCATTCATAGTTCATGAAAGTTTGCAAGCTTTTATTTCATAACCTGCATTGTTATGATGAAACCTACACTTTCCTCATGTAATCTTCATTGCTCAAGAAATCTATGTTCCTTCTCTAAATTCTACAGCCAATGACATGCTTTTAAATTCCTATCCTACAATTTTCCATGTCAAGAAACAAATTCAAATGACTGTGTGTGTGTGTGTGTGTGTGTGTGTGTGTGTATGTGATGAATCTTTGTGGACTTAATGTTCATTGAGTTCTTACGGACGTTGTGTATGGAAAGACTTTTTCATTCTTTGATTGCTTTTTGATAGACTCTATCTAGAGCTAAATCACTTTTGATTAGATTTCACAAATCTAATGGCATGTACCTATTGTCGGCTTTTAATAGCATTCAGTGAAGTTAATATTATTCTATTAGTATTGTCATAGAGCTTGTAAGAAGATACTTTGTTGCTTACTTCAAAAATCAACAAGTAATAAGCATAATGGGATCTTATATTTTTTGCAACTTTCAATCAATTTTGAGATGATAATGACATAACTCATTATTGCAGATTGCCTCTCAAAGACCTTATAGAAGAATCAATTCACATACAGATGACCTTTATAACGATTTTGTAAATGGGAGAGTGGACACTCTGGGTCTATAGCTACTGATGTTATCAGTCTCCTTTTGAGGGGAGGGGATTAATAAAGTTTGAAAAAAATTTTTCCCCCATCTTTAGTATCTCCCTCCCCATTTCACTCATAATTGTATCATCTACCACATCTCACCACATAAAGTTCATCCAACCCAGCTTATTTTCATAACTGCTCTCTTTAATGTCAATAATGCATCCTGTGTAAGCATCTCAGATACTATGATGTTAGGTTCCAAGGCTGGTAGTTCCATTATCCTTCGTGGAAAAAAAATGTTTGCAACATGTTTTCCTACTCACAAATAAAGAGCATTAAGGACTCCCCGGAAAACATAAATTTTTTTCCACTAACAAACATTTATATGGGACTTCAATATTTACAAAGTACTTTACATACACCATGAGTCTGATACTCACAGCAAACCTGGGAAGTAGCTATCATTCTTTTTTTTTAGGTGCAAAAAAAATATGCAGTCTCTAGGAAGAGATCTGTAATCAAAGTGATTTGGGCTGTTAATCCCTTTTTAAAAAACACTTTTTAAATTAAATTAATTTATTTTTAGTTTTCAACATTCACTTTTATAAGATTTTGAGTTCTAAATTCCCTCCCCCCCTCTTCCTCTCTTCCCTTTCCAAGACGACATGGAATTTGGTATAGGCTATACATGAATAATCATATTAAATATATTTCCAAATTAATCACGTTGTGAAAGAACAATCTGAACAAAGGGAAAAGGAAGAAAAAGAAAAAAAAACAAAGAAAAAAATAGCGTGCTTCAATCTGTATTCAGACTCCACAATTCTTTCTCTGGATCTGGATAGCATTTTCCAGCATGAGTCTTTTGAGATTCTCTTAGATCACTGCATTGCTGAGAAGAGCTAAGTCTATCAAAGTTGGTCATAGCACAATGTTGCTGTTACTGTGCACAATGTTCTCTTGGTTCTGCTCACTTCACTCAGAATTAGTTCATATAAGTCTTTCCAGCTTTTTTGAAGTCCACCTCCTCATCATTTCTTATTGAAAAATAGTATTCCATTACATTCATAGACCACAGCTTGTTCAGCCATTCCCCAGTTGATGAACATCCCCTCAACTTCCATTTCTTTGCCATCACAAAAAGAACTGCTACAAATATTTTTGTACATGTGGTTCCTTTTCCCATTTGTATGATCTCTTTGGGATACAGATCTAGGAGTGGTATTGGTAGATCAAAGTGTATGCATAGTTTTATAGCCTTTTTGTCGTAGTTCCAAATTGCTCTCCAGAATGGTTGGATCACTTCACAACTCTGCCGACAATGCATTAGTGTTCCAACTTTCACACATCTTCTCCAACAGTTTTCATTTTCCTTTTCTATCACATTACCCAATCTGATAGGTGTGAGGTGGTACCTCATAGTTGTTTTAATTTGTATTTCTCTAATCAATAGTGATTTAGAACATTTTTTCATATGACTACAGATTGCTTTAATTTCTTCATTTGAAAACTGCCTGGTCATATCCTTTCATCATTTGTCAATTGGGGAATGGCTTGTATTCTTAAAATTTCATTCAGTTCTTGATATATTTTAGAAACGAGACCTTTATCAGAGACGTGGGCTGTTAAAAATTGTTTCCCGGTTTTCTGCTTCCCCTCTAATCTTGGTTGCATTGGCTTTGTGTAAAAAAAAAAAAAACTTTTAAATTTAATATAATCAAAATTTTCCATATTGCATTTTATAATGTTCTCTCTTTTTTGGTCATAAATTCTTCCCTTTACCATAGATATGGCAAGTAAACTAGTCTTTGCTCTCCTAATTTGTTTATAGTATCACCCTTTATGTCTAAATCATGTACCCATTTTGATCTTATCTTGGCATTAGGTGTAAGACGCCTAGTTTTTGCCATACTGCTTTCCAGTGTTCCCCACAGTTTTTAGCAAATAGTGAGTTCTTATCCCAGAAGCTCGGGTCTTTGGATTTATCAAACAGTAGATTACTATAGGCATTGACTATTGTGTCTTCTGTACCTAAAGTATTCCACTGATCTACCACTCTATTTCTTAGCACTCCTAAGAAGCTTTGATGATTGCTGCTTTACAATACTATTTTAGATCTGGTAAGGCTAGGCCACTTTCCCTTACATTTCTTTTCATTAATTACCTTGATATTCTTTTCCTTTTGTTCTTCTAAATGAATTTTGTTATTTTTTTTCCTAGCTCTATAATTTTTTTTTGTTTTTAGATTGGTATAATTAATTTAGGTAGAATTGTCATTTTTTATTATATTAGCTGGGCCTACCCATGGGCAATAGATATTTTTTCCCAATTATTTAAACATGACTTTGTGTGAAAAATATTTCATAATAGTATTCATATAGTTCTTGGGTTTGTTTTACAAGTAGACTCCCAAATATTTTGTATTGTCTCCAGCTAATTTAAATGGAATTTCTCTTTCTGTCTCTTGCGTTGGGGTTTGTTAGTAATATACAGAAATGCCCATGATTTATGTGGGTTTATTTTATATCCTGCAACTTTGCTAAAGTTATTAATCATTTTAAGAATTTTTTTTACTTGATTCTCTACAATTCTCTAAGTATACTATCATGTCATCTGCAAAGAGTGATAGCTTTGTTTCTTCATTGCCTATTCTAATACCTTTAATTTCTTTTTCTTCTCTTATTGCTAAAGCCAACATTTTACTACAATATTGAATAACATTGGTGATAATGGATATCCTTGTTTCACCCCTGATCTTACAGGAAATACTTCTAGATTATCCCCATTACGTATAATGCTTGCTCATGGTTTTAGATAGATTTGGTCTATTAATCTACACAGAAATGATCAAATTAATGGAAATACTTACTGTCCAGATCTGAATATGTATCAGAATGGACACCCAAGAGAGCTTCCCAACAGTACATATATATATGTGTATATATATATATATATATGTATATACGCATATATATATATATATATACATATATTCATATACGAGACAACATAGCTGGACAGCGAGGTGGATCCAGAATTATAAGGAATAAGAGAAACCTAGGGTGATTTCAGAAAATTGCCAAGTACCTTTACTAACCTAAATCTGTTCACAAAAGCAAAGGCTTATATTTCCAAAACTAATGTAAAAGAGGGTTCCTATATGGCAGTAAGGCCTAGAAAACCACAGCCTCCAAAGAACTGAAGATTTGCTTTGCCTTAAAGGGCAATGGGAATGCACACAACAGGTGTGAAAAGTCTACAGCATATAACCAACAAAGAACTCAAAATAAGAATAGAATAGATTATATGACTGAAAGAGAAATGGCCTGGCATTTTGATGAGTGAAGATGAAAGGTGGATGTTTTATTCAGAGAGTCCCATATCAAGTCAATTCATCAACCAATTATTAACCACTTATTATACCTTAGGGAATATAAGAAAAGGCAAAAATATCCTCTGTTTTTAAGGGGCTCATATTCTAACAAAGGAGATTACATGTAAATGACTATGTACCTACAAGATTTGTATAGGATCAATTGTGGGTACTCTGAGAGGGGAATGGGAAAGACTTTTCAGTGGTTGGAATTTTAAATCAGAATAGAACGAATTACAGAAAGGCAAGAGGTAAAGATTAGGAAGGAAAAATTCTAGCCCTAGTTAGACAGCTAATCTCCCACTCATGAGACTGAGTGACATATGTGAGAAAAAGCAAAGAGACTGATCTTGCTAGATAACAGAATATGTGGAGAGGAGCACTGGTGGGATTCAAATGTATTAACAACCTGTTCTCCAGGTAACCAAGCTGAGGCCCCCCATCCCTGCTAACAATTGGTATGGTGAACCCAACCTAAAATTAGGTACCAGTTCTAGGGAACCCGTGCAAACCGGCTGACTCTTACCATTGGAGAGGAGTAATGTGTAAGAAGAATAGAAAGGTCTCCTAGGAAGAGGCCTGGCTTTGAACGTCTTTAAAAGAAACACTGGTGCCTTCATATTATTTAAGAGAACACGAGAAAGACCTCTAATGCGTAGGGTGCAAATTGGATTGCATACTCTCCGGAAGTCAAGGATGAGAATTGAATAGAACAGGCAGATAGAGATGGATTTGGATCTTCATTATTAGAAGAAACTTCTGGATTGAGATATTCACAGACCTATTTGAGTATCATTAATCCCAAAAATATTCTTGAAGTAACACAGATGTCTAGAGAGCTAAATGAAAGGGGGGAGAACATGATTTAAATAATAACTTATTAAGAAAAGTAATCTAGAAATTTGTCATGTTCTAAGACTGAGAAACTTGGGGAAGCTTGATCTAAACTCTCAAATCTTGTACTAGCCACCAGAGTTGTTTTGAGGGCAGCTAATTGTTTAGTGGATAGAATGCTAGGCCTAGAATCAGGAAGACTCATTTTTGTGAGTTAAAATCTGGCCTCAGTTGTTTACTAGCCATGTGACCCTGGGCAAGTCACTTAACCATGTCCGCCTCAGTTTCTTCATTTAGAAAAGTAGCTTGAAAGGAAATAGCAAAGTTTTTGCCAAGAAAACCTCATATGGGAGGTGTGAAGTGTCAGACACAACTGAAAGGACTAAACAACAACACTGTGAAGCAGATGAGAGATATTTTGAGTTAACTTTGCCACTAGATTGATTAACCTAAAACCAAGGTGTGGTCCTTTGTCTTTGAGGCAGATATATATCACTGTATATGGAGCAGGGGTGGGGAACCTGCCTTCTCCAGGTCACATGTGGCCCTCTAGGTCTTCAAGTAAGGCCTTTTTGATGGGGTTTAGACTTTAGGAATTCCCTTGATCCTCACTCTGAATCTTCCCACTTGATCTGGCTTTTTATGCCCAAAAGCCTAGCCTAGCCTTCTACTATCTGGTTACCTTTGGATTGCCTTCTGGCTTTTTTCCCACCTTTGATCATATCAAAATATCTATACCCTAGCTCTGTTACCCTAGCCTTCAGCTATTTCCCACCCTGGAGTCTGACTTCACTCCAGTCACCCCAATCCACCCTAAACCCCTCCTCCCATCACCCCAGACTATTGGACCATACTAGATCCCTCCCACAATCTTTCTGTATGTAAGCTCCATCTTGCCTCCATGAAGGCGCTCAGATTCAATCTAACTCAGCTCATTAATCTGGTCCAAAGGCATTAGTGTCACAAACGCTCAGGCTCCCTAAAAGTCTACCTAATATAGTGAATCTTTAATAAACTTAGTTCTTCCTTGGCTGAGAAGGTTTGAGTCGAATTCATTAGAGCAGAACCCAGCATGTCAGTATTTTGGGGTCTCTTGCACCTTCAACCTCAAACCTCATCATTTTGACTGAATCCAGACCTGTGCTGTGAAGGTTGGATTTAGTCAAAGGGCCTCACTTGAGGACCTAGAGGGCCACATGTGGTTTCAAGACTGCAGGTTCCCCACCCAGGTAGAGAGTGTTAGGCTTGAAATCAAGGAGACCTGAGATCAAATGTAGCTTCTGGCAATTACTATCCGTTAGATCCAGGGCAAATCACTTAACCTCTATCTTCCTGTTTCTATAACTGTAAAATAGAAATATTAATAGCACATATCCTTTGGGGTTGCTATGAAAAATAAAAGTGATATTAATAAAGTGCTTAACACAGTTCCTGGCACGTAGTAGGCACTTAATATTTATTCCCTTTGAGCCACGTGTATGTAAGGACTTGAGCAGGGAGTTTCTGAAATCTGTATTCGACATCTTGCTTTTATCTTCTTATGAGATGCCTGAGGATTATCAAATAAGTTTTTTTTTTAGAAATTCTTTCTATTAATATTCAGAATCTAAGTGGTTCATTGTACCAGATGTAAGAACCCTTCCTAGGACAAGATTTGGACTGACAAGTTAAATATGAGTTGTCATTTTAGAAGACTGCATTAGTTCTATGCAAGGCAATGTACCAAGTCCTCTGATAAGAAGCAAAGTGTTCAGAAGAGGGCACTTAGAATGGTGAAGACCCTTTAATCCTTGCCACCAGAGGATCAATTAAAAGGCTTGGGGAGGTTTAGCCTGTAGCAGAAAAGAATCAGCAAGTACTTTGATAGGTGAAATAATTTGACCCAGAGGGCAGAACCAGGAAAATATAGCCTTCATGTCAAGAAAATAATCCGAACAGAGCCATTCCAGAGTGGAATGGACTCTATTTGGAACACTGTGTTCTTTTCCTATGTAGATGTCTTCAAGAGCATGAATGACCACTTATTGGTATATCGAATGGGAGACTTCTTATCTGGCAAAGGTTGGACTACACAGCTGCTCAGTTCCCATCCAACTCTTGAATTCTGTGATTCTGTCATTTCATTGAATCTAGCAATTTGCAATTTAGTTAGCAGGTCAGTTTGGTTAAGTTTAGTATATGTAAATAGAATAATATGAGATAAAACTGGGAAATTCTGAAACATTTCAAGAATGCATTTTTTCTGTTGAAAGGAAATCAGGGAGGGAGTTCATTTTTTTTTAAATTTCTGAGTTTTAAAGCAGAGGGGAGGGGATGTCTATTATATATAGTGTATGATATGCTATTCAAAGTAAGTACATAGTTTATTTTTTTAAGTTAGAAATGTTTATTTCTTTATCTACAAAGGTATGTTCAGAAAACACAAAACCATAGATTGAAGTTTGTTTTTTTTTAAAAAAAACTCATGAGATTGTCATATATTTCCACATTAGGAATAAAGTCAGACAGTATGCCTTCTTTGGAGATGATCATTCAAAAGGCACTTCATAATTTACAAGTCTAAACCAATTCATATGAGATTAAGTTATTTTTTTCTCCCTGAAGGGATCAGATTTATATCATATGTAGCAGTAGCTTCCTTTGGGAGTTGGGAGATTCAAAAGGAATTTCCACAGAATTTAAATCTGGCCCAAGGTAAATAGATGGAAAAAATGAATGTAAATAAAAAGATTACCCATTTAAGAAAATTCCTTGAGGCTTTAGAAAACTCATAGAAGGTAGATCTATTGGTAGGTACAAAGAGGACTACTTGAACCAGTGAGAATAAAGTCTCTTTTACAAAAAATCTATTATTGTGATTTTAGAAAATCTTTATACAGGGGGGCGGAGCCAAGATGGCAGCTGGGAAGCAGTGACTGGCGTGAGCTCCCCACCAAGTTCCTCCAAAAACCTATAAAACAATGGCTCTGAACCAATTCTAGAGCTGCAGAACCCACAAAGTGGCAGAGGGAAGCAGGGCCC
>CM053627.1:59819378-59875102 GCA_028646595.1 Phalanger gymnotis
GGGGGGGGGAGGAAATGGGGAGAAAATTTGTAATTCAAACGCCTGTGAAAATCAATGCTGAAAACCAAACATGTCAAAAATAAATTTAAAAAAATGAAAAAAAAATCTTTATACATACATATATATAGATGTGTGTATTTATATCTATATTTTATATGCGTGTGTGTACATGCGTATCTCCTTTCTTTGGATTTTGTAATAATCAGTTATAAGAATTAACTCAGCAATAAAATTTTGTAAATTTGTGTTTTAGCATATGATTCCTTTAGTATCTATGTATTATGTCTATAATAAAAATCAATATTTTACAATTTATCTTAATTATATCTTTTATCCCATCGTTTTTTTCTTACCATAAGATAGTGGTAATTAATAACTTTCCCTATAAGCATGGAGATATGTTAAGAGTACACAAAACAATTCAACACTGATCTCTCTGCTTAATAAATCCTTGTTGATTGATTGGTAGATATATTGGTTGCCTTCGGGATGCCCTCAATACAAATGTTATTTTTACAAAAACGAGGCATTCATTCTACTTTTCCCTCAGATATTTAAGACAGATTAAGATTGTCTCCTGTGTTATTTAGTGGATAGAGAGGTGGAATTAGGGCAAGGAGGATCTCACACCATTTTCCCACCACTAATATTAGTCATGTGACCCTTTGCAAGTCACTTAACATCTTAGTGACTCAGATAAATTCATTAGACTTGTTTAATAAATAATAAATGAGCTGTGGAATTCGTAAGCAAATTCCTGAAGGCTGATGAAATCACAAGATTCGAGAGTTGCAAGGGAACTCAAGAGCCTGCTGTTCTAGTCCACACCCTAAAAGGGTGTATAATATACCCAAGAAGTAGTCATATACCTCGAAGACACTCAGGGGAAGAGGAACTCAACTATATCCTGAGGAAGTGAATTTCATTTTTGAACAATTGCAATTGTTATGTAAAGATACATGAAGTAAGAAGACATTTATTTTGAGAGCAAAGATGTCTATTTTTGTTCAAATTATTTGTGATACACATACACATTCACATACATACCCCCACACACATATATAATAGATAGATAGATAGATAGATAGATAGATAGATAGATAGATAGATAGATAGATAGATAGATAGATAGACAGATAAATCACTCTCTCCTCTTTCCCTTTGGCCATAGCAGAAAAAGTATGCATGCTCTTTATGAAAGTTAATTCTTTTACCTATACCCTCAATCCCCTTTCTTTCTCTTGTCCACTAGGACCTTGCTACAGCAATAATGCTGTTTCCTGCAAACATTAATTCCTCTGTATGCCTTAACTTTAGCTGAACTACAGATATTTTCGTGTTTCTTTAGAGACATCACTAACTGGCGCCTTGAACAACTAATACAAAATGTTTTTGGGGCAAACAGCCAAAAGGTAACCCTCAAATCAGCTTTAAACAAATCAGTTTAAAGAGTAGAAAGGACAGACTTCAGGGAGAGATGTAGATCCTTGGAACTTAGAAAGCACTATGGAGGGAGAGGCTTTTTTTTAACAGTGGGAAGGTTCGACACCAAGGGAGGGAGCAGGATAGTGCTGATTTTGGAAGAAGCTCCACTTGTGTGTTGTTACCAGGATAGAGCCATTCAACAAGTGCTTCCTACCTACATGAGCTTGGGCAAGTCACTTAACCTGCCCATGTCTCAGTTTCCTCATTAATGTTAATAGTATTTACCTTACAAGGTTTTTGTAAGCATCTAAGGAGATCTCAGGCTGAATTGAGGAAAATTTTCTCTCTCCTTGATCGATCATCTTCCTTATTACAAATCTTGAAATGCACACTTAATGACTGAGAACAAATTCATTGTAAATGGACAAATGTCTTAAAAGCAATCTCAAGTAGCATAGAACAAAATTAGACATTTAAAGGCCAAGGCTTCCATTTTCAGAATCTGATAGGTATAGATTGGTAGAGAAAAATATTTTCTCCTTCCCCCAAACCCATTCAACCAAATCCTCCTTGAACCAATTAGAACAGAGATGGGAAAAACTGATCAGAAGATTAAAGATACATGTTCCCTTATTCTACTTCTAAATCCCCCCTCTACCTAGGCATTGTTCCAGGGGAAAGAGTTTTGTCAGTCAGTCAACAAGCTGTTATTAATCACCTACTATTTCCTAGGCACTCTGTTGCAGGTGCTCTGAACTGGTCTCTGAGAGTCATACAAATTGTTTTAGCAGCTGTTTGGTCAGCTATATGTGCACACTGGCCTATCATTTCTTACCACACCTTTATGTACCCTTTGCCAATATTCAGTTCATAGTTCTGGCTTTCCTTGCTTCCCATTTCAGGAAAAAACAAAAAAAAAACCTCAGTTCCATATTGATTCAGGGACACCTATAAGGCTCTTGTGGAACTCTGGGCAAATATTTGCACCCCTATATTAAGAAACTATTCAGTCCCACCAAGTCCTCATGACCTCATTCATGATGGAAGGGTGATAGTCTACCCCCAGGGCGAAAATATTGCCATCCTTGCAAAAAATAACACTTAGTATCTGCAATATCCATCATAAACATCATGCCAAGTATCAACATTCAACATAGCACAGATGATTATTCCTAAATCACAGCTAATCAACCCATAGTACCACATATATCAGGTCTCCAATAATGTTAAGTGGAGTAGACATGATGCTAAGCACCACTTGCTAGGTTGCTTCAATGACTAAATGTCTAAATTAATTGTAGTACGAGGCAGGCAAGGGGAGCAGAAGCTGCTGAGATGTGTCAGGCTAACAGTCTGAATTTTCTTATTCTACCCTCTAGTGCTAGAGCACCTGTCCATAAAGACCCTATGGTCTTTGGCCCCTGAATGCCCAACAAATTTAGTATGTAATCTCTCCCTTATGGGCAGACATTGAAGATTTGTCCAGTCCTGCAGAGGCAGAGACATCATCAGAAAAGGCAGAAGAGAAGGCTCTACCAAAAGTGCAAGGCCACAGTTGTCCTGGGGTCATATTACTTGCACACATTGTGTCATTACATGCATAGGCAGGGTAAACAATACCAATACCAATAGGTCTATAGCAAGAACACATATATAAACATTAGCATATGTTTACTAAACAGCAGGGCAAAACAATGCATAGTCCTAAGACAGAGGTAGAAATTGTATGTGCCTGACATCAGATCTTAAGTGGGGAAAACATAAAGAGTAAATATTTAAAAAGAAATACAACTCAGAAATATGCCATGATGAAAGCATGTGTCTATATGTTAACATACATGATTATATACAAGTCACACATTACAGAGATAAAAGTTAGTAGTGTTATCCAGCTGCATGTGTAACCATTTCTCCTGTTTTTTTCCTACAGCATTATGCTAGTATCAACAGATTTCAGATGGTTCTGTTTCATAACCTGTTGTTAACCTTTGTGCATCTGTAATTAAAGGTGGTTGATGGAGCATTGTCACCATTAGATGTAAAGGCTGTCATTTCTAAACCTTGAATATTTGAGTACATAGGCTGTATGTACCTGTATAGTTGTATAGCTCTGTATCCTAGGGGGCTGTTTTCAAATGAACATCTGGGCCAAAGAAAAGATACAGCTCACCACTCCCAGCCTGACTATCTGAACTAGAATTCTCTTCAGTTTGAGACAAGGTTGTTGGGTTACAATATAGAGTATGTTCTTTAATGGAATAGTCATTTCTGAGTTATTATCTAGTTCAGACAATATTTGTTCATTTGGTAAGCATACTTTTTTCAGAGTCCCTTGAGTTAATTGCGTACCTCTTTTTTCTTCCTATATTCATCAGGGAGTCCCTCTAAATTGTTAGAGGGATAATTAGAGGGAATAATGAGCAAAAAATAAGCCTGATAAATTTTTGAAAGGCCCCCCCTTTACTTAAAAGGGCTATTTCGCAGACAGGAAGTTGTCCAGTTTCTCATCAGTTGTCTGGTTTCTCTGGTATAGAGTAGTTTGACATTTCTTTGCTAACTTGAATATTCATTGGATACCAAGGTTTCACACAAAAATTCTACAACATTGCTGAAGGTCTGTAGTAGGAAGGCCGAATTTATGATCTCAAAAAGGATCATATAAATATCTGAATGGTTCGAAATCGTTGGGTATACAGAATTCTCCAAGCAGAAGGCATCAAAAAATTTATTCAGGGCCCAGAGCAACAAATTAGCGAACCAATCTCCCCATTCCAGTATTGTGAACGCAAGTCTCCAGGCCCAGAAGGCCCGCCTCACAAAAGTAGCCAGGAGGCCACAGAAAAATAAGATGGCATAAAACATATTCACTGGCCTCAAGACCTCACTCCAACTCCTGGGTCCACACAGGGGTTGGCTCTGCTTCGGATTATTTTTCCAGCTGTGGTTTCTCGCCTCTCCTCCCAGCCAAGCCTCTGGCGTTCTCAAGTCCCGCCTCAATGACTAGAGACCAGAGTCCAGAGACCCATTGGTTCCCGAGTTGGCCCCTCTTAAGTGATTAATCTACGCCCACACGGATTTCACACCTGACAGGGCTTTGGGCCTGGGGCTTAGCATTTAACAGGTGAAAGTACTTTCACCTTAAACAAAAGCTAAACTTCTCAAGGGCACCCGTTAAACTTAGCCCATTTTGCCTTACTGGCACAAGGTCTTAAGAACAATCTTGGATATCATGTCGTTTGTTTTTGCCAGAGCACTTCTGATTAAAAATCATTGATACTTGATAGGTTTCCTTTATTCTATTCCTCAGCCAATGGATGTACTCATTATGGACTTAACACGTTTTATCTCTTGGAATTCCTACCCATTTGACTCTGGATTCTTGAGGGTAGGGATTGTCTTTTGACTTTGCATCCTCAGTGCTAAGCACATAGTAGGTGCTTCATAAATGCTTTTTGATTGGTTGACTGCCCAGAGGGTCCAAGCTATCCTGATTGGGGAAAGTTTTATATGATTACTCTATCTAGTCTGCTTCACAATTCACTTTGCCATGGTTTTACCATTTGCCTTGCCCACACACGTTGGCGGGGCAGCAAGGTCGAACAGCACTCTGAGGGCATGTGGTGGTTTTTATTCTGTGATTGCATCTGCAGTGTGTGGCATAATATCTAGAAAATATTAAGTATTTAGTATTGAATTGAAGCCCCTTATTGATGGTGATCATGGTTTATCCTTTGAAAAAAAATTTCTTCTTTTTGAAGGATGTATATGGTATTAGCACTCATTATTAGTTTTTTCTGCAAGATATTAGCATATATTACAAGATGCCACAATGTGAATGATTAGTTTATTGTATGGCAGCATGTTAAAAATTAAATGACTATGAGAAAAAGAAGAGAGAACTGAAGATTTGAAGAAAAGTAGAAACACTATACAAATGTACCCACCCGTATGCCTGGTTAAAAGGATTTCTTTCAAAAGATGAGCAATCTCACAGCAATGAGATAAGTTGCCTGTAATCAGGAGTCCCAGATTTTAACCTTCATCCCATCACCCATAACCTGGGAGGCCCCTGAAAAGTCACTTCTATTTATCTTTAATATAGTCTATGTCTTTCTATCACCTGAGACCTCAGCATCATTACTATTTTAACACTTACATAACATTTTATATGTCAAAAGAACTTATAATCATTTATCAAATATTGCTTGATGTTTTATAGATGAGTAAACAAAGGCACCAAAAAGTCATGACTTCCAAATTCACCAAGTAAGGCACTTTAATAGCTAAGGCTGGAACTCATCATGTTTGAATCACCAGACTAAATTGCCTCTTTAACCTTTCTATTCCTTCCAAATAATAGATAAAATAATGCTTGTAAGTAGCCCTGAAAGAATATTGCAAAGGCTTACAGATAAAATTGTTAGGAAGGAAGGGTCTTAGTAGGTCACCTAGTCCATTTACTGCTTCCACATAGACGAGACTTTCTAAGGGCATCCGAATGAGGGAATTCTTCTGTCATGTAGGAACCTCACCCATTACCCAACACTACTATATTAAGGAAGTTCTTCTTCATGTCTTTTCGTAATCTTTCATTATGAGTTGTAAAATAGACAGTTCCTTACAATTTAGCATTTCCCAGATACACTGTCCATCAATATAAATACAAATTCATCCAGTACCTATGTGTAAGGCATGGTGCTAGGTTCTGGAGAATTTCTCTTTTTAGCCTAGAATGTTTATTTATTTGTAAGGTAAATCTTGGTGAAGAAACCCCTACCATTGTAGATCCATATTTTATTTAGCAACTAGGTGGCACATCTTCCTTAGTTCAAATCTGGCCTCAGACACTTACTAGTTATATGACCCTGAGGAAATCACTTAACCCTGTTTCCCTCAGCTTCCTCTTCTAAAAATGAGCTAGCAAAGGAATGACAAACCACTCCAGTGTCTTTGCCAAGGCAACCCCAAATGGGGTTGCAAAGTTTGAGACCTGACTGAATAAAGACTTAACAACAACAACATTTCATCTGAAACTTACCATCTTAAAGAGTTACTTGGAGTATTAAGAAATTAAGTGATATGAAAAGGATAATACAGTCAATTCTTTCAGATATAGATCATGTGTCCTGGTCTGACTCTGAGGTAGGTTCTTTCTCCATTATGCCAAATTCTGTCAACTGATGCTGAGGCTATTATGATTCATTTGTTCAGACTTGCCTGACTCTTTGTGATCCTATTATGGCATTTTCTTGGCAAAGATACTGGAGTGGTTTGCCATTTTCTTCTCCAAGGGAATAAGGCAGCATAGAGGTTAAATGATTTGCCCAGGGTTACACAGCTAGTAAGTTTCTGAGGCCGAATTTGAATGAGGTCTTTCTGACTCCAAGGCCAGCACTCTATTTCAGATAGGTGAATGCTAAGTTCTTCACAGATAGATATGAAGCAAACCATGCCCTCAAGTCACTTATATTCTGTGGAGGGACTATAATACTGATGTGGTTTGAGCTTAACTCAGACCAGTCCCCAAGTAGTTTATGTCTACAATTTAATTGAAAACAGACACTTGTAATCCATATAACATTTAAATAAAGGAGGTTTGCTTAGTCATAGTAAGGGAAAGGATATTCATTTTGGATAAATATTAATTCATGTGAGCACAGTTTGCCAATGTGTCTCATGCTGCTAGCCTGTGGTGGTAAACCAGAGAGAGAAGTGACAGTCCCTAATGACCTAGATACTTTGTAGTCAGTTGGCAAAGAAACTTCATCAATGGTTGAGTCCCTTGAGACAATTAAATCCCGAAGGCAGTTTCAATACTTAATAAGGAACAACCGGTCTAATCTGGATAGTCAGTTTAGGATATTATAAACGTCACAAATCTTCATGCAAGAATATAAATGCAACATACATAATTTACATATATTAATATTTCATATATATGTATATGTGTACAATCAATATCTAATTACATTTAAAGTAACATCTTTTTTAAGAGGGAGAGATCATTACTAATTTTTGTTGGAGAAGATGGAAGGGTTAGAAAGGCATTTCATTTAAGGTGAAATTTGAACTGTGCTATTAAATTTCTAAGGATACTCCAAGATGAGAGATGAGGAGGGAGAATACAACAGATATGAGAGATTAGTTCGTCAAAGGCACAAAGTCCAGAGGTAAATGTCATGGATGGAAAAATACCTATTGGGCCAGTTTGCATAGAAAGGAGAAAGAGATAAAGGGAATTCTGTGGCCCAACTGGACAAGTAGATAGGAGTTAGATAATGGAGTTCTTCCAAAAGATGGGTGAGAAGTTTGTTTGCAGGGCAGCAAGGTAGCATAGTGAATGGCACAGTGTTGGGCCTGCATTCAGGAAAACCTGAGTTCAAATCCAACTTCAGACACTAGCTGCATGAACCCTGGGCAAGTATCAATTTGCCTCAGTTTTCTCATCCTTAAAATAGGAATAACACCTGTCACCCAGGCTTGTTGTGAATATCAAATGAGATAATCATAAAGGATTTAACACAGTGTCTGGCACATAGTAATGTCTGAGGCCAGATTTGAACTCAGTCCCTGACTCCAGGCTCAGCGTTCTGCTACCTAGTTAAGCACTATAAAAATGTTAACTATTATTATCATCATTATTATTTTATTTTATCCAAGCAACAATAGACCATCAATTAATATTTTTGAGTGTGTATATGTAGGCACATGTATATGTGGTAGAGGTTCAGACATGTGTTTTAGGAATATCAGTTTGGCGTTTATGTGGAAGATAGATTAGAGAGGCTTAAGACTGCAGGCAAGCGGAGGGCATAATGAGGAGCATTTTGCTCTAAGCTAGATAGGAGATGTTTAGGTTTTGAACTACAGTAGAAGTTTTATGAGTAGAGAGCATGGACTATATGTGAAAGATGTTTTATAGTTTTAAGAGTTGCCAAACAATTGGTGAAGAGATTTGAAGAAAAGGGAAGAATCAAGTGACTCCAAGGTCTTAAATTTTGATTATTAGAAAGGAGTCTTCTAGAGAAATATGAAAGTTTCAATAACTTGGTGGTGCAGTGGATAGAGTCCAACAGTTATAGTCAAGAAGACTTGAGTTTAAATCCTCCTTCGGACATGCATTTTCTATTTGATGCATAATACCCTTAATCTCTCTGTTCATCAGTTTCTTTAACTATAAATTAGGAGTAATAACAGCACCTAACTCCCAGCATTGCTGTAAAAATTAAATTTGTTAATATATAGAATCTAACATAATATAATATATAGTGTTTTGCAAATTTAAAGCTCTATATAAATGCTAGCTATTAACTAATATTAAGTTAGGTAGAACACAAAACATATTATTTTAAGGATGTGATGGTTTGAGATGCTTATCATACATCCAGTTAGAGACAACCAACAGGCAGTTGGTAATGAAGGACTAAAGCTTAGGAAAGTTGTAGAACTAGAGAGATCCTTCTACTACAAAATGTGTTTGAGAGGCTAGACATAAAGTGCTGGAAAAATACAAAAATTTCTTTAAAAACATTTGTTATTTCATGTAACATTTACACACCATGTAATTATTTATGAGGTAGATCAGATTTACAAAATGAATTATGTGACCAGAATTGTGCATTTTACTCAATGATCACTATAGAAAGAGATTTATCTCCCCATTGTCTACTCCAATTGAAGATCTTGAAGTATCAAGTGCAATAGGTTGACTAAAATATATTCCACATAATTGCGTACTTGTTAGAGAACAATAGCGAGTAAAAATTATAAATGTAGAAATTATAAATTGTGATGGTTCATATAACAGAAGAAAAAAATTCCAGTTGGAGGCAAAAAGAATTATTATATGTTGTATCTACCACAAAGTTTCCAGCATTTCTATGGTAGGACTAGTACCTACCAGCATTTCCTCCCACTCCCAACATGGTGTTGGCCCATGACCCTCCTTTTTTTCTTTCACAGAGGTTTCCCTAAATGGAAACAAAGCTATCTCCCTGACCCAATTGTCCCTAGCTTTCCTGATGTAGGTTCCTGGAAGCTTTTGTGATATAGCTTGAGGTCATACAACATCACTCTAAATGGAATCTAGGCCTTTCAGATTTCGTGGGTGCCTGAGACAATGAGAGCTGCCATACCCAGATGGCCTACTAACCAGACATATTTCCATTAGTCATGTGCATCAAAGCACAAGATAAGTGCCCCTGCATTTTCATCACATATCTTTGTTGTGTTAAGGCAAATTTCTTTTCTGTCAACTGTTCATGACTTACAAGTGCCTCATTTTGTCCCAGAACTGCACTTGAACTAAGAGTTCTGGCATTATAGTTGCATCCCAACAGTTTCAGTTTACCTCTTGGTAAACAGTAAAGACTGGCTGTGGTAACCATGAACTATCACATTGGAGGCTTCATGTAGTGATCTTAGAAATCTCTGACATATCTCACAAGTCTCTCCGTTGTCTGCAGTATTATGATTTCCAGTCAGGTCATTGCAGGAGAGAAGACATCTGGGGGAGGCTAAGGGGGTAGGTAGTGAGAGTTTAGGGCAGACGGCAGGTGAAGGAAATTTTTTTCCTACATATTCAATAATTATTCCTTTATTAAAGTTGTATTTTTTTAATTAACAGGAATCATTTTCTCTTTCCTACCCTGACCCCCTTGGAAGAACAACAGCGATAACAGCCTTTACAAATATCCCTAGTCCAGCAAATCTTGGACCCTCAATGGCACTTTTTTAAAGAAGTATGTCCCTTCTGTAGCCTGGATGCATAACCTCTCTCTCTGAAGAGGTCCATAGTATGTTTCATCCTCTATCCATTGGAATCGTGGATATTCATTATCTTGATCCCAATTATTATAACTTCAATGTTGGTTGTTTTTGTAGTTTGTTGACATTAGGTAAAATATTCTGCCAGTTACATTTATTTCTTCTTTCATGAGCTCATAAAAGTCCTTAACTTGTTTGATTCGTCACGTCGACTTCATACTACACAATTCTTGTCGTGCATGCTCTACCCTACATCAATTCATCCGATGAAAGGAAACATTAACAAATTTCGATTTCCAAAGATGTCTCCTTGCCACTTGCCCAGGCCCCTCTCCTCTCCACCTTCATCTTCAGCTTGCATCCCAATGTAGATAACAGAGGTTCCTATTAGGTTATTGAAGACATTCACCCCTATGTGATGAACACTCCAGAAAAAGAAGAGCAGAACAAATGTCAGAGATAATTCATAGGTTTTAAGGCTTAGCAGTTAGAAATTAGCCTTTCATAAAAGCAGGATCTTATGAGAGGCATTTTGACCAAGTCAGAAGATCATAGGATATGAAATTCATGAGCCCTGGATTTGTCATACCTCAGACTATGTGACCCTGGACAAGTCATTTAATCCTATGGTACCTCAGTTTCCTTATATGTATGTTGGGAACTTATAGGAGTAATAATAATAATAATAAAAATACACCTTTATACAGTGATTTAAAGTTTGCAAAACACTTTATATACCTTAACTTATTTGACCTTTACAACAACCCTGTGAGGTAGATACTGTCACTATTCCCATTTTTAGAGAAGGAGAGTGGGAGATGTTGAATGATTTGTCCAAGGTCACACAGCTAGTAAATTTTGAAGGAAGGATTTGAATTTAGTTCTAACCTGTCTCCCTATCCTGTACTCTGTTCACTGATCTACCTTTACATGATTCTCTTAAGGATTAAATTAAATAATGCACATAAATCACTTTGTATACACTTTGTGCTGTTGGTAAAATAGACTAAGTACAACTTCACAAAAATATAATTATAAATCTGCACATAGATAATTTTACATACTTATAAATACATAGATAAATTTAGATTTATAATTAGCTCTGATTAGCTCTGGCCCTTTGTTTCTGCCTGTTGAGAGGTTTTTGGATCTCCATTCCATTAGGCAACATATGACAACATTAGTGAATCATAAACAATAAAGCAATCTTGAAATATTTTGTGACCTTAAGCAGATCTCAGACCTACTGCTATTCCCAAAAATGTGTCACTAACCATGAGCTCTCTAAAAAACTCCAATCCAACATTTCTACATGGTGCAAAACCGAGACTGAAAGCAAATATGTTGCCTAATGGAATGGAGATCCAAAAACCTCTCAACAGGCAGAAACAAAGGGCCAGAGCTAATCAGAACAAATTTAATAATGATTAATATAAAACATTACATTTTCAAAAAGCCACTGAGCAAATACAGGATAGGGGAGACTTGGCTGAACAACATTTCATTTAATGAAGGCTAGGGATTTTAGTAAATTACAAACTCAACAAGAGTCAACATTATGCCATGGCAGCCAAAAAAAAAAGTTCAGATTGATTTAATAGAAACTCAGTTTTGTGTTCACTTCAAGGAGCAAAATTTTAGAAGAGAAATGTACAAATTGGAATACATCTAAAAGAGGACAACCAGGAATATGAGGGTAGTTAAAACTTTGCTGTACAAGGGTAATTTGAAGGAACTGAATTAGGTGGGTACATGAGAGTTGCCTGGGAGGGCCTTCATGTGGAAGAGGAATTACACTTGTTCTGCTTGTCCCCAGAGGGCAGAAGGAGGAGCAGTGGATTGAAGGGGCAGAGAGACAGATTTTTACTTGATGCAAGGAGAAATGTCTGAATAATTAAAGCTGTCCAAAAGTGGAATGGAATGCCTCAAGATGTATTGGATTTCTGATCAATGGAGGTCTTTCAACAAAGGCTGGAATATCACTTATTAGGGACATTCCAGAGAGAATTCCTATTTAGCTCTAGGTTGAATTAGAAGACTACCATGCTTTTTCAAACTTGAAAAATCTGATTTTTCATGGTGGTACATGCTGTCCTCATCTTCACCTCCTGTCTTCTCTCGCTTCCTTCAAGATTCAATGTAGTCTCATCTTTTGAAGGAGACCTTTTCCAGACTCTCCCTTTCCCAATCCTTCTTGCTAGTTTTTTTCCTCAGAAATTTTCATCCATTTACACTGTATATATCATGTACATGTGTAGGCTGTTTGTCTTCCCTCATCAGAATGTGAGTCCTTTGAAAGAAAATACTATACCTTCGCCTTTCTTTTATCCCTAGGATTTAGCACATTGCCTGGCACATAGTAAGTGATTGATAAATGCTTGATTGTGATAATAATATAATTATATCATAATGATAATGATAAGGATGATACATTATACTATGCTGCAAAGTAATATGCTTGATTCATGTGGGTATATGTTTCTGTGATCCCGGAGGATCCTATGTTTGTACAAATATACTCTTTATACCAAGGAATTCCATCTCTTTTGAGCTCTAGGCTCAATCATTCAATCAAACATAAGGAAGTATCAAGGACCTAATATGTGCCAAATTCTTGTCTGGGTGGTAACATTCAAAAGAATACATTCAAAGAATCAAACAATCCCTACACTCAAGAAGCTTATAATCCAAACATTAGCACAGTCCCTGGAAAGTATTTAATAAATGGTGGTTGATTGACAGACTGAGACTTTATCTTTTCTGAATTATAATTCCATTTTGCCAACTGCTGGCTTGTCATCTCATTGTCAATGGAGGTTTAAAAAAAGAGAGATTGATTCATTTGAGTATACTATAAATTACCTGAACAAGGAACAGAAAAAAATAAATGATGTATGTTAAACAAGTAACAAATCTATTTTAAAGACATGATATAATATCATTGATGGGGGACAGAAATTAGCTAAGTCTGTTAGAGCATTCTCTCTTTGCCAAAGGCAGACTGGTGTAACTTCATAACTTTACCTTGTGATCATACAAGTGGCACAAGGATAGAGTTCTGGGCCTAGAGTCAAAAAAGACCTGAATTCAAATCCAGTTTTAGATACTTATTAGCTGTGTGACCCTGGGAAATTCACTTGCCCTCTGTTTTCCTTAATTTTCTCATCTGTAAAATAGGGGTAATAATAGCTCCCACTTTGTTAGGTTGCTGTTAGGACCAAATAAAATAATAATTGTTAAGTGCTTAGCACAGTATCTGGCACATACTTAGGGCTATTTTAGTTGTTGCTGCTGCTGTTATCATTATTATTATTATTATTATTTATTATTATTAAAATCTCCTAAAAGGGAGAGGTACCATAAAGGGAAAATTCTATTCAGGATCATATTGAGACTAGAGAAAAGAACAGATTTCTGGAGTGGAAATTGATTTCTGTCTCTTAAAATTGGCAAGAGAACAGGAGATTAAAACTGGGCAAAGTTCTGAATCATTCCTCCCCTTACAGAAAAATTCTTGGAACAAGCTATCTACATAAATGACTTCTACTTTCTCTTTTCTCATTCACCTTTCATCCCTTTGCATTGTGTCTTCCAACCTCATTGTGTCTCTGAAACCTTTTCCTCAGAAGTCATCAATGGCCAAATCCAATTGCCCTTTCTTCGTCCTCATCTTTCTTGACCTCTTGGTAGAATTTGACACTGATGACCCTGTATTGCAAGATAGTCTCCTTTATCTCTGCTCTGTTTTTTGTTTGATACAGTTCTTTCCTAACCTATATGGCCAGCCCTTCTTAGGAATGAACACGTAATTCCCATCACATAACTATGAGTGTTCCCCACAGGCCTGTCCTAGGTCATCTCTTTCCTTTTTTTTTTAATCACCACCCCCACTCCAGCCAGTCATTTCCTCAGGTTTCATAGATTCGGTTATTATTTCTATCCAGATAACTCCCAGATCTACATGCCCAACCATTATCCCCTTTATTAAATCCAGTTATATACCAACATCTATTGCCCCCCCATTTGGTATCTCACAAAATATGAAACAATATATTCAGCAGAATATTTTCTTTCCCCTTAAACCCAACCTTCTTCCTACCTCATCTATTTCTGTTGAGGATATTACCATCTTCCTAGTGATACATATTCAAAACTTGTAAGTATCTTTTACTCTTCATTCTCATTACATTGATATCTGATTTTGTTTGTGTTATATCAATTCTTTTTTTTGTACTAGAAACATCACACACACACACACACACACACACACGGGAGTATTGGGCTGGCTATGTGGCTATGTTTGGAAAAAATCTAAAAGTCCATTAACCCTAAAATTGAAGATTTTTCCCTCTCACAATTAGGCCATAATAATTTGTATCTATATGAAAAACAGACTAACAAGACCTCAATGAAATTCATCTATGAATGTACTGACAGTCAGCACAAATGAGTTAGATGAGAATCACTATATTTCAGAATCATATTTTTCTTTGTTAAGACTCTGACCCTCTTCAAGATCAATGGTTATGAGTCTACCTATTTAGTTAACTTCTAATAGTGAAATTCATTCTCAATACTGAATAAATAAAGCAGATCTGATATTTATGAGAAGCAAATACTTTAAATTATCTGCATGCAGTTTACATTTCCAAATGATTCATTATTTTCTGAAGTCTAATTAAAAGTGTATTTGCTTGTCTGTGAATGTTATTTATCCGATCGACTTGGGAGCTAAATTAAACAAAAAAATTCTATCTAAAGAATGCCCCAAATGAATTTTCAATGTCAGAGAGATCTTCCTGCAAAGCTTATAACCAGGAAGAATCAGAAGAGAAATTTGAATTGACCTTAGGGCTACCAGAAATACATGTTCTGCTAAAGAGCTGTTCCTTGATCTTTTGGGGGGAAAAATTTTTGGTGTGAGCTTGCCTTAAACATTTCAATATTTCTATCCTGGTTGCAGTTAACAAAAGCCACCGTGATTGAAATGTAGTGATTATTTAACACCCGTTGTTCAGAATAGGCTTTCTCTAAAACTCAGAGGCACACACACTCAGGATTCCTGTCCCAGTTTTCAAGAATGACAGCAAAAGCACCTTTATCTGACATTTAGGATGATTAAATTTTGAAAAATCACTTGGCATATTCACCATGACTCCACAGGGTGCTCTTGCTTTATAAGGCAATGGATCATGTTAGCTTAACTTATATTTAAGATTTGCTGGCCTGATATTATTGTGTTAGGCAGTATTGCCGAAATGGAAACATAAAATTTTGCTGCCATGAGATCAAGTCTGTGCCTGCCCTACACTATAAATTAGTTCCATAAAGTTTTAAAATGCAATGTTTGTTCTGGCCCTAGCAGTCTCACAAAATAGCAAACTGTGCTTAAATATATAAAATTAAACCTACTGGGCGAAAACACATTCTTCTTTCTGTAGCATTAGAATTCAGAGACTGCAGGAAAAAATAGGTTACTTAACTAGCAAAAAGGTCTTGGGGAAGCTAAAAGAAACCAATTGCTGTCTAAAGCTCATTCTTAAAAGCAGGTTGTCTTAGTGGGACAACAATGCTTTTATTTTTATGAGCCAATATGCAAAGAGTTTGTCGCTTCAGAGTCTTTGCTTGGAAACATTAACAAGACATGCAAATGAAGGGTGCATAAGCATGAGAATTGTTTGCCAAATGTGGAAGTCATGCCTATTACAGAGTCTGCTTTGAAAATGGAGTTGTTCAAGCAGAAATCCTACTTAATGTTGAGTGATGAGTCTAATTCCACGTAGAAATGACAAAAGAGATTTGGCATAGGCATTAATTGGCCTATTTGCAGAAAAGGTCTTGACATGAGATGTGACAAAAATTCAGCTATTATTAGAAATGAAAATAGATGATAAGAGCAAATTAAACTCTCATTAAACTTGTAAAACAAGACAAAGCATAAACTTTGGCCACAATAGATGGCAACTGAAAGGTATACATTGGTTTCCTCCTTCATATTTAGATCAAAAAGTAAATCTTCACTGCTAATTTTAAAGAAGTATGAGAGCGAAGGCAATGACTTAATATGTGATATTATAAAAAGACTCTGCCATGAGAATGAACGGACCACTAAAAATGGGTACTCCCTGATTAGTAATTATTGTTAGAATGGTTAGGAGGGAAAAACAAAGCAAAACAAAGCATCATTTTTTCATTTCTCTATCATTCTATAATAGAATGTGTTTGTTTTATGTCTTTTCCTGCTTATCTCAGGCGTTTTTCCAGTCTAAATAGCTAGAATCCAATAGCATTAAAAAAAATAGGTATGGAGATCTGGACAGAGATATTAGCTTCCATCATTTTTCCTCTGTCCTAGATGAAAGTCTTTTTTTTTTTTTAAGTTTTCTTTGTTAATAGTGACTTTGGAGGCCAGAATTGGGAACAACAGCTGAACATGAAAGGAGGCAGATTTTAAAGCAAAAGTAATTGTAATAAATCATATTTATTGATATTTTTGATATATTTTTTCCTGCATGTAACCTATGATCTTGCACCTGAGGGTCTGCGATTAATCAATTCAGATTCAATATTGTGGGCTATCTTCAAAAGCACATCTCCTTTTGGCCTGCTCTGCCCAGTTCTATCTTCTCCTTCTTGACCACTCAATGCTTCATGTAGCTCCGAAAAAAAATATTAATCACTGTCATTTATATTAATGGATCATCCTTTATATCTAATACCCACGTACTTCAATAATAATGATGAATATAAAGTGTCAAATTAATTGTTATTCATTTTATTTAATTACAACAATAAACTCTAAATGCATGCTTAATTTTCAGACTATTTGATCATGAAGCATTGTTCAATTCTTTTTTTAATAATAAGTTTATTTATTTTGAGTTTTCAAAATTCACTTCCACAAGGTTTTGAGTTTTAAATTTTCTACCCCTCCCTCTCCTCTCTCCTCACCAAGATGGCATGCAATCTGACATAGGCTCTATTCACACATGCATATTAAACATATTTTCACATTGGTTGTCATGTAAAGAAGAATTAGAACTAATAATGGGAACCAAGAGAAAGAAGAAACAAAACAACAAAAGTAAAAGAGAGTAAATTGTATGCTTCCTTCTGCATTCAGACTCCAAAGTTCTTTCTCTGGATGTGGATGGGACTGTAATTTTTAAAAGAATGGAGAGACCATTAACTGATTGATTATAACTGATCAGCCAAGGTGCCTGGAGTTGGATGAAGAAAGTCTGGGTTTGTGTTGTTTTGAATTCATCTGAAACAAGCAATGGGGCATTTCACTTATTCTATTTGATATAATTAGAATTGGAATTCCCCAATCCTTCTTAATTCTAGTACCTTACTTTCTATATATTTCTTTACCTATTGTATCCCCAACTAAGTTATACGCTCCTTGAGAGCAGGGACTGATTTTTTTGTCTGTTTAATCTCTCCAAAAGTTAGCACAGTGCTTAGAATATAGTAGGTGCTTAATAAATGTTTATTACATTAATTTCGATCATTTCCCTGAAGTCATGGTCCTCTTCTAGAATGAAGGACAAACACAACCTGAGTAGCCTCCCCTTCTCCCTCTCCCACCTCTGCCCAAAGGAAGGCAAATTTCCATGGCTAAAGGCCACCTCCTTAACTTCAAGGTTTATTGGCTAGATTTCTTTCTCAAAGATTGGACAATAGGTCCCTGCTCTCCTAGCAAAGAGTGAATGTAAATACTAAATAGTAACTGTTTCTCTTTTGGCCTGGAACTTGCAGAGTCCTCCCCTCTCGGTTTGATTTTTTTTTTCTTTTTTTGAGTTTTGATTAAAGGGGCCATCCCTTGATTAACTTCTTAAAGAGACCAATTCACTGAATGGGTATTACCTCACTCAAAGTGAGAACCTGGAAAGACCTTAGCCTGAAAGAACCAGGGTCTCCCAATGCATCCCGGGCCATCTCCAGTCATCCTGGTGAATATCAGTCCACTGGACCCAGATAGCTCTAGAGGGGAAAGTGAGCCTGGTGACCTTGTACAGCCTTCCTTCACTCAAATCAAAGTCAACTGCAAGTCACATCATCCTTTCCCTGATGTCATGGTCCTCTTGGAGAACGAAGGAAAAACACACCAACAACATTTCATACTGTATAGATTATAGAAATCTTAAATTCAGCATATCCAAAACAATTTATTCTTCTCCCCAACTAAAAAGAAAAAAAATTAAATCAAATTATCTCTTCTCTTATTTTTTTCCTATTTCTATTGAGGGTATCATCATATTTCCAGTTCTAAAAGTTCTCAATCTTTGTGCCATCCTCAACTACTCAATTTCCTTCACTTTTGTTGGTGTTCATTTGAGGTTTTTGTTTGTTTGTTTGTTTGTTTTTGGTAAAGATACTGGAACGGTTTGTCATTTTCTTTTCCAGCTCCTTTTACAAAAGAAGAAAGTGAGGTAAACAAGATTAAGCGACATGCCCAGGACCATGCAGCTAGTAAGTATCTGAGACCAAATTTGAACCCAGGAATATGTTCATTTGTTTGTTTTAATTCCAAGCCCAGTGCTTTATCCACTGTGTCATCCAGTTGCTCCTTAGTGGAGTACAATTCCAAAAGGATAGTGGTGAAGTCTTATCAGTTTGCCTCCAGTAAATCTCAAGAATTCATCCCATTATCTCCATTCATAGAGCACCACCCTAATTCTTCTCATCATCTTTCACGTGGAGCAATATTAATGCCTTACTCATTAATCCCCTTTCTTCTTTAGTTGCTCTTCTGGTCTCCAAAAGTGATTTCCTAAAGCATAGGTCTGAACTTACTCTTCTTTTCAATAAACTCCAGGACTGAACAAGTCCAAAACTATACTCATTCTTTTTCACAAATCTTTCCCTCTCCTACATTTCTCTATTTTTGCCTAAGGTATCATCATTTTTCTAGTCTCCCAGGTTAACAACATCCACATTATCCTGGACTCTTCACTTTTACTTACCTCACATAGTGAATCAATTTTAAAATGTTGACATTTCTACCTGTACATCTCTCAAATCTGACTCCTTTCCTCCACTCAAACAATTAGCATCTTAATTTGGGACCTTAATCCATCTTACTTAGATTACTGAAAAAACCTCTTACGTATTCCCCCACCTCATTTCTCACTCATCCTACATGAAGTTGCCAAAGTATTTTTCTTTAGATTAGACCTGACTATGTAACTTCCCTACTTGAGCAGCTCCAAGTTTCCTATTATGTCTAGGAAAAATCAAGTCAAGTCAAGAAGCATTTATTAAGCATGTAATTTTTTCCAGGGATGGTGCTAAGTGCTATGCACATGAAGAAGAACAAAATAAAGTCCCTAGGTAAAATATAAATGCCTATGTTTAGCTATTAAATCTCTACATTACGTATTGTTGTTCAGTCATTTGCAATTGTGTCCAACTCTTTGTGACCCAATTTGAGGTTTCCTTGGTAATGATACTGGAGTGATTTGTCATTTCCTTCTTCTTCTTTTATAGGTGAGGAAACTGAGGCAAACATGATTAAGCGACTTGCCTATAGTCACATAACTAGTAAGTATCTAAGGCCATATTTGAATTCAGGAGAATGACTCTTCCTGACTCCACACCTACCACTCTATCCACTGTGTCACTTAGCTACCCAACATTACCTGCCAAAATCTATTTTTCCTCCCTCTTTGGACATTAGTTCTCATTCTACTGTTGATGATGGATCTTTGCTCTGTTCTTTAACACATAACATTTCCTCTCATATCTTTATTCCTTTGCATAGGGCATCTCATGTGTATAGAAGGCACTCCATCTGATGGTGTGCTTGGGTGCCTTTGCTTGGACCCTAATTCTAACATTTCTCCTGGACCCCAGTTCCAAAATCACATCCAGTTCTAAAATCACATCTCTCCCTAGCCTCAAAATATTGTCTCAGGCAGTTCCTCTCCAGTTCAATGGCAGTATGCCTTAGCAAAACACTTCTATCCTCCTGATACTGTGGCCAGCCGCACCTATAGAATTCATTGGACTCCCTGTGTATGTGCTAATTGACCGTGCACTGGGCCATAATGATATTTACTATTTACTGACCTTACTGATATGTATGCTAGACATAGTCAAATGTATACTCCCTTATATTCATCCTGTCTAAAAAGACATTTGATGGAAGCTACCTGGATATTTCCAGTCAGCCCTGACCATTAGTTGACTTACTGATGTTTCACAGTCAAAACCACAGCACCAGGTGGCCCCGCCTTGGGCTATTACCCAGTGAACTCTGGGTAAGATACCTGCATGGTAGATTCAAAAAGTTCGTGTTCCTTTAAGAACTGACCACCCTTTAACCACTCCTAATCTCACCCCAAAACACCTAATTGACATGTTTCACCCCAAAATATTGTATAAAAACTTTTCCTGCATCCCTGTAAGGTTTCAGGTTCCCTAAGAACTTTTGCCTGCTGGAAAGCGTAATAAATCTTTGCTGCCTTGACTTAAAGAATGCTTGAGATTGTGATTTTATTCTGGATGGCCCCAACCCTCTCCGGTACTTGGGCCCTTGAGGGGTACTCTTCCTCAACATCCCCATCTGGGAACTCCAGTCTTGGGGTTCCTGGACCTCATCTCCTTCAACCCTCAATACATCCTTATTGCTACTTCATAGAGTTCTTCTCCTTTAAGACGCATATATTGTGTGTATACACTTCCATATATGTATGTATGTATATAGAGACAGAAAAATGGATTGATATTGAGATAGCTATATTTATATCTGTAGAAACAAGATTTCTATATTGCTAGGTGTAAATTTCTATAGGAATGGATTTGTTACACTCCCACTGGAATGTAATACTACAAGTAGGATTGTCATCTTTTTTCAATATTTTTTTCTCTGGAATTGAATATAGGTCCTGGTACCTACTAGGTGATTAATATATACCTGTGGGGGCAGCTAGGTGGCCCAGTGAGTAGAGCACTGGCCCTAGAGTCAGAAAGACCTGAGTTCAAATCTGACCTATCACTTAACTCCAATTGCCTTGACTTCCCCCTTTCAGATATATATATATATGTATATATATATATATATATACACACACACATATACATATATATATACATACACACACATATATATAATATATATGTATACATATATATTGATGTATTGATTAATTGACTCACTATAACTGCTAGAAAAAAAGAGTCTTTTGTCACCCCAAACCTTTTACAACCTAGACCCAATTTACTTCTCTGACTTTAGTATACGATTTTCTCTTTTTTATCTACTACTTTTTGGTTGAGCAAAATAGCACCATTTCCTATGCTTCACACATGATACTTCACTTTCCATGTCTGTGACATGTTATTGTCTCTCTCTCATACCTGGAATGTTCTTCCTCATCACTTTCACCATTGTACAAGTAGGGCTATTGCTACAAAGTCATTTCTACCCATGGTCATCCAATCTCTGCTCAAAGGTCTCCACAAGTAGGAATTCATTATCTGGGAAGATGCTTACTTTGCATATCTAATTGGAAATTTTATTGAGCCAAAATTTGCATCTTTTTTTTTATTCTCATCTGTTGCCTAATCCCAAAAGTTTTATCCTTTGAAGCCAAATGAAAAGACAAATCCCTGTTCCATATGAAAGCCTTTTTAAGTATAAGAAGATAATATGCTCCTCCAAAGGCCTCTCCGATTTTGACCAAACATTGTCAGATCAGTCAATCTAACTTCCAATGTGATGGTTCAGAAAGTTCTAGCCTTCCTTAACATCCTTCTCTTGATAAGCTGTACCTTTTCAGTATCTTCCCTAAAGGGAATTTTCTTGAACTTTACATAATACCACAGGCGAAAAGAGGATTGACAGTCTATCATTTCCTCCTTTTTGGAAAAAAGATAACATCCTATCAATTAAGTCAAAGGTCACATTACCATATATATATATATATATATATATATATATATATATATATATGCATATGTGTGTGTGTGTGTGTGTGTGTGTGTGTGTGTGTGTGTGTGTATGTCTCCCTGGGAGAGCCACTTCAATTCTCAATGCCTTATACAACTCTCTAAGAAAAATAAACTAAATTGCATAACATTTGTCACCTTACACTGATAGAAGGCATGCCCTCAGTAGAATTTTATTATATCAATGAAATTAAAGTCTGAATTCAAAATTGAAAACATAAAATATAACAAAATCATAGTTGCCCCCCCAAAATCTACTATTTTCCAATACTGGCTTTTACTGAGCTTACAGGCTTCCAAACCCGGATCATATTCATACAAACAGTTTCCTAGCTATACCTCTCTCATTCTAGACTTGAATGTTTTGTTTTTTACATTGGTATCTATTGAATATCATCACACTTATTCCATTGTTAAAACCAATAATTATTTCGATGGATTGTCTAGTTATTCAAGATGTTTGAAATCAGCTTCATGTCTTCTAAAGATTTAAAAGTGTAGCTTCTGTGCCCTCATCTAAGACAATGATTTTAAAAATGAACAGAACATGATCAAGGACAAAGCCTTGTAATGCCCCATGTAGAACCATCACTCTATGATGATAACATTTTATTAATCACTTTACTTTAGGGTAATAATTCAAACCATCTAACAATACTAACTTAGTCTACCTTATATCTCTAAATCATTTCTACAAGGATACCACTGCAGACTTTTTAAAATGCCTTGCTAGAATTCAGGTAAACTATATTTCTGGCATTTTAGTGATTTACCACAGAAGTAATTCTGTCAAAAAAGGAAATTAATTTAGTCTGGCCTGAATTAATTAATGCCTTCTGTCTCTTAAGAATCAAAACTTGCCTTTATGAATGTTCACAATAAATTCATTTTAATATTGTATATTTGGATTTTGTTAGGAATTGAAGTTCAGTAATTTAAATACAACATTCCCGTTCCTTTTTTAAGACTGTCATAGTTTTATCAATTGGGGAATGGCTGAACAAGTTGTGATATATGATTCTGATGGAATTTTATTTTGCTATAAGAAATGATGAGGGAGATGGTTTCCAATAATCATGAGAAGATTTATATGAACTGACACAAAGTGAAGTGAACACAACCAGGAGAACATTGTACACAAAATAGCAATATTGTAAGGATGATCATATTTGAAAGATTTAGCTATTCTGATAAATACAATGATTCAAGACTAATCCAAAGGACCCTTGATGAAAAAAATGTTATCTACCTCCAGAGAGAGAACTGATGAACTGTAAGTGCAGATTGAAGCATATTTTTTGAACTTTATTTTTCTTGCTCTTGGGGGGCAACACAGCTAATATAGAATTATGTTTTCCATTAATTCATATGTGCAATTCATAGATATCATATGGCTTGCCTTGTCTATGAATGGGAGACAAGCTTAAAGAAAGGAAAAAATTGGGAACTCAAAATTTTACATACACAGACACACAGACACAGACACACACACGCACATAATTTAAATTTTAAAAAGACTGGTATAATGGTAGTGACTCAATAACCACACCTGCAAGTATTTTAAAAAATAATTAGGCATTTATACAAGATTAATGACTGCAAAAATTAAAAGTAGCTCTATGCTCTTTCGAAGAGAATAGGGATAACCATCAGACTATATAGGATGCCCTAAGCTACATCCCTTATGAATATGGAGGGGAGGTCAGGAATATATTTAAAGGATTAGATCTGGTAGATAGAGTGCTGGAAGGGCTATGGATAGAGGTTGGTAGTATTGTACTGGAAGTTCCAACAAAAAAGAACATCACAAAGAAAAAGAACAGGAAAGCAGAATGTCTGTCTGATGAAACTTTACAAATAGCTGAGAAAAGAAAGGAAGGGATAGGTAAAGGAAAAAGGGAAAGACAGATGCAAATTAATGCAGAATTCCAGAGAATAGCAAGGAGAGATAAAAAGGTTTTCTTAAGTAACCAATGAAAAGAAACAGAAGAAAACAATAGAATGGAAACAGGTTTATTCTAATAAAGATATTAAGGGAAAGTTTCATGTGTAAATTAGCATGATAAAAGGCAAAAAATGGCGGGGACTTAACAGAAGCAGAACAAATTAAGAAGAGGTGACAAGATTAAACAAAAGAACTGTACAAGAAAGCTGTGAACATCACTGATAACCATGATGGCACGGTTACTGATCTAAAGCCAGAAACATTGGAGAATGAAGTCAAGTAGGCCTTAGGAAGCATTGCTAACAACAAGGTTAGTGGAGGTGATAGAATTCCAGCTGAGGTATTTAGAATTCTTTTAAAAAATGATGCTATTAAAGTGCTGTACTCTATGTGGCAGCAAATTCAGAAAACTCAACAGTGGTCATTGTAATTTAAAAGAATAGTTTATGGCCCAATTCTAAAAAAAGGGCAATGCTAAGGAATTTTGAAATTACCAAAGAATTGTACTCATTTCACATGCCAGCAAGATTATGCTTAAGATTTTGCAAGCCAGGCTTCAGTAATACATGAACACAGAATTACCAGAAGAGCAGGATGGTTTTCAAAAAGGCGGAAGAACTACAGACCAAATTGCCAGCATTCTCTAGATTATGGGGAAAAACACATCTGCTTCTGCTTCATTGATTACAGTAAAGCTTTTAACTGTATAGATCACAGTAAAATGTGTGAAGTCCTCAAAGAGATAGAAGTACTATATCATCTTACTTGTGTCCTGAGAAACCTATAGGTGGACCAAGAAGCAACAGTTAGAACCAAACATGAAACATCTGATTCATTTACAATTGGAAAATGATTACAATACTGCATGTTATTAGTTATTTTTTCCACTAATTTGTGGAGTATATCATGTTAAATGCCAGGCTGGATGAATCAAAATCGGAATTAAGGTTGCCAGGAGAAATATAAATAATTCCAGATATGCAGATGATACCACTCTGATGGCAGAAAGTGAAGAGGGGTTATGAAATCTCTTGATAAAAGAAGACAGTATAAAAGTTGGCTTGAAGTTTAACAAAACACACACACACACACAAACACACACACACACATACACACAAAGATCTTGGTCCCATTACTTGCTGGCAAATAGCAGAAGAAGAAATGGAAAAAGCATCTGATTTTATATTCCTGGGCTGAAAGGTTACTGTTGATGGAGACTAAAGGCATGAAATTAAAGGATGCTTGCTTCTCAGAAGGAGCTGTGGCAAATGTTGAAAGCAAACTAAAAACAGAGATTTCATCTTGCCACCAAATGTCCAAATAGTCAAAGTTATGGTTTTTCCAATAGCAAAGTATGACTGTGAGAGTTGGATGATATAGAAAGCTGAGTGCCACATAATTAATACTTCTGAATTGTGGTACTGGAGAAGACTTTTAAGAGTCCTTTGGACAGCAAGATCAAATCAGTCAATACTTAAAGAAAATAATTCAGACTATTCACTGGAAGGTCCAATAATGAAGTAGAGGCTTAAATACTATGGTCACATAATGAGAAGATGGGACTCATTGGAAAAGACCCTGATGTTGAAAAAGATTGAAGACAAAAAGAAAAGGGGACAGTAGAGAATGAGGTAAAAAGATATTGTCATGGAAACACCTAGACTTCAATACTGTAGGATAAAAAGGCAAAGTGTGCTATGGTCCATAGGTTAACAAGGTGTCAGACAATTGAATGACTGAAAAACAACAACTATGCTATCTTAAGATGCTGTTTATATTGGGTTTTGTTTGTTTTTAAATCATTTCATTGTTTTATTAATTTTTATTCATTCTATTTTTATGGTGCTGAAGTCATTTTATTGTGTCCTCAGACTGACAATTTTTTTTCCTTAATAAAAGACAATAGAAACCAAATAAAATTTGAGTGGTTCAGATTTCTTTTTGTCAGCCATGAGTCTCACTCCATTCTTAAAAGAGCAGTCATCTTATTCTTTCTTTGATCCTTTATTTGCCTTAGTCTACCTAACTAAGAAAAATAAATAAGTAAAGTGCTTTAGGTTGGCAACCCTAATGTCCAACCTCACGAAATTCTGAAATATCATGCTCTAGATATCATACCTATAAGACTGTGCCACTTGTCTGAATTCATAGTTTGGAGAAGAGTTTGGAAAAAACAAACTATTATGCTGATTCTAACTCTAAGGAATCAATGATTCTAAACCAGAAGGAATCACAACTGTGAAAGACAACTATGAAACACACATGTCAAACTTATTAATAAACTTAAAAAGTAAACAAATTCCGCATACTAGAAAAGCGTGATTCCATGTTCAGTCCTCTCCTGTTTTTCAAGGTATGTGAAAATTCTCATTTTATTTGGTGATCCTAAGTTCAGAATTTTGAAAAAGAAAATTTTAAATAAACAAACAAAAAGCCCGTGATTTGGCCTGCAACCATACTCAAGGACAAAATAGTATTTTAAGTGTTCTCAGTTAGAGGCATATTTTAATATCTATCCCTGAACTCCAAGCAATAGGAATGATGGTTAAATTGGCTACTTTTCTTTGATTTTGTTTCACTTGAATTTCCCTTTGGGTGAAGGCTATATAAATTGCACTGCTTACCATTTATACTGCAAAAAGACAGTGATACCACAGTATTTGCAAAGGAAAAGTAGGCTCCATTTGCTATCACTTATGCCTATATTTATTTGACTTGATGTGCAAAATAGTATGGTGAGGCCATTAAATACTCTTTCTTGGCCAGGAATGGGAATGTTTTTTTTTTTTTTATTTAAGATCTGTTTTTGCCTTGCTTCAGATTGAGAATTAGAGCAGCTGAGCCTTACCTCCTCTCACTTTACTTGATTCCACTCTGTTCATCTTGTAGAAGGTAGATGATGTGCAAGCTTCTGCCCTGAAATGTTTGCCAAAATTAGGGAGCCCAATTGTTTTGCATCTGTTGTAAATCTATGAGAGACTAATGAGGGACAGCTGGGTTGAGTTTTGATTAATTATGTTTAGCTTTTTCCCTCTCAGGTTTAAACTGTGTGTAAACATTGGGGCTTTTTTTCAAGAGTTCTTTTAAATTCAAGTAAATCTCTGATGAGGTCCTCGACTTGCTGCTAATTTTTTATGACATTATTCTTACTTCTACAATTGTCCCCAAAAAGGTAACAGCAACTTAGATCTTCTGCTAGAAACAAGCTTTACTTATCAAACCAAGCAAACTTTTGAATTAGTACTATTATTATTTTATTACTTTGTCTTTTTTTTTAGTTTATCCAATTATATTTTAAATTCTTTCCCTTCTTAATTTCTTTTAAATTTTTAGAAATAGTTTAAATTGTAGGTAGAAACACTAGCAACAGAGATAAAGCCAGTTGGGTTGTCCATACCTAAGAAGTTATTTGTTGTTGTTGCTCAGTCACCTCCTAATCTCCTTGACCCAATTTGGAGTTTTCTTGCCAAAGATACTGGAGAGGTTTGCCATTTCCTTCTCCAGCTCATTTTACAGATGAGGAAACCAAGCTAACAGGGTTAAGTGACTTTGCCTCAGGTCATAACAGCTAGTAAGTGTTGAGGCTGGATTTGAACTCAGGAAGTTCCCAATTCCCTGGTTCCCAGCCTAATGCTCTATCCATTGTGCAAATATTTTCTTTTCCAGAAGGCTCTTTGACAAAATGAACCAGACTTTTCACTCTAGTCCCAGATCCATTTCAACTGGAGTCAAATTCAACTTAATAAACATTAATTAAATGCCTACTATGTACAAAGGATAGAAAGAAGAAAATCTTTACAGCTTTTGCCTTCAACAAATTCATAATGAAAGAGAGAGATGGGATGGGACATGCACATAGATGAATATTTAATAAAAGTTGTAAAATGAATACTGTTTTCTTATGTCCAGAATGATAATATCTAAGAATTCAAAATGGCCATCTGTGGAGTTATTCTGGGGTAGTTTCACTGACATCTCTAACCAAGGAGCCAGTTATTGATGATTTAATGATCAGTGCTTCAATTTTTATCTCCATCCTTCAGCTGTATATTATAAAGGAGTTTTAAAGTAATCATTTCTTCAAACTTCTGATTTTCAATATCACTTTCCCTGAGTTTGCTCATACACATAACTGAAACCAACAGATTATAGAGATAAGAGAGTTAAAATGGAGCACAGTTCTCTCTAATCTCCATTTCTGAGAAATAAAGCATTTTCAATACACTTCTAACCCTGTTTGAGGGTAGAATTTTCTCCTGTAAAATATAGCCCTAGGTGAAATAAACTGAAATCAGCTTTCACTCTTTCATGCCTGAGTAATCAGCCCGCTGGTCATTTCATACCTAGACATATTAATACACTTGCATGCATACACATGTACACAATCCTATCAAAATTATTGAGATAATAAAAGTGATATCACTTGCAATGATATTCTGCAATATAACATTGATCTCAAAGTCAAGAGATATCTGTTGTTTAGCCATATATTGGACACTATATGACGACAGGTAAATCATTTAACTTTGCTAAGTCTTCATTTCTTCATTTCTAAAATGGGCTTGGAGTTATCTACACCATAGGGTTGTGAAGATTAAATTGAATATTTATAAAAATTCATTGTACAAAAAGCCATTTAACTCAGTAATACCAACATTAGGCTTCTATCACAAAATAGATATTTTAAACCATGTGAATTAATGTTTGTTTTGTTGTAGCAAAGAACTATGACCTAAGTGGTGCCCATAAAATGGGAGATGGCTGAACAAACTATGGTACACAAAATTAATGATGATGATGATGATGATGATAATTACATCTTGCATTTATATAGTCCTAGGCCCTCTACTAAATGCTTTACCATAATTATTTAATCTTCTCAACAACCCTGGGTGGTAAGGACAATAATTATTCCCATTTTATAGCTCAGGAAACTGAAACAGAGATTAAGTGACTTGCCCAGGATCACATAGCTACTAAATGTCTGAGGCTGAATTTGAACTCAGATCTTCCTAACTCCAGCTTAATGTTCTATCCACTGTATCACTTAAATGTCCCTATAAATATATGAATACAAGATTATGTTATTACACTGTAAGCAATAATGAAAAAGACAGTCTCAGAAAAACCTGGAAATTTTCTATGAACTGATGCAGAGTGAAATGAGAATCAGAGAAATTGTTTTTAAGGATTCATGGATATAAAGCCCAACCACAATTCAGAGCATTCATGATGAAGAATACTACCCACATCCTTAAATGGAGGTAATGAAATTAAGAGGCAGAAAAAAGACATTAATTTTGGACATGGCCAACAGGGAAATTAGTTTTGTTTGACCATACATAGTTATTACAAGTGATTTGTTTATTTCCCATTGTGTGGAATTGGAAAAGGACAAGCAGTGGTAGTGTAGCTCCATAACCCCACCCAAAAAAGAGATCCATTGAACTATTTTAAAAGACACATGAGAAAGTGCATCACAGGCAAGCAGTACGACTTGGAAAATTGAACTTTAAATGTATTATAAATTTTAAAATAAAGGCAAAAATGACTTAGATTTTCATTAATAATCCTTAATTTCTTTTCTAATATGTCCACCTTATTTGATATTTGTTTTGTTTGAAATTGAAAACAAATTAAAGTGCATTTTAAATATATTTTTGTACAAGGGTTCTTTTATTATTTAAAACTAACTCAAGAAGAAAGCAGGAAATGATTCATGAAGTTAAAGAAACTCTTCCTAGCATTTTCTAAATAAACTATATCTAGATCTTTTCTAGAAGCATCTAGTGGCTCAGTACATACAGTATTGGACCTGGAGTCAGGAAGATCTGAATTCAAATTTGTCTTCAGAAACTTATTTACCTGGGTGATAATAGACAAGCCACTTAACCTCTGTTTGCCTTAATCCACTTGAGAAAGAAATGGTAAATCATTCCAGTATGTTTGCTGAAACTAAAGTCAAAACCAAAACCAAAACAAACAAACAAACAAAAAAATCCCACCAAGAATAAAATAAAAGAAACCATGTGCTGGTATGATATAGTACACAGGATCATGAAGATCAGGACAGAACTGAACAACAATATAAGCTTATTTATTTTGGAGTGCAGCTAGATGGCACAGTGGATGGAGCCCTGGGCCTGGAGAAGGGAAGAGCTGAATTCAAATCCAGCCTCAGATACTACCTTTGTAATCATAGGCAAGTCACTTAATCAATTTGCCTCAGTTCAGCTAGAGAAGGACAGAGAAAATCAATCAAGCATCTTTGCCAAGATAACCCCCAATGGAGTCATGAAGAATCAGACAAGACTGAGCAACAAACAAAAATTCTTGTCTAAATAACCTTAAGTAGCAATTGGTAGGTCTTTAAAAGGAAATAGAGAAGAGGGGAGGGTAGATTATAACAAGTTTCAGTAAGAGATGTTGGATTCATTCATTATCACAATAAATGAAGGTTTAGGTAAACTCTAACTCATGATATGACTTTCCAAAATTTTGGACTTTTTATCCCTCAGTTATGTTCCTAATGTCACCATTCTGTTTAAGTCCCTGATTATCTTTCATCCAAACCAGGGCTGTCCAAAATAAGGCCTACTGGCTGCCTGCAGCCTGCAGTATGAATTTATGCAGCCTGCCTTTCGATTTTAATTTTAACAATCAAAAAATAAAAATCATAATTTGCATGGAATATGTCTTAGATTTTTTAATTCCATCACTAATAAATAATCTCATTGATGTTAATTTTCTTTGGTGTTTTTAAGCAGTATTATGAACAGAACATATCACACGGAATTTTCTTTCTTTTTTTTAATTTTAGCTTACAACACTCAGTTCCACAGCCTTTAGAGTTTCAAATTTTCTTCCCCTTTCTGCCCTCCCCCCAAGATGGCATGGAATCCAATATATGTTCTGTATATACCTTTGCATTAAACATATCTACACAACAGTCAAATCGTAAAGAAGAACCATGATCAATGGAGTGAGTCATGAGAAAGAAGAAACAAAACCAGAAAAAAAAGATATAGAAAAAAAAGAGCAGATAGTTTCCTTCAAACTACATTCATATTCCATAGGTCTTTATCTAGATACAGATGGCTCTTTCCATCATGAGACCTTTGGGGCTGTCTTTGAACTTTGTAATTGCTGAGAAGAGCCAAATCTATTAGAGTTAGTCATCACGAAATAAATGTATCTGTGGTTGTGTACAATGTTTTCCTGGTTTTGTTCCTCTCACTCAGCATCATATCATGTAGGTCTTTCCAGGATATTATGAATTTTATATCTTCCCCATTTCTCATAGCACAATAATATTCCATTACATTCATAAACCACAACTTGTTTAGCCATTTCCCAGTTGATGGGCATCCCCTTGATTTCCAATTCTTTCTGCAAAAAAAAGAGCCGCTATAAATATTTTTGTACATACGGATCCCTTTCCTACTTCTGTGATCTCTTTGGGATACAGCCTTAGAAGTGGCATTGCTGGGTCAAAGGCTATGCACATTTTTATAGCCCATTGGACATAGTTCTGAATTGCTCTCCAGAATGGCTGTATCTGTTCACAACTCCACCAGCAATGTAACAATGTTCCAATTTTCCAACATCCTCTCTAGCATTTATCATTTTCCTGTTTTGTCATGTTAGCCAATCTGACAGGAGAGATGTGGTACCTAAGAGTTGTTTTGATTTGCATTTCTCTGGTCAATAGTGATTTAGAGCATTTTTTCATATGCCTATAGATATCTTTAATTTCTTCCTCTGAAAACTGCCTGTTCATCTCCTTTGACTGTTTCTCAATTGGGGAATGACTTGTATTCCTATAAATTTGGCTCAGTTCCCTATGTATTTTAGATATGAAGCCTTTATCAGAGACACTAGTTGTAAAGATTTTCTCCCAATTTTCTGCTTCCTGTCTAATCTTTGTTGCATTGACTTTGTTTATACAAAATTTTTTCAATTTAACATAATCAAAATTATCCATTTTGTATTTTGTAATGTTCTCTATCTCTTGTTGAGTCATGAATTCTTCCCTTTCCCATAAACCTGACAGGTAAACTATTTCTTGCTCTCCCAAATTGCTTATAGTATCAGCCTTTATTCATAAATCGTGAACCAATTTTGATTTTATTTTGATATACGGTGTAAGATATTGGTCTATGCCCAGTTTCTGCCCTACCATTTTCCAATTTTCCCAGCAATTTTTGTGAAATAGTGATGTCTCAGCCCAGAAAGTGGATTCTTTGGGTTTATCAAATATTAGATTGCTATAGTTGTTGACTACTGCAACTTGTGTACATAACCTCTTCCATTGATCCATCACTCTGTTTCTTAGCTGGTAACAAATAGGTTTGATGACAGGTGCTTTATGGTACAGTTTAGTATCTGGTATGTCTAGGCCCCCTTCCCTAGCATTCTTTTTCATTAATTCTCTTGATATTCTGGATCTTTTGTTCTTCCAGATGAATTTTCTTATTATTTTATCCAGCTCTGTTAAATAATTTTTGGTAGTTCAATCGGCATGGCACTGAATAAGTAAATTAATTTGGGTAAAATTGTCATTTTTATTATATTCGCTAAGCGTAACCACAAGCAACTAATGTTTTTTTTTTTTCATTTGTTTAGATTTGACTTTATTTGTGTGAAAAATGTTTTGTAATTGTGTTCATATAGGCCCTAGGTTTGTCTTGGCAGGTAGACTCCCAAATATTTGATAGTATCTACAGTAACTTTAAATGGAATTTCTCTTTCTATTTCTTTCTATTGGGCTTTGTTAGTAATGTATAGGAGTGCTGAGGATTTATGTGGGTTTATTTTATATCCTGCAACTTTGCTAAAGTTTTTTTACTATTTCAAGTAGTTTTTTACTTGATTCTCTAGGATTCTCTAAGTAAATCATATCATCTGCAAAGAGTGATGACTTAGTTTCTTCTTTGCCTATTCTAATTCCTTCAATTTCTTTTTCTTTTCTTATTGCTAGAGCTAACATTTCTAGCACCAAATTGAATCATAGGGGTGATAACAGACATCCTTTTTTCACCCCTGATGTTATTGAGAATGGATCTAGCTTATCCCCATTACATATAATACTTGCTGATGGTTTTAGGTAGATGCTGCTTATAAGTTTAAGGAAGACTACATTTATTCCTATGCTTTCTAGTGTTTTTAATAGGAATGGATGTTGTATTTTGTCAAAAGCTTTTTTTCTGCATCTATTGAGATAATCATATGGTTTCTGCTAGTTTTGTTGCTGATATGATCAATTATGCTGATAGTTTTCCTAATATCGAACCAGCCTTGCATTCCTGGAATAAATCCTACCTGGTCATAGTGTATTATTCTCATGATAAGTTTTTTTTAGAGTCTTCTGTGTATTTATTGTTTTACAGCAGAATGCCCAACACAGATCATCATAACTGCCAAATTTATTCAACTGTGCAAAATAGTATACATAGTGCTTAAGTACAAATAGGAGACATGATTTTTTAAATAAATACTTAAACACAAATTTGTGGTCCTACAAAAGCATTTAAACTAGATGGTCTAAGTTGATCTGCCTCCTTGTACCCACAGTAACTGTTATTTTCCCCAAAACCAATAGAATCAATATACAGAATCCTCAGCAGTTCCACTGTGCGAACAATGGATCACAATAAATGAGTCCCTTTTTCTAAGAGCTTTTCCTGCTTCCCCTACAAACATGATCTGGCCTGGATAAAAAGACAACAGGAATTTCTTGAAGGTCATTGGTCCAAAATGCTAAGCGTGGTTAAGTATTCTACATGATCTATATTTAGTTTTTCCTTTCTTAGTTAGGATGTACTTAGATAACTTTCTTCAATTCGTCATATAGGAGAAGCACGAAAGCTCCACCCATGCCTCTAAGAACATGAGACCAAGCACCCTTGAAGAAAGTTTTGCCACCCTCATTTTTAGCAATCTTCTTCCAGCAGTCAGTTGTCCCAGTGTACATGATATCAGCTCCTTTGAGCCCAAATTGCATAATCATTTGTCACCTTACTGTATCAAAAGGATAGGAGACCACACCAGCTAAAGCAGTCACTGATTGTGCAATCATCCAGTTTATCACAAATATAAGTGTTCTTAGGATCTGGGAGCATGACTTTTGCTGTATCATAGATTTCAAAGTAGGCTGCTCTATAGATAATGATACCATGCACTAAGACATTGAAATCTTGATACAAGCCACAAATTCCATCAGACTTGGTGATTTTCACAAGGCAGTCTCCCAGGCCTTTGAATTCTCTCTCAGTGCCAGATTTCCCAACATCAGCTGCCAAGTGGGTTCTCGCAAAATCCAAAGGGTAGACAAAGCAGAGAGAAGTGGCTCCAGCTGCACCACCAGAGGCAAGATTGCCAGCAAAATACCTCCAAAATTGTGTATGCTTGTCCTCTCTTCCCCAAAACACCTGCTTATACTTATCCTTAAAGGCAAAGTGAAGGGCCTGGGTGAGAAAATATCTGATGACATTTGCTAAGTTCTCTCTCCAGAAGGAAAGCACTCCTTGTTCCTTTGGAATTCGAAATATACAATCCACTATGCCTTTCCACTGCTTATCTGCAGCAATTTGTTTACTTGTGTGCTGCACCTGCAAAAGTAGCTTAACTCTCTCGATGGCGGCCACCGCAGCCTTGGAGATGGCAGCAGCGGTGCCACCAGCCAGGAAGTCCTTGGCGAATGAGATGGCCTGTTTTGTCATGATTACAGAGGGGGAAGGTATTGGAGCAGAAGGAAGAAAGCCAGCGAGAGAGGGCCAAAAGCTGGAGAATTCATTGCTGCTTGCACAGCTGCTTGCTACAGCTTGGACCGAAAAGCTATTCTTGTGATAAGTTGCTGCAATCTTTTCGCTAATATTTTATTTAAAAATTTTGCACCAATATTCATTAGGGAAATTGGTCTATAGTTTTCTTTCTCTATTTTGCTTCTCCCTGGTTCGGGTATTAGTACCATATTTGTGTCATAAAAAGAATTTGGCAGGACTCCTTCTTCACCTATTTTCCCAAATAGTCTATAAAGTATGGTAATTATTTGTTCTTTAAATGTTTGATAGAATTCACATGCAAAATCATCTGGCCCTGGAAATTTTTTCCTAGGGAGTTCATTGATGGCTTGCTGTGTTGGGAATCCTTGAAGAGTTTGGCTTTTATTTCCTTCGATTAATTCAGTGTCTTTGACTGAGTATTACTAGGTGCTAAACTTCATGCCCAAACCCCTAACTATTAGGTGCTAAGCCTATGTGGGTGTGAATTGGTAACCAAGGTGGGGCCCCAGGTGTGGCCAATGAAGGGAGGTACTAACAACAAAGCCAATCATAGGAGCCTAAGTTCTGGCCGCTCAGATGAAGTTTGGTGATGTCTGAAACTGTATAAAAATGGAAAACAAGAGTTATTTGCTTAAGGCTCTCACTCTTGGTGGCACCATGATGTGGAAACTCCAGGAAGATGTAGCTAAGAGCCCTCCATCTTGGAAACCAGATATTGGGACTTTGTTAAACTTTGGTAACTAGGAATTGTATTTGGTCTGTCTGTCCAGGTTTGTAATTTGTTTGTATTTGCTCTGAAGTTCAGGGTGCTGGCTTTTTCCCCTGAATTAATGAATGGGATTTGTATGCTGGATTAAAGTAAGATTGTCAACTCCTTAATGTTGCTTTCCTTGGTAAAGCAGATCAAAAGAACCTGGACTTTCAGCATTCTGTTGTTGTTGCTTTTTCACCCCCAACAGCTGCTGCTAGCCAGATCGTTGAAACACTTGCTGAATTTCTTTTTCCGAGATGGGGTTATTTAGGTATTTTACTTCCTCTTCTGTTAACCTAGGCAATTTAAATTTTTGTAAATATTCATCCATTTCTCTAAGGTTTTCAAATTTATGAGCATACATTTGGGCAAAATAATTCCAAATTATTGTTTTAATTTCCTTTTCATTGGAGGTGAATTCACCCTTTTCATTTTTGATACCGGTTATTTGGTTTTCTTCTTCATCTTTTTTTTTAGTCAAATTGACCAAAGATTTTATCAATTTTATGGTTTTTTTTCATAAAACCAGCTCTCAGTTTTATTTATTAGTTCAATAGTTTTTTATTTCAATTTTATTTATTCTCTCCATTGGTTTTCAGTATTTCTAATTTGGTATTTAATGGGGGATTTTCAATTTGTTCTTTTTCTAGTTTTTTTAAGTTGCATGCCCAATTCATTGATCTCCTTTTTATCTATTTTGTTCATGTAAGAATTTAGAGATATAAAACTTCCCCTAAGAACAACTTTTGCTGCATCCCATAATTTTTGGTATGTTGTCTCATTATTGTCATTCTCTTGAATGAAGTTATTAATTGTTTCTAAGATTTGTTCTTTGGCCCACTCATTCTTTAGGATTAGATTATTTAGTCTCCAATTAATTTTTAGTTTTTCTCTTCATGGTCATTTATTACAAATAATGTTATTGCATTATGATCTGAAAAGGACGAATTGACTACTTCTGCCTTTCTGCACTGGATTGTGAGATTTTTATGTCCTAGCACATGGTCAATTTTTGAGTATATGCCCTGTACTACTGAGAAAAAAAAAGTATATTCTTTTGTCCCCATTTAGTTTTCTCCAGAGGTCTATCATATCTGCCTTTTCTAAAATTCTATTCACCTCCTTAACTTCTTATTAATTTTGAGGCTAGATTTATCAAGTTCAGAGAAGGGGAGGTTGAGGTCCCCCACAAGTATTGTTTTGCAGTCTATTTCTTCCTGTAATTCCCTTAACTTCCCCTCTAAGAATGTGCATGCTATACCACTTGGTGCATATATGGTAAGTAATGATATTGCTTCATTGTGTATGGTGCCTTTTAGCAGGATATAGTGTCCTTCCTTATCTGTTTTAATTAGATTTATCTTTGCTTTTGCTTTGTCTGAGATTAGGATTGCAACCCTTCCTTTTTTTTTTTACTTTAGTTGAAGTACAATATATTCCACTCCACCCTTTTACCTTTAACCTGTGTGTAACCCTGTTTCAAATGTGTTTCTTGTAAACAACATATTGTAGGATTATGGTTTTTAATCTATTTGGCTATCCACCTCCATTTTATGGGAGAGTTCATCGTATTCACATTCACAGTTATGATGACTATCTGTATCTTTTTCTCCATCTTATTCCCTCCCACCCCATTTATGCTTTTATTTCTCCCCTTACCCTTCCACTCCTCACAATAGTTTTGTTTTTGACTACCACCTTCCTCAATTTACCCTCCCTTTTGACTTCCCTCCCATATCTTACCCTTTTCCCCTTGCTACTTCTTCCCTCCCTTCTGACCCCCTCTCTCTTTTCCCCTTACCCCTCCTACTACTTGCAGTACAAGTTTGATCTCTATATTTCTCAGTGTATGTTATTCCCTTCTTGAACCAAGTCTGATGAAAGTAAAGCTCAAATATAGCTCTTCTCTCTTGCTTCTTTCCCTCTACTCTGTTTTTGTGCCTCTACGTGTGATGTAATTTACCCTTTTCTAATACCTCCTTACCTCTTCTCCCAGATCTATCCCTCTACGTCCCTTAATAATGTTTTTTTTATCATTATATCAGTTATTTTATACTGACATCCACAGTCTGTGTATATCCCTTTCAATTGTCATAATAACTGTACTATTCTTAATATTAGCATACATATGTAAAATATGCATAAAACAATATAATCATATATATGGATATAAACAGCTTGCCTTTATTGATTAACAAGGTTCCCCCCACCCCTGTTTACCTTTTTATGTCTCTCTTCAGTTTTTTTTTTCTTTTTTGAAGATCAAATTTTCCATTGAGCTCTGTCCTTTCCATTAGGAAGATCTGGAATTCTCTTATTTCATTGAATGTCCATCTCCTTGCCAAAAAAATTATTCTCAATTTAGCTGGGTAGTTGATCCTTGGTTGTAATCCTAGCTCCTTTGCCTTTTGGGTTATCACATTTGAATTTCTCCTGTCATTTAATGTAGAAGCTGTAAGATCCTGAATGACCCTGACTATAGTTCCATGATATTTGAATTGTTTCTTTCTGGCTGCCTGTCATATTTTCTCCTTGACCTGATAATTCTGGAATTTGGCCATAATATTTCTTGGAATTTTCAATTCGAGATCTCTTTCAGGAGGTGATAGGTGTATTCTTTCAATGCCATTTTGCACTCTGGTTCTAGGATCTCAGGGAAGTTGTCCTTAATAATTTCTTGGAAGATGTTATCCAGGATCTTTTTTTCATCATGGCTTACTGGTAGACCAATAATTCTTAGATTGTCTCTTCTGGGTCTATTTTCCATGTCAATTTTTTTTTTCCAATTAGATAGTTCATGTTTTCTTCTATTTTTTCATTCTTTACATTTTGTTTGACTACTTCTTGATGCCTCATAGAGTCATTAGCTTCTACTTGCTCAATTCTAATTTTTAATGAATTGTTGTCTTATGGCATCATTTTCTCTAACTAGATTCTGAATCTCCTTAGCCATTTCGCTAATTTTACTCTTCAAAGTTTTGTTTTCATCAGTGAATTTTTTCCAGTTTTTCTTTTACCTCTCTAATTTGATTTTTAAAATCCTCCTTGAGCTCTTCCAGGAATGCTTTTTGGACTTGAGACCAGTTTACATTCCCTTTTGAGGTTTCGGATGTGGGTATAGTGTCCATTCTGTCCTCTGCTGAATTGGTATTTTGATCTTCCTTAAAAAGAATCAGTGGTCCTCAGTTTCCTAGAGTCCTTCTTCATGTTGGTTAACTTTTCCTGGCTTTAAAGTGGATTTCTGCTTCTGGGGTTCAGGGGACTCTGTCCCAGGCTTTTTGTTTTGAGAATCATGGGCATAGTTATTGGCTTTGTGTATTATGGCCTCTGGTTTTGTGAAGTGTGGGGGAGAGGTTTTTTGGCTGCTGGAAGTCTCCTCTTCCCGTAATGCTGTGGTACAACCTTTTTTTGCACTGATGTCGGATGTCTGCCACTTCCCCTGGCTGTGCAAATGCATGTCTGGGGTCTTGGTGGTGATGTTTGCTAGCTCTGCCCTCCTGAGGCTTGGGAACTCCCACTGTTCTGCTGAGGTGGGTCCTTCTGGGATGCCTTTCTTTTGCACTAGTCTCCTTCCACCACCACGATAAGTTCCCTCTCCCCATCTTCTCACGGCTAAAAGGCTACTGAAGCCTACTTCTGGTTTTCTGTTTCAAAGTTTCTCTCAAAGGAGTATGTATTACCTGTGTTAAGGATGGAGTGAGGAATGAGAGCCATTTTAGCTGTCCATTATGGCTCCCAGAAGTTCAAGAAGGCTAGTTTCAAACCTTTAAACTGCTGGTTGTAAGCCTCTGGAGTAGTTGTTCTCATGGCCTCAGGCACTGTGCTGTTTCTTCCCATAGCTCTGACAGACTCCCAATCCTGGGCTAGGAGGACTTGGGATCACCACCAGTTTAGCAAGCAGCGTTCTCCCAGCCTGGATAGCTGGCTGTTTTCCACAGCTGCTTCAGCTTTGGTGTGGTCTAGTACAACTCCAGAAGCTGGGTGCTCTCCCAGCCTACAGATCCATCCTGTTGACCCTGTGAATTCTCCTGGCTTGGAAACTTGCCACATTTAGTCTACTAGTGGCTTCTAACTCTCTCGAATCTGCTCAGAATCACTTTTTTAGAGGTATCTGAAAAAATTTGTGTGAGAGCTCCTGTAAGATGTTTTCATGTGGCCATCTTGGTTCTGCCCCCAGAGTTTTCAATTGATCTGTAGGATATGGTCTATCTCTACAATAAAGACTAGTCAGCATGAACCTACCTTTGTACTGTTGTGTTGTTTTGTGTTTGCTTTCACGCTTTGCACCTTTGCTTGTCATATTGATGACACACATTCCCCCACTTTCTATCAGCACACTGTATTTTTTATTCTGTGTGCGGCCCTCGAATAATTATTTTATTTTAATGTGGCCCTAAGATAACCTAAGTTGGACAGCCCTGATCCAAACTATTTCATGTAATAACAGGATTTCAGAGTTAAAATGGAACTGAGCGGCCACTTAATTCAACCAATGCCAAAAAAAAAATGCTCTCCTCTGCAACAAATCCTAAAAGTACCAGATTTGAAAACTTCTAAAACCTGAACACAATCATTAAGCAGTTCTCCCTTCTATCAAACATAATTTTTTTTTCTATAAATTTAACATCTTTGGTAACAGTTATTGGTAAGTAAGCTAGCTATACTTTAGTAAGTAGTTAAATAACTACTTTGTTCTGAGGTTAAATAATTATTCATCTGATATGTGGAGGGAAATCTTGTTCAGGTGCTAGAGGCACTGTGAGCTACATTATGATTTGGAATTTGCTGTAATTTTGATCTGGGAATCTACCAGTAAATTTCACTATTATTCCTGACAACAAACTACTCCCCAAATTCTAATCAGATTTTCCATAAATGTATGCTACCTAGAAGTATAATAATAATACTAGTAATATTAAGATTATATTGCACTAGGTGGTACAGTGAGTAGAGCACTGACCCTGGGGTCGGGACGAGCTGAGTTCAAATCTGGCCTCAGACACTTGACACGCTTACTAGCTGTGTGACCTTGGGCAAGTCACTATACCCCAATTAACCTGCCTTCCCCTCCCTGCAAAATAATAATAACAATAAAAGATTATATTGCAGTTATAGTAGTATAAAACAACTCAGTACTAGAAAATCATTCAAATTATCAATATGACATCATATTTGGAAAAGAAAGTTACTGTATTAATGCTTTCATCATGATGAGCATTTTTTAACAATGCATCTTTTTCACACATGAGAGGTATCATAGCACATGAATTGGAATATGAGAATCCTTTCTAAAATTTCCTCAACAAATGATTATAAACTTTTCTTGAAAACCTTAAGGAAACCCATTTCATTGTTCAATATCTAACTTCTGAGTTTCACTCTGGTTTTAGATCCACCCTTTCTAAAAGGACAGAACAAATTAAGCATTTCTTTCTTTTGATAAATTGCTAAATTTGTTGTTAAATCAACTATCAAATTGTTGAAAGAACTATTATTGCTTCCCTTGGTCTGCTCCTCTCTTGGTCTACTCCTCTCCACATAAAATATAATATATTCCTTCTGTGACATAGCTTCTGGACTCCTCACCATTCTGGCTACCTTCTTTAGAGATTTAGTCCAATGTCACTGTTCAAATGTTGAATCCATAAACCTAGTGACTGTAGATTGGGTCTAATTTGTGAAAAGTATAATGGGATATAGCTTTACCATAATAAATGCAACTTATTTCTCTTAATATGGCCAAAACGTATATGTACCTTTTACCTTTTGAGATACCATGATACACTGTTAACTCATACTAAACTTGCAAGCAACTAAAACCCCCAAACATTGTCCTTGCTGTTTTTGTTTTCTTATCAAAAAAAGTCTTCTAATCCAGGTTACTTTATCTTGCATGTGTATAGACATGTACATATACATGAACATAAATATAACTATTTACCTATATCGTCTATTAAGATGCAAAGGGTATAAAAATCTAGCTAAAAATGACAGGAACCTTTCCAACTGTTCAGAAGTTGATATCATGTAATGGTCAAATTCTCTCATTTTTATTTAATAATTAAGGAGAATTCCTTTTGCCTTCTCCTGATTTTCTGCAACAGATTTATGACTAGCTACAAAAATGATCACATTTCCAGAGGCTGTGCTTCCCAGATTCAGACAGTAACAATGCCTTAATATTACAGGTGTACACAGAAAAACTTCTTTCACGAGTGCATATCATTGGGAATACCTGTAAAAAATACATTCTTCATTTGTATCTCGATGCCTTTGAAGAATATGCAGCTTTTGGTTATATTTGGGAACATTGAGTATAAAGCAGATGAGAAATGATCCCTCAGCCTTCTTTCCCCCCAGGATAAAAGGAATTGAACCTGATGTCCAGAGGAGGGGAAGCTCTGCAGAAGTAAGCAGCATCAGTAATCTGCTAATAATAACATCATGTCCTTAGGAAGAAATGCAAGATTGTGGAAGACATACTCAATGTGGAAGGAACCGGTTAGATCTGAATTTTGGTTCATATTAGGTGAAGGATAATAGAACTTCCCTTACCTAATACAAAAGTTTAAAATACTGTAAATGAAGAGTTATATATTTTATGTCACGTAGTATGTTTATGTGTCTTGTTGAGATGGGAGGGTGGACAGTGAGGAGAAGAGAAAAAGGAGACGGAGAACAAGATGAGGAGAAGCTTGTAAGGACTAGATATATAATCAAGAATACCAAGGTTTAAATCATGCCAATGAAATTATACTATCCATGTGACCACAGATAAATCCCCTGGAATAAGTCAGTCACCTGTACTACAGTATTAATCTCATAAGTTTGTTATACAACTCAATTGAGATGATCTATTAAAACATTTTGAAAACTTGAAAGGCTTCTATTGCTACCAGTTATTATTATTAAATAAAAATGAACCTTATCTCCTACATTTAATTGTCTATGTGAGCATAGATAAATCCTTTAACCTTTTTGTGCCTGAAATGACTCTCTAATATTATTTGGTAAATTCAAGATGAGTTGTGATCTTCATCAACAAAGGGAATTCACATACCCCAAAAGGATAGATGCTCCACATAGTAAGAAATAAATAACAGCATCTTTATTACATTGATTTTTGTGTTTTTAAGTAAATCAAAGCACTGTAGTAGAATATGAGAGAGAAAGAGAGACAGAGGAGAGAAAATATGTATATATAAAAATACATGTAGATGGGTATATGTATATGTAGATTAATATAGATATATGTATACAGAGATAAAATGTACATATAGACATATATATCCATATATATATAATATAGTCATTAGGTTCTGTAATGTTAATGGAATGTAAGGTCTTCCCCATCCTTTAATAGGCCTGTGTGACCACATATGCTCCCTTTTTCCCTTGGAACAGGGCCCATGTTCTCATGTCTGAAGGTACATAGGTATTTCAACCACAGATGTCTTGCTGCGTTGAGCTCCAGCCCAGTTTACAGCTGTAATACATCTTGAGTCATTACATAGATGATACATAGATACACAATACATAGAGCTCATTGGGGGAGGAACTTGCCTAGGGGCAAATTTTGCATAGGGGAGGCTTGCTTGCAGGAAGGTTTTCACACCTTTTGGCATGAAGCTAACTAGACACTAAATCACTGAGTGTTGTGATGCCTTTTGGCTCTAAGCCTATTATCTGAAAGTGTGTGTGTGTGTGTGTGTGTGTGTGTGTGTGTGTTGTGTGTGTGTGTGTGTGTGTGTGTGTCCTGAAGTGAGATTTTGCTTTGGGGCTCACTCATGGGAAGAATGTTTGCTTAAGCTTTTTGTAATTTGGCCAGATGGGTAGCTGTTGTTAAGGACTCCACCCCACGGCCTTTGTAAACCTAGATATTGGTGTTCCCTGTCTGGTGATTATGTATGTACTACTTTGTTTAGACAGTTAGAGCCCTGTCTATTAGATCTCTGTGCTAATTTCTCTATGCTTGTATTTTCTCTATGTTCAGGGTACTGACCTTTCCCCTGAATGTATGTGAATGACCTTTAATTTTTTTACTTACATATCTTTAATTAAAATAAGATTGTTGATCTCTTTGAAGCTGGTATTCCTTTAGAAAAGCAGATGAAAGAACTTGTGCTAGCAGGACATCCTGGGTGTGCCAGGGTGCTTGCAAATATAGGGTCTTAAACATTTATGAATGAATGATGTTTTTAAAAAACCCTTACTTTGTGCCAAGAGGTATGCTAAACCCTAGGGATAAGAATACAAATACAAAACAGTCTCTGCATTCAAAGAGCTGATGTTCTAGTAGGTGAAAACAGTACAGATAGGTGAGTGATGAATAGGGAGAGGCTCCTTGGTCTGGAAGTTACAAGCATTTTGAGTGGTGCTATAAAAAGTAGATTTATATAATCAGTCCTAGAAAAATGGCTGAGTAGATTTCATCTTTTTTTTACCCCCCAGAACTACAGAGCAAGTAAGAGGTGTCATATGATAGTCCATGAGTAGTAGCAAAGTAGATGGCAAATGAATGGCTAGGGAGTTATTGTTCATCCATTCAAAGAGGACCAATAACATCACTGGGCAAATAGGATTTAAATGAGGCACAGTTGCACAAATTAATTAGCTTCACTCTCTCTTACAGAGTTTTCCAAGCCCAGGGGCAAGACAAAAATCAAGATGACAGGCAATGGCTCAGGATGCTGTGGATGACCTTGGCACCTTCTATGTCTGACCAGACTCTAACTGCTACACAACACCAGATTCAGGTGCCTTCCTGGCTGTTGGAATCATTCTCATTCACCCATTCTGCCAGAGAGAAGTCTTCACATGCTTGGGGTAGACATCCCCCTAATTCATCAACAGGTTTGAGGCCTATTGGTCAACCTGGTTTAGCCCATCTGCCAAGATAGTCTTACCGGGATGTCACTGCTGCACATGCTGTAGCTTCTTGCAGCCACAGGTGAAAGGTGAAAAGTGGACCTAAAAGGGGATGAGCAACCCTGAAATGTGTTTGACAAGCCCTTAAACCAGAATTGGTAGTCCTCTGTGAAAACCCCATACACCCTGACTAGAGAGTAAGGCTTGAACTGAAGCATTGCAAGGGATTTCTTGAAATAATGTGTTATATAAGGCAGTCACAATGAGGACCAGGGAAGAAGTTATAAAAATTAAAGGGTTAAAACTCCCAGAACATAGTCCAGAGTTAAATAGCAATGAGGCTGGTTAGAAAATGGCATAGAAGTAGCGAGTGAGATAAAGCTTTTCTGAGACCAGGGAAGGAATTACCAGAAGCAGATGATAAACTATCTATAATGTAAAGACTGAGACTCAGAGAAGTTAGGCGATTTTCTTGCAGTCACATAACTAGTTAAGTGTCAGAGGCGGAATTTGAGCCAAGGTAGCATCATTACAAGTTTAGCATCCTATTTTAACCTTTGCCTTAAGGGATCGTTTGTGTGACACTATCATTATTTAAGAGATTGCTTGCTCAGTGAGAGGCAGAGTTGACAATAGCTGGAGAGAAGACCATTATAATCTGGCTTCCAGCTTTGCAAGAGAAGATATGGGGTTCTAGAGTCTCTTCTAGTCTCTAAAGGGTGAGAAGAACTCTGGAGATAAGCCAACATGTAGAGGAACCTACAGCCTCAATCATATCATCATTGCCAGCTTACTATACTAGAAACTTTGGAGAAATTTCCTGCTGGGTGAGATCTGAGACTTTCTCTCTTGGATGAGCTACCCGGCTCCCAATGGGAGACATTATTTTCTCTGCGTTTTGTCAGGAACATATTTTCCTATGTATAATTTCTCTGATTTCTGCTTTGTTTTTGATTTGGATAAATGGGTTTGTTTGTTATTTGCTACATGTATTCACTGTAGAACTAGGATTTTCTGGGAAAGGTGTCAAGCTTTGGATACATAAATATATCTGTCTATACATACATATATATGCATGTATGTACATATAAAGAGCTATGTATATTTATGGCTATATAAATACATATAAGTATTGAATACGTATGTATGTATATATGCATGTATATATGAAAAGCCTCTCCCTAGCTATCATTCTCCTATCTGTGATGTTTCCAAGCTACTAGAATGTCACCTTTTTGAAGGCAGAGACTGGTGTGTGTCTGTGTGTGTGTATGTGTATGTATCGAGAGAGAGAGAGAGAGAGAGAGAGAGAGAGAGAGAGAGAGAGAGATCAGAACCATAGCTTGAACCTAAAATTTTACTTCCCCTATATTAACAATGGAGATACAATGGTAGCCCAGCAACCTTTCACTCCTAGAAGAACAGAGTGGCCAGCCTCTGGTTGCAACTTCCTGCTTTACTTCCTTGAAGGAATCAAGGTTTCATTTGGAAAAGAAAGACTGTAGAAATTAAACCCATATGGACACATATAACTCACATAGGCAAAACACATAGCATATCACACCGTGCTCATTTCCTTCACTATCCATTATTTGGCACTGCCTTTTCAATGCTTTATCATAGTAAAATCAATAAAAAGTGTTACTATTCCCTTAATTAATATGCTCTAGAAAACAAATATGTCACTTTGTATTATTACAGTATACCTATGATATATATCGGATTAGACTTTATCATTACTGATTTCCAGCCCATCATTCTACTCACTAGACAATACTGCCTATGGCTATTCTTAACTGAAAAATGAAATATTAAAAAAAATCCCACAACACAGAGTCTAAACCCATTCTTCCTGAACATAACCTTTCCATAATGCAACTTGAGGTTTTCTCACATTTCCTTAATCCTATTAATGAATCACTCAGATCTGCCTGATTGCCTCAATGTTCTATGTTTCTTCTCCTAACGGTATAATGTTTCTTAGCCCTTAGGAAGGTGCTTTACTTATGTTTTAAGATTCTTTCTTTGAAATATATTCAGGAAACCCTGAATTGTGCCATTTCTCCACAGCTCTAAGGCAGGCATTTGTACAAGCTATCAAAAGCTTAAAGAAGCTTATCTGTCTTCCTAGAAACAATCTTATCAAAACATATAACTTTGCTGTTACATCTATGAGAGATAGAATATAGAAGAATTTGGCTCAGATAAAAGAAAATAATTTTCCCATTGAAACACTGACTACCTAAATGTAATAATACATTAATCTATTTGTGATTATATTGAAATTATTGGCAACCAGTCTCCTCTAACCAATTTGTCCACCACCCGAATACCTAGCTTCCAGAATAACTTTACTTATCAAAGCCACCCTTCAGAATATGCACTGACAGTTTATTTTTACTAAATATATTTCTTTTTTTATTTAAAATGTTTATTTCCACTGATCACAGAGAATTCCACCTTCTGTTAAAGTAAACTAAATTTTGTTTAGCTTCTCAAGTGTACTGATAATTTACTTCAAGGGATTAGAGTTTTCTTATTGTTATTCCTCCCTTCCATTTTCCTTCTCTTTTCCTGCCCCTTTTACTTTACTTTCCTCACCTCTTTTTTTCCCTTTCCTCCTGCCTCCATTTCTTCATATCTCTCTCTCTCTCTCTCTCTCTCTCTCTCTCTCTCTCTCTCTCTCTCTCTCTCTCTCTCTCTCTTCCTCCTTCCCTTTCATTTTCTTTTAATTTTTCCTTTATCCCTCTGCAAAGCATGTTAAAGGCATGGGAAAGATTTTCATCCAGTTTGACCTTTCCAGAGCTCAAAGGACTCAGATGGTTTTAAAATACTTTAGTGACATCCCAAGTCAAGTTTTAGAGACATTTTGTTCCCACTCATTCAATAGTACCATTTAATTTGTAATATTATAATCATATCATTTCCAGTTGTTAGAAAAAAATATACCTTATTTTTGTAGCACACTCATTCCTTCATTTGTGAGCCACACTTCATGCATAACTTCAGTAATGTTGGCTGATACATGTCTTTAAGAGGACTGATTATGGCACTGATAGTCTTACTCATTAATAAGGGAAGCTCCTGTCTTCTTTCTTGTCATTATTTTTGACATACCCTGTCACCAAAGCCCCCTTATCCAAAGCATCAAAATTATTTTTTACATATTTCATATTTACTCATTTCTGTATATGTTATTTGCCCCTAGTAGAATGTAAGCTACTTGAGGGCATGACTATTTAACGTTTAATCCTTATTCCAAGGGTCATGTACATTGCCTGATATACTGTGAAATGAGGATGATAATAGCACCTGCTCTGAGGGTTGTTATGGGGATCAAATGAGATAATTTCTGCTAAAAAAAACAGACTTTGCATAGTGACTGGCACATCATATGTACTGCATATATGCTAGCATATAGGAATATGTTATTTGTGTACATGTTTACATATGTTTTTTGCATGTATACATACTTGTAATATACATGTAGATAGATGGATAGATAGATAGATAGATAGATAGATAGATAGATAGATATCCCCATAGGGAGTAAATAGAATCATAGGGAAGTGAACACACACATAATGTGTTTCTAAAGCACTTTCAGGTTTGTAAGGACCCACCTCAGCACACTCATCTGAAATAAACAGGGCAAGTGTTATCACTATTTTATGGATGAGGAAAAAAGATTAAGTGACTTGTTTTTGATGACACAAATAAAATTGCGTCTTGTTTATGATGATACAATCCTAAATCCAGAATTCCAAGCCAGATCTCCTGACTTAATGTCCAGTTTTCATTTCCTTATATCTTGCTGTCTGGAATTAATATTCTGTTTTGACAAGATAGAATTGGTAGAATTTGAGACCCAAATGGTTAAGCGAGCTCAATCCTTCCAGTGGGAGGTAGGGGGAATAGTATCATTTATTTTCCCCTAAAGCAAATCCCTTGTTTCTCCTTTCATTTCTGACATTCATTTTCCCGTGTTGATGCTCCCCATATCTGAGGATCATCAAGCATATTAATGGTATCTTATAAATATGCAAATACATAGAGAGGCTCAGTGGAAGCAAAGTAGTAAATCTGGATTGTAAGCTCAAGAACCTGCCAAACACATACCATAGGCTTTAGAGCACAGTGCTGAGGGCATAATCAGCTATGACAGATCAGTCATAGTCTCTGTCAGTGGTAGGCTGTCAACAAAGCACAAAGTATGCACATAACAAAGAAGCTAATGTACTGAGCTTGGAGAGCGATAGAACTGTTAGGGGTGACATGCAGTACTTGGTAGCCTTTCTCTTTGTAGTCAGTAACAAAGCTCATGGGTCACTGTGTGAATATTTATTGTTCATTTCACAAGAATGGCTTTGTAGTACTAGAACCCAAAAATCAAGATATCAAGGAATAGAGCTATAATTTTATTTATTGACTACATGCAATGATATTAGTCTTGTGCTAGACCCCATAAAGGGTAGTGTGACCTTTAGTTAATGTTTATATTAGCAACATTTACTTTATATAAGGCATATTACAGAAGACTGAGATATAATCTCTCCTGCCTTTGGAAAACAGGGTAGTCTTAATTTACTCATTTGATTCCATGGTTTAAAATATATGGCAGATTAAATAAATCATTTTTTCTTCTGTTATTCTACTGTTATATTTCGGAAACTTCAACAAAGAAAAATAACTAGCTGTAACTGATGTCTTTGCTGAGTTAGAGGAGAAAAAAGTTTCCTGGGTTTATCTCTCAGTTGTCATTTTTGCAGTAAGAAAAGGCCATATGGAATGGAAAATGTATCAGTAAAACTGGGAAAGGGAGAGCTAAGGAATCCCAGGGTAAGTGGCTTTTAATAGGATCCATTATAGAAAGATCGTAATACTTCCAATTCAAGGATAAGTTACTTCATCAGTGTGGATATTTCTTCCATTGATGCAGTTGGCAATTAATCTGCACTTTAGTAGATGGTTTTCATGAATTGTCCTAGCTGAAAAACAACCATAATCTATTAACCAACCTTTTAGTGATGGTCCTATTTAGACTAGCTGGTTCTTGGACAAAAGATGTTCAATCCATTTCAAGGCTGGTGTGTAAATAACAGGATAAAAATAAAATACAGAATCATAAGCTTTCTTTTTCGGAAATAATTTACTTCTTCATCCAAAAAAATGAAAACAATACTTCAGAGAAGGGGTTTCAGTGAGGAGTTTAAGTGGGGCTTTGGAAGTTAAATAGAATATCTAGTGTGTGATTTATCTCTCTCTTTTAAAAGTTCCCGGAAAAAAAATGAAGAAGACAAAGCCTTCTATCATCTTCCCAAAAGAGAAATTTGGGAAAATGTGTGTACCATCATTCTCTGGACAACACTCTAATCCCTGCCCCCACCACAACTAAATATTAATCTGTCTTTATCATTTGATTTCACTTACTTGTTTACATTGGGAACATGTCTTGTAAACTAATTCATATTGGAAAAAATGGACATTTTATTATTCCACCTAGTTTCATTCCTATGTTTGCATGAGACCAACGCTTAACATGATGAAATAAATTTCTAAATTTTAAAATATTATACATCGACAACAAGCTGGTGAGACTCAGCATTCTTTCTTCTTTTCAAGTATATCATGTAGGCAGCTATCTATTCTGCCCTGCTACTTTGTGTGAAATGGAATTCTGCAGATTACCATGAGGAGAAAAATTGTTAATTGAAATAGGGATACTATTAGCTCTTTCTCCCTGTTTTATTTTCCTTCTTTCCAATATAGCTGTGCTCCTGAGATAACAAGGGAACCCAAAGGGTTTTCCATTTAAGTTTTTGGTAGTTTTATTTACCTTCATTTGGAGAGAGAAGGACAGGGAAAGGGAGAGGGTGAGCTGAGTTATCCAACTAGCTGGCTCCCCATTCAGGCAGCCAGGTCTACTCACAGATTGTCTTTGTCCTTAGTTTTCAAAGAGGACCATGGCATCAGGGAAAAGATGACATGACTTGCAGTTGACTTTGATGTGAGTGATGAAAGGCTGTGCAAGATCACCAGCCTCACTTTCTCCTCCAGAGTCATCTGGGTCCAGCGACCAGATATTCATCAGGATGACTGTAGATGACTCCGGATGCAGTGGGAGACCCTGGCCCTTTTAGGCTAAGGCCTTTTTGTGTACTCACTTATGTTGAGGTAACACCTACTCAGTCAACAGGCCTCTTTAAGAAGTGAGTCAAGGGATGGCCCCTGAATCCAGATTGCTCTGGAAGAGAAAGTGAGGCTTGTGGCCTTGCACAGCCCTCACTCACTCAAAACAAAGTCAGTTGCAAGTCATGTCATCATTTACCTGATGTCATGGTGCTCCTTGAAAATGAAGGACAAACACAATAGTTTTTTTTATCATTTGGCATATGGTCCATTGAGAGAGTGGGTTGTAGCCTGTTCCAAGTTCTATAAATTTTGGGAATATCAACAAAAATATGCAATATTGATGGTGTTTACAAATACATGTTTCCAATACTTTCCCTGCACTGAATAACTGCCTCTCAGTTATTGCCATAACCTCTTAAGGACCTCCATAATTGACTAAATACATATATATATACATATACATATATATATATTTGTGTATATATATATATATATATATATATATATATATATATATATATATATATAGTTTTTCAGTGTGAAGCTCCTCCTCCACCTCTTTCCTCAGCAGCTAGGTAGTACAATAGATAGAATACTGGATCTAGACTGTGGAAAATATTCAAATCCAGCCAAATCATTAGCCATGTGACTCTGGGCAAGTCACAACCCTTGTCAAAATCAGTTTTTTTCTATGTAAATTTGGGATAATAATAGTACCTACCTCAAAGGGTAGTTGAGGATCGAATCACGAGTAAAAGATTTTGCAAATATTAAAACACTATATCTGTCATTATTAGCGTTAATTATTATTTTCTGTCATTTATGAGATGGAGGTATCCGACTATTTATGGAATAATACATATTGAATGATTCTCATGATTAATCTTTTCTGCGGGCAAAAAGTTCTTAGGCAATGTGCTACATACCAATTGCCCTATTCAATGTGCATCTAATTGAAAACCTCCACAGCCACTGGGCATCTAAATCCTAGGTCTCCCAAATCCTAAAGCTCCATATATCCAAAAAACTTAACTAGTAATTGCAGCAAGTATTAATTGAAAGTTCCCAAGGTAGACTGCGGGAAGGTAAAGGGAAACAACCGATATAATTTCATGGTACCTTGAAAATACCATACACCACCATGTTTGTTAAGAGCCTAACTATATACCAGTTGTGTTATTGGTATTGTTGATCAGCTTTCTTCTGCTCAGTGATTCCACCCAAGCCTGGTTCTGGAAGTTGAGTAAAGCAATCACAAAATATCTAACTTTTTAAACACAACCTTGAAAATATTTAAAATGGAAAATAAAATTTTGTGACGTATGTGTGTGTATCATAGATTAATTATCTAAAAGTGAAATCCTTGGATTTCAGTGGCTCCTTTTACATTTAATGTTCTTCTTTTGACTCATTCTTTAGTTTTGCTAATTCAGCTCTACTGAATAAAGTAAAATGAATTATTAGTTATTTTAGAGTCAACATTTTGTTGAAATATCCTCATCCCTTGTGGAACTGATGATAATTGCTTTAATGTTTTGGAATTTTAATGTTTGTTGAGGATTGCCTTAGCAAATACCTTGCCTTCAGCATTTTAACTGGCAAACAACATGGGCTTATTAAAAATAGGTCATGCTAAACATATCTAATAGCCTTTGTCAACACATTTACTCATTTAGTGTGAGAAGAAATCCATGTACTTATTTTTAAGCTGGATAAATACTACTGACAGATACCAAGAACTGTTTAAAGTTCTGAACCTTCTCAAACAGTACACTCTAAGTCTATCTCCATGTGCACTGGGATATAGATATATAAATAGTACCCTGGTCTCTGGCTTCTCATGCCCCTTTAGTGTAGCTTCAGTGAAACTCATTTAAGTCCAGTCAAATCAAAAAAAGCATTTATTAAGTTCTACCAGGTAAAACAACAACAGTAAAAGCAAACAACCACAACTACGACGGCCACCACAACAGTTAAAACAATCAGTGCTCTTAAGAAGCTCAAGCTACAAGAAAGCAATTAGTGTTGGAAAGAGTGGACAGAGATGAAGTGTCATCAAAAGGGTGCCAGGTTTCAATGAATGCAAGAATATGGAGGGAGTAAGAAAGCAAAAAAAAAGAAAAAAAGAAGCTAGTTTGTTACATATGGAGCGGGTATTCCAGAGATCACAGAGAAAGGTGTGAGTTGCTTTAGAATCAGACATTGGTGAGTTGGGGTGAAATAGATAGGAATAATTAAGGACTAGAACCAAGAATCCATACTCATATACCTAAGCTAGTAACCCCTGAATGTTTTATCACTCATTATAACACTAACTGATGTTTGAACTAATTGAAGTTATTTCCTTTAGTATTACATGTATATGCAGTGTGAGGGAGCTTTTAATGGAATTCCCCTTTGAGTGTACATGCAGTGTGATTGAGCTTTTAATTGAACTCTGTTCTTATAGGTAACATGGATCTAGTGTTAAACTTATAACTATAGGAATATAGACAATAGTTACCTCCGTTATTTCCCTCGTGGATCAAGTTTATTTAATTCTACATTTTTTATCACAGGCAATCAACATTCCCATACAGTATAATGGAAACTGATATAAATAATGGCATTCCAGAAAAAAGCACAACATATTTGAAAGTAGTTTTGACATCTTATGGTTCTACACCCTCATTGTACTTACGAGTAAAATGAGACTCAGATAATTTAGGCACTTTTTGCAACATTGTGTGTGTGTTTACCCAAATCATATTAATAAAATATTGTAAGAGGAATGGGCAAAACTACAACCCAGGTATACTGGCTGATAAAGCAATGATCTTTCCAATGTATGGCACTAAGGTGGAAGAACACATGAAATGTAAATAACTCTAGCTAGGGTAGACTTCCATTTGACATGCTAGGTTCCAAAATTGTAGAACTGCTACCAAAATAAAAGATCCTGAGTATATGCAGCAGGGTAGGTATACAAATATGCATGTTACATATAAACTTAAGAGGCGATTCTGCCTCTGTAACTAAAATGAAATTGACTTTTCTACATGAATAAGACAAAATTGATTCATTGTGAGTAAAATTTTGACTTTGAGCTTATTTTTCCAGTAATAGCTATGGGTTTGTAATCAGCTGTCCAGATCCTTTCCTCTACTTCCTTATGTGACAGTTTTATGATACAACTGGTAAGGACTGGTCTGGACTCGGTTTCTTGCTGTTTTTTTCTTGTTGTTACATTTCTTTTCTTTTTGTTTTGTTTTATTTTGCTTTTGTTTTTCTGTTTATGCCTTAAATGATTGATTTCTGAACTAAATACAGACCATTTGCTGTAGGCTTCATAGCATTATGGAATGTTTAGGGTAGGTGGGACTTTAGGGAACATTAGTGTCTTCTTATAACCATCTGTAAACACATAGAGGGAATCTATAAAATGATCCAATTTTTCCTCAATTCTCACAAGTGGCCTTTGAGAAGATAATTTCTTTTTTTAATTTTTTTTTCATTACACTGTTCTTTCCTCTCTCTTTTGGGATACCTCAAACATACAAGCTACAAATTATTGACTTCAAGCACGCTATACTTGCTTGGACAGTAGCACCTACCACACATATTTGCACCTCCTACCCATATATGTTAGTCAATTTCACAAAGACTGAATATTTTAAGCCATCATCTCATTAACAATGGGAATACTCTTATTTCAATATATCCATGATCTTCGTTTTGATTAGCTCTCATGCCTTCCCTTTTGTACTCTTAAAAATCCTAGTGGATCTCAAGAGAGTTTCTTTATAAGGATTGTATCTATTGATATTTACATTAGAAATTAAAACAATTTTAAATTGTTATGTTGTCGTTCAGTAATTTCAGTCATATCTATCTCTTTGTTATCACATTTGGGGTTTTCTTGGAAAAGATACTGGAGTGGTTTGCCATTTCCTTCTCCAGCTCATTTTTATAGATGAAGAAACTAGGTTAACAGGGTTAAGTGATTTACCCAGTGCCACACAGCAAATAAGTGTCTCATCCCAGATTTGAACTCAGTTGTCTTTCTGACTCTAGGCCCAACACTCTATCCACTGCATGGCCTAGCTGCCCATAAGTAGTTATGTATCAATTAATTTAAAATAACAAAAAAGCCAGCTACATATTAAGATAAATAACATTTGGGGGGGGGCAGAGCCAAGATGGCGATGGGAGAGCAGTAACTGGCGTGAGCTTCCCACCAAGTCCCTCCAAAAACCTATAAAAAAAATGGCTCTGAACCAATTCTAGAACTGCAGAAACCACAAAGTGGCAGAGGGAAGCAGGGGTCCAGCCCAGGACAGCCTGGATGGTCTCTGGGTAAAGTAGGTCCCGCACGGAACTCCCAGCTCCCAGCTGAGGGGAGAGGAGCTGAGCCAAGCAGAGCCCAGCACACGTGGTGGGGCATGGCAGACCGCCGACCGAAGAGACCAGGAGTGCAGTGGAGAGTGCCCTAGCATCCTGAATTACTGAGTTGTGGCATTTACCAGAACTCACAACCCACAAACAGCAAAGACAACAGAGAAGGTTAGTGGGAAAAGCTGCGGGATGAGACTGAGTTTGCGGTTCGGCTACCACCCATGGGGCAACGGAGGCGGGGCAGCTTTAGAACTATAGCTGCAGTTGCTTCTTGCCCCAGGCCCACCTGGTGGGAGGAATTAAGTGGCTGATCAGAGCAGGAGGGAAGAGCCTGCTCAAGATTTAAGCCCAGTCCAGGTAGAGGGTTCTTGGGGAAGAAGAAGTGCTGGTGAGGCAGCACATCCACCCAAGCATGGAACACAGAACTCTTTAGTCACACCCCATTGAAAAACTCAAGGGTTAAGTAAGTTGTCTGGGAACATGGCCAGGAGGCAAAAACATACCCAGATTCAGTCTCAGACTCTAGAATCCTTCTTTGGTGACAAAGAAGACCAAAACATACAGTCAGAAGAAATTAACAAAGTCATAGAGCCTACAACAAAAACCTCCAAGAAAAACATGAACTGGTCTCAGGCCATGGAAGAACTCAAAAAGGATTTAGAAAAGCAAGTTAGAGAAGTAGAGGAAAAATTGGGAAGAGAAATGAGAAGGATGAGAGAAAACC
>CM053627.1:59875602-59896378 GCA_028646595.1 Phalanger gymnotis
GATCCAGCCATTTTGGAGAGCAATTTGGAACTATGCCCAAAGGGCTATAAAAATGTTCATACCCTTTGACCCAGCAATACCACTCCTAGGGTTGTATCCCAAAGAGATCACACAAGTGGGAAAAAGACCCATATGTACAAAAATATTTATAGCGGCTCTCTTTGTAGTAGCTAAGAATTGGAAATCAAAGGGATGCCCATCAATTGGGGAATGATTGAACAAGTTGTGGTATATGAAGGTAATGGAATACTATTGTGCTATAAGAAATGGGGATGATACGGACTTCATAACAACCTGGAAGAATCTACACAACATAATACTGAGTGAGCGGAGCAGAGCCAGGAGAACATTATACACAACCACAGATATATGGATTCTGTGATGACTAACCCTGACAGACTTTGCTCTTCTCAGCAACACAATATGCTGAGATATCTCCAAAGGACTCTTGATGGAGAGTGCTATCTACATGCAGAGAAGGAATATGAAGTATGAATGCAGATCGAGGCACACTTCATGCTCGCCTTTTTCTGCCCCCCCTTTTTTTTCTCTCTTTTGTATTTGTTGTTGGGTTGTGGTTTTTTTTTTTTGGTTCTGTTTCTTCTTTCTCATGATTCATTCCGTTGATCATAATTCTTCTCCACAACTTGACTAGTGTGTAAATTAACTCAATGCCAAGTTATACATGAAAGTTATATGGGATTCCATGCTGTCTTTGGGAGGGAGGGGGGAAGGGAGAGAAGAAAATCTGGAAGTCAAAATTATGTAGAACCATGTGTTGCAAACTGAAACTAAAAATAAAAAATATTAAAAAAATAAAAATAAAAAAATTGTAAATACATTGAGAAGTGCTAAGGTCCAAGAAGGAATTAAACTAAAAGACCTCCAAAAATCTCCTTGAATGTTTCAATTCTGTGATTTGATAAAGTAAAATTTGATATCATTCAGTATTTTACAACCTGATTTGTACTTGATCAATGTGTTTCTCAACTCAAATTATACTTAGAAATGGGAAGTGACTAAATTCTCCACCCATAATGACCCCTTTTTTCAATGTCTCCCTGAGACAATTGAAGTTCGGCTAATGGACAGGGTCTGGGTTGGAGAGACAACAAAAGAGCCAGGGATCCAAGGATGAAGACATGGGGAAAAGAAGATGGAGTGAGTTTTTCAAGTACATAGGTGTTTAGGTATTAAACATTTTGCAGATCCATGATACTTTGATGCAGGCCTGAAAATGGTAAAAGCTATTTTATATGGTTATGAGATGTGGGTTTGTACTCAACATTACACTGGGCTTCTGCCTTACTTCCCCAGAGTTAAAAATAGGCAGCATATTTCTTCCCTATTTCCCATTCATGTTAATCAAGCCCTGCTGTCAACGCACCCAGGTAAAATGGTGGTAAATGGGATCAAAACAGACAGAGATATTAACTAAGACATGTTGCTCCTGCAATACACTTAATGGCTTCTATTTCTAGTCTCATTAGGAACAATTTAATAAAAATGGTATCACCAGAATATGTAGCTCTAGTAGGCCATTTGTATAACTTGCATGACAAAACCCCAAAACTTTCAGTCATGTGATCTTTCAAAACCCTAGTAAATACAATAAATACCTTCATTCTCGTGCTGTCCCTCAGTTATTTCCAATTTATCTTGTATATAGCTTGTCAGTGCAGTGTTGTTTGCATGTTATCTCCCCATCAGTCTCTGAGTTCTTTGAGAGCAGAGACTGTCTTTTGCCTTTTGTTGTGACCTCAAAGGATAACACTGTGTCTGGCACACAGTATGTGCTTAATAAATATTTCTTAACTGGCTGAATAATTCCAAGTTCAATTGGCCTTCACCAGAAACACTGTTGGGTAATGCTTATGTTTCATCTAAATAATTCTTTTATTACCTCAACAACCAAGAGGGTTGTGAGGCTCAAATGAGAAAATGATTGTAAAACAATTTGTAAACCTTAAAGCACAATATAAATGCAAGTCGTTTGTTCTTGTTTTAGTTGTTGTTGTTGTTATCCTACAATCACCAGGCCTCTAATTTGATGATATTTTAATTCCTATGCCTTCTACTACATTATATAGAGACTGACAGACAGAATTAAGTTTAGTCTCTATTATTTAGACTTTCTTAAGTCTAGACAAGGAACAAAGCAATGACCCAAGCTTTGATTTGTATCAATCGCTAATTTATGAAGTGAAAATGCTCATATTGAAAATTTAATAATTGATTCTAGTATGCTGGTTAGAACTGGTTCCAGGATACGTCTGATGACAATTAGCAGTCATCTTTCACTGAAACTTACGTGTGTAAACTATGCAAAAATCAACAAATACTAAATTTAGATCTGAAAGAAACCATAAAAGGCATCATGTCCTCTCACTTAAAAAAATGATATAGCGGACCTGCCAGCATGAAATGTATTGCTCAATATCTTATGAGTAATAGGTAATAGATTTGGGATTTGAACCTAGGTCCTCTGAATTCATTGTATTATGCATGTAAAATATGGCAAGAAACGTAAATTGGAAGTAGGTTGTTGAGGAAAGATTAAGGGAACAAGCACAATAAGAATAAACCCTGCTTTTTATGCCTGACTTGTGCCTTTTTATTTAAAACAGTGCAAAACACAGAAAAAAAGAATGTTTCTAAGAATTGTCATTGCTTTCTTTTCCAACCAGGCCTTTCTATGGTGCAGTGAGAATTAGTGATGGGGAAGGATGGCTAGATGTGCCCATTTACTCTAGGTAAATGTGAAATTCAAGGAGAGAGAACAATTGATGATTAGAATTTCTTCCATTATTGCAGAACACAATTCATCTCTGACTCGGTTGCAGGGGCAATCCTTTAAGTCTCAACTAAAAGCCTGTCTTTTACTAGAAGTCTTTTTGAACCATTCTTATTTCTAATGTCTTCTCCCTGTTAATTACTTCCTATTTATCCTGTACATAGCCAGCTTTGTGTATATTTGTTTGAATATTTTATTAGCCCACTGACTGATGCATAGTGAGTAAATATTTATTCAATGTTTATTGATTGTTTGATTGGGACAAATAATTAAGTCAGTTGACCACAATCATATACCACTAAGTGTTAGAGTTGGGATTTAAACTGAGTTCTTCCTGACAAAAGAAGAAAGAAGGAAGGGAGGGAGAAGCAGAGGAAGGGAGGGAGGGAGGAAGGAAGAAGAGAATGAAACAGGGAGAAAGGGAAGGAAAAAAGGAAGGAGGGAGAAAGGGAGGGAGGAAGGGAGTAAAGAGAGGGAAGAAAGGAGGAATGAATGGACAAATAGATGAATGAATGAAAAAGTGTTAAGTACCCACTGAGAGCCCAAACTATGTTAATTGATGGAGATAAAAATAGTTTTAAAGACAATGTCCCTGTGCTCAATGAGATTACATTTTAATACTAGAAAACAAAACGTAAGGGAGTTTTGACTGGAGGGTATATTTTGTTCTGGGGAGGCAAAGGGAAGAGCAGTTCTGTAGGCAAATAGAGAGACAAGTGGATGACCAGAGAGGCTGTGAAGCTAAATCCTGGTTTGGTATCTAGGGGTAGCCAGCAAGTCTAGTGGCATAAGTGCCACTATGATATTAAGCCCTATCTCCTCTAATATTTGTTCATGCTGGTTTTGAAATGTCTTTTTCTTGAAGTACGTAAAACTATAACTAATTCCTATTCATAGAAAGTCTATTTTTTGTTTTTTTTAATCCTTCTATGATGTTATTAGAAATGGAATGATCTTGTTAAATAGTTATAACATTTTCAAAAGATTATTATACACAGATGATTAATTTTACAACTTCAGATATCTCATTCTCTCTGTAGTTCACATAATCATATAAGCTTTTATAATGGATTAGCTGACTAGTTCAGCTAATTCTTTGATTTCACTTGTTCATATGAAAAGAAATCAGATGTTAAAATTGAAAATATTCAATACTGCATATTGGCCATTAGTAGGTCAATTAAAGTTTAAATGCCAATCAAAGACCATCTTACTTTGAAAATATGACGCTTGGATTCTTATTCTGTGTCTGAGAAAATACAGACTCCAAATTAGACAGCAAGAAAAGATGTAGTTTAAAGTTCTTTTGCCAGTCAATTATATTTAGGCCATCTATATGTTTAAAATGAGTAAGTGCATATTCTTCAAATATTTATATTTATATGACCAAAAACAAGGCCCAACTAATTTAAGAAGCAGAATGAATATAATTAGTTTTTATTTTTTCAGTCTTCTTTAGTGTACATCTAGTGACTTTTGTCTGCTGTACTAATCTTTAGCGTAATTATAAAAAGATCGACTTATTGGTAATCTATATCTTTTGCAGAGCTTTGTTGATTTTAACCAAAAACAATGCCAAAAAAGATATCAGCTTCACTGAACCAAACATCTATAATTAAATCAGAGGATTGAAAAAAAGATTAAAGACTAATTAGGTGAAAATTATGGATTGCAGCCTTCATTTTACTCAATTAATATCAAAATCAGAAAATTATTCATAAGAAAAAAATCTGTGTTTATGACACTTACAGTTTGTTGATGATGTGCAAAGAATAATATTGACCAATCGATTAGCTCTAGTAATATTTCAGGGACATTAGAACCAAAAGAGTACAATGCTGGCATACGGCTGGGGTTAATCAGTCCAGTGCTATGAACAAAAGATCCAGAAGTCTGAAATAGACAAGTTGAAGGTTAAAGGCCTCGAGCTAACAGACATTACTACTTCTCAGAAATTTGAGCATAAAACATGGGTCGATATAAATATTTCGAAAGTCCAATAGATGTTTTTTTTTTCATTTTATGTGAAAGTCATATACATAAAGGCCTCATCATATTCTGAACTGGAAAAGGCTTTAGAAGTTATTCATAGGATCAAACATTTAGGATTAGAACGGACCTTAGAGGCCATTTAGTCCAACCCCTTCATTTTACAAATGAGGACACTGAGGCTGAGAGTGGCCCATATATATGTCTTCTGGGAAATGTTTAGAAACAGTCTTTCCCTCCCCCCAAAAATGCTAATGATACACTTTTAAGTTTAATCTGTAATGTTAACATTTTCTTAATCACATTCTTAAGTCTAAGCCATTAACAAAAAATAAACTAAGCCTTGGTTAGTAATGTTTGCAGATTTCCAAGGTATAAGCAATAGGTTCTCACTCGTAGCTGACTCTAGCACATGCTGGACCTGCCCAGGATCAAATAGCTCTAACTGACCTAGGTAAGATTCAAACATGTCATCCTCAGTTAAAGTTCAGGGCTACAACTACTGTGCTACTTAGATGCCCGAATCCCTTTTCACTGAAGTCCATAGAAATTAAGTGACTTTTTTCATTCATAGAGATAAGATATTAGTGTCTGTGTTGGGGAAATTGTTTACATTAGCATGTAGAATAATTTGTCTTCTTCAATACACTTATTGTATATGTTATTTTTTAGAGGCGGCCTAGCATAGCAGACAGCCAACATAGGAACCAGAAGAGCTGGGTTCATGCCCTACCTCTAACACATCCTGGCAGCATTACCATAAGTTACACATTTAACCTCTGACTCTTATGAGCAACTTTCTTAAATCTATAATTGGAAGAGAAGGAGCCAAATTAAATTGATCGAGGGAGTTTCTTTAACCAGAATTCCCTACGCCCATGAAATCACAGGCTCAGTCCATATCCCTATGTAATCCATATCCCTATGTAAAGATTAGTAGAGTAGAAGCAGTGTATCCTAGTGGATAGGGAACCACCCTGGAAGACAAGAATACCTGAGTTTAGGACTTGCTTTTTACATATGCTATCTGGGTACCTCTGGCCAACTCACTTCATCTTTCTCACTTCTCTTTCAAGTGAGAACTTAAAGCAGCAGTGCTGATCTACTTTAGTACAATGTCCTCATTCATACTTTCCTATACCAGTAAAATCACTGATCTAACCCTAAATGAGAGTAGATAGATAGCTAGATAGGAAGACAGTCAGGTAGATAGACATAGACTGATAGACATGATAGATAAATATAGATAGATAGATAGATAGATAGATAGATAGATAGTCAAACAGACAGGCAGACAGACATATAGAGAGACATAGATAATAGATAGTCAGACAGACATAGATTGAGAGACAGATAGACATGATAGATGTGTAGATAGATAGAAAGATAGATGAACAGATAGGATATAGACTGATAGGTGGAGAAGAGGACAAGTAGGTAAAGACAGATAAGTAGATAGAAGAGTGATTGTTATATTGATAGTTGCACAGGTGGATATGTGGGTAGACAAAAAGATGATAAGCAGAAAGGTAGACAGATGAATGAACAAATAAATTATCTTTAAGGAGTTTATTTTCCAAAATATTTGCATGTGATTTCAAAATATTTCACATATATTTTCTCATTTAGTTCTTAAAAAGGGGCTCTCTCATATGCCCTCTTCTTTTAACACTCAATTATTTTTGGCTGTCTCATTAGCTTCCATGGACTGAAGTATCATTTCTGTGCTAATGATTCTTAAATCTACTTATCTAGCCCAAACTTCTATGCCAACCTTCTGTCTCCTATCTGCAATTGCTTATTGGACTTTTCAAACTGGATGTGTGATAGACATTTTAACTCATGTCCAAAAATGAACTCATGACGTTTCCCCCAGTCTCTTCCTACAAACTGAACTTTCTTATTACTATCAAGTTTACTACAATCTTCCCAATCCCACAAATTCTCAACTTCTGCCATCTGTGACTTCTTAGTCTCTCTTTCATCTCCCTGCTATATTCAATCTTTTGCCAAGGCCTGTTGATGTCACCTTTCTAATCTCTCTTGAATATGTGGCTTTCCTTCCTCTGACACCGGCAACATTATAGTGCAGGCTCTCATCACTTCATGGCTGGATTTTACAAGAGCCTGCTGCTTGATCTCCCCGATGCAGCTTTCTTCCCAATTCAGTTTATCTTTCATTCAACTGCCAAATTAATTATCCAAAAGTGCAGATCTGAACATATCACCCATCCACCCAACCACCCACCCACACTCCTTCCTGTTTTTTATTCAGCAAATTCAATGGCTCTTGGACACCTCCAGGATCAAATATAAAATTTTCTATTTGTGATTCAAAGTCCTTCACAACCTGGTCTCTTCCTATCATTCCAGTTTTCTTCTACCTTACCACATACTCCATGATCTAGTGACATTGTCCTCTTTGCTGTTCCTTGAATAAGAAAGGATTCCATCCCCTCACTCTGGTCATTTTCACTAGCTATTTCCCATGCCTATGATTCTTTACATTATCAAACACATTATCATAGTTTTCCTAACTTTATTCGTGTCCAAATTAAACTCTATTTTACATAAGAATTATTTCATGATTCTCTTTAAAGCTAGTTCCTTCCTTATCTTGATTTTCTACATTTTATCCTGCATATATCATGTTTGTACATAGTTGTTTGCATTTTGCTTTTGCCTTAGATTGTGAACTTTAGGAGAGCAAGGATTGTTTTTTGTCTTTCTTTTGTATTTCCAGTACTTACCATGGTATTTTACACATTTTATCGTTGTTGTCCAGCCATTTTGATTGTGTCCAACTCTTAGTGACTCCATTTGGGCTCTTTTTGGCAAAGACACTGGAGGTGTTTTCCATTTCTTTCTCTAGCTCATTTTACAGATGAGAAAAGTGAGGCAAACAGAGTTAAATGACTCGCCCAGGGTCACATACCTAGTAAGTATCTGAGGCTAGATTTGAATTCAGATCTTCTTGCCTTCAGGCCTGGTGTGCTATCCACTGAGCCACCTATCTGCAACAACTTGACACACAGTAGATATTTAATAAATGTGAATTGACTGACTAACATTATATCCTTTGTATGGAAGATGAAATTGAGTCTGAGATCCTAAGGGATTTATTTATTGAGACAGTGGCAGAGATGGAACTCCAACAGTGTCAACATGGCTATAATTTAAAGGCTCTTCACAAGGCATCACTTCCTCATAATTTTAATTTTTTTTTGTTTTGCCAATTCTACCTATATTTTTAAATTGTGTGGATTATCCTTGGTAGAGTGCTCATGACTATCAGTCTTTTATCGTCAGATTCTTGGAATGTTGCTACCTTTAATTTCATTCAGCTCCTATGCTCCTCCAAGCTGTCCCATCTTTTCAAGTTTTACTAAAATTTCTTCTAAATATATTTTCTTTGCTATATACATAGACTAACCTAATTACATTTATTTTGCCTTGGTCTTCTGAAGGACATGCTAACCTGTCAAAGTCTCTCGCTCTATAGTTTGCCTTTATTTTCACTGTTTTATTGTGTGTCTTTTTTCCTTCCAATGAAGCAATTTCTCTGTCTTTGGTATTTCACTCATCAACCTCCCTTACTTCAGTGTCTCTTTAGCAATTATCCTCACCACAAATTCCACTTAATAGTGAATTTTCATGAAAGTGTTTCCCTTGGCCTCTCTTCTCTTTCTCCTGGATATTTACTTCCTGGAGTGACTCTTCTGTCTTGTAGCTGGTAAAAATCAAATTAGTTTATAAATTTGACTGGTTCAATTCACTGTGACTCATCATTTTGACCAACACTTGTATCACAAAACTGGAGGAATCACTTAGACTTCACTTAATAGCTCCTAGTGAATCAGGTCAATAAACTTTTATGATCCTAAAATGAATCCACAACTTCATGGAATTAGAGATGAAAATCACCTTTACATATCAGTTAGTCCAAATATCTCATTTGAAAGATCAACAAGAGACTGGTAGTTCTTCATGGCCACAAGCTTCTGGCCTAGGAAATTTCCCCAATTTCCTCAATTTTTCTTAGTGAGGGATGTGATGTTGTATACTTGAAGATGGCTAGTCTAAAGAGAAAAGCGTGAGAAAGCCCTCATAGTTTCCTCGAGACTGTGGATGAGTTCCACTTACACACACACACGCACATGTATCTATAATAAAATGACAGTAATGCTGATGCTCAATCAGGAAGCAGCCTGTGCTTAGCCTGGTCTGTTAGAAGATATCAGTGGAATTCTGGAAAAGCTGCTGCATAAAAAGATCCTATTTTCAGAGATCTTTCTGAGAGATTATGTACTGAGTGCAGAAGTCAAACTATTCATATATGGACTCTGATAAAACAGTAGTGATACCTCAGCATTTAAAGCATAATATCCTTGGACTTGGGGTTGAGGCTCCGGTCAAATTCCTTCAGCAGAACAAATTGGTTTGAAGATTCACTGTAGAGTAAAACATCCTGGGGATAAGGGATTTTTTTTCTCTCTTTCTTCTGTAATGAACTTGGGGCCCCTCTCTAAAGTATCTAGGCCTCTAAAATAATCACATCAACCATAAGAGAAGAGAAAAACTTCTCTTAACACATTCTGCTGGATAAACAACATAACGTATACATATAGTCTAAGGAAGAAGAGAACGTAAAATAAGGTAGTACAGTGTTTGGACATGTGTGCAGGCATGTACATGCATAAGCTACAAGAATTGTTCCTCATTTTATATTTGTATCCAAAGCACCTAGCATACTTCCTTAAAAATAGTATATGCTTAATCAATAATTGATAGTTTTAGAGCATATATGATTCCTTGTATTAATACAGTAACTTAAAGTTTATAGTGTTTCAAAAAAACATCTCATTCAATCCTCACAACAAACCTGGGAGGTAAATGCTATTATTATCTTCATTTTACATATGAGGAAACTGAGGCAAACAGTGGTTGAATGACTGGCCTTAGATCAAAAAACTAGTCTGAGACTATATTTAAACTCAAGTCTTCCTGAATCTCCAGCCATGTGTTCTATTCATTATACCACCTAGATGACTATACATGTTCGATATTCAATTAATGTTGAATAAATCATTTTTTTTTCTTGAAATCAAACTGGTCACATTAACCTGGACACCATTATGAATTTCTAGTAATAATTCAAAAAGTAATTCAAATGATTATTTTTTTTCTTACAACTAGAGAAATAGTTGAAGTTCAATATAGTAAGTAAGCTTACCTCTCATTCAACAGAATTTATTTTAAAAGAATTACAATTTCAGTACTGTGGGAAAGATAGTAAATTACAAATGTTGTCCAAAGAACAAAATTCCTAAAATTCACAGAATGTTATCACCATAACCTATGCACTGTGATCTAGTTGGAATGCATTATTATTATTTTTAAATCAATGCCTCCTATGCCTCTACTCAATTTATTTTGTTTTTCCTTTAAATTGATGTTTTGGTTAAACTTGCCAATCAGACAGTAGACAGTAAAATCATTACATTGTCAGATTCAACAGATACCACTTTGGTGTGTTAACAAGTCTGAATAAAAAAAAATAGCAAGCCTTTAAAGTGTGGGTTCCTACAGTCAATGTAGGCACAAATATTTTGATCATTACTTAATAATATGAACTGTTTGCCAGCAACAACGTGTTACAACAGACTAGTGATCTGGCCTCCTTCTCTAAAAATAGTCATTTTTGTTTTTTCTCTTTTCTCTACATAGTAATAATACAAAAGGGAAGTAAAAGACCCAAAATGAGAAGTTAAAATCATGTAAGGAATATAAGAAACTAAAAATAAATGGTTAAATCTTATGCATCAGAAACAATACTCCTATGGCTGCATGGAACACTTGACTATCTCTCTGTTTGGCTCTTTCTGGCTCTATCTTTGTGTCTCTGTCTCTCTCCTAAAAATGTCTTCGATGTGAGAGACTAAAAAAATATTTCCAAGGGTAACCCAACTTGTTTGTGTGTTTAGAGCTGAATGACTCTATAAGTTGACAATAATTCTGTCAGCTGTATTGCCTCTTTGGGCTTTAAATTTGTTGTGAAGATTGAGGCAGGTCTCTGGGGCTGCCTAAGGCTGCTGCTATAGGTAAATAGTCCAGTCAAAAAAGTGCTGGATTTGTGGTCAAATTTCCTGCCTTCGAATCCTGCTTCTGCTCCTGTACGGCAAGTAACTTAACCATTCTTGAAAAAAAAATTTCCTTCTGTGTAAAATGAAGGGGGTGTAATAGATGATTTCCAGTATTCTTTCCATCTGACTTGGTAATCTTTCAATTGCTCTTATGATGAGCTTACACCATTCATGAGCTTTGCAATGTTTATCAATCAATTCTAGTCATTAGCCAATTAAGAAGCTTGGATCCCAGGGGTCAAAGCTATGGACACAGTTAAATAAATCTGGCTATCTGAACAGAGCTAAATCATTCATTTGTGTGTGTGTGTTTGTGTATGTGTAAATATTCAGTGTGTACTGCTGAGCACTGAATTACTCACATCAATGTTTCTTTCTTTTCCAAAATATATTTATGCAGTGATAGAGAGTCAAAGTCAATATGAGACAGGGTGAAACAGATGATTCTATTCCCAAGAACATTATGCATTGTACTGTATTTCTACTTTCCATTTTGAATTTTGTGACATTCTTTGTATAACACAGCATTGTTAGAATTTTGACTATTATTGCTAGTTTTATTGCTACTTTTAATTTTCCTTAGAACAAAAGCAGGCAATATTTTTAGGTGATTTCATTTTTGAAAACATAAGCTACAGTTTTTTCTAACAGAACACAGATATGAAATTAGAGTGGAAACAGGGGGGAAAGAAGATATTGAGTCAAAGGATCTGGTTCACCTTAACCACTTAATCACTGTGGCCCTTACTTGTAAAATGAGTAGTTTTTACTAAAATTTATCATATTACAGTGAAAAGGATGCAGAATTAAGAGTTACATGACCTAGAAGATTTCTACCATTTAGTATACATGTAATTATGAGAAAGTTGCTTTCCCTCACTAGGTCTCACTTACCTTGCCTGTAAAATCAAGTTGGAGGAGATAACCTTAGTATTTCTGTCTAGCTTTCCAACAAAACTCTAAAGTCCCTTCTTACTCTGTATCTTATGATCAATTATCCATCACCAAGCAATAAATTTGAAAGAAGAATATCTCATTAATAAATGTTAAAATCATATTGGACTGGTCAATGTTTCATGTATTATGATTGCAGCTGGCATTTATATAGCATTTTAAGGTTTTTGATGTTATATATATAATATGTATATATATATATATATATATATATATACATACATGTGTGTGTATATATATATATATTCTCATGTATTAGGCAACTTAGCTCCAAATGAGATTGCCATACTTTGCATATTTCTTGACTTCAATCCATATACAATGAAAAAGCTGTGACTTTAAGATCACCTATTTTAAAATCTGTTGAGCTTCCTTATATTGTGTTGTCACTTTCTCACCTTTTTAAAAGGGGAGTAATAATCCCCCACTTTGCTCACTTTTATTCAGAAAAATAAATATGGGGAAAGGAGGCAGTAATATGATGTGTATCTGGTTTGAGACACTTTCTTTCAGTTGTTAACAAGGTTGTAGTTTTACAGTTAAAATCTTTTTTGCCTGTTAAAAAGATCGACGTGATCTCCTTCCTCAGCCTCCAATGACTTTCAAGTTGATGGAAAAAGCTAGTAATATAGAAAGTTTGGCGCCAAGGTTCAATGCAAACTAAGGTGAAGGTTAAAGAGACTTTGGCAAGAGGAAAAGTAAATTCATATTACCTGATTGGAGTAAAAGAAATAGGGAGAAAATAGGGACAATATACTCAGACTTTTAATTTGTTCTAGCCAAGAAAGAAATTATATTTCTCTGTCTCCCTCCCCACCACAACAAAATTTACACAATTGGTCTGGTGTCTGATCAGCCCAAGCTGCATCTTGTGCCATGTCAATAATTAATGAATTTTTGTTGTAGTTCATTTATATATGAGCTCCAGAAAATCTATTCTCTCAAGACATATTCTTCACCTGGTGTTTGTTTTATTTTCTGGTGCTGGAAAAAAAATGCAGCAGTAGCCATCTCTGGCAGTTTTGAAACACATCCTGAGGGTATACTTTGAACAAGGAACTGCTTTTCTTTTCCTTTTTTTTTTTTATAGAACTGTGAATTTACCTCTTAGAGAACTCCCTCCTCCGCCTCTGCCTCTGCCTCTGCTTCTCTCTCTCTCTCTCTCTCTCTCTCTCTCTCTCTCTCTCTCTCTCTCTCTCTCTCTCTCTCTCTTTGCCTCTGATTATCTTTCTCTGTCTCTTTGTTTCCGTCTCTGTCTGTGTGTGTGTGTCTCTGTCTCTGCCTTTCTGTCTCTCTGTCTCTCGGTCTGTGTCTGTCTGTCTCTCTCTGTCTCTCTCCCTCTGGATTGGAGGAAGGATTAAGATTGCAAAGATACTGAAAGAACTTAGCATCATAAGCAAATAAAAACCCAAGTTTCAACTTTGCTTTAGTAATGGAAAAGTCTGACTTTCTTGACCAAGTGGAAAAGTTTGAATGAGTTCTTGATTAAACAGAGTTATTCGGAGACATACTTGTGACACACAGCACAGGTCATTAGAAATGCTAAAGGGAACAGACAGACAAAATACATTCACATGGTTACAAGAAGGAACTCCTAGGACCAAACTTGAAGGCTAGAACTTAAACTAAAAAAAGTAAATTATTATAAAGAGAATTGCACTTGGTAACCTGGTAGTTTTATAGTCTAACACAATTACCAAATTATGTGAAGAAAATGTAAGGTATAGTAAGTGAAGTCAGGAGGAAAGTACAAAACTTGGTAATTGGTATTGGTAATCAGTTTTGATATGAAATAGTCTGTGACTGAATATAAAGGGAGATGAATGTATGACAGAAAAAAGTGGAGAAATAATTGAAGAAGATAGAATTAAAAATAAAATTCAAAATAATCTTGTCACCTTAGAAACTGAGATAGACTTGCCAATCTAATACTTTCACTTATTTTTTTAAGTACATGTCTATGTGTTATTCCCATCAATAGAATGGAAGAGAAATGAAAATTAAAACAATGTGAGGTTTCACCTCATACCCTGAAAATTGGCAAACATGACACAAAGAGAAAAATCAATATTGGAGGGTGGGGAGAGAAGACAAGCAGTCTAATACATTGTCAGTGGTGCTATAAATATGGCCAATCATTCTGCATATCAATTTGTAATTATATAACAAAAGTAGACAAATTGTTCACACCCTTTGACCTAGTAAGTGCATAAGAGTACATATTTCTTAGGAAATAAGAAATAGAAATAAATAAATAACAAAATAATCTTAGAAAAAAAAACTTTTTTTTACATTAACAAAGAATTTAAAATAAATTAACTGCCTAATGAATGGAGAAAGGATTAACAACAAAAAAGGATGGCATAAGAATGCTATGTTATGTGCTTGGAAACAGATGGAACAAATTTGATGGGAACAAATTGCATCCAAATTCTCAAATAAAGATCAATTTATTGAGCAATATGAGGAATAGATTCAAAATTAAAAGACTAGTGAATTGACAAATCAGTGATCGATTCATAGAAAGAGATGATAATTATTTTTTTTAAAAAAAAGACACAGTAAGACAGTATACTAAAACATTTCATATACAACCAAAGCCAATGTTTGGCAAAGTCTTTATCTCTAAACATTTTCATCAACAAAAGAAAGAACAAATCAATGAGTTTGGAAAGCAATTAAAAAAAAATTGAGTACATGGTAGAGGAATTCCCAAGGTGGAGGGAGGGGGAATGTGAGTTTAGAAATTAATTCTTTCAAACATTTAAAGAAGTGTGTTCTGAAATTTTACAAAAATTATTTGCAAGCCAAGGGTAGTGGTGTCATTTTTCCAAACACTAATGAAATATATATGTTTCTAATATCTAAAACATGGAGAGATAAATTCGAGAATGAAAGCATTAAGTCAAAATTTCTAATGACTCATGAAGTAAAAATCTTGAATAAAATATTTATCAAAAGGTTAAAACAACTTACTATGAATAGAATAATAAATTATGTAAAGGGAGTTTTATTAGAGATTCAGATTAGAAAAACTGTAAAACTAGTATTCCATAATAAAAATAATTAAAAGTCATATGATAGTATAAATACAGTAGTACTCTTTTCTGTTTCTTTTCTTTTTTCATAGGAGTATATGGCTATATATGAAGCATTCCTTGATATGGTAGACAATATATTTCTAAAACAATATGCTTGTACCAGTTGTAATAGAGACATAGACATAGTTACCTTTCTAATAGTATCAGGAATAAAATAAGAATGCCCACCATTATTTGCCATAATTTTAGGGGGAAACTATATCAATGACATAAGAAAAATTAAGATAATAATCATAAGTAAAAAAGAATATATATATGTACATATATATATATATCATTTTTTTGCAGTTGATATGATGGTTTACTTAGAGAACCCTAAGGATTCCATTAATATCAATAGAAACAATAACTTAAGCAAAATAGATGAATACAAAACAAACTTATAAAATTATTATAATTCCAATACATTACATAAAAAACCCAAAAGATATATAAAAAGCAACTCTATTCTCAATTGCTTCAGGATATAGAAAATATTTGGTAATTAATTTACCAGAGTACAGACAAAGAAATATAATTTTGAAATTCTCTTTACAGAAATAAGGAAAGATAAATAATTTGAAAGTAATTAAATGTTCTTCTGTGAGTACTTAGGCATCTTTTCAAAGGCCAGCTTAACTTCTTTGGAGGAGGGGGAGGGAAAGAGAAAGGAAAGCAACACCTGAGTGGACCTAATATAGATTAGGTTCTATTATGTTTTAACCTCAGAGTTAAAATCACTTTTCCTGCACAGGTTTTTTTTTTAAACACTAAATCAAATTTTGCTGCTAATTATAGAAAATGTTTTCATCGTAAATAATAGATATAATAAGCATAACAATTTACTAATCAAGACCATAGAGTTTTAAGTTATGGTCCACCAAATAGGCTTTGCTCCTATAAAGCAGAAAAATAAAATAATGTCTTCAGAAGATTCTAGCCATTATTCCACTTTTTAAATTATTCCCACTGTTTCCATGTGGTACCATCTAGGACCAATATAATATTAAGAAATGGGGAAAAACTCATTATTCAGCATAACTTTCCTGAATCTTTCAGGAATCAGTCAGCTGTTATTATAAGAGGGAAAGCAATAAAGCTATTATAGACTGAGAACCCATTATAAAAGACAATAATGAAACCAAAATGGCTCAGTATAAGCAGCGACCAAGCAGAAATCTCCTGACATCTCCCATGCCCCAAACAAATTTAAATAACCTCAAACTGAAATCTGAAGTGGCAGAATCAATTTTTCTTCAGTCCAAGACAACTTAGGAGACACTGGGGTGGGGGCCAACCCAAGCGTATGTGGTATCAGTCACATATATGTTTGTGGTATCCAAGCTTAGGTAAAGGCTTGCTACAGCAGCAGCTTTTGAAATTCTCAGCCCAGAGATGATAAGGAGGTCAGAGAATTGATCAGAAAGAGATTACAGGGACCCTGTGCTAGGAAAGGGTGCAGGACCCTTTTGAAATGCACAAATGTAGTTCCAGGTCACAGTTACAGTACAAAGAGGAACACAAGTATTTGAGGATATATGGAAACAGGGGCTCTGCTCACAGTTCCAGGGCAGAGAAGAGTACTTATAATCATTCTCAAGAGAGCAAGGACCCTGGCTTCAGTTTCAAGTCAGGGAGGAGCACTAGCATTTATGGTGACAGGAGAACAGGGGACCTGGTCAGGGTTCCAGGGATAAAAGAAGCACTAGTACTTACAGTTGTGGGGAAGCAGGGACATTTACTGGTTAAAGACCAGAGATCACAGCAAGAGAGCTTTCACCACACTGCTTTGATTTGATTATATACTTTGATTATATCACCTTGTGTTTCAACAATTGAGCTAGCAGCTACTGTGGGGGTATAAAACCAACAACAACCAACACACAAAACTCTGCAAGCCCAGGTTCTTTTGATCTGCTTTACTAAGGAAAGTAATATTAAGGGGTTAACAATCTTACTTTAATCCAGCACACAGACATCATTCAATTAGTTCAGGGGAAAAAGACAGCACCCTGAACTTCGGAGCAAACACAAATCACAAACATTATTTATGAACAGACAAAATACAATTCATAGTTACCAAGGAACCATCAACAGCCGGGAACTCAACAAGTCTAGCTCAGAATCATGGGCCACTCCTGTTGCTGCAGCTCAAAGCTCCCAAAAAAGAAAAGCCAACATCTGGTTTTATACATCTAGTTCTGGGTCAAGGGTGAGTCACACATGTGACTCACCCACATGACCTAAAATCATCACAAAAATCCGACTTAAACACATGTGGTCTAAAAGCCTCTGATGTCACAAATATGTCGCTCAAATTCATGTAAACTAGCTTTTCCCTTGAGGCAAGGAGGTCATCAAAGACTCCTCATTTAATCAAGGAAACAAAGGCCAAACTCTTCAAGGGCACTTGATTGCCAATATACCTTGGAAGTACTGTACACTTACAAACCCTCAAAACTAGCTCTGAAAACAGCAGCACAAAAAACCTAAAGCCTCAGACAGTGCTCCCTTACCCCCAACCACAGGAGCAGGGTACAAATTTAACATAAATTTAAAAGTCAAGAAATAGGCCAGAACCATGAGCAAGCAACAAAAAAGGAACCTGCTCATAAAAAGCTATTATGGTGAGAGGGATAATCAAGATACAAACTCAGGAGAAGACAACAATGTCAAAGCAACTGCAAGCAAAGACTCAAAGAACAAATTGAACTGGAAAGAAGCCCAACAAGAATTCCTAGAAGAGCTCATAAGGATTTTATAAATCAAAGAGGAATGGTAGAAGAAAACTTGGGAGGCAGAGCCCAAATGGTGGAGTAAAGGCAGGGACTTGCCAGAGCGCTCCCCCAAACCTCTCCAAGTATCTTTAAATAATGACTCTAAACAAATTCTAGAAAGGTAGAACCCACAAAAAGATGGAATTGAGCAATTTTCCAGCCCCAGATGACTTGGAAGTTTGCCAGGAAAAGTCTGTTGGAACAAGGTGAGAGAAAATGAAATAAGTAAATAAAAGAACTCCTTTAAAAGCAGAATTGGCCAAATTGGGGCGGGGGGGGGGGAGAGGTACAAAGCTCCACTAAAGAAAATCCTAGCTAGGTGGTGCAGTGAGGAGATCTCCGGCCCTGGAATCAGGAGGACCTGAGTTCAAATGAGGTACATTTGACACACGACACACTTATTAGACACTTGACACACTTATTAGCTGTGTAACCTTAAGCAAGTCACTTAACCCCAATTGCCCTGCCTACCCCCCTACAAAAGAAAAGAAAATCATTTTTTAAAATTTAGAATCGGGCAAGTAGAAGTTAATGACTCCATGAAACAATAAGAAATAATTTTAAAAGGTCAAAAGAATAAAAAAAAATGGAAGAAAATGTGAACTATGTCGAAAAAAACTGATCTAGAAAATATTGTGCCACTTGAAAGCCAAAATAAAATTTAAAAAAATAGCCTAGACATCATATTTCAAGAAATTATCAAGGAAAATTGCCCCAATAGCTTAGTCCAAAGGCAAAATAATCAAAATAATCCATTGATCACCTCCTGAAAAATGTTCCAAAATAAAAGCTCCTAGGAATATTATAGCCAAATTCCAAGAGTTCTCAGCTCAAGGACAAAATATTGCAAGTAGTCAGAAAGGAACAATTCAAATACTGTGGAGTCATTATCAGTATCACACAAAATTCAGTAGTTTTTACCTTAAAGGAGCAGAAAGCTTGGAATATGATATTCAGGGGAAAAAAAAGGATTATAACCAAGAATAACTTACCTCAAAAAACTGAGCCTTATCCTTCAGGGGATAAAATAGACATTTAATGAAATAGGGGAGTTTCTGCTCTTCCTGACGAAAATACTGCAGCTAAAGAGAAAACTTGACATTCAAGAGAAGCATAAAAAGATACACATGAAGGAGAAATCATGAGGGACTTCATGTTAATCTTTTTATGCTATTGTATGGGAAAAAGATACATGCAACTCCTAAGAACTTTATTATTATTAGGGGAATTAAAAGTATACATAAACAGAGGGCATGGATGAGAGAAAGGGAAAATAATATGCTTTGGTCTGTATTCAGACTCCATCAGTTATTTCTATGGAGGTAGACAGCATTTTTTCCTCATGAGTCCTTTGACATTGTGCTGGATCATTGTATTGCAGAGAAATATCTAAGTCATTCATTGCGGCTCATCATACAATATTGCTATTACTGTGTAAAATGTTTTCTTGGTTCTACTGACTTTACTCTGAATTAATTCGTGTAAGAGTTTCCAGGTTTTATTGAAACCATCCAGCTCATCACTTCTTGTTGCTTACCATCTCATGTGGAGAGAGAGGGAAGAAGACAATTTAGAACTCAAAATTTTTAAAACTGTTAATTTTTTTTACATATAATTGAGGAAATATAAAGGATTATTTAAAACTAAATTTTTTTGAAAAAGAAAGTGCCTGGAACTAGTGATGTGAACACCCCTCTTTCCTCTCCTGGGTTCCTAAGCTCTATAGGGGCAGTTATGAGAAAGATAGCTATAAGAAAGAAAGAGACAGAGAGTGACAGAGACAGAGAGAATGACAAATAGACAGAAACAGAGACAGAGAAAGAGACAGAAAGAGATATAAACACAGAGAAAGAAACACAGAGATAGGGACAGATATACAAGCAGCTTGAAATGAAAAGACCAACACAAAGTCAGAAAAGACACAGAGAAAATAGTGTTCAGGTATTACCTCTGGCCAATAATGGCTGTGTGGTCTTAAGCAAGTAATTTGTCATCAATATCCCAGGAAATTCTCTAAGAATCTAAGGTATGGAATGAGCTTTGGTAAAAGGAGCTCCTTACCAGTTTTCTACATGAATAATAGATTTTACTGTTTCAGTATTTTAGCCATACAAAATATCACCTCTCTATTCCACCACATTCTATAACACTAACAGGATAACAGAGTGGAAAGAGAATTAAAGAAAAAATTAGGTGATCTGGGTCCTAATTCACTGTGAGAGTTTGTTGGTGTTCAATCATTTTCAGTTGTGTCATGGTCTTTGGGACTCCATTTGAGGCTTTCTTGGCAAAGATAGTGGAGTTGTCATTTCTTTCTCCAGCTCATTTTATAAATGAGGATAGAGGTAAGTAGGGTTGAGTGACTTGCCCAGAGTCAGGCAGTTAATAAGTACATAAGGTTAGATTTGAACTCAGGAAGATGAGTCTTCCTGACTCCTGGCCAAGCACTCTAACCACTGTACCATCGATGTGACCACTGTGTGACTTTAAGCTAGTCACTTAATATCACTGTCTCATATTTTGTTATCTCTAGAAGGAGAGCAATGTCTTACACTGTCTCGGTTCACAGAGTTGTTGTGAAACAATACAAATATGATATCTCCAAGAACAAAAGATCACAACTTCATAGCAATAAGGGACCTTAGAGGTAATTTCATTCAACTCCATCATTTTATACATCAAGGTCTAGAGAGGTGCATTTGCCAAGGATTCAAGACTCTGTGAAGCAGTTGAGCAAGCACTGGACCTCTGACTCCCAATACAGCCTTCTCTAAAAATGGGCATTTATTGTTTCATCAGGATCCACTTTCTGTTTTGGACGGTAACACTGAAAATGCTTTTGTCACTTTGCTTCCCAGTCCTTCCTTTTCATACTTCCTATTCCTTAAAATCTGTTCATTGCGGGGGGCGGAGCCAAGATGGCGGCTGGGAAGCAGTGACTGGCGTGAGCTCCCCACCAAGTTCCTCCAAAAACCTATAAAACAATGGCTCTGAACCAATTCTAGAGCTGCAGAACCCACAAAGTGGCAGAGGGAAGCA
>CM053627.1:59896878-59915342 GCA_028646595.1 Phalanger gymnotis
CCAAATTGGTATTTTGATCCTGCCTGTCTCCATAAAAAGAATCAATGGTCCTTTTTTTTGTGTGTGTTCTTCATGTTGGTTAGCCTTTTCCTGGCTTTACAATAAATTTCTGCTTTATGGGCTCAGGGCTCACTGTCCCAGCTTTCTTATTCTCCTGAGGTTTGGGAGAGGGGGTCTGGTTGCCCAAAATCTCCTCTTCCCCTGGGGTTGTTTTCCAGTACCGTTGCTCTTCAGCCGTGGTTTCAGCTCTTTGTTGTTTGAGCTGGGTGTCTGGCATTTCCCCTGGGGGTGCAAGAGTATGTCTAGGCTCCTGGTGTTGAGCCCTGCTGGCTCTGCCCCTCTGGGACTCTGGTACTCACACTACTCGGCCACTGAAGCCCCACTTCTGTCTCCTCTATTCCAACTTTTTTTTTTCCCCAGGGAATTCTCTGGGTGGAGAGGGGATGGATTAGAGCTGATTACCTGGCCATTTTCTCTCCTGGAAGTTCCAGAAGCGTTCTTTGGGCTGCAAGCCCCAGGAGTTGGTGTCTCATGGGCTGGTGCCATTGCGCTGCCTCTCGTCACTTCCACAGAGCGCTGTCCCATGTTGGGAGGCCTGGTGATCTCTGCTGGTTTCCAGCACCCGGCTTTCTCCCAGCCTGTGTCCCACGTGTGTTTCCCCGGCCAGTTGCTTCCGCTTTGGTCCCGTCCGGCGCAGCTCTGCACTCCCAGCGCTCTCCTAGCCCACAGATTCGTTCCTTTGGCCTTGCAGACTCTCCTGCCTGGGAAATGTGCCCCACTCAGACTGCTCAGGGTTTCAACTGTCTCAAATCTGCTCAAATTCACTTTTTTATAGGAATCTGACAGCACTTGTGAGAGAGCTCCAGTAAGATGCTGTTTTCATGCGGGATTGAGAAGATTTAGGATAGAATCATTGCCTTTGAAGATCACGGAAGTTGGAGAAGATTCTGGGAAGATGATGGAGTAGGTCAGAAAGTTTCAAGCTCTCAAGACTTTCCTCCACAAAAGAGATGAAATAGTGGCTCTGGGCAAACAGAGCCATGAAAAGAAATAGGAGCAGGGGCAGAACAGGGGTCCTCTTGGGACAAGTCATTAGAAAAAGAGATACAGAATCCAAAGGAAGAAAAGGACTCCTTGGAAATCAGAATTGGGCAAGGGGAAGCCAGTGAAGTTATAAAAGATGAAGAAATTTTAAAAATATATAAAGAATGAAAAATAGAATAGAATGTGAAACATTTCTTAAGAAAAACAACAGATCTAGAGAACAGATCAAGAAGAAAACAATATAAGAATAATTGGACTACCTGAATGTTCTGATCAAAAAAAGAATCCTGATACAATAATACAAGAAATAAGTAAAGAAAATTGTTCTGAAGCATTAGAACAAGAGGGAAAATTAGAAATAGAAAAAATCTACCAATGATCACCTGAATGAGATTCTACAAGGAAAACTTATGGGAATATTGCAGTTAAATTCTGAAACCCCCAGATCAAGGACAAAATATTATGAGCAAGAAGAAAAAACAATTTAAATATGATGGTACCACAATTACAATTATACAAGACCCAACACTGGTGATACTAAAAGACTGCAGGTCTTAGAACACTATATATCAAAGAACAAAAGAACTGTCCTCTGGCTAAAAATATACCCAGCAAAGCTAAACATAATTTTGAATGGAAAAAAAAATGTTCATTTGATCAATTGTCAGACTTTCAGGACTCTGTTAAAAAAAAGAAACCTGAATTCAATAGAAGATTTGACATAAAAGAACCAAGAGAAATATAAGGTACGTACCAATGACCAATTACAAGGAATTCAATAAAGATATAATGTTTACCGTTTATGTCTAGAAAATGTAAAACCTATGTCTAAGATTGTTACCAGTAATTAGGTATCTTATAAGAAAGATTGAGGTATGCCTGAGTGTGATATGATTTTAAAAAGTAAAACCTTTCAAGAAGAGCTAAAAGAGTAATTATCCTATACAAATGAGGTACAAAAGGAAGAACAAATACAGAGGAATTAGATGGGGGAAGGGGGACAGTTAGTTCTGGAAATCTACTTGCATCCAGAAGGGGTTTAAGATGGGAAATACATACACATCTAGAAGAGTATAAAAGTATTCTAAATTTGGAAAAAAATAAACAAAACTCTAAGGGGAGAGGGAGGGGGAGAGGATAAAAGATGGATGGGTAGCGAATAGGTTAAAAAGGGTGTATAGAATGGTATTTAGATTTAGGGGAATGGGAGAATGGGGGGAGCTTTAGAGGGGAGGGGGACAGAATAGGTCAAAGGAGTATACAAAATGATCTTTAGATTTAAGGGAATGGGAGGATAAAGGAGGGATTGCTGGAGAGGGGGTATGTTAAGTAATAATAGGGCAAGGTAACAGGTATAAGTAAAGTAGAAAAGTTAGGAGAAATAGTAAAAAAGAGATATGCACAAACATAAAAACAAGATTAGGAGTAGAATCTCATAGGGAAAGCATATGTTTGTATATGTATGTGTGTAGGTATATACGTATATATGTGTATATAGGTATACATGTATGTATGTATGTATATATATATATATATATATCAATACTTATATATAAATATGTCTAAGCTCAATTGTAGCCTTGGGATAATGGGTAGGGGGAGGAAGGGGGAAAAAAGAACAAAGTAAAATATGTACAGCATAGAATAAAAAAAACCTACAAGGAAGCAAAGAGAAGATGGACAGTGCAGTATTTAATATACAGGCTTCCTTGAAATGATAAGTGATTCCTCTATATTTGGAATCCCCTTCTATGTTCTGCTGTGCACATGACATATTTTTTTCTTATTTTATATTTAAGTTTAACATTTCAGTTTATAATGTTTCTTTTTCTTTTCTTATGTATTTAAGTTTTAGTGTTTGTCTAAAATTAAAAATATTAAAAAGAATTGAGGTAGTCAGGACTTGGAAATAACAAATGTGAGAGTGGGTGTTGTACAAAGTATAGAATTAAAGGAGTGGCATGACAGTATCATGGAGAGAATGTTTTCTTTTCCTGTTGTTTTTGGTATTTGTATTTGTATTTCTTCTATATTTGTATTTGGATGAAACTTGGAAATTCTAAACAAAAGGAAATTTAGACTTCTGTTTTGAATACATTCCTGAACATGGATATAGGGCATTTTATATGACAAGGTTATGTATGCCTTATTCACAGACCCAAAAAGCCCTTTCCCTGAAAATGGTCTCTGGTTATAGTCACATGTACCAGTTATACTACTGAGGGCAGCTCATTCCAAATTAGAAAAATAAAAGCATCTTTAATTGTTATCTCCTAGCCACATAGGGAAAGAATACAAATAAATGACTGAGTCATTGATAAAGGATAAGTAATCAAAAGGTACAAAGAATATTTCTCTAAGGAATGTATGTAAAACATATGAAAATTTTAATTAAAACAATAAAATCAAAATTCTGAAATTTCAACTTAGATCAAATTTGCAAAAAAAAAAAAGACAAAAGATGGAAATAGTTAATGCTATTGCGACTGCAGGTAAACTAGCACAATATATTGCTGGTGGAGCTTTAATGGGACCAATCATTGTAGAAAATGATTTGGAATTATTCTTAAAAACAATGATTAAGGCAGAGCTAAGATGGAGGCTTGAAAACAAGGTCTCTCCACCAAATCCCTCCAAACACCTGTAAAATGACTCTAAACATATTCTAGAGGTACAGATCCCACAAAGTAGCAAAGTCTCCAGCCCAAGACAGCCTGGATGGTCACTGGGAAGGCTGTATAGCACCATGCTGGCAGCAGAGCACAGCCCAACTTGATCCTCACCTGAACATACCAGGTGCAGAGTAGAGTGGGTGGAGCAGGACTCAGGGCCCTGAATCACTGAGATGTGGCAGTTACCAGATTTCTCAACTCCCGAAGCCAAAGACAACAAGGAAGTTTGAGGTCCCTCAGCCCCAGGGCAGCAGAGGTAGCTGCAGTGGCAGCAGCAATAGCAGCAGCTGCACTAACAGCAGCAGCAGTCGTGGCTGCTTCTGGAGACCCTGGCCCACATGGTGGGAGGAATCAAGAGGCTGATCAGAGCAGGAGTGCAGAAATTGCTTTGCTGGCACTGAGGCAAGGTTCTCCTGCTTTGCCCTGCTTGGATCTGGGTCATGGTCCTGGTTGGTGGTTATTTGGGGAGGAGGAGCGCTGGTGTGGCAGAGCTTTGTGGTGGCTGCGGAGAGGGAGTCCTCCTGCTGATTACACGGCAGAAAGGAGTGCCTGTATTCATAAACCAGACCATAGGCCAGGAGAGAATGATCATGTCACCTCAGAATAGAAGTAGCTCTGAAAATAGCAGTAAAAAATTCCTGAAGCTTGGGACAAAGCATTCTACATTCTGAAAGAAGTCATACCCTGATAAAAACCTCAAAAGTCAAGTAATTGGCCAGGTAAATGAACAAACACCATTAAAGGACTGAGACTATAGAATCCTTCTTTGGTGACAAAGAAGATCAAAATATGCAGCAAGAAGAAGTCAACATAGTCAAAGAGCCCACATCAAAAGCCTCCAAGAGAAATATGAATTGGTCTCAGGTCATAGAAGAGCTCGAAAAGGATTTGGAAAAGCAAGTAAGAGAAGTAGAGGAAAAATTGGGAAGAGAAATGAAAATGATGAAAGAAAATCATGAAAAACAAGTCAATGACTTGATAGAGGAGACTCAAAAAATACTGAAGAAAATAACAACTTAAAAATATACCAACCCAAACTTCAAAATTCCTCCAAAAAGCCAATGAGGAGAATGCCTTAAAAGGCAGAATTAGCCAAATGGAAAAGGAAGTCCAAAAGACCACTGAAAAATATGCTGACTTAAAAATTAGAATGGAGCAAGTGGAAGCTAGTGACTTTATGAGAAATCAAGAAATTATAAAACAGAACCAAAAGAATTTTTTAAAAAAATGGAAGACAATGTGGAATATCTCATTGGAAAAACCACTGACCTGGAGAATAGATCCAGGAAAGACAATTTAAAAATTACCAGACTATCTAAAAGCCATGAACAAACAAACAAACGAAAAAAAGATTCTAGACATCATTTTTCAAGAAATTATCAGAGAAAACTGCCCTGATATTCTAGAAGCAGGGGGTAAAATAGAAATTAAAAGAATCCACTGATTGTCTCCTGAAAGAGATCCCAAAAAGAAAACTCCTAGGAATATTGTTGACAAATTCCAGAGTTCCTAGGTCAAGGAGAAAATATTGCAAGCAGCCAGAAAGAAACAATTTGAGTATTATGGAAACACAATCAGGATAACACAAGATCTAGCAGCTTCCACATTAAGGGATGGAGGACATGGAATATGATATTCCAGAGGTCAAAGGAGCTAGGATTAAAACCAAGAATCACCTACCCAGCAAAACTGAGTATAATGCTCCAGGGCAAAACATGGATTTTCAATAAAATAGAGGACTTTCAAGCATTCTCAATGAAAACACCAGAGCTGAATAGAAAATTTGACTTTTAAATACAAGAGTCAAGAGAAGCATGAAAAGGTAAACAGGAATGAGAAATCATAACGGACTTACAAAAGTTGAATTGTTTTGTTTACATTCCTACATGGAAAGATGATATTTGTAACTCATGAGACCTTTCTCAGTATTAGGGTAGTTGAAGGGAAGATATATATATATAGACATAGGGCACAGGGTGAGCTGAATATGAAAGGATGTGTTTCAACAATTCAGCTAGCAGCTGCCCTGCAAGCCCAGGTTCTTTTGATCTGCTTTACTAAGGAAAGCAACATTAAGGGGTTAACAATCTTACTTTAATCCAACATACAAATATCATTCACTCAGCTCCAGGGGAAAAGCCAGCACCTTGAGCTTCAGAGCAAATACAAACAGAGCAAATAAACACAAATCAACAGATAGATTTCTGTCTGACAAAATCACAATATACAGTTACTAGAGAAGCATCAACATCTGGGTTTTCTTCACAGCCATGGAGCTCATAACAATGGCTTGCCTAGAGTCATGCACCATTCCTGCTGTGGCTCAGAGCTCCAAAGGAGAAAGCCATCCTCTGGGTTTATATATCTTGTTCAGGGTCAAAGATGAGTCACACATGTGACTCACCCACCTGACCTAAAATCATCACAAAAATGCAACTTAAACCAACATGGTCTAAAAGCCTCTGATGTCACAAACATGTCACTCAAATCCATGTAAACTAGGCTTTCCCTTGAGGCAAGGAGGTCATCAAAGGCTCCTAATTTACTCAAGGAAACAAAGACCAAACTCTTCAAGGGCACTTGGTTGAATAAGTGATAAGAGTCCTTCTTGATTCCCAATACAGGATGATATCTAAAAATAAAAGGGTGAGAGAGGAATATATTGGGAGAAGAAGAAAGGGAGAGATAGAATGCAGTAAATTATTTCACATGAATGTGGCAAGAAAACGCTGTTGTAATGGAAGGGAAGATGGGGTAAGTGAAAGGGAACGAGTGAATCTTGCTCTCACCACATTTGGCTTAAGGGGGGAATACCATACACACTCAATTGGGTATCTTACCCTACAGGAAAGTAGTGGGGAACGGGATGAGAGAGAGGATGATAGAAGGCAGGGCAGATTGGGGGAGGAATTAGTAGCAAACACTTTTGAAAAGGGACCAGGTCAAGAGAGAAAAGTGAAAAAAAGGGGGACAGGATAGAATGGAGCGAAATATAGTTAGTCTTTCACAACATGACTATTATGGAAGGGTTTTACATAATGATACATGTATGGCTTATGTTGAATTGCTTGCCTTCTCCAGGAAGGTAGGTGGGGAGGGAGGAAGGGAGAGAATATGGAGCTCAAAGTTCTAAAAACAAATGTTTAAAAAAACAATGATTAAAATGTCAACATTCCCTCGATCCATGGCTTGCATACATATCAAAAAAGAGAAAAAAAGTTTAAATAGATAAACAGAGAACATGAATGCACATACACACACACACAGTGTCATCTTTCACTCCTCTCTTCCACTCAGTTCACATTTATAATCTGTTGCTCAGTCTTCTCATTCATATATAACAACCCCCAGCAAGGTGGTGGCTGACCACACCTGCTACCTTCCATTTATAATCTTGCCTTAATTTAACATGGAAACAGGAAATTAACATGGTATTAGCCCTTAGAAGGTGGGATTAACATGGATGTATTCAGGCATGGAAACAGCAGTGAGGAGAGAATAGGGAAATAGCCCTCTTTACAAGGCAGCAGCACAACTGAGTTAGAAGCTAGTATATGCAACATCTGTAGTTTCCTTTTTTAAGAACATAAAGGATGGCCTCTATGTAAATGGGCAGCTGCAAGATGTGTATGGCTGTGTTTTATCACTCACCAGAATCAAGCTAATGGAGTGTGGTCTACCATTCCTCCAACTGGATTTTCTTAAATTTATTCTCTTGAAGAATTCTGTTGTTGTTGTTGTTGTTCAGTCATTTAGTCATCTCTGACTCTTTGTGACCCCATGGGCCATAGGATGCCAAGAACTTTTATCCTCCTTGATTCTTGAAGTCTGTCCAAATTCATGTTCGCTGTTTCAATGACACTATCTTCTGCTATCCCCCTTTCCTTTTGCCTTCAATTTTTTCCAACATCAGGATCTTTTCCAATGAGTTCTGTCTTGTCATTATGTGGCCAAAGAATTTATGCCTCGATTTCAGTATTTGACCTCCCAGTGAGTAGCCTGAATTTATTTCTTTAAATATTGACTGATTTTATCTCCCTGCTGTCCAAGACACTCTGAAAAGTCTTCTCCAGCACCATAATTCAAAAGCATTGAATCTGCAGTGCTCAGTTTTCTTTACAGACCAACCCTCAGAGCCATACGTTGCTACTAGAAAAATCATAGCTTTGACTATCTGTACATTTTTTTGGGCAAAGTGATGTCTCTGCTTTTTAGTTTTCTGTGTAGATTTTCCATAGTTTTCCTTCCAAGGAGCAAGAATCTAATCCCATGGCTTCCATTGCCATCTGCAGTGTTCTTTGAACATGAGAATATGAAATCTGACATTGCTTCCATTTCTTCCCCTCCTATTTGCCAGGAAGTGATGAGATCAATTGCCAAGATCTTAAGTTTTTCTTTGTTTGTTTGTTTTTTATGTTAAGCTTCAAGCCAGCTTTATACTTCTCATTTTTACCTTCATCAAGAGACTTCTTAATTCCTCTTCACTTTGAAAAACATGTCAGGCAGCTTTTAAATTTATTCTCATAAATATTTGTGGTTGACATTGTCCTTATATTGCCTGGTATCTTTTTGCTTTTCAATATAAACATGTAACATGAGCCAGGAAGACACTAAGGAGCTGGGAACTCATTCTCTAAGTCATTTAATAAAGAGCTTTGCTCTCTAACTGGGGCCAAAAGCAAGAATCATTTCATAACTACTGTTATAAGTACCAAATTTCTATGAAGTCAGGTCCTTTTATAAATATGCCTCATAAATGTTAGTCGACATATACATATATATGTATATGTGTATATATATATCTTCATTCCAGCTGTATAATATGGATTCTTCTCTCTATTCACATGGCTACTACCCTGACAGTCTCTTACTACCTCATATTTCTACTACTGCAGTAGCTTCCTCATTGATCTCCCTGACTCAAGTCTCTCCCCATTCCAATAACTCCTTCATTCACCTACCACTACACCAAAGTAATCTTCCTAAAGCCGAAGCTGACCATATTACCTTCCTTAATCACAAACTCCCATGCCTCCTCAGATAAAAATAAATTTCTCCTTTTATCTCTTAAAGTCCTTCATAATCTAGCCTCTTCCTACCTTTCTTGTCTTACAGTTTCTTCACCTCCATGTATTCTATATTCAACAACATTGACCTTCTTACTGTTCCTCACACATCTGTCCATCTCTTGACTCTTGACTTTTCACTTCCCTATGCCTAGAACACTATACCTTGCCCCCTCACTCCTACCTCTTAGTTTTTCCAACTTTGACTCAATTCATATCACACATTCTAGAAGAGGCATTTTCTTGTTCATGCTACTCCCTACCCCCACCTTTACCCACAGCTAGTGCCTTCCTCTGAGATTAGCTCCCATTTATACCATATATACCTTTTGTGTGCACACACGTGCACACATACACAATATGTGTGTATATGTTTGTTTGTTATGCACTCCATCAGACTATGAGCTCCATGAGGGTAAGGATCTTGTTTTGAACTTTCTTTGTATTCCTAGCACTTAATCCTGTGCCTGGCACATATAATTTCTTTTTAAATGCTTATTGATTAATTGAAATCACTGATCTGGTCAATACAATAGTTTAATATTCCTCAGAGCCTTGTTCAGTCCTTTATATTTTGGCACATCTTCCATGTATGAGATAGATCAATAAACAAGTCCAACAGGCTGATAAAAAGACTTCTGTTCCTCCTATCATGCCTACCATAGCTGCAGTATAGCATTCCATTCTGAACACAGATTTTAACAAAGTTATTGATACATTGGAGAATATCCAGAAGTGTACAAAAGGATTCATAAAAAAGCTCTATAAGCTTAAACCATTTGAAGACTACTTAATGGAAGTGTTTGTATTAGCTGAGATAATTAAAGGTGCCATGAAAACATGATACTCATCCTCAAATATTTGAAGACCTTTCATGTAGAAATACTGCTTTGCTTTATTTGGATACAGAGGAATAACCTGGGAGAAATGGTAGGAAGTTGTAAATTCACAGACTTTGGTTTGAGGTATACAAACTTGAAAAAATCTTCTTAAGAATTATTCCTATTCCTCTAGTTAATTGGTTCTCCCAGTGTAAGCTCCTTGAAGAAAGGGGTCATGTCTTAATTATTCTTGTTTCTATCTCAACATTACTTGAAAGTGGTGCGTATACCTTCGTTAGAAACTCTATGGATGATATGTGGAAATTCACTGACAAGAGTGGCCTAGGTTAAGAGGGTCATAAGACCATTGAAGTCTTCACTATTAGAGGGAGTACGCTTACATATTAGGTGATAAATCAATTGAAATATCAAAATAATTCTAAATTAAACTTTTAAAATGGAAACAAATTGGATTTCCCAGCCATTTATTTGGGGAGTAGTAAAGGACACAAATTAAGTGCATGTTCTTCATTTTTCCATAATACACATATTATAAAACATTTACTAAGAAATGTATGTTACTATCTTAAGTATTCACTTCTCCAAGGATATCATAACTCTGCTTTATACCTGGGCAAAATAAAGTCCTTTACTGTTAGGATGGGGGCATTGGAAGTTAACTCGAGATAGTGCTTTCCCATGAACTCATAATGTCCTCAATCATTTGTCCAAAGGGTAAAATATATAAGATGAAGAGAGAGTTGTTGTTGTTGTTGTTGTTTTTTTCCTTTTGGCCACAAATTGACATGAACAGGTGGTAAAAACAAGCTGAGAAGTCTTTAGCTTTTATTGGTTCTACTGGCTGTACTTCAAGTCTTTTTTGGTGTTAGCTTTTAAATAGCTCACTAGAAGGTTTAGGAATCGAAAAATCAACTCTATTTAAAAATCTACTATATAATCTTTCCTCCTTAAGCTGTAGAAAAGCATGCATTTCATGTTTGCCTCCTACCTCTCTGATCATATTTTCTCTTTCTTTTCTTATGAAGTCCATGTTGTCTTGTCACATTAATATGGAAGTTTCCTGGGACGAGTCTTTGGCCCTTGGCCTACACTCTATAATTTCTAATTTTCATCTGCATCGATCACCAGAGGTTTTCAGACTCTTGAAGGTGACAGTTTCCTTAGAAACCACCCGCAGTAATCAAACCTTTATATGAACAGAAAGACCCTCTATAACTAGTTATATCAAGGTGCTGAAGTTATATACCAAGCAGAATTAATCTCCACTAAAAGGAACATATTTTGTTAAAAGGCAACACATTCTACTTCCAAAAGACAGTTTTAATTGTTTTAATTATTTCTTATTCTGCCCTAAGGAAAATAGGTAGAACAGTATCTGGATCAGAGGACATAAGTACAAATCTGGGCTTGGACACTTACTAGCTATGTGACCCTGGGCAAGTCACATACCACTTTTCTCAGTTTTCTCCTGTACAAGTGGGGGTTAATAATAGCACCCACCTTCCTGGGATATTGTGAAGATCAAATGATATAATATTTGGAGAGCACTTAGCACAGTGCCTGACACATAGTTAGAGCTATATAAACATTTACTACTACTACTACTACTACTACTACTACTACTACTACTACTACTACTACTACTACTACTACTTCTCCTCCTTCTCTTCCTTCTCGTGCTTGTTGTTGTCGTCCTCCTCCTCCTTCTTCTTTTTCCTCAATTATAGAACAGAGACAATAATAGCATCTACCTCTGAAGGCAATTGTGAAGACTAAAAAAGATAATATTTTTAAAGTGCTGAGCAAAGTACATGGCAAATTGGGAACATTTAACAAATGTCCCCTTTCTTATTCTAGATAATAAGGGCTAAGGCCACTTCTGTATGAGGAATTACCACAACTACTTAAGGAAAAGTACCAAACTCCCCTCCCACATACTTCCTTCTTAACTAAATTTCTCTATGTTACAGGAATCTTTGCCCAGTTGTAGTTTAACATGATTATCAGGTCTCTTATCGTCTTAGCTATCCATCTCTAGTCATCCTTCACCATGTCAACGGTTTACTAAATTGTGATTCTTGGATTATTACAATAATTGCTATTATTACTATGATGAGACCTTCTAATTGATTTCTCTGTCTCAAGTCTCTCGTCACTTCAATCAACTTTGTTGTTGCAAAAGGGATTTTTCTAAAGTTCAGGTATGACCATGTAATCCCACCATTGTTGTCATCTCCCATCCCCTTATAAACTTCAATAACTCCCCATTACTTCTGGGATAAAATGTAAAATTCTTTGTCATTTAAAGTCATTCACGGCCTGGAATCTTCATACCTTTCCAGTATTCTTACCTGTCATGGTTTCATTACATTCACCTTATTTCCTTCCTTCCCCCTCCTTCTTTTCTTCCTTTTCTCCTTCCTTCCTTCTCTCCCTCCCTTCTCTCCCTCTGTCCACATTGGGAATCATACCCTGAGATGTGAGTGCTCTGACCAAAAGAATATACATTTGGATAGCTGAAATCTCTCAAGATATCTCGGGGTTTATGGGCTAGATTTCTTCTTAAGGACCATGCCTTAAACCCAAATCACTCTGACTCTCATTGATTGGTCAACATTAGGCCCCAACTGAAGCCTCGTTTGGTCATTATTTGGGCTCTGATGGTTCAGAGTGTAAATAGTAATTGTTTTTGTTTTGGCAAGAAACTCTGAAGGTCTTCCCCTCCAAGACAGTTGTTTTTGGCTTTTGGTTTTGTTTTGACAAGCAAAAGAGAACTTTCTTTGCCTCATTCTTACTTAGCCTTAATGACTGAATGTCCATTGCCTCAGATAAATTGAGACTTGGGAAAGACCTTAACTTAAAAAGTCCAAGGTTTCCCACTGCATCTAGGACCATCTCTAGTCATCTTGATTTATATCTTGCCACTGGGACCCAGATGGTTCTGGAGAAGGGAGTGACATTGGTGACTTTTCACAGCCCTGCCTCACTTAAATCCAATTCACCCGCAAATCACGACATCACCTTCCCTATGTCATGATCCTCATGGCCCTCTTTGAGAAAGGACAAACAACACTAGACTATGTGTTATTTTTTTTACATAGATTATTTACAACCACAATGTATTCCTCCACTGTTATTTGGGTCAACCTCATTCCATACAGGATATATGTCTTTTCTTACAAAGATATCCTGCTAAAAATCTAGCCTATAATATACATTTGGAAGGTCATCTATTCCTTTGCTCAAATCATAAAATGCTGCTGATAAAATTATCAGGATCAACAGCAGATCCCCTGAGGTGGTTCACTAGAAAACTCAGAGCTGACACAAAACAATTACTGATAATTCTTTAGGTCTTTCTATTAAACTTGTTCCAAATCGCTGACAAAGTAGCTCACATCTCTCTATATTTTTCACAAGAAAAGCTTGAGAGGTTTATATGAATTGGGAAAGAAACTTTGTTTCATAGCATGGTTGGAAGGATATAAAGAAATCTAAATCTAACTTCTTACAGTCTAATGCTCAACGTCCTGCTTTCACGTTTACCTGTAGGTCAAAATAGCATGACTCAAAACCTTGTGACAAACGTGATTAATTTATAAATATGTTTTATATGATTGTACATATATAACCCATATCAAATTGTTTATCATCTTAGAAAGTGGGGAGAGGAGAAAGGGAGGGAGAAATTTTGGAACTCAAAATTCTATAAAAATGAATGTTTAAAATTATCTTTAAATGCAATTAGAAAAGACACAAAATTCTATTAAAATTGAAAAAATAAACTTGTGATAGTGTGGCATAATTTAAATTATTTTGCATCTGGAGTCAAGATTTTGTAGTTGGAATCTCAAACCTCATGACACTCAAAAGCTATGCTAATTTGGTCAAATTATTTATACTCCTTGAAGTTCAGCGTTCTCATCTATAAAACAGTAAGTCTACATACTATAAGCAGTGTCCTGACTTGGCTTTCATTCTCCTTGGACTATCCCTCCCCAAATCCCTGCCTACAGAGAAGGAGGTGTCCCAGGGCTACATTGAATACAATAGCATCTGCCATAAGAGCAGGACTAAAGGAATGACTTGCAGTGATCAAATCACTGACCTTCCTCACTAGAACTCTCCCTATCCATTGATGCTATGTTTGGTTACATTCATTCACTTATTGATTAATATACTGCCACCCCCTTAAATTCTTCTTTAACAAAGATACTAAAACCCTGGTTCTTGATGAACACATATCATTCCCCAACATATTCCCTTATTCCCATGTAACTCAAACTTATCCTTTCAAAGTTTCATTCAAAATCTGCCCATCTCTTCCATTGTGCCCTGTGGAAAAACTCTTCCATGTTATGATGTTCCTTTCATCTTAAACCTCCTCTATTTTTGGTGAGTGGGATATCTGTATTTCTTCTACCTTATTTCATTTGATCATTTCAGGGCCTTTTAAACTTCACAGAGGATTTGTACTTTCTTTCAGAGCTTCCTAAACGCTGAACTACCTCTGGCAACCTGTGCATCATCCTCATCATTTATGTGGACAGCCCTGAAGAGTGTACTGCCAAGGTGAGTGAACATATTCATAGCATTCAAAATTTCTCTAATCGCTGTGATCAATGGTTCCACATATGGATGATTTGTTGCTGGCTGGTGGAGACCCTCTGTTTTCTTGGTGTTAATTGTCAGGCCAAAATTAGCACAGCAGCAGAGAATCAGTCCATGTGCTATTACATCTTGGCCTCAGGGGCTCTATTGAGTGCATAATCATCCAAAACAAAAAATCACTTACCAACTCTCCCTTCACTCTGGTCTTGTAGTCTTCGCTTATAGTCTTTTCTAGTGAAATAATCTACCATCAGTGTGGAAGGTGATCTTGATGGTGTTTTTGTCTTCGTTGAGAGCATCTAACATCACAGAAAATAGCATGCTAAAGAGCATGGGAGCAAGCACATAACCTTGCTTCACTACATCGATTGCAGGGAAAGCATGAAAGCTGGGAAAGCACCATTCTTCATCTAGGACTCATGCAGGCACTCCATCACATGGGCTGGCCCACCAATTGCTAAATGCACACATACCCAAAAGACTTTTACCTCTCTTTTGAAAATCCTACGGGGAAGACCCAAGATGGTGGAGAAAGGGGGAGAAGTTGCCTGAGCTCTCCCCAATTTCCCTCAAAACAATTTTAAATCAAGCCTAAAAAGGAATTCTGGAGTGATAGAACCCAGAAAAGGGCAGACGAAATAATTATGCAGCACAAGATTACTTAGGACTGCAGGAAAGGGCTGCCTCACTTAGACAAAAGGGGAGGGCAGCCTAGCACAGGCAGTGTCTGGGCAGGCCAGTAGGAGGCCCATAGTCCCAGCACAGATCAGCAATTGAGGCTTTTTGGGCCTGGCTAAGCAGGCCAGCAGCATAGCAGACTAGGTTGGAAGTCTCCAGTCATGGTACAGCTAGTGTGACCAGGACTGGCAGGCTCCAAGCAGGTGTGATGAGGTCAGGCAATTCCAGCCCAGCAGGCAAGCCACCAGTTCCAGAGTCCCTGGCACAACCTGTGAGTTGCCAGCACTGATGCCCTGGTGCAACAAGCTAGTGACCAGGACCCTGTCTGCAGCATAAGAAGAATGGGACAGTGTCTCCCCCCCCACTCCCCGCCCTGTATCCCAGGAGTAGAGCTCAACTTTAAAAGTTACAAAATAGACTAGAAAATAAGAAGAAAGAAAAGCCTTGGCCATAGAAAGCTACTATGGTGACAGAGAAGATCAAAATACACACTCCGAAGAAGACAACAATGTCAAAACACCTACATTTGAAGCCTCAAAGAGAAACATGAATTGGTCTCAGGCCCCAAAATTCCTCCTGGAAGAGCTCAAAAAAGGATTTAAAAATCATATTGGAGAGGCAGAAGAAAAATTGGGAAAAAATGAGAATTATACAAGAGAATTATGAACAAAAGTCAACAGCTCGGTAAAGGAAGCACAAAAAAATGGAAAAAGACATATAAAAATTCACAGAAGAAAACAAGTCCTTAAAAAGCAAAATTGGCTAAATGGAAAAGAAGATAGAAAAATCCACTGAAGAAAATTCTTGAAAAAGTAGAATTGGCCAGATAGAAAAGAAGATACAAAAGTTAACTGAAAAATATAATTCTTTAAAAATTAGAATTGGGCAAGTGGAAGCTAACAGCTCTATGAGACATCAAGAATCAAACAAAATCAAAAGAATGATAAAATGGAAGGAAATATAAAATATCTCATTGCAACAATAACTGACCTGGAAAATAGACCCAGGAGAGATAATTCAAGAACTACTGGACTCCATCACCAAAAAAAAAAAAAAAAAAAAGAGCCTGAACATCATCTTTCAAGAAATTATCAAGGAAAACTGCCCTGATGTCCTAGAACCAGAATAAAGTGGTAATTGAAAGAAAATCCTAAAGTATCTTATGATTATTCATGTTCTCTGGATAGTTTTCAGGATTCTCTTTTTCACAACATAATTTTGGTTCATTTTCTTTAACAGCATTGTTGTTCATCCTTCATTTTCAAAGAGGTCTAATGATATCACAGGTGATGTCTTGACTGAGTATAAACTGGATTTAAGTGAGGCAGAATTGTGTAAAGTTTTCAGGCTCACTCTCTCTACTAAAGTCATCAAAGTCCAATGGCAGAACGAAAGTCAAGATGACTGGAGATGGCCTGTGAGGCAGTGAATAACCTTCACATCTTCAATGTCTGACCAAGCTCTAAGTGCTTCACAGGGCCTGCTTCATGGCCACTGGAACAAATTGTTCTCATCCTCGCATACCACTAGGGGAAGTCTTCACATTTTGGGGGTAGACATCCCTCTAACTCACCAATGGGTTGGAAGCCATTGAGGGTAATTCAATATAGTTTAGCTCATCTGGTGAGACATTTCTTTTTTTTACACCATGGTGTGGCCACTATATATGCTACAGATTCTTGGAGCCACAGGGGAGAGCTGAGTAACAGATGGACACCAAAGATTGATAAGCAGACCTGAAAAGGGTTTAGCAAGCCCTCATAATGAAGATTCTAGTCCTCTCTAAACATCCCCTAAATTTCATATACCATCATAGTGTGTACTTGTCCAGATACTCTTACCTTTCTTAATTGTTCCCTCCTGTATTTAAAAATCTTTCTGTTGTTCTCTGCTTGCAAGATAGGTTTTTACTTAGGGTTTCTCACCTGGATCTTAGCCTTAAAGTCTTTTCTCTTATGCCTTCCATCTCGTGTCTCTGGCTTTCCTCCTTACTCTTTTATTCCCTTTCACAGAAACACACCTCCTGAGTGTGAGCATACTTGGGTTATTGGTCTTGGGATTTTGGAAGCAAGTTCAGACCCTTGACTAGAATAAAATCCAGTGGAAGTTTCTGGTTTTCTTTCCCTTAGAGTAAGAAAATTATTTAGCCCTAGCATGGTCTATGTGACACTTTGTGCTCTGTATAACTTTTACCCTACCTCCTTGCTGTTCATTATTTCCTCATGGTGGCAGGAAACAATGCTTAAGATGGTCCCTGATTGCCATTTATTGGAAGTCATCGAGTAATGGCTAGATGATTACTAGATGATTACTCAAGTGAGCTGTAGGGGGGTTGCTCTTCATTTTTTTTTCAGACTAGCTGCCTACAGTCTTCCCTTCCAATTCTGATCTTCTGTGATTCTGTGATCATGGGAGCTTACAATTCACTAAAAAACCAAAATATTTCCCCACTTTATGAAATGCTACCGAATTATCTACTTAAATTTTGTAATAGCAAAGTTCATATTGTTAAATTTTAGACTCAAATGTTGGATATGATATTTCTCCATATTAAATTCCATCTTATAGGTTGAGTTCAATATTTTTGTTTTCTGATCACATCGTCTAACATCTAATGATTTAGTTTCCCCTACCACATGGCTGTTATCTTCATACTTGATAATTACATCAAATGTACTTTAATGCAATTCATGGAACACACACACACAGACACACACTAGTCTGTGTGTGTCTGTGTGTGTGTGTGTACGTGTGTGTGTGTGTGTGTGTAGCACAAAGTCAAATCCCTGAGTCATTCTACTACAGATTGCCTTCAAAGCAACCTGAAATCATCATATCTAATCTTTAATGCAGGATATTCAATACATTTTGAATTCAGCATTGAAGCCCATAGGGACACAAGTAAAAAATGAAGGATTTTGTCAAAAACTTCACTAAAATATAGGTATTTTACATAGCATTACTCTGATATAATCGATGAGTGACCTAGTGAATAAATAATGCAGTTTAGTAACCCTGTCAATAAAACTAAATGAGGCTAATCTATCACTATTTCCTCTTGATAAAATCATGCTGGCTCTTCTCAAAAATTTCTTTTCTAAAGGTGCAAGAATAATCTCTTCAACAGTAAATTTTAGAATTTTTCTAGGAATTGAAGTAAAATTTGCTACAATATGGTTTATAGACATCAACATCTTTCCATGTTTGATAAGTAGGACATTTGTCCTTCAGTTTTATAGAACCTCTCATTCTCCGTGACTTTTGAAAGATCAGTAAGATCAGTAAAAATGACTCAAACATATAAATTAAGTCTTATTTTAGTACCACATTGTACTGTTCATCTGGGTCTGACAATTTGAATTCATAAAGTTCACCTACTTACTCTCACAATTCCTTTGCTATCTTGAGTATAAATTCCCTAATAGCCTGTAGTAGGAAGGCCGAATTTATGATCTCAAAAAGGATTATATAAATATCAGAATGGTTCAAAATCGATGGGTATACAGAATTCTCCAAGCAGAAGGCATCAAAAAATTTATTCAGGGCCCAGA
>CM053627.1:59915842-59937963 GCA_028646595.1 Phalanger gymnotis
AATTTTTCCTCTACTTCTCTAACTTGCTTTTCTAAATCCTTTTTGAGTTCTTCCATGGCCTGAGACCAGTTCATGTTTTTCCTGGAGGTTTTTGTTGTAGGCTCTATGACTTTGTTAACTTCATCTGACTGTATGTTTTGGTCTTCTTTGTCACCAAAGAAGGATTCCAGAGTCTGAGACTGAATCTGGGTGGGTTTTCGACCCCTGGCCATATTCCCCTCCAACTTAATTAACCTTTGAATTTTTCAACGGGGTGTGGCTGCTTAAAGACTAAAGAGTTCTATGTTCCACACTTGGGTGGATGTGCTGCCTCACCAGCACTCCTCCTTCCCCAAGAACCCCCTACCCGGACTGGGCTTAAATCTTCAGCAGGCTCTTCCCTCCTGCTCTGATCAGCCACTTAATTCCTCCCACCAAGTGGGCCTGGGGCCAGAAGCAACTGCAGCCCCAGTTCCAAAGCTGCCCCACCTCCACTACCCCAGGGGCGGCAGCCAAACCGCAAACTCAGTCAAACAGCCTCTCCCACCAACCCTCTCCGCTGTCTTTGCTCTCCGTGGGCCGAGAAGTCCGGTAGATGCCACAGCTCAGCAACTCAGCATGCTAGGGCACTCTCCGCTCGTCCCCTGGTCCGGTAGGTCCGCATCTGGTCTGTTTGCACCATGCGTGCTGGGCTCAGCTCCGCTCCACTCAGCTGGGGGCTGGGAGCTCTGTGTGGGACAGACCTTACCCAGAGACCATCCAGGGTGTCCTGGGCTGGGGCCCTGCTTCCCTCTGCCACTTTGTGGGTTCTGCAGCTCTAGAATTGGTTCAGAGCCATTGTTTTATAGGCTTTTGGAGGGACTTGGTGAGGAGCTCACGCCAGTCACTGCTTCCCAGCCGCCGTCTTGGCTCCGCCCCCTTTCCCACACATTTTAATGTTTGATTAGGATTCGGTGTGACTTGTTCTCCAACTAGTTCTTATGCTTCAGTCTTTTCTACTTACCCAGATTATAAGGTTTTATAGCAAAAACGATCAGATTCTCTTGAATCTCTAGTATCTAGATCTAGCGAAGCATCCTAGGGAGGAGAAAGGAGGCATCAGTGAGAAGGGACACACCATTAGTAGTTTGACAACCATTTCTACCTCAAGCCAAGTTGAGGCATCCCAGGCCTGTACTCCAAAAACCCAGAAATAGTTCCCCAAACCCCTCCCAACCTTGCCCTATTCATTGTCCTAGTTGTCACCCAGATGCCATTATTCAGGGGAGTCACTCATTGACTTAACTACTATCCATACACTCACTGTCCTCTTCTCATAGAGAGTGGTTGTAGTTTTCCTCATAATGGTCTAGTCACTCTTCTCAGTCACTTTTGCTCTATCTTTATCCAAGGCACACCTAATAACCATGGATGTCCCCCAAAGTTCTATTCTTCATCCTTTGCTCTTTTGCCTCTATACTATCTCACTTGGAGGTCCTATCAATTATGAAATACTTCCCAGACCTATATATTCATTCCTTGTCTATCTCCTGATCTCCAGTCCCATACCAACAAATGCCTTTGGACATCTTCAACTTCTTATGGCATATCAATCTCAAAGGTCCAAAACACAGCATATTATTATCAAAACCTTTTTTCTATTCAAAACTTTCTTATTGTTGTAAAAAGTAGAACCATCCTCCCAATCACATAGGGTCACAATTCAGTGTCATCTTTGATTCTACATTCTTTTTCATCCCCCACATGCAAACTTATCCATTGTTTTTATTTCACAACATCTCTCTTATATACCCCATCTTCACACTTGCGAATCTGCCCCCTCTGGTTACTTCATACACAGCCCTCCTTACCTCATGCATAGATTATTAAAATAGTCTTTGAATTGTTCTCCCTACCTCAAGTGTACTCCCATTTCAGGCTACCCTACATTCATTTACCAAAGTGATTTTCCTAACTAAATTTCCAATTTTCTACCATGTATCTCCTGATGTACTCCAAGGTCCAGTTATACTTGCCTAAATATCATCACGTTCTGCCTTTATACTGGTTGTACCTCTCACCTGCAATGCTCTTCCATCTCCCAGCATTCTTGGACTCCTCTCTTAGTTGTCTTAAACACCAGTTTCTGATAGAGGGCTTTCTCATCCTCTACTCACCAACCACCCACAGCTGCACACTATTAATGCCTTTTCTTGGACATTGCTTCCCACCGAAACAGTATACATCGTGTATGTCTTTGGATGTTATCCTCCCTATCATAAAGTTCCTTGATGGAAGTGACCATGTGTTCTCATTTATTTGTATCCCCAGCACTTAACATAGTGCATAACACATAAAGAGCTACATAAATTCTTGTTGACTGGCTCAAAAGTCATAACTGTTGAAGATCGTGGTGTTAAGGTCTTTGGTATTGTCAAATGGTTAAATGTCGAAAACAGATATGGTTTTATCAATGAAATGATGCTAAATAAGATGCTTTTGTACATCAGACTTATTTCCTAAGTCCATTCCAGTCAAACTAGATGACTTGCCATCTGGACACTTGGGCTTAAAACTGAACATACTACTTCTCCCTAAGAGCAAAGGGACCTTTGCATCTGCATTGCTTCTGATCTCTACTTTATGAGTTGTCTCTTTCCATTAGAACAAGATCTTTTTCAGAGCAGGAAATATTTCATTCTTTTATTTATAATCCCAGTATTTAGAACAGTGCTTCATGTATAGTAAGCAGTTTACACATTTTTTTCATTTCATTCATTCAATCATTTATAATAAAGTTATAAAAGATTGTAGTAGGCATTCAATAAGCAAACATTTATTTATTCCTACTTGAGATAAATTGTAACCTGTAACATCTTTAACCACTACAACTAAAGCAGGGCAAAACTTTTTCTCATAGAATATTTCAATTTGGCAAATGCTTTTGTGTATGTCATCTCATTTGATATTGCTACAGAAGAGGAAAGGAAATATTGCTTATCAATTTCTTTCATAGTATTCAAATTAAAGCAATGTTAATGGCAAAAGAAAAAATAGATCCCTGTAATTATAGATTGCCACTTTTTGACAAATATTTGGATATAAATAGAAAGACCAGTAATTATGAAGAGCTTTCTATATATGAGACATTGAGCTAAATGTCATAAATCCAAGAAAATAAGTTTCAGGCCTTAAGAAGCTCATATTCTAAAGGGAAAAGATAAACACAAAGGAGAGCTGGAGAGAGGCCTGGGGTAAGAATGTGTTCAGCATGATATGTAGATTATCAAGAAGTGGCATAGAGTGATTCTTCAGAGCAATAACATACGAATTCTCACCTTTTAGAGCCCATCACCCCAGAGTCAAATGCCATTTCCAGTAGGAGAAAACTGAAGGTCAAGGTCGGAATACAGGTGCCGTATGTGGCAGTGTCCAGGAAGTCATTTGACCCATCTGTTCTAAAATACCAAGATTGAAATTCATAGAGCAATTCATGAGAATTAAATAGTGATGTAATAACACCTTGTTCATATCTGTTTTGTGTGCTTATCATAGTCTATTTTATATTGTGACTATTTGGTTGCACATTTTTTTCTCCTTTATTAGAGGGTAAATTCTATGAAGACAACTTCTAGGTTATGTTATTCTGAGCATCCCACTCATGATTTTGCACATTATAGATGTCTCATAAATCAATTAATGATAATAATAAATGAATAAGTTCATAAATTAATGAAAGAAAAAAACTAAAGAATAAATAAGCAAATGAAAAAATTTAGAAAGAATTGTAGTCAAAAAGAAATTTAGAAGGCATATTAGGACAATCTCACGATTATAGACATTCTTTGGTGTCAGTCTTTGTTGTTGTTTGTCCTCAAAACAGTAGTATGTGGATGATTATAGGAAGGAATGTAGTTACCACTTTTTGAAATTATCCCTAATATTGTCACCTTTTGAGATTAAACACATTTATCATTAGTACCCAATAAACCTTATGATTATCACTCCTACCTTTTGAAATTTTAAAGAAGTGTTGAAAAGTCTTTTTTTCATAGAATTTAATGTTTATAACAATGTCCTCACTGCCCAAGATCCATGCTTTCAATGAATTGAAAAAAAAAAAGGTAAAAAAATTTGAATGGACAGTGTAGCAGGAAAGACATAAATGAGGAAACAAAAGAAGCCTTTCTTGTTTTATGTCATTTATGTAATTTTTGTAATTTATGTAATTTTTAAATTTATGTAATTTTTTGAAATAAAGGCAAATGGAATAACCAAATCATTACTCAAGTAGGGCAGCCAAATGCTGGCTTGTGTATGTCACCTACATTATTATAACATCTTTCATTAAAAGTTTATTTTTAGAATTGTACGACATGCAGCCTACCTTTATTGTTCTCCATGTGCCTTGTCTACATTCCAGTGACAGACAGTAGAGAAGTTTGATTTCAATAAGCCCAAGTTCCATTTTTGCTATTTTTCCCCTTTCAAGCTTGAATACACTTGAATGGGTTTTATTTAAAAGAAAATAGTTTAATGGTTCCATCTCTTCCCAGTCTGTGTTTCTCTTTTATTCTCCTTCAGTTTCCCCAAAAAGAACATTGTTTTAATGTGTGGGGAAGGGAAAGGGAAGAGGATTGGGCATTAGGAAAGAATTGGTTGAAAATGTGGAGGCCATATTGACAAAAAGTACACCTAAAATGTTTACAATTCTTCCCCCACCCCATCCACATAATAAAATTCCTGTAAAGACACAGAATAAATTCAACATCTTATGATATTTTTACAATACATTGTAACATTTTATGACCCCACCCAAGCAGCTAGATAGCATAGCAGATTGAGCGCTGGGACTAGAGCTACTAAAATTCATCTTCCTGAGTTCAAATCTGACCACAGACACTTACTGGCTATGTGACCCTGGGCAAGTCACTTAACCATGTTTGCCTCAGTTCTCCTCTCTAAAATGAGCTGGAAAAGGAAATGGCAAGCCATTCCACAATTTCTGCCAAGAAAACCATAAATGGGGTCACAAAGTATGAGGCATGACTTAAAACAACTGAAAAACATATCACCCACCTAAGAAAAGTTTAACTGAAATAACTGTCTCAGAGATCTATATCCACATCCCCCCATCTCCACAAAATTACATATCTTCCTCTATGTAAAATTAATTGCTTGAAGGCTAGGACTATTTCTTTCCTTCATATACCCAGCTCCCAACACAGAACCTAGAATGTCATAAGCATTTAATATATGTGTGTTGATTGGTTTTGAGGAATAGGTGAAATAATGTACGCAAAATGTTTCTAAACTTTAAAGTGATACCTGCATGCTTATTGTTGTGGTAGTTATATAATATTTTGTTCTGTAAGTGTGTGCGACTGATAATTAACTTGTAACAAGGGTCTGGCTCATGCAAAGTACTTATCAGCTGTTACAACTTCTCCACATGGATGACATAGAGTGTGTATCCACTCAGCAAGCTAAACATATCTGTCTATGAGCCAGACATGCAAAATGAACCTGTTCACCTCCATTAAGATATGGAAATCCCCCATTTTGAGGATTCATAAGACTTATTCCTTATTCTTTCACAACTATTTTTTAACTCAGTCCATTTAATGTTATCATATCTTCCAGTTAACATGTAGTTATATCCATTCACTTGTACTTTTAAAAGTAAGATTTCTAGCCATGACCAATTGTTAAGAAAACTGATATATTGATTAATTTAAAAGTAGTCAGTATAAGCCATCCCCAATTCCTGACAGCCAAAAGAGCTGATGGAAGAATGGACAGAATTAAGGGAGGCATAATGGACAGTGATGAGGATGTGGCAATTCTACTATACTCTATATTGATCAGACATGTCTAGAATATTGTATTTAAGTCAGGGAGCCACAATTTAAGAAAACTATTTATAAGCTAGAGAAAACCAGGGGAGGACAATTAAGATTTGAGGAGCCTAGAGCTGATGCCAAATGAGGATTGAATCAAGAATCTGAGGATGTTTAGTCTGAGGAAGAGAAAATTCAGGGTGTGGGATGAGAAATAAGGATGATAGTCATGTTTAAGTATTTGAAGGGCTTTCATGTGGGGGAGGAATAAAACTGTTCTGTTGTTTTGTTTGGCCCTTCAGGGCAGAAATAGGTAGGAGTTAAAAAGATATATTTATACGTCATGTAAAAAAATCCTAAAAATGGGAACTATCTAAAGGTATAATGGGTCGCCTCAGTAGTTTGTGATTTTCCCCTCATTGGAAGTTTGTAAGTCAAGGATGGATGAAGACTTGTTTATAATTTATAGCTCAGATTCTTTTCTGATAAAGACTGGACTAGATGTCCACTGAAATCCATCCCATATATGAAATTCTGTGCTTAGGACTTAAGATTCCTTCTTACAATGACATTTGACATGATCTAGCAAAAGTGATTTAGCTGTGCTGAGTATCACCGTAAATGAGAAACTGACTGTGGTACAGTACTTGGATTTAAGGGTTCTCTCTATGCATAAGGCATTCATTTTATTTCACTTACTACATTGCAATTCTCTGCAGCATTCACTTTTCTTAACCTATAAATAACAAAGTCTTCCACTTCTAACTCTCTTTTTGCAAAGTAGTTGGCGATAATTTCCCTCTTAAATTTCTGAAAGGATGACAACTGTGGCTCTAGAGAAGCCATTTTGAGAAGCCAGCTCGAAGAATCTCAACCATTAGTTTGGATGTCAGACTATTCTGGGGAATTTTAGCTTATCACCTGGAGCTGAAAGTATCAAACCAACCCCATTATATAATAAGACTAGAGGCAAAGAAACAAGATTTTTTTGGAGCATCAAGAAACACTAAACCCATTTAATTAAAAAAAAAGCAGAGGAGAGCTTGCCAAGAGGAAAGGGAATCTCCCTTCACATTTACAAGGGCAACTTATTGTACTCAGAGGATAACATGTACTAAGCCATCAGAGGTAGTGATAACCTCATGACATTGGTTTCTATTGCTTTAGAGAAAAGAAATAGTAGAACACGAAGCTTCTTCCTATTTATCCTGTCCCATTTCTGAAGAAGGAGAATTTCCCAAAACCAGACATTTAACTTCTTTTTCAGGAACCTATAAATTATGTACATTTAGTATCCTCTCATACATTTCTCCTCCCATCATCTCCCCAGACCAGGTTAAGTTTGTCTCCTGGTAATTTGCAAGTCTATATTCAAGCAAAGCCATAACAAGTCTGCCCCCATCAATATAATTCTCATTATTTGTTATATAGAGGAAACAATTATTTCAGACCAAAATATTTGACAAAAAGTACATTAAGATAAATAACAAAGAAGCATTCTTTCCACTAATCTAAGATATACTCTCCCACTCATGTGAGCACTAGGTATTTCTAGGGAACCCACGCATAAAGGACAAATATAACAAGACCAAAATCATGAAGAAGCACACTTATACTTTACTTACAGTTTACAGAGACACCCATGTTTTTACATAGCAAACAAATATGGTTGTGCCACATGTGTAGACAAACAGCAGGTTTTGAAGAATATAGACCTGATGATTTCTTCCGGCAATGTCATCACATTACTCTTATTGGGCCTGTTATTGGGCTTTATTGAGACCAGTAATCCCCATTGGTCTCTCATAATTTGCAATGCTGTTCAGAGTGTTTAGTTTTCTTTTGTTTTTTTTCTTTGTTTGTTTGTTTTAGTGGTAGGTGCGGGCATGATATTTAGTCACTGCTAGGTGCCATTTTTTGTCTGCAGTAATACCCCTGGATGGTAATTCCAACAGTCATCTGGTCCCTGCAAGTAGATACTAGCTATGGTTTCTCCAAGTAGATGGCTGTAGCTTCTAGTTTTAGCTGGAATTTTCAGCTCAGGTATTACCTCTTCACCACTGGAGGAAGAGTGGGCTACCCCTTCTCTGTTTTGGCCTAGATTCCAGAGGTTTAAGCTTAACTGTGTTATAGATGCAGTTTCATCACACACCCATCATTTGTATAAGAAACAACATTAGTTGCTCTTGCACCAGAGTAAGGAGAGTGTGGCAGTGCTCAGATCTTTGCCTCAGCTAGAGCTCTTCTCAATAGAATAGATTTTAGCATCAGGGTTCAAGATCTCCTGAAAAGGAGAATAGCTAGCCAACAACACTGCAACCACCAATCTATGCTCTAAACGTTTTCTCATTCATCAGGTGGCAAATTTTCTGTCCCAGGCCTCTATGGGACAAGATCAAAAAGCCCTTGTAAGTTTCGCTTATTTTTTTTATTTCAAAATAATTCACTATTTGAAATCACAACCCCAAGGGCTATATGGATCTGAGGATTACTCAATTTTCTGAACCCAAGATTCTTTCTGTTCTCCCATGTAAGTGAATGAGCAGAGGAAAGACAAAGAATAATGACCTCAAAATGTAGCTGTTTGGAGACATTGGTCAGCATCTCAATATTTTGGTCCAACTTCCAGGCTTTACTCTGTGTGTGTGTGTGTGTGTGTGTGTGTGTGTGTGTGTGAGAGAGAGAGAGAGAGAGAGAGAGAGAGAGAGAGAGAGAGAGAGAAAGGGAGAGACTCAGAACCTATTACTGGCTCTCTCTCTGTATGATGGAGGCATATGTAATTCAGTAAAGTGTTAGGTTCTGGATTTCTTTTCTTTTAAAGTAGAATTTCATTTTATTCCAACTGTTCATATATGTATGCTTGCATATGTTATTTTGTTATCATTTCCCCTTTATATTCTCTAACATGGGAAAAAGATTCATTATTCGAATAAAATATCTAGATTGATTTTAATAGTAAAATTCAAGCTACAATCCAAAAACTATTGTGACTAAAGCAGGGCTTAACTGTCTTGTGTCTGTGTGTCATGGCCTCTTTGGCAGCATGACGAGACCTATTAACTCTTTCTCAGATTAGCATTTTTTAAAAAATCATAATTGGATTAAATGCTAAATTTCAAGTAAAGTTAGTAAAAAAAAATAAAGGTGTGATTATTTTTTCCCACATACAAGTTCACTAGCTTCCTGAAACTTGTCCATGGAACTAGATTAAGAAACTTTCGGCCAAAGGTGAAAATATAGAGGAGCTGAGGACAATAATTTGGATTTGTATATGACAGATGGAAAACCTGAGAAGGAGTATATGAAAAATTCTAAAAAACAAGCAGTTTTCAAAATCAGAGATGATAGCCTTAAACTTCAGTGCATTCAATTGTTCAGCTAGCCATATTAGAGCAAATGGCATAGATGAGCCCTTAATAAATGCTTGTCAGATCCAAATGGATTTTTAAGGACACAGGATTTATAGTCACAGGATCTGGGTTAGAATCCCAGCTCTGCTATTTACTACCTAAGTGATTTTAAGAAAATCCTTTAACCTTTCTGTGCCTTGATTCCCTCATTTCTTTTTTTTTCTTTTTTCTTTATTTTTTTATTTGATATTTTTTAGTTTTCAGCACTGATTTTCACAATAGTTTGAATTACAAATTTTCTGCCCATTTCTACCCTCCCCCCACTCCAAGATGGCATATATTCTGATTGCCCCATTCCCCAGTAAGCCCTCCCTTGTATCACACACCTTTCCCTCCCCCCATCCCTTTTCCCTTTACTTTCTTGTAGGACAAGATAGATTTCGATGCCTCATCGCCTGTATATCTTATTTCCCCGTTGCATGCAAAAACAACCCTTTTTTTGAGCACCTGCTTTAAAAACTTTGAGTTCCAAATTCTGTCCCCTACTCCCTCCCAACCCACTCTCCCTAAGAAGGCAAGAAATTCAACACAGGCCACACATATATCATTATGCAAAACTCTCCCATAAATGGTCATGTTGTGAAAGAATAACTGTATTTTGCTCCCTCCTATCCTGTCCGCCTTTATTCAATTTTCTCCTTTTTCAAAAGTGTTTGCTTTTGATTACTTCTTCCACCTATCTGCCCTCCCTTCTTTTGTCCCCCTTTTTATCCCCTTCTCCCTACTTTCATGTGGGGTAAGATACGCAATTGAGTGTGCACTTATTCCCTCAAGTCAAATCCGATGAGAGCAAGATTCACTCGTTCCCCCTCACCTGCCCCCTCTTCTCTTCCAATGAATTGCTTTTTCTTGCCACCTTTATGTGAGATAATTTACCCCATTCTATCTCTCCCTTTCTCCCTCTCTCAATACATTCCTCTCTCATCTCTTAATTTTATTTTTTTTAGATATTGCCCCATCATAATTAACTCACCCTGTGCCCCCCCTCTCTCTTTCTGTCTGTCTCTCTCTCTCCACATATATAGATCCCAAGTGAACAGGGGCCCTGAGCAAAAGTACCATTTGCAGTCCCAAAATATCAGGGGTCTTTCCTATGTAAGGACCAGAAAACATACCAGGAGAGCTGTAACAAGACCTCTCCTCCGATAACACCACTTTGGAAGCACAAAAAATTTCCAAACCTCCATAACTAGCTAAGAAAACAGCAATGTAAAAAAGCCTAAAGCTTAAGACATCTCCCCTCTCCCCATTCTCCTGCTAAGGAACTGAGTCCAACTTTAACAAAAATTTCAATATCAAGGAATAAGGTGGAGAAATGAGCAAATGATTAAAAGAATGGTCCATAAAAAGCCACCATGGTGAATGGGAAAAACAAGACACAAAATCAAAAGAGGATGGTGAAGTTAAAACAGTCACAAGCACAGCCTGAAAGTAAAGCATGAATTGGACACAAGCACACAAAAAAAAAACTCGTGGAAGAGGTAAAACTTATTTTTAAAATCAAAAAAGAGTGGTAGAGGAAAATTAGGTAAGTTAATGATAGCAAAGGAAGAAAACTACGAAAAGACAAGTAACAACTTGGCAAAAGAGACACAAAGATTACTGAAGAAAATAACACCTTAAAAATCAGAATTGGTAAAATGGAATAAGAGGTACAAAAGTCCAGTGAAGAAAATAATTACTTAAAAATTATAACTGAGGAAATGGAAGCTAATGACTTTAAGAGATATCAAAGGGAAAAAATGTCAAAAGAATGAAAAAAAAAAGAAAATGTGAATTATCTTTGTGGACAAACAATTGACCTGGAAAATAGGTCAAAAAGAAATACTTTTTGGACTACTTGAAAGCCATCATCAAAGAAAAAGCCTTGACATTATATTTCAAAAAAAATTATCTGAGAAAACTGCCTTACTATACTAGAAACAGAGAATAAAATTGAAAGAATACAGTGATTACCACCTGAAAGAGATCCCAAAATGAAAAGTCTGAGGAATAGTATAGCCAAATTCCAAAGCTCCTCAGTCAAAAAGAAAATACTTCAATACATGTGGGCCCTTTTCCCATTTTTATGATCTCTTTGGGATATGCCCTAGAAATGGTATTGCTGTGTCAAAGGGTATGCACATTTTTATGGTCCTTTGGGCATAGTTCCAAATTACTCTCCAGAATGGCTATATCAGCTTACAGCTCCACCAACAATGAATTAGTGTCCCAACTTTCCCACATCTTCTCCAACATTTATCATTTCCCTGTTTTGTCGTGTTTGTGGTAGCCAAGAACTGTAAATCAAAGGATGCCATCAATTGGGGAATGGCTGAACAAGTTGTGGTATATGAATGTAATAGAATACTATTGTGATATAAGAAATGATGAGCAGGCAGACTTCAGAAAAACCTGGAAAGACAAATATGAACTGATGCTGAGGGAAGTGAGCAGAACCATGAGAACACTATATACAGTAACATCAACGGTGTGGGAGGACTGATTGATAGACTTAGCCCTTTTCAGTAATGCAAGGTCCTAAAACATTTCCGAAGGTCTCATGATGGAAAATGGCATCCACATCCAGAGAAAGAACTATGGAGTCAGAATACAGAGTGAAGCAGACTATTTTCTCCGTTGTTTTGTTTTGTTTTCTTTCTCATGGTTTCTCCCATCTGTTATAATTCTTCTATGTAACATGACTAATGTGAAAATGTGTTTAATAGGAATGTACGTGTAGAGCCCATATCTGATTGCATGCTCTCTTGGGGAAGAAGGGAGAGAAAATTTAAAACTTGTGGAAATGAATGTTTAAAACTAAAAATCAATAAACTAATAAATTTAAGGGACAAAAAGAAAATACTTCAAGTAGCAAGAAAGAAACAGTTAAAAATGGAGCCACAGTCTGAATTAAACTATATTTAGCACTTACTGCTTAAAAGAAGTGGAAGACTTGGAATATGATATTCCAGAAAGCAAAAACAAAGCTGAGATTACAAGCAAGAATAAGCTACCTAGCAAAACTGAGCATAATCCTTCAAGAGAAAAATATAAATTTAATGAAATAGAGGACTTCCAGTCACTCCTGATGAAAAGACCAGGGCTTAATAGAAAAGTTAACTTTCAAATGCAAGACTCAAGAGAAACATAAAAAGGCAAGAAGAAATCATAAGTTAAACACTCTGCCTTTCTATATGAGAAGATGACACATGTAACTTCTAAGAACTTTGTCATCATTAGGGCAGTTAATATTCTATATAGAAAGAGGACATGGGAGTGGGATGATTATGTCTGGATGTTATAAAATAAAAGGGATAGGCAAGAAAGCCAGATGTGTTGGAAGAAACAGGAAGGGAGAAGAAAGGGGAAAATTATCTCACAAAAAATAGATGTGCAAGAAATTTTAAAAAGGAGAGGAAAATGATGGCGGGGAGGAGGCAACACTTGAACCTTACATTTAAATTTTTTCAAAGAAGGAATAAACACACACACACACACTCAATTGGTAATAGAAATCTATCTCACCCAACAGAGATGTAGGAGAGGAAGGGCATAAGAGAAAGGGAAGGAGGGTGTTAAAAGAGAAGGGAGATAAAATAAGACAGTGGTCAAATTTAAAAAAAAAGACTTTAGAGGAGGAACAAGATAAATAAAGGGAGAGAGAGGATAAATAAAAGGAAATAGGAAGTAAGGAAATGCACAGTTAGTAATCATAACTGTCAATGTGAATGGCATTAACTCACCCATAAAACAGAAGCAGATAGCATAATGGAATAGAAACCAGAATCCAATAATATGTTGTTCACAAGAAACAAACCTGAAGCAGAAAGACACACAAAGAGTAAAGGTAAATTACTGGAGTAGAATCTATTATGCTTTAGCTGAAGTAAACAGCAATTTTGATTTCAGACAAAGCAAAAATTGGCCTTATTTAAAAGGCATAAATAGAGAAAATAACATATTGCTCAAAGGAACCATAGATAATGAAGTAACATCAATACTAAACAATATTCACCAAATGACAAAGCATCCAAATCATTAAAGGAAAAAAAATGAAATTCAGGAAGAACTAGACAGTAAAACTATACTAGTGGGAATCTTCATCTATAGTAAAACTACAGTAGTATGGCACCTTCATAAAAATTATACCCATAAATTAGGGTTTAAAAACCTCACAAACCAATACAGAAGAGCAAGAATATTAAATTCACCCTTTTCAGACCATAATGGAATAAAAATTCCATTAAAAGGGCTATGAAAGCATAAATTAAAATTAATGGCAAACTAAATATTCTAATCCTAAGTAATGAGTGAGTCAAAGAACAAATCATAGAAATAATCACTAATTTCATGAAAGAGAATGACAACAGACAACAATCAAAAATAATCAGAATGTAGTTGAAGCAGTACTTAGAGGAAAATTTATAGCTCTAAAGGCTTATGTCAATAAAAGAGGAAATAGTAGATCAATGAATTAGACATGTTATTAAATAAAATAAAATAAACTGGAAAGATAACATTAAAAATCCTCAATTTAAGATTTAAAAAATCTTGAAAATCAAAAAAGAGTTTAATAAAATTAAAGGTAGAAATATTGACCTAATAAGGAAAATTAGGAGCTGGTTTTAAAAAATAATAAAATAGATAAACTATTGGTTAATTTGATTTAAAAAAATCCAAATTACTAGTATTAAATTTGAAAGACTGAATGCACATCAATAAAGATGAAATGAAAACAATCATTATGACTTATTTTGCCCAATTATATGCCAGTAAAAATAACAATCTAAGAGAAATGAATGAATACTCATAAAAAATATGAACTGCTCAGATTAAGAGAAAAGGAAATAGAATATTTAAATAACTCTAACTTAGAAAAAAAAATTGAACAGGCCATCAATGAGCTCCCTGAGAAAACATTCCCTAGACCAGAAAGATTTACAAGTGAATTCTACCAAACATTTAAGGAATATTTAATCATGATATAAATTATCTATCATAATATAAATTATTTGAAAAAATTGGGAAAAGGAGACTTACAAAATTTCTTTTTTTGGCATAAATATGGTTATGATACCTAAACCAGGGAGGGCAACAACAGAGAAAGAAAATTATGGAACAATTTCCTTAATTTATATCATTGCAAAAATTTTGAGTGAAATAATATTAAGGAAATTACAGCAATATGTCACAAAGATCATACACTATGACCAGGTGAGATTTCTAACAGTAATGCAAGGTTGGTCCAATGTTAGGAAAAACATCAGTAAAAATGACTCTATTAATAACAAAAAAAAATAAAAAAATGTTATGACTATATAAATAGATGTAAAAAAGCCTTTGGAAAAATATAACACCCATTCCTATTACAAACACTAGAGAGTTTAGAAATCAATATATCCTTTCTCAGAATAATAAATAGATAAGTAGAATAGATAATAAGATCTATCTAAATCCAAAAACAAGTATTATCTAGAATGGGGACAAGCTTTAAAGCTATCTCCATACAATCAGAGATGAAGCAAGGTTGTTAATTAATTCTATTATTCAATGTTGTATTTGAAATGTTACATATATATATATATGAACATATATGTATGAACATATGTATATGTATATATATATACACATATATACACACAGTAAGACAGGAAAAAGAAATGAAAGGAATACAAATAGACAATGAAGAAACAAAATTATCACTCTTTGTAGCTGATATGATGGTATACTTAAAGAACCCTACAGAATCACCTAAAAACCTTGTTGAAGCAATTAACAACTTCACCAAAGTTCCAGGATATAAAATAAATGCATTTGTAGATACTACCAATGAAACCTAGCAGCAAGAGATAGAGAAATTCTATTTAAAATGACTTCATATGTTACAAAATATTTGGGAGCCCATCAGCCAAGACAGACCCAGATACTCTATGAACATGATTATAAAACCCTTTTCACACAAATAAGAGAGTTCTACCCAATTGGAGAAATATTAATTGCTTGTGGGTAGATTAAGCCAATATAATAAAAATAACAATTCGACCTAAGTTAATTTACTTGTTCAGTGCCATATCAATCAAACTACCAAAGTATCATTTTATTGAGCTAGAAAAAAAAATAACAAAATTCCTCTAGAAGAACAAAAGGTCAAGAACATAATGGCAATCAACGAAAAGAAAAGTGAAGGAAGGTGGCTTAGTAATACCAGATTTCAAACTACATCACAAAGTGGTAATCATCAAAACAATCTGGTGCTAAGAAATAGAGTGGTGGATCTGTGGAATGGATTAGGTGCCCAATACACAGCAGTAAATGATAATAGTAACATAGTGTTTGATAAATCCAAAGATCCAAGCTTTTGGTGTAAGTATTCAACATTCGACAAATATTTCTGGGAAGATTGGAAAGCAGTTTTCCAGGTAGGCATCAACCAACATCTTACACTGTACACAAAGATAAGATCAAAATGCATAAATGATTTACACATAAAGGATAATACCATAAAAAATTTAGTGAATCACAAAAAATATGTACCCGTTAGATCTCTGGAAAAGTGAAGAGTATATGACCAAACAAGCAATAGAGAGGATCATGAGAAGTAAAATAGATAATTTTGATTATATAAAATTGAAAAGGTTTTGTTCAGACAAATCTAATGTAGCCAGAATTAGAAGGAAAACTTGAAGGTGGGAAAAAATACAACAAATTTCTCTGATAATGGCCTCATTTCTAAAATATATAGGGAACTGAGACAAATTTTCTAATATAAAAACTAGTCCCTAGGTCAAAACACTCAAAGGAGATGAACAGACCATTTACAGAAGGAATTAAAGCTATCATTAGTAGCATGAAAAATACTCTAAATCATAATTTATTAGAAAAATGCAAATTAAAATAACTGATGTACCTTCTCACATCTATTAGATTATCTAACTTGACAGGAAAGGAAAAATGACAAATGATGGAGGGGATGTGGGAAAGTATTGGGACCTTAATGCATTGGTGGTGGAGTTGTGAACTAGTCTAATAATTCTGGAGAACAATTTGAAAAAATACCCAAAAGGCTGTAAACCTTTGCATACTCTCTGACCTAGCAACATGACAACTAGGATTGTGTCCCAAAGAGATCAAAGAACAAAGGACCTATCTGACCAAAATTATTTATAATAGTTATGTTGTGCCCTGTCCCCCAGTTTACCCTCCCTCTCCACAGAAATAATCCTGCCCCAGCTTGCTCCACAATTTGTGCTCCCATCTCCACAGAAATCAGTTTGTTTTTTTCCCTTTAAATACCCTGACCCTACCCCTGCTCGAGGCTGTTCGATTTGAGTCTTTACTCCGAACAGTGGCGCTCTTGAATAAATCCACATCAAAATTTATATCCGGGTCTCGCTTGCTTTTTTTCAGCATAACAGTTATTTTTTGTGGTGACAAAGAATTGAAAATTGAGGGGGTGCCATTCAATTGGGGAATGGCTGAACAAGTTGTGGTATATAATTGTGATGGAATACTATTGTATTATGAAAAATAACAAAGACGGTTTCAGAAAAATCTGAGAATACTTACATGAACTCATGCAAGGTGAAGTGAGCAGAACCATGGATTATTATACATAACAGTTGTCCTTCATTTTGGTAGAGGACATATGATATATATATATATATACATATATATGTATATATGTATATATGTATATGTATATTGGGTGATGTGCATGAATTGGATTTAAGTGAGGCAGAGTTGCACAAAGTCACTAGCCTCACTCTCTTCCTGAGTCGTTGAAGTCCAGTGGCAGGACAAAAGTCAAGATGACTGGCAATGTCCTGGGATGTAGTAGATGACTTTGGCTTCTTCAATGTCTGACCAAGCTGTAAGTGTTCCACAGTGCTTGCTTTAGCCACCTTGATGGTCACTGGATCAAATTGTTCTCACTCAACCATTCTGACAGAGGAAGTCTTCCTGTGCTTGGAGTAGATATCCCTGAGTCACTGAACAGGTTTGTCAGTTACTCTCAACTTGCTTTGGCCCATCTGCCAAGATAGTTCATGTGGGTGTGGCCACTGCATATGCTGCAGCATCTTAGAGCCACAGATAAGAATTGGCTGAAAGGTAGACATGAAAGGTGGATGAGTAGCCCTGAAAAAAGCTTAGGAAACCCTCAGACCAGAGGTGCTTCTCCTCATGAACACCCCATGTACTCCTGTATTCAGTATAGCAATATTGTAAGGGTGATCAAAAGTGAAAAACTTAGTCACTCTGATCAAGACATGATCCAAAACAATTCCAAAGGACCCATGATGAAAAATACTTTGCTTCTCCAGAGAGAGAACTGATGAATTCTGAATGCAGATTGAAACATACTTTGTATTTTTGTGTGTGTTTTTGTCTATGTTTTCTTTTGCAAAGAGGCTAATGTAGAAATGTTTTCCATAACTTCACTTATATAATTGATATCAAACTGTTTGCCTTCTCCAGAAGTAGGGGAGGCAGGAGAGAGCAAGAAAATTTGGAATTCAAAATTTTAAAAATCGAACGTAAAAAAATGCATGTATTTGGGAAACATTTAATGAAATAAAAATATTTTTAAAAATCTGAAAACAAATAAATATAATCCCTCTTCTCCATGACACCTCTTTATTTTCTTGAAGATATTTGAAACCTGTTCTCCCTGCCTTTCTCTTCCACTAGACCTTCAGTTTTAAAGAAAATAAGTTTCTTCAACCAATTTTCTCATGTCATACCCTTCATTCTTGTCATCAAACCATTCACTTTCTTCTGTAAATAGTTCCATTTGACAATGGTTCATTCTAATGTGGATTGTTCAGTTGAGAGTATATTAGAAGTATCAACTTCCTCTTTAACACTGTATTCGAATAAGAGTCTAAAAAACATTATTTTTTTGGCTGCTGGAATGTATTGTTCTTTCATACTTTATCATTCCTTTGCAAACCCTAGATGTTTTTAAGGACCTGTTTTCTTACCACATCTGCCCAATATATGGCTTATTTCTTTTAAAAGAACAAATATAAGATTTTAGATTTAACATTATTAAAATTTATAAAATTTTATTAAGTTGATCATTCTTTCTTGACAAGATTATTTTGGAGACTGACTCACAAGTACTCCTCTTAGTTTAATGTCTCTTGAATTTTTGATTAGGCTACTATTTATGACTCCATCCAAGTCATTGATAAAAATATTTAATAAAACATAGGCAATGAAATATCCTGGGAGCACTCCATAGTAGACCTGCCTCAAGATTGGTGCTGATCCATTGATTGCTACTCCTTGAAGCCAATAATTCAATTCTTTCCAAACCCATCGAACTGCTACACCATTTAGTCCACATTTCCCCATTTTAACACAAAGATATTAATGATATATGCCTTTACTACTTCATACTGAATTTTTTTGCAATAATTATAGATTAAGGTACTCTCTTCTGCAGAGAACAAGACAAAAGGACAAACATCTCTAACGACTGATAATTTTAGAAGGCTTCATATAAATGCTTATTTCAATACACGAAATTATTCCATCCAATTCAACAAATATGCATTGAAGGTACAAGGCATACTGCTAGGTGTACCAGGGAATCAAAGATAAAAATAAATTATCTTTGATCTCAAGGATCTTTCCTTCTTACGTGCCTTCAGTGATACAGATCATATCTCCTCAGCTTCTTCTATCTAATACTGAATAAGCAATTATTAATTTCTAACTTTTTTATTAAAACAACTATTTAAAATAAATTGTTTTCATTATAACCTTCTCAACCTGCTTTTTAAAAAATAGACCTATAATTTCATTGGTATATGTAATTTTAGGTGAGGGAATACTGTCAGAGGCCAGAGTTGAATACAGTTCTGCCTGAGTTTGAGGCTGGCTCCCTCTTTCCAGTATGCCATGGTAAATGTAAATGTTAATTTCAAAAAAGATAATATTTTCAATTACTGTTACTTCTTATGCAACCAAAGAATTGAAACCTGGTCTTCACAATATCTTTCTTAAACCCAATGAGTTTTGAGTTATTTTATATTTAGTCCAGCTTAAAATATATAAGTTCAACTGTTTTCTTATTTCAATTTTTGATTTCAGCGCTATTAGTAGAGTGGTATTTTAGTTTCAAAATGATTTTGTTCCATTTGTAGTATTGTTTCAACCCAAACATCATAACCATTAACTTTTGGAGGGAATGAATATATAAATTAATGACAAATCACAGTGTACACAAATAGAACTTGTTGCTTAGCAACAAATACCTATTATCAGGGGAATGATATTACATCTTATTGAACACTGACATACTCAGCAAATAGTCTCTGAGGAAACGGATCAGTCACAAGTCTGTCACAAACCTTCTATTACAGATGGTCATGGGAATTAACAGTCTACGTTTTCTCACTTAATAGCTTGCAAGCCCCTGTCTTTTCAAAAACATGCATTTCAGTTTTATCGACTCTGAATCATCGTAGTGCTTTAAAAGATTAAATATTACAGAGCTTACAGACTAGTAATTTAAAAATAAAATATTCCATTTGCAGGTGCAGTCTGTCAAGTGACTAACATTTACTTAATCTTTTACTGTCTTCAAAAAAGCTCCCTGGGAAAATGAAACCTGTAATTGTGGTATACACCCTACGCCATTCTTTGAAGGGTCTCCAGAGCTTTTTTTTTTTCCAACTTACCACTGCATCTGAAATGAAAATGTATGCTTGAATGTAGTATATCCAAATATGCCCCAATGTAATTAGTGATGAAAGAAAGCAGAACATTCTTTATCAATAAGAATTCAGTAAATTGATATTTAGTGAATGTCCTTTTGATTATCATATATTCCTAAATATCAATATAATCTATGTAAGCATTTAAGCACCAAGTTAATTTAAAAATGCAAATTTAATCTAAAACCAAATGTTTTTGGAAGGATATGTAAGGCATAAGAGTGCAGATGGCTAGCAGGGTTGTGCAGGAAACATCTTGAACCAGTTATTAGGAGCTAACTGCTCAACTTTCTGTGTGCGTATTTACACCTCAAAAACTGAAAGTGTAAATCATTGTTTGGTTTATTAATTTGTTGATTTCTAGACTTAAGAAATTGATGGAGGAAATGCTAATAATGTAGATTAAACCTAAAAGTAAGGCATACAGTGCAGAACCCACAAAATAGCAGAGGGAAGCAGGGCTCCAGCCCAGCACAGCCTGGATAGTTGCTGGGTGAGGTCTTTCACGCATGGAGCTGGGAAAGGAGCAGAGCCCAGTGTGGGCGGTGTGGACCAACCAGACCAGGAGCTGAGTAGAGCATGCCCTAGCACCCTGAATCAGTGAGCCGCAGCAGCTACCAGACTTCTCAACCCACAAACACCAAAGACAACAGAGAAGGTTAATGGGAAAAGCTTCTGGGGACAAGGGGGTAGAGTTTGCGGTTCAGCCACCACCCTGGGGGCAGCGGGGGTTGGGCAGCTACAGAACTACAGCTGCAGTTGCTTCCAGCCCCAGGCCCAGCCGGTGGGAGGAATTAAGTGGCAGATCAGAGCAGGAGTGAAGAGCCTGCTGAAGATCTAAGCCCAGTCCAGGTTGGGGGTTCTTGGGGAAGGAGGAGTGCTGGTGTGGCAGAGCTAGCACAACCCGCCAAGCTTGGAACACAGAACTCTTTACAAGCAGTCATATCCCGCTGAAAAACTCAAGATTCAAGTAAGTTGGCTGGGAACATGGCCAGGTAGCAAAAATGCACCCAGATTCACTCTCAGACTTTGGATTCTTTCTTTGGGGACAAAGGAGACCAAAATATACAGCGAGAAGAAATCAACAAAGTCAAAGAGCCTACAACAAAAGCCTCCAAGAAAAACATGAACTGGTCTCAGGCCATGGAAGAGCTCAAAAAGGATTTGGAAAAGCAAGTTAGAGAAGTAGAGGACAAATTGGGAAGAGAAATGAGAAGGATGCAAGAAAACCATGAAAAACAAGTCAATGACTTGCTAAAGGAGACCCAAAAAAATACTGAGAAATATACTGAAGAAAACAACACCTTAAAAAATAGACTAACTCAAATGGCAAAAGAGCTCCAAAAAGCCAATGAGGAGAATGCCTTGAAAGGCAGAATTAGCCAAATGGAAAAGGAGGTCCAAAAGACCACTGAAGAAAATACTACCTTAAAAATTAGATTGGAGCAAGTGCAAGCTAGTGACATGATGAGAAATCAAGAAATTATAAAACTGAAACAAAGGAATGAAAAAATGGAAGACAATGTGAAATATCTCATTGGAAATACCACAGACCTGGAAAACAGATCCAGGAGAGAGAATTTAAAAATTATTGGACTACCTGAAAGCCATGATCAAAAAAGGAGCCTAGATATCATCTTTCGAGAAATTATCAAGGAGAACTACCCTGATATTCTAGAGCCAGAGGGTAAAATAGAAATTGAAAGAATCCACCGATCACCTACTCAAAGAGATCCCAAAAAGAAATCTCCTAAGAATATTGTTGCCAAATTCCAGAGCTCCCAGGTCAAGGAGAAAATACTGCAAGTAGCCAGAAAGAAACAATTTGAGTATTGTGGAAACACAATCAGATTAACCCAAGATCTAACAGCTTCTACGTTAAGAGATGAAAGGGCTTGGAATATGATATTCTTGAGGTCAATGGAGGTAGGATTTAAACCAAGAATCACCTACCCAGCAAAACTGAGTATCATGCTCCAAGGCAAAATATGGATTTTCAATAAAATAGAGGACTTTCAAGCTTTCTCAGTGAAAAGACCAGAGCTGAATAGAAAATTTGACTTTGAGACACAAGAATCAAGTGAAGCATGAAAAGGTAATCAAGAAAAAGAACAAGAAGAAGAAATTGCAAGGGACTTACTAAAGTTGAACTGTTTTGTTTACATTTCTACATGGAAAGATGATGTGTATGATTCTTGAGACCTCGG
>CM053627.1:59938463-59960668 GCA_028646595.1 Phalanger gymnotis
AATGGGGCATAGAAATTTATCTTGCCCTACAAGAAAGGAAGGGAAAAGGAGATTGGAGGGGAGTGGGGTGACAGAAGGGAGGGCTGACTGGGGAACAGGGCAACCAGAATATATGCCATCTTGGAATGGGGGGGAGGGTAGAAATGGGGAGGCAATTTTTAATTCAAACTCTTGTGAAACTCAATGCTGAAAACTAAATATATAAAAGAAAAAAGAATAAATATAAAAAAATAAAAGTAAGGCATGAGACATATATTTTTTTTTAAGTTTTGAGGTGCGGGGAACCAAACATTCACTGGTATATCACTGACTATGGCTTATGGAAGATCAGAACTTCAGATGGCTGGATGACGATATGGTTAGTTAAGAGAAGCCTGGACATTATTTGTGCAGAGCTCACTTGAAGTTCCAAATCCTCTGGAAAATCCATATCTCCAAGAAGAGGAATTTATGAAATTGAGGACCTGATCACTGAGAATCAACTCATTTCTAATGGCTCTAGTACATTAAGCACATCTTCAACTAGATCCACTTGGACAGCACTGGGCAGCATTGACATTTACCTTTTGAAGGAACAAATAAAACTTCATACAACTATCTATCAATACTTACGTACATACACACCCACATATATACACACAAATACATGTATATATAATGTGTATATGAGTATATATGTATATAAAAATGCACACACATACATACATCCATATACACACATACATATAAATATGTGTGTGTGTGTGTGTGTGTGTGCTTGTGCATTACTCTTACATTGATTTCATGCTTACTATGTGTCAGGCACTGTGCTAAGTACTTTACCATTATCATCTCACTGATTCTCACAACAACCCCGGAGGTCAGTGCTATTATTATTATTTTCATTTAAAGTTGAGAAAATTGAAGCAAGTGAAGATTAAGTCACTTTTCCAGTGTCATAGAACCAGTTTGTCACAGGCAGGGTTGAACTCAGGTCTTCTTAACTGTCTAGATCTGGTGCTGTGTGTGTATATATGTATATATATATATATATATATATATATATATATATATATACACATATATATATATACATATACACATACACATACATACACATACACATACATATGCATATACATATACAAAGACATATTCATAATCATATACATACACATACACATACACACACACACACATACACACACATACACATACACGGCACATGGTAGAAGCTTAATAAATTCCTTTGATCAATTGATTGGTATTCCCCAAACTGTATCACATCATTTGATTGGCAAGTTTGATTTGGTTTCTTAATCTGCATGTCAAAACATAGGTTTCTAAGGGGGTTATCAAGCCTTATGCTCTCATGAGCATGGTGTTTTTTTCCCCTATGGGTTGGCAACAGTAGAATCTATTTTGCATAACATGTTGACTTCCTCCACCTATGTAGAAGAGAACAAGGTAAAATGAGGAACAGGACTATCTCTCCCGGAGGGCAGAGTCTGTGCCCAGATACTCCTAGAGCAAATGTTGTGTATGTATGTGAATGAATCAGGGCTGTTCTCAAGGACAGAAGGTCTGGAGAGACTCCTTTTTCTTCCCACTTTCATGAGGGAGGCTCTCTAGGCTGGGACAAGCCCATACCCCTGTACCATTCTATACTTTCAGGGTTGACATCGAGGCAAGGGTCACAGGACACTTCCAAAGTGGCTTTGGCTTGGGGGTGGCCAGACACTTCCAGGGAACAGCAGGTTCTGGGAGGCTAATGGAATGAGCCCTGGGAGTCACCAATGGGCTCCAGAAGGTCCCTAAAGCTGTCTGAACCCAAGTCTGCTGCTGGCCTCTCTGGCGCAGGGGGACTGATAACAAAGGAGTGCCCCACAGGTGAGGCATTCAGGTGGTTGAGTGACTGGGAACACTACCTCCTGACTAAGACTGGAGAGTCCAACCTGCCTAAGGGCCTCCACCAAATGTCTGACTTGCTCCTGTTCTTTAGCTCAGAGGAAGCCACAGGGTTAATGGCCCACAGGGGCAGTCTCCTTAAGATGGGGTGACTACCCAAGAGTGCTGAGGGTGGGGTCCAGAGGAGGGACGGGAGCTTTGCAGTGTCTTCTGTCTTTGTCCACAGTGCCTCCCAGATGGTTCCCTCCTCTAGTGAGCAAAGAGGGTCTCATCACAGTAGGACAGTGTGTGACAGATGAGCATGTATTTATTTTTCTTCCTGAAAGAATGGGAATGCTGCTGCCTATGGATGAGTCTGAATCCAGATTCTGTTTTGCACTCCCAGAATTAGGGGTCGATGGCACAGGCTTCCCAGATCTGACCTTTGTCCAAGGAGGGTCAAACTCCAGTAAGGTTGGTTGGGTCCCTATATTACTCTGTGGGTACGTTGTGAGTAGGTCATAATGGTACAGAATTATAAAAACAGTCTCATTTACTCCAAGACCTTTTAAAGCTAAACAACCAGTAAGAAAATTTTACTGAGCTCTCATGAGATGATATAGGCATATAAATATGCTATAGAAAATTGGTTGGAAGGAAGTTTTAGAAACTTTCGGTTCAGCTGTACTTGAATAGACAGGGCTATTTTATCAAATATAAAGCTACAGAACCTAGATCAATACCTGAAACTTAATGCCACAAAAACTAAGGTTAAGAGTACATACTTCCAAGGGAAATTGTGGTCGTATGCCTCATTGTGACTCCTGCGTTAAATAAAACTGTGGGAAGCATGTGGTAGATAGCACAGAAAACTATACAATTAATAATCAGAGTTTTTTTTCTTTTTGGGGGGCAGCGCAATTGGGGTTAAGTGACTTGCCCAAGGTCACACAGCCAGTAAATGTGTCAAGTGTCTGAAATCGAATTTAAACTCAGGACCTCTTGACTCCAGGGCTGGTCCTCTACTCACTGCGCCACCTAGCTGCCCCTAGAATTTATTCTTAAGCGAATATTTTGGTTAAGATAGATTGAATTATTTTCTGTGGATGGTCTTCATGACAATAGCACACACCACCACCACCAGCACCACCAACCAACAATGAAAACACACTATCAAAGAATTTCTATAGAGTTCAAAGCTTGAGAATTTCTTCTGTTAGTCATAATGCTATTCATGATTGTCACTATTTTGTTCTCCACTGAGTGATTGTATTGGGGCTAGAAAGTGAACATTTGGTTCAAATCTTTAGTTCTAATACTTATAACAATCAATGGGTTTTAGATAGTGTTTTAAAGTTTGCAGCATTCTTTATAAATGCCATCTCATTTGATCCTCAAAGGTTTCCCCACGAGGTAGGTACTGTTACAGTCCCATTTCATAGATGACTAAACAGAAAAAAGATTGTTATTTGCTCAATATCATCAACCTAGTAAGAATCTGTGGTAAGATTTGACTTCAGATCTTCCTAACCTCAATTCCAACATTTTATGCATTGCAAATCTTAGCTGGCCCAAACTTGTATGACCTTGGGCAGGATATCTCAGCCTCAATTTCCTCTCTCAAATGAGTTGGCTGAAAAATAGAGAACTCCTAAGGTTAGTTTCACCTCTAAATACTATGATGCTATAAAGATTTGAATTGTATGATGATAGTAGAGAAGGCAAGTAATGGGCATAATTCATTAAATAGTACCCTTCAAAAATAAAAAAAATGTATATCAATTTTGCACTTACAATTTTGGTTTGATTATTATTTTCCAAACAAGAAAATCTTTATAACTATGTGTCTGATTTACAAATGCTCTTGTCGTTTTTATTTATAGTCTTTTTTGAAGAGTTTATAACTCTTCCCTTGGGAAATCTAAATCACCAAATTGGACATAGAGACAGAAAATTATCCCTAATTCTACCCTGTTAAACTTGATCAATTAAGAGCTAATGCTTTTCTGACATGTCATGAGTAATGAATTTCTCATTTATCTATAATTACTACCTAATATTAAGATGTCACAAAATAATGGGCTAAATATATCAAACATAGATAAAAATTTAGGTGTCCAGATAGAGTTGATGCCGGTCTACCTGACCATCATTAATGTCCTTTACCACATATACCCAATTTTCCGTCTATGAAAAAACAACTGTTTTTGCTACTTACCATTACTATATTATATTGCAAATGTTTCAAAGCCTAATGTCTCAGCTACTAATACTGATTATCAATGCCAGATATAGTGTCCAATGTCCTAATATCCATATTTCTCAAAATCCATTTTATATATTTTTTTTCATAACCACTTAATAAGTCCTTTCAACACGCAAAGCACTGAGCTGGACAATAGAGGTATCATAAATAAATATGACCAACACATCAACCAAATAAAAATGTTCATACATTCATCCACACCTATAGTTCCCCAAGTATGAAGATATTTTTCATTTCTTCTTTGGAAACAAGCTTAGTCATTATAATGAAACAATGAGTGGGTTTTATGGTTGTTGTTGCTGTTGTTTACTTACTGTTGCTGCTCTTATGGTTCTTTCCATTTGCCTTGTTCCGGTGATTGGGGCTTAACATTTATTTTACTTGCATATTCTCAAAACTACATTCATTCTCCCTTGACAATTTTTAATTAATTAAACCCTCTTTATCCTAGTTATCAATTAATGCTATATTTGAAATGATCCTAAACCAGAAGAACGCTTATATAATCTGGAATGATGCAGTGGCAATTATCAATCTGTCTCTATGTCTCTCTCTGCTTGGCTCTTCATCTCTGTCTCTTTCTGCTTCTCTGTATCTGTCTCTCTGTTATCCATCCTCTCTCTTTCCACCCACCTCTTTCTCTCATAGCTAATTTTTGGGTCTACACATTATTAATGATGCTAACTTCCATTCCTTTTGTGGTTTATATTTTACTAATCACTTTCAATTATTTTAGGTACATTATCTCCTTTAAGCCACATAACCTTTCCAAAGTAAATTTGAGTATATATCTTGTAATAATAAGAAAACTATTCTCAAAGTGGTTCTTTTACCAGTCCAAGGTTACAGCAGTTATTGGCAGAGTGAAAATTTTAATTAAAGCCATCTGACTATAATTCCAGTAATCTTCCCAGTACAAATTGGTGTGTGCCACTACTGTAGTGTTCCTGGCCTCAGTTTTTCTTACTCAGCAAAGAACTAGTCCCTTGCCTCAGAGTCTGTTAAGCTACCCCCTTTTCTAACTTAAATGTCTTTCCCTTCTAGGTTTAGGAAACACATTTGATTCTAGTTGGCTACATTTATAACTCATTTTAGCACACTACTCCAAATCTGGTTTCCTTTGAGGATGCTCTATGTTATAAGAAAGAATGGGGTTAAATATTGCAGCAAATGCATCCCAACTAAAGTAGATTTCTTTTCCTTTCCTGATCTTGGACTTCCTTCTGTTTATTTTAATGAGTCATTTTAATACCCTACCACTAAAGTAAATTAGCTCAGGATCTCATGGCTGTCATGACAACGATGGAACTATCCCAGATGAATTCTAGTCTGATTTAAACCACTGACTATACCTTAAATCTTAATTTGGAGCTGGAATTAAAACAACTCTGAGACTCAGCAGAGGCTCACAGTTTTAGGGTCTAGTAGAAATTAGACTGATTTAAATGAAACTGAACTTTAGATAGGAGAATTTAAAATAAAAATTGAAAATGATCCATGAGGATCAAATGAAGCATGAGGTTTACAGGAATATGGGAGGCCAATGTTCTACAAAAATAGGGACATTTGCCACCCCTTTCACACACTGTATGCTCCTGCAAAAACAAAGTCATTTAATTAAATTTAAATTTTCCTTAGTATTTTTAAAGCACCTATGCAAACACTATGATAGGCTCTAGGTAGAAACAGACCAATTGTGTTCTACTGGGGATAGAAAATGTGAACATTGATAAAACTATAACTATGCATCATTTGGGATTATTTTCGATCATTGAAAAGGCTATCTATAATAGGTGCCAATACTTTCTCTCCTCTCTTCTCTTAAATCCTTACTATCTAGCTTCTGACCTTATCATTCCACTGAAACAGATTTTTGACATTACTAATGATCTGTTAGTTGCCAGATCCAGTGTCTTTTTCTCAGTTATAATTCTTGATTTCTCTGCAGATTTTAACACTGTGAATCACTCTCTCATCCTTGACATTCTCTTCTCTCTAGGTTTTCAGGATGCACTCTCTCGCTGCCCTTCCGACCTATCCGATCACTTCTTCCTACTTTCATTTTCTGGATTATCTTCCAAATTATGCCCTCTAATGATAGATGTTGCCTCAGGGTTCTTTCCTGGACTCTCTTCTCTCCTGCCTCTATATACTACTTTACTTGGTGATATTATGAGCTCACATGAATTTAATTGCCATTTCTATGCCAGTGATTCTTAAATCTACCTATCCTCCCTCCAACTTTCTACTGACCTATAGTCTCACATCACCAATTTCCTGTGAAAAAATTCAAGTTGGATGTCCAGTAAACATCTTAAACTCAATACGTCTTCCGAGGAATTTTCTGAAATTATCCTCCCGGTCATTAATCGCACAATAATATTCTATCAGAATCATATGCCACAACTTGTTCAGTCATTCCCCAATTCTATTTGGGCCTGAAATCAATTCAAATTTTTCTTTGGGGTTTTGTATATAGCAAGTTTGATTTGCTTGTCTTCTCAGTTTATGTTTTGACATTCACTGTCGCATAGTAATTTTTAGCTGTCAGGTTCTTTTAATTTTTGCTGTTTGCTCATTTTTCCAGCCTATTTATTGACTTAACCTGATGTTAAAGTTAGGTTCTGTTCTTGGGGAGAAGAGAACACGGTCTCAAGTTTCTAGTTCATTGTGCAGCTATTTTTGGTGTTAGTTCTGGGGGTCTGTAAGTTTTTAGTTCTTCTAAGGAGGTATGATCTAAGAAGAGGTATGTTTACTATTCTCCTATCCTGTGCTCCAGTCTGTTTGTGAACACAAGCACTCTATTCTGCCTTGGACCTGTGATTAGGGTTCCTTCTCCCCGGGGGCTGCAAACACTGGTGGACTTGTGCTTTTCCTAACCCTGGGACTGTGACCCAGGACTGTGAAATAGATCTGGGCATATACAATTTGACAGAGTCCTGCACCCATGCCAATAACCTTTCCTTACAATCTCCCTCTGAACAGATGTCCAACTCTCTTACCATCTGTGGGCAGAGAGCTTCAGAAGCTGCTGCTGCAAATTTCCTTTCATACAGAGGAGTGGCCTTCTGCTGTCTTGTTCAGGTGTTGCCTGTGTTTGGGCTGTGCTCTACTTTCACCTTAGTGCAACAGATCCTTCCTGACAACTTTCTTGGGTGTCTTCTCTTGGAAATTTTCAACCCTTTATTTTATGGATTTTGCCACTCCAGGATTTGTCTTGAAACATTATTTTAAAGTTGCTGGAGGGAGGGGCTGAAGTTTTGGAGAGCCTTGAAGAATCCTTGCCTCTTCTCTATCATCTTGACTCAGCCACCTTCCCACTCCACAAAATTTTAATGGAACAAAATGGTCCTTTAAAAAATATTTCCCACTAATAAGATATACAGGCAATGAGCTATGGAAATATATCTTGCCCTAAAAGAAAGTAAGAGGAAAGAGAATGGGATGGGGCATGCAGTGGGGTAACAGAAGGGAGGGCCGACTGGGGAACAGGGCAATCAGAATATATGCCATCTTGGAGTGGGGAAGGAGAATAGAAATGGGGAGAAAACTTGCAATTCAAAATCCTGTGGAAATCAATATAAAAATATTAAATAATAACATATGAAAAGATCTACAAAAAAATATTTCCCACTGTATCATCCAGCTTTTTTAATGCTAGATATCTAATCCAGCCTCCTCATTTCATAATTCAGGAAAAAGGCTCAGAGAGGCTGGGTGACCTGCTTAAGCTAATACACAATAATCTTAGGAGGAAGAGAAATGAGAAAGGATTTCTCAATAGGAGTTTGGGAAGGTAGAGGTAGATGAATTGAACATAGAAAGAAATTAAATATTCCAAAGTGTCAAAATGAAAAGGATACATATTCTAAGCATGGGTGATAACCTTTGCAAAGGAACAGAAGTTGGAAATATGACCCTAAGATCAGAGAACAAAGAAGACAGTTCAACTGCAATCACATTCACACGCTGTTACTCTTTGTGGTAAAAATAAATACTTTCTTTGGAAGTTTTCTCTTCTGTAAAATGAGTGAGTTGGATTTTCCATTGAAATCCTATGCATGGGCTAAATCTTAGTTTTACAAGTATTTTAACTCAATTAAATGCCAAATGCACCTGTACACCCCACAATTAACAAGAGATGGCTTAGATTTTTACTTAGAAGATTAAGTCAGTCTGACTTGAGGTGTCATCATCTTCTTTTCAACATTTCCTCAAAAATTAACAGCACCACCTACCACATTCTCCTTCCTCTGAGTCATAGAAGTGTCTTTATTTCTTACTAAGGCTAATCTCTTGGTTTAACCTATTGCTCCTATTCCTTCCTCCTTCCCAGAGGATCTTGCTTCAAGAATTTTCATCTCTCCCATTCATATGTAATCTCCCTCTCTGTGGGCTCCTTACAATCTTACTACAAACATACTTAGAGATCCCTAATTCTGAAAAAGCTTTATATATACCATCACCCACTGATTCATTGATATAATTAGGGAAAATTTTTCTGATTCTTCTATTTCTTCTTGATTGGCCCTCTTCTTCAAAATTGTTTTAATCTGGCTTCCACACAATGAACTCTACAGTAACTGTTCTCCCTAAAGTCATTGAACACTTTCTAATTACAAAATCCAAAAGTACTTTCTCAGTCTTCATCTTCTCTATCTTCTCAACAGCATCAAAAAGTACTAAGTATATTCATCAGCTGGATGCATAATTAGATACATTGATTTCTTGGGTTGTCCTGTGTAGTAGGAAGGCCGAATTTATAATCTCAAATATAATCATGTATATGTTTGAATGGTTCGAAATCGCAAGGTATGAGAGATTCTCTAAGGAGAAAACAAGAAATTTATTTAGGCCCCACCACAGCAGAACCGTGAACCAGTCTCCCCATTCCGATATCTTGACAAAAAGACTCCAGGCCCAGAAAGCCGACCTCACAAGAGTAACCCAGAGGCCACAGAAAAACAAGATAGTATTTAGCCAAATCATTTTTACTGGCCTCATGTTCCTGCTCGCACTCCTGGGTCTACACACGGGTTAGCCCTGCTTCCGCAGCTTCCTGCCTCTGCAGCTTCCTGCTTCCACAGCTTCCGCCTCGGCTGAAGTTGTCTCCCGGCTCACCCCTCCTTGCAGCTGAGCTTCTGGGGTTCTCAAGCCCTGCCTCAACGACCAGAGACCATTGGTTCCCGAGCTGGCCCCTCCTAAGTCATCAATCCACACAGGTTTCACACCTGACAGGGCCCTGGGCCTGGGGCTTAGCACTTAACAGCTGAAAGTACTTCCACTCAAAAGAAACAAAAGCCATGCTAATGAGACAATTTTGCTTAACAACACATCCTGTAACCAGTTTTATCTTCTTGTTCTCAATCCTTTTTGTATACCCTGTCCTATTCCTAATCTTTCTGAAAATAGATGTTTCTCCACAGAGAAACTCTCCTATAGTATTCTTTTGTTGTTTCTCTGCCTCAGCACTTTTATTCACTTCCACAACTTTACTTACTATTGCTTTGGAGATATCTCCCAAATCTTTTACTTCCAATCTTGACTTCTCTTCTGAACTGCAGACTCACATTTCCATCTACCTTAAAAATATTTCTCTGTATTTGTACAACTAATATGTTAAACTTTATGTCTCCAGAACCTGGATTACTTTCTTTTCCTCTAAATCTGGTTCTCCTTACTGAATTGTATCTGTTTGTCATATCATTCACAATCTCTCATGTTCATAATTTTTGGCTTATTGTTGAGTCTTCCTACTCCAACATCACTTATATCCAATTAGCTGCCAGGTCCTGATGCTTAAAAGAAATTAAAAAAATGGCAATACCATATGAGAAATGAAAAACAAACATGATTTTTTACAACCCATGGAATAGAAATAAATGAAATTACTAGGAAATAGTTCATATAATAAAATGATAATAAAACTGATAATCAGTGAATTGGATAAATACTACTTAATGTCCATACTAACAGAACAGGAAATATAGAGCTTAAATAGATGTATCTTAGGAAATTGAACAAGCCATAAATAAATTCCTAAAGGAAAAAAATGGGACCAGGTGGATTTAAAAATGTCATATATTAAAGAAAAATTGAGCACAATGCTTAGATTTCACTTTCAAAAAATTGGAACAGTGTTTTATAGATTATTTTTGTGTTACAAATAAGGTCCTGATATCTAAATTAGAGTCAAAACAGAGAAGAAAAATTATAGACTGAAATCCCCAAGTAATATTGATGCAAAAGTTTCAAGTAAAACTTTATCAAAGAAATGACAGCAACAAATTATAAAAGTTAGACACTTTCATGAAATTGACTTTGTATTAGGAATGCATATCTGATTCATTATTAGGAAAACTATAAACATAAGTAACCATATTAACAACAAGAAAAAAAGTGAAAATCACATGCTTTAATCTGCAGTCAAACTCCACAGTTCTTTCTCCAGACATGGATAGCATTTTCTACTATGAGTCTTTTGGAATAGTCTTAGATCATGGTGTTGCTGAGAAGAGGTAAGTCTCTCACAGCTGATCATCAGACATTATTGTTGTTACTGTGTACAATGTTCTCCTGGTTCTTCTTACTTCACTTTGCATCAATTTATTTGGGTTTTGCCCTATTTTTCTGAAACTTCACTCCTCTTCATTTCTTATAGCACAATAGTTATGGCTCAATTGATGAATATCCTCTTAATTTGCAATTCTTTGCCACCACAAAAAGAGTTGCTATAAATGTTTTTTGTACATGTCAGTCCTTTTCCCTTTTTTTATGATCTCTTTGGGATACAGACCTAGTAGTGGTATGTATGGATCAAAGGGTATGTAGTTTTATAGCCCTTTGGTTATAGTTCCAAATTTCTCTCCACAATGGTTGGATCAGTTCACAACTCCACCAACAATGCATCAGTGTCCCAATTTTCCCACATTTACTCTAATATTTTCCATTTTCATTTTATGTCATATTAACCAATCTGATAGGTGTGGTATGGTACCTCAGCATTATTTTAATGTGTAATTCTCTAATCAATAGTGAGTTAGAGCATTTTTCCATATGTTTATAGATAGCTTTAATTTCTTCATCTGAAAACTTCCTGTTCATATCATTTGGTCATTAATAGATTGGGGCATAAATTTATTACTGTAAATTTAACTCAGTTCTGTATACATTTGAGAAATGAGTCCTTTATCAGCCATAGGCTATAAAAATTGTTTCTCAGCTTTTTGCTTTCCTTTGCATCTTGGTTGCATTGTATTTTTCTTTGAGTAAAACCTTTTTAATTTAATGTAATCAAATTATCCATTTTAAATTTTATAATATTCTCTGTCACATGTTTGGTCATAAATTCTTCCCTTCTCCATAGATCTGACAGGGAAATTATTCCTTGCTCTCCTACTTTGCTTATGGTATCACCCTTTATGTCTAAATCATGTGCCCATTTTCAATCTTATCTTGGTATATGGTGTGAGATGTTGGTCTATGCCTAGTTTCTGCCATACTGTTTTCCAAACAGTTTCTGCCAAACTGATCCACCACTCTACTTCGGAGTCATTACCAAATAGTTTTGATGATTGTTGCTTTTTAATGCAGTTTTAGATCTAGTACAGCTAAGCCACCTTCCTTAGCTTTTATATTTATTTTTCATTAATTCCCTTGATATTCTTGACCATTTGTTCTTCCAAGTGATTTTTTATTATTTTCTCTAGCTCTATAAAATAATTTTTGGTAGTTTGGTAGTTTGATTGTTATGGCACTGAATAAATAAATTAATTTAGGTAGAACCGACATTTTTATTGTATTAGCTCAGCCTACACATGAGCAATTAATATTTTTCTAATTGTTTAGATCTGACATTATTTCTGTGTTTTTTTAATTGTCTTAATATAGTTCCTTGGCATTTCTTGGCAGGTGGACTCCCAAATATTTTATATTGTCTACAAGTTACTTTAAATGGAATTTCTCTTTTTATCTCTTGCTGCTGAGGTTTGTTGGTAATATACAGAAATGCTGGTGATATTTATGGGTTTATGTTATATCTTTTAACATTGTTAAAGTTACTGTTTTGAGTAGTTTTTTTAATGGATTCTCTAAGTATGCCACCATATCATCTGTAAAGAGTGACATTTTTGTTTCCTCATTGCCTATTCTAAGTCCTTCGATTTCTTTTTTTCATTTATTGCTAAAGCTAACATTTCTAGTATAATATTGAATAATATTAGGGATTATAGGCATCCTTGTTTCATCCCAGATCTTATTGGAGAATATTCTAGCTAATCCCCATTACATATAATGCTAACACATGGTTTCAAATAGATATTATTTATCATTTTAAGGAAAACTCCATTTATTCTTATACTTTCTAGTATTATTAATAGGAATTAGTGCTTTATTTTGTCAAAAGCTTTTTCTGAATCTACTGATATGGCAAATTATGCTGAAAGTTTGCTTAATATTGAACCACCCCTAAATTCCTGTTATAAATCCCAACAAGTCATAGTGTATTATCCTTGCAATACATTGCTGTAATGTCTTTGCTAATCATCACATCCAAATCAAGTAACACCTACATCTTCTGTCTATGTATACCCCTCCTAATTACCTGTTTCAACAATCTGGCTAGCAGCTGCTGTGGGGATGTAAAACCTACAACAACCAGCTCACAGAATGCTGAAGGCCCAGGTCCTTTTGATCTGTTTTACTAAGGAAAGCAACTTTAAGGGGTTAACAATCTTACTTTAATCCAGCACACAAACATCATTCACTTAGTTCAGGGGAAAAAGCCAGCACCCTGAACTTCAGAGTAAATACAATCAAATTACAAACAAACCAAATACAATTCATAGTTACCAACATCTGAGTTCAGGCAGGGAGCTTGACAATGGCTGGCTCAGAGTCATGCGTCACTACTACTGCAGCTCAGAGCTCTGAAAGAAAAAAAAGCCAATCCTTGGTTTTACATCTTGTTCGGGGGCAAAGGTGAGTCACATATTCACATATGCGACTCATTCATGTGACCTAAAATCGTCACAAAAATGTAACTTAAACCCACATGGTCTAAAAGCCTCTGATGTCACAAACATGTCACTTAAACCCATTTTGATTGCCAATATACTGCCCTAATAAAGATAGACTTCTCAAGAGTTACAAGTATCTGCTTAATCTTATTGAATAACATTTTTTGCCTTTCCTTTCTATGCCTGCCTTGAGTTTTATATCTGAAAATCAATTTTTTTTCGGCTCTGTTTTTTTTTTTTAATCAGGAAAGTTTGAAAGTCTCCTATTGCATTGAATATCCATCTTTTCACTTGAAAGATTATGCTCAGTTTTTCTGGGTAGTTGGTTCTTGGTTGTAATCCAAGCTCTTTTGCCTTCTGGAATATCATATCCCAATCCCTCTGATCCTTTCATATAGAAGCTGCTAAGTCCTGTGTAATCCTGACTGTGGCTACTTGATATTTGATTTTTTTTTTCCTTTCTGGCTGCTTGCAGTATTTTCTCTTTGATGTGAGAATTCTGAAACATGGCTACAATATTCCTCAGAGTTTTCATTTTCGGATCTTTTTCAGCAGGTGATCAATGGATCCTTTCAACAACTCTTTTACTCTCTGGTTCTAGGATATCAGGGCACTTTCATTGATAATTTCTTGAAAGATGCTGTCAAGTCTCTTTATTTTGATCATGGCTTATAGGCAGTCCCAATAATTCTTAAATTATCTCTCCTAGACCAATTTTCCAGTTCAGTTTTTTTTTTAAAAATGAGGTATTTATGACATTTTCTTCTATTTTTTCATTCTTTTGATTTTGTTTGACTGATTCTTGATGTCTCATAGAGTCATTAACTTCCACTTTCCAATTTCTAATTTGTAAGGAATTGTTTTCTTCAGTTAATTTTTGTGCTTCCTTTTCCATTTGGACAATTCAACTTATTAAGGAGTTGTTTTTTTTTTTCCTTCTAATTGACAGATTGTATTTTTTAAGTAAATGTTTTCTTCGGTCCATTTTTGTCCTTTCCTTTTCAGCTGTTCACTCTCTGTTGCATACCTCTCATTTCCTCTCCCTCTGATAGTTGACTTTTAAGATCCTTTCTGAACTCCCAAGAAAGGTTTTTGTTCTTTAGACCAATTCATATTTCCCTTTGAGGTTTTGCACATTGGCATTTTGACAATGTTTTCTTCTTCTGAATTTGTGTTTTGGTCTTCTCTGTCATGATAGTTGCCTTCAGTGGTTTCTTGCTCATTTATTTTTGCCTGTTTAATGGCATTTAAAGCTGAGCTCTGCGCCTGGGGCACAGTGGGTACTGTCTTAAGCTTCTTGTGCTGGGGGCTAAGGGTCTGCTCACTGGCTTTATGTGCTGGGGCCTCTAGGGCTGGAGGCCTGCTTACTACAGTGGAGTGATCAAGCCTCGTCACACTTGCTGTTGTCTGGGTTATGGGGTTGGCAATTTGCTTTCTGTGCTAGGGCTAGAGGCTTCACAGCTGACTTGCTGTGCCATTGGCCTGCTGAATCAGGACCAAGTGGACTTGGTTGATGATCTGCGCTGTGGTTAAGAGCCTCTTGCTGGCATACCCAGACCCCATCTGCACTGTACTGTGCTCCCTTCTTATCCAAATGAGATAGACATTTCCTGAAGTCCTAAGTTATTTTAATCAGAAAAAAATGTTTAGGGGCAGTTAGGTGGTGCAGTGAGTAGAACACCAGCCCTGGAGTCAGGAGCATCTGAGTTCAAATCTGGCCTCAGACACTTGACACATAGACTAGCTGTGTGACCTAGGGCAAGTCACATAACCCCAATTGCCCTGCCCAAAAAAAAGTTTCACTCCATCTTTTTGCAGGTTCTGTTGCTCCAGAATTCATTCAAAGACTTGATTTAATGTTGTTTGTGAAGGGAAATGGGAAGAGCTCAGTCAACTTCCTGGCTTCTCTCCACCATCTTTGGATCTTTCTATGATACAATAAGCATCTGTCTAAAAGAAAGAGCCTAAGTTATGTGTAATGAGGATAAACTAAAGACCATTCAATAAATATCAGTGCAAAACAAGGATGTCTTTGTCTTTTATCCCTGCTACTCTTCAATACAGAAATAAGAAGAGAAAAGAAAAAAAAAAGATATTGTAGGATGATGCATAGGCAAAGAAGAAACAATATTAACACTTTTTCCAGTGGTTTGATGGAATATTTTGAGTACATTAGAAAGTTAACTGGTGAAATGAATAAATTTCAGCAAATTAGGTAATATATATTAAAAACCCACATATTTTATGAACTATATGTTTTACCATAATTCAGCAAGATGAGAAAGGAAAAGAGATAAAATAAGAAGAGAAGGTAGAAAATATTTGAGAATTCATTTGTTACAGCAGACACACATGGGAATATAGGAATACAAATACAACACGCTCTGGATAAATAATGACTTCTAAATAATTGAAGAAATATTAATTGTTTATAGATAGGTTAAGGAAATAAAAAAGTAATCACAATACTACACAAATTAATTTAATTATTCATTGCCAAATTAATAAAAACATAGGGATAAAAATAACAAATGTGAATAAACAAAAAAAATCTTTCTAGAATTTGATAGGAAATAATGCAAAAACACACAAAAAAGGAGCATAGCAGTGCCAGTTCTCAAACTGTACTAAAATATTATATTTTCCCTTTTCTTCCCTAGTATAAATCTCAATTCTAAGATATATATGGAGTGATGATGATTCAAAATTAAAATATTGAGCCATTTGCAAATTTACAAGCGGTCAAAACATATGAGTATGTACTTTTCAGGTAAGGAAATCTAAGCTATCAATGATAATATTGAAAATTTCTCTAAATCACTATTTAGAGAAATGCAAAGAGCTGAGAGGAGCACTATCACTTGAAGCTGCAGAAGAACAGGGGATCTGATCATAGTTCCAGGGCCAAGAGGAATGGTAGCATTTGTGGCTGCAGGGGAACAGGGTCTCTTCCTGGGCAAAGACCAGAGAACAGACATGGAGAGGAGTGAAAATACTTCTCATCAGATCACTCCATCTTGGAAACACTAAAAATTTGCAGACCCACATAATTAGTTGTGAAAAAAAAACAGCACAAAAAAACATATAAGATATATTCTTCATTTGTTTTGAAATCTGTCTTTCCTAATAGGGAAATAGGGGGGAAAGGGGATAAGTGATATGGGGAGAGGAGATGATAAAAGGAGGGGCAGTCAGTAAGGGAAGGAGTGTTCAGAAGCAAAACAAACTTAAGCAGGGACAGGATAAAAAGGAGAGAGAAAGATAAAGAAAAGAAAATAGGTTGACGGGAAATACTTGTTAATAATCACAAACAGGAATGTTATGGGATGAGCTCACTCATAAAACAGAAGTAGATAACAGAATGAATTAGAAAACAGATTTCAACAGTGTTTTGTTTACAAGAGACATACTTGAAAAAGAAAGATACACACAAAATTAAAATAAAGGGCTAGAGCACAAATCTATTATGCTTCAGTGCAAATAAAAAAAGTCTGGGTTAGCAATCATGGTCTCAGACAAAGGAAAAGCAAAAATAGAGCTACTTAAAGAGGTAAGCAAGAAAATCACATTTTACAAAAAGTTACCACAGACAATGATATAATAAATATAAAAAAGTAAGTTTCTCTGATAGCCCTCATTTCTCAAATATAGAGAGAACTGAATCAAATTTATAAAATAAATAAATAAATAAAAGTAATCCCACAATTGGTAAAGGTCAGAGATTGAAGAGGTAAATTTTTGGAAGAAAAAGCAACACTATCTTTAGTCATATAAAAAATGTCCTAAATCACTATTTATTAGAGAAAGGCAAGTAAAACAACTTTGGGATACAACCTCCAACTATCAGAAATGAAGTAAGAGAAGGGATGAGGGGAAATAAAAACACTAATAAATTGTTAGTGGAGTTGTGAACTGGCCCAACCATTCTGGAGAAAAATTTGGAATTATGCCCAAAGGGCTATAAAACTGCATACTCTTTGACCCAGCAATACCGCTACTAGGTCTGTACCCAATGAGATCAAAGAAAATGATAAAAGGGACAATATGTACAAAGGATATATAGCAACTCCTTTTGTGGTGGCAAAGAATTGCAAATAAAGGGGATGTTCATCAGTCGAGTAATGCCTATTGTGATATATGACATGATGAGGAGAGTGGTTTCAGAAAAATGGGGCAAAAACCATAGGAACTGGTGCAAAGCGAAGTGAGAAAAACCAGGAAATCATTGTATACAGTAACAGCAATGTTGTAACGATGTTCATTTGTGAACAAATTGACTACTCTGATCAATACAAGGATCCAAGACAATTCCAAAGAACTTATGATTAATAAATGTCATTCCACCTCCAGAGAGAGCTAACGACCTTCGAGTGCAAAGTGAGACATAAATTTCTCACTTTTTTTTTTCTTTTTGCCTTTTTTGTAATATTGCTAATACGGAAATATGTTTCACAAAATTTCACATGTATAGTTTATATCGTATTGATTATATTCTAACTGGGTTGAAGATGGCTGGAAAGGAGGGAGAGAACCTGGAACTCAAAATTTAAAAAGAAAAGAATGTTAAAAGAAAATAAATAATAAAAAATTTAAAAATTTAAATTAAAAGAAAAAAAATAAAGTGCAGAGAAGCTGACTGAACAAAAATGTGGATTAGATACCATTCCATATTGAGAGACAATGTAAGCTGATTAATGTTAACTAGGGAATATTTCCCAAGGAAACAATTATGAACTTTCCAGTATGGTTCCTCTATGGTCTCTTGCAAGAGAGGAAGGTAGCATAATAGCACAGGAATACATCCAAGAATCCAGGTTGATTCATGACAGGGTTTCAATAAAGTCAAAAATAAACATGAGAGGACAGTCTTCCATATTCAACAGTATGCAGAAGCAGAATGGTCTTTACTATTTTATCTTATTTGGTCCATTGAAGAGCTGATAGGCTCTATACACAAGCTGATAGGCTCTGTACATAAGGACCTACTTCTATGAATGCCCCTATCACTGTGTGAGGGCCTCACACTATCAAGTTTTGTTGTAGTTGTCTCCATCTTCAGTATTTTAACCACCATCTGGCAGACATTTGAGTTTCTGTCTTGCTGATCTTCATAATAGCTTGTACCTAAGAACTCACCCATAGAAAACAGAAATTTCTTGAAATCCCTACAATCAAGAACCATCTTTCATCTTTCTCCTTAAAGTGTTGAGTTTAGAAATGTCTGTAGTCACATGGATCTACAAAGTTCAGTTGTTTTGGAAGAAACAAATCTATCATATTAGTTCAATCAATCAACTAATACTTACTGTATTTTCCCCAAATGCATCCATGCTCCGCAAAACTTCATGTCTTTTGTGAGAAATATAATTCCAATCATCCAAGTTCACAATAACTGAATCATTCTCTAACTCATCTTCTTCATCCTGTCTTCCTCACGTCCAGTCAATTAGCAAGTATTGGATCCCTATATCTTTACAATATGTCCAACAACCTTCCTCCTCTCTCTGCTCACACAACTTCTACCAAAGTTCAGAATTTTTTTCCAGTCACTCTTCATCACCTCCAGGATAAAATACAAAATAATCACTCCGTCATGACTTTAAAACACTGCACAATTTGGTCTCCATTTATCTTTCAAATATCATCCCTCTTGCACATGTTCCTTTTCACTCAAATTTGTTTTCTAGCTCTTCTCTGTGTGTAGCATTCCATCTCTTGCCTTCATGTCTTATTGGTGCTGATATATAGCTATAATTCTCTACCTTGCCACCTCTACTTTTGCAAACCATAGCTTTCTTTAAGATATCAGGTTGCATTTCTCAGTTGTAAATATTTCCCTTCTTGTAATAATACTGCATATCATATAAATATATTTGTATATATGTGTGTGTTTACATATATGTGTGTAAATATGTACGTATGTGTCTGTGAATGAGTGTGTATATATATGTATATATATATATATATAAATATAAAACACTATGCTCCTTATTTATGTTTTTTATATGTTATTTCCTCTCTTCCTCCTACTCTAAGGCAAGTAGTTTAGGGACATGAATGGTTTAAATTTATTTTGTCTTCATCTTCGAAGAGTCTTGTAGAAAGTAGGGTATTAACAAATAACATTTTTCACTAGCATAATTCAGTTAGTCAATGTTTGAAGGGATCATGATATAGTAGAAATCACATTCAATTTAGAGTCAGAGCATTGCTCTGGGCCCCTATTTTCCTCATGTGCAAGATAAATGTATTGGACAAAGTGATCTCTAAGGTGCCTTTCATCTCTCTGCCTAATGATCCCAAGTTGATTTATTCACTTGCAATCCTTGCCCAATATTCTTATTCTCATATTCATAATCTTCCATAGACAAGTTATGTCAACATTAGAATCACACACGTTTTGAATCATCTGTCCCTGAAGAAAGGGCCAGAAACTGTACCTTTCTTCTTAAAGAAGCAAGAACTGTCTATTTTATGCATAGTAAAGAAAGAGTGACCTAAGCAAACTATAACCATCTAAAGTAAAAAAAGTGTTTTACTAATTAGAAAAATTGAAATTAAAGAATTCTGATATTCTAACTCATACCTATCGAATTGGTAAAGAGGACAAACAGGCACGTGATGAGCTATTGGTCAACCAATGAAATAATCCAATCCTTCTGGAAAGCAATTTAGAAATATATAGCAAAAGTTACTAAAATTTGTGTGTCCTTTGACCCATTTTATGCCACTTCTATGCATTTAACCCCCAAAATCAGAAAAAGTTTTATACACACAAATACATTTTTAGCAAATATTTTTGTGGTGGCAATAAAACTTGAAATGAAAGGGGACATCTATAAATTGAAGAATGGTTGAATAAGTCATGGTATATAAATGTGATTGAATACTATAGTTCTGTAAGAAATGAGAAGAGAAATGATTTCAAGGCAACATAGAAAGAATTATTTGAACTGAGGGAGTGAAAAGAGCAGAACCAGAAACATGAATACCATAACATCAATAATATTAAAATTAGACAACTTGAAAGATTTTTTATACTGACAAAGAATGAAATGAGAAGACAATTTATGAAGGACAATTTATACAATAATAAATACATTGTAAAGACAAATTTGAAAGCTTTCATACAATGTCAGTACAATGTTTACAATGTTATTCATGATTGCAGAGGACATATGGTGATATTATCCTCTTCCTGACAGAGAAGTGATAGATTTGGGATGCAGAATTGAAAATACACATTCACACAATAATCATACACACAAATATATGTGCACACACACAAATACATACATGTGAATATATATGTGTATGTATATATACATATATATTTATGAATTAGTATATATAGATAGGCATATCTACATCTGACTATATATTTATTTGTTTAAAGCAGTCCTGCACAACATATGGCCCATGGGCTGATTGCAGCCCACCAAAGGATTTCTGACAGCCGTCATGTGCACTAATGCAACCAACCATCGTCAGTCTGTCTCTAGTCTAACCTATCGGTGGCCCAAAGAAATTTAGCCGATTTTAAGTTTTGCTCCTACCTACTGCCAAGTTGTGCAGGTCTGGTTTAAAGCCAATGAGGGAAGTTATTTTGGTTGATTATATTTATAATGAGGAATACGTTTTTCTTTTCTCTTTGTTTCACTAGAGTGGGAGAGAAAATAGATTACTTTTTGCTATTTTTAATAGATAGTTAGAGGGTACTACAAATGTTAAATCCTCTGTTCATTTTCACTTGAGGTCTCTATATCGTTAGTTTTCTTTAATTATTATACTTTATTCCAAGAGATTTCTCCCAGAGAGGGGAAAACATATAAACCTTTATAATATAAAAACTTTAATAAATTTTAAAGGGATGAGTCATATTTTTAAGCAGGGACAGAGAGGGGTGTGGATGACTGTTGCAACAGAACAGGGTCTTCAGTAGGGCCGCTGGTTTTCCTTGTGCCCAATTTGAAGTCAGATCATTCTAATGAAGACCATTCAGAAGTAGCAAATGGGAAACCAGTAGGGCATTTGAAAAGAAGGAAGCCAGCTGTCATTATCATGAAATTATAGCTGACATTCAAGCAAGGAGAAGTAAATAGTATGTTACCAAATGTTGTACTTAGTTTGACCACTATATGTGGCTCATTCTCAGGCTGATATGTGACTTAAACATACACATATATCTGTGTACACCACAATCCGTACCTAGCTAGCAAGTCTCTTTAGTATTCAGTACCAATAATGCTAAACTTACATCTGAGGTGATGAGATTGAATTTATAAGCTATTTACACCATTGTTCCTTAATGAATTCAGTAGGAAATAAGAAAAATATTAGAAATGTCAGAAATGAATATGAATTATTATTGGAATGATTTCATCAACATTTACTGAGCTTCAAAACACATGATTAGATATGAAACAAACAAAAGAAAGGATTACAAATAAGTTTAAGATGATCTGATTATAAATGTGATAAAGTACTCCTAATTGGAGCATAATTTTTGGAACTTAAAAGAAAGTATTTTTTTCTGTAATCACACTTTTTTTGCTACTTAAGTTTGAGGATTAAAAAAAACTCTCCTGGACTTTATTTCTAAAGGTAAAAGTAACTTTAAAAAATAAATGATATTAGTTCTAGTTCTTTGAACCTTTTCAATTGTTAAATTAAAGCACTAAGAATTCCTAACACTCCATTGAGGCATAGGAAAGATGATTTAGTCCTAGAGTCACGGGGCTATTAGGAACTTCAAGAAGTCATCTACCTCCTGTAGTAATAAAATATTAATGTATAAATCTCTGAGGTATATGGATACCTTAGACTAGAGAAAGAGGACAAATAGGTTTTCCCTGTTCTGCAAAGGGTACCAACTAGAAAGTCAATGTGGTTTTTTTTCATTTTTTTTCTTTTTTTATGATTTTTTAAATTTATTTTTGACATGTTTGGTTTTCAGCATTGATTTTCACAGGCATTTGAAGTACAAATTTTCTCCCCATTTCCTCCCCCCCCACTCCAAGATGGCTTACACTCTGGTTGCCCTGTTCCCCAGTCTG
>CM053627.1:59961168-59991699 GCA_028646595.1 Phalanger gymnotis
TTAAATCTTCAGCACGCTCTTCACTCCTGCTCTGATCAGCCACTTAATTCCTCCCACCAGGTGGGCCTGGGGCCAGAAGCAACTGCAGCCCTAGTTCTAAAGCTGCCCCACCTCCGCTGCCCCAGGGGCAGTGGCTGAACCGCAAACTCAGTCGCGCAGCTTTTCCCACTAACCTTCTCTGATGTCTTTGCTCTTTGTGGGTTGAGAGGTCTGGTGGATGCCACAGCTCAGTAATTCAGCACGTTAAGGCACTCTCCACTCGTCTCCTGGTCCGGTAGGTCCGCGTCTGGTCTGTTCACGCCGTGCGTGCTGGGCTCAGCTCCGCTCCCCTCAGCTGGGGGCTGGGAGCTCCGTGTGGGACAGACCTTACCCAGAGACCATCCAGGCTGTCCTGGGCTGGGGCCCTGCTTCCCTCTGCCACTTTGTGGGTTTTGCAGCTCTAGAATTGGTTCACAGCCATTTTTTTATGGGTTTTTGGAGGGACTTGGTGGGGAGCTCACGCCAGTCACTGCTTCCCAGCCGCCATCTTGCGAAAGTCAATGTTTAGGCAAAAGATTTGCCATAGATTAAATGGAGATCTTAGTCTGATTTTTTCATCAGATCTGCTATCTCTTATCTCTTTTTGCCTTCCACTCCATTCATGTACACTTTCACCCACGCAGACAAGTATTCAATAGTCTACTAAAGTTTTGTGTATGCCAGTATTCCTCAAAGTGGCACCTCAACCAATAAAGCTCTATCTGGGTTGCATTCTATTCTCATAAACTATCTCACTCTCACTCTATCACAACTCTAGTCTTTCAATATCTTGTTCCTATTACAAAGAAAGTGATAATGGGGAAAACTCATCTTTTTCTAGTTTCCAAAGAAAGTCATTGAAGAAAATTTATCATTTTCCATCTAGCAACTACTCCAATACTGACTATAAATTAGTCTACTAAGCACTGTTTTCTTTAATTTAACTATCTAAATGCTTGTCTTCCCACAGGTTGCCTTCTGTGCAAATTTTGATTGAGAAAATCTGTACTATCTCAAAATGGGAATGAAAGAGAAATAAAAAAGATCCCCCTCCCTATCCTCCTCTAACTCATTTCTTCCTCCTGCCAAAAAAGTATGGTCAAAAATGCTTAGGATTATGGATCAAATGTCTGAACTCTCTGGAACATCAATGAAAGAGAGGACGGGGAAGTATTCAGGAGGTATTCAGTCATTCTCCTATTCAATAAGCTCTAGGGTCTTTTCCCTCTTGCCACTAACAAACAAACTCCTCTTTTTTTGTATTTAAAGCTTTTCACAATATGTTAATGGACAACTATTACATATAACTCTATTCATATAGTCTATATTCTAACCAAGCTGCTCTCCCTGTGCCCCTGAAGCTGCAGCATATTGTATCTCCTATCTCCATGACTGCAAATAGCTTGCTAACATTCTCCAAATGTACATCATCATCTCCTCTCCATCATAGAATTTAGTTTTCCTTTGATACCCATCTCAGATGCTACTCCAACAGAAAGCCTTTCCTTGGCGCCTTGAGATACTAGTACCACTCCCCTCCGAAATTATTTTTAGTCATACATACATATGCCCATAGTATATTAAAAAATCAAATGCATATACTTGTATATATACAGGTATATATAAAAACATGTACATGTGCATACACATTCAAGTAATACATGTATTCATATACATAGATATATAAATTTATTTATGTATCTGCACAACATATAGATATCTATATGTTGTATCTATAAATTTAGCTATCATCTATCATTTGTCTCCCTTTAGAGAGATGCATGTGTGTAATACACATGTGGAAATATGTATTATCAAAATATAAATATGTGTATATAAAATGGATGATTATAAATGTATACACATATATGTGTACATGCATGCATATTTGCACATGCATTGGTATGGAAACAAATCTCAATTTTGGCAACAGAATGGTGGTTAAATAACCTTCAAGAACAAGAACATTTCACCCTTTTAGGCATTTCTGATAGGAGAGAATGCATATGTAAACCAATATGCTCCATTGTTAAACAAGCAGTGTCTTTATTGATGGATCAACAGTAGAAAAACTAATAATAGTGAACAGAATTGAAAATCCAAGAGGGTAAAGCTAAGAGTCCCAGATTACAAAAACAATAGAAGTAAATAGGTGGAACTCTATTCAAAACACTTGAACTGACCCCAAGGTACTAATGAAAGCAATATAAACATCGTCAGCTTCTCAAAGGTTGGGACTATCTTTCGATTGTCACATCATAGTACTTAATAAATGTTCATGGACTGACTAACACCAGTCCACGAGGAAAAAGAAAGTGAAGACAGGCATAATGCCAGAAGGTTCCATTGCTATCCTTTTGATTTTGGGGAAAAGAGAAGTAGGCCTGTAGCAATTTGGGTGGACCTTCTGGGCAGAAATGAACAAGAGTCAAACTAATTGGGCAGGTAGAGATGAATATGTATCATTAGAACTAACTGAACAGATGAAATCGTATGTCTATTCAAGTATACCGAAGAAGTATCAAGATAAGTATTAGGATTCTTAGCCTTTCAGGATTTCCAAACATAAGTACCTTGAAGAAAATTCAGGATCTTTGTCAGTGGAACTTTAGTGAATTAGAAGCTACTACCTCACAAGGAAGTTCCTACCACTCTGGGATGACTCTAATTGTTAGGAAGTTTTCCCTTGTATCAAATCTGTTTGCTTTTTTTTTTGACATTTCTATTCACTGGCCCTCATTCTGTCCTTTGCTTTCTAGCATTTTTCAACTGGATAACAAAATTATTTTAAAAAAATAAAGATTCCATTTTCTGACAGAATCTTTTGAACACCAAATTTTCGTAACATTTTTTTAAAAGCTGTCATTTAAAAATAGAAATGGGAAGAAAAATTTGAGGTAGTAGATGTCGCTTTGCTCTCTTTTAAGCGAGTTCACACATGTATCTCTCTCCCCTTGATAATCAAGTAAAAAGAAGGTGAGCCATTATAATTGCATTTTCTAGAAAAATCTCCAGAGTGGCCAGAATCCATCATATTATCCTCTACTGCCATGTTTTGTTTTGCTTTGATTTTTCTATAAGAGTAAAGAAAATATTCGGTGTTTTTCAGTACAATACAAATATTGTCTTCTTAGCCACATTACCTATAGAAGTACTGGATAATGACTCTTTCCCCTATTTTATTACTAGGAATGGAGCAGGCAGGTGGCACAGCCTAGGCGCAAGCCTAGAGACAGGAAGACTCATCTTCATAAATTCAAATCTGTACCCAGAACTCTAACTATGGTAGGCCAACCAGAAAAGGCTGCAGGCAACATGGGAGAGGTTTATCCCTTTTGGGGGAACACCATTCCCATGACTCAAGCCTTATAGTCTTCCAAAATATATCTACAAGCAGATTGGAAGATAAACGAACATGAGCCCCAGGAAAGGGCAAAAGATAAAGTTTGCAGGATGGTGGAAGAGGGAAGAGGGAAGGGGAATCGAATCCCCTTTCCTTGTGTGACTGCACCTACAAACAGATTATTTTCTGAAAGTGCCACCTCCAGTACTTTCATTTTATTGCCATTTCGTGCTAATTGAACTAAAGACTGCCATTTCTCTATTCAGCTTTCTACCACTCTCAAGTTGATAATTTTGGTCCAAAGTGAAAATACATACATACATACGTGTGTGTGTGTGTGTCGAATGATTGATTGTTACGCTTCTGGATATCTCAGAAACTGTATTTTTTTTCCTAAACGAAGGGGAATTAAAAAATAGGATGACTTAAATCCATATACTGTAGCCCAAACTAAAGCTTTTCCTTGCCCAATGCCCCTTTCCTAGTCAGAAGAGAACTGGACAGAGAGAAGAGAGAAGAGAACTGGTTGGAATGCTCTTTGATTTATTATTTAGTGTCTACCCTTGATGACAACATCAGTTCTTGCTGTCTTTTCACTGTAGACCCATGGAGTACTAACAAATCCCATGCTGTTTTTCACACTGCATAAACTCAAAGAGTTCTCTGCAAATAAGTTATCTTTATTTTTCCATGTCAGAAAATAGCTAGTGAGAGTGTGAACCATAATGAACACATAGCAATTAATTTACAAATAGTTTCATTTTAAAGGGGATGCTTTTGATTTCCTCGGTAAGGTGGATGGACTTTTGAAAGTATAGGATAGATAATTTTGTTACAAATCCAAAGTCGTCTAGGAATCATAATGAATAAGATGAGAAAACTTAAAATCTAGTAAAACAAAAATAAAGCAAACAAAACTGTTTAATATGCTGTAAATTGTTCTAGTATATAAAAAGGGGAAGACATAATCAAACCTTATTTTCATTGCCTGTGCTGGAGACCATCTCTTATCCTTTTGTTAATGAGTCACACAATATAACTTCAGAAAATTTTAGGTAGGGCTCTTACTAAAAGCTCGGGTGGCTGCATTAAATTTTACTGAGGTGGGAGGGAGTTAGAGAGGAAGTTGTACCAATAACTGCCAGGAACAGGTACAGATAGAAAGGTACATAGAAATGCCTCGTACACAATAACCTTAGTAAGTAATCTCTAGGATGAATTAGGAATATACAAGATCATATGTATTAACAGGCTAACATACTGAAGGCAATTTCCTGGAAGAGGCAGAGAGGAATGGAAGTGGCAGTGTGTTTCAACAATTCAGCTAGCAGCTGCTGTGGGGGTGCACAACCAACGTGAGCCCAACAACAGGAATGCTGCAAATGCAGGTTCTTTAGATCTGCTTTACTAAGGAAAGCAACGTTAAGGGGTTAACAATCTTACTTTAATCCAGCATACAAATATCATTCACTTAATTCAGGGGAAAAAGCCAGAAGCACCCTGAACTTCAGAGCAAATACAAACAAATTACAAACATCCACAGACAGACCTTGTCTGATTCAAATCTCAATGCATAGTTACCAGAGTTTAACAAAGTCTGAACATCTGGGTTTACAAGCTGGAGGACTCTTAACTACAGCTGCCCAGAGTCTCCAAATCAGCACTACTCCAAGAGTGAAAGCCCCCACAAATAGCTCTGTTCTAGTTTTTTATACCCTCTTTAGCCATCATCAAACATCATCTGGGCCACCAAAACATAGGCTCCTACTATTGGCTCTGGTCTTAGCAACTCCCTTTAGGACCCTGAGGGCTTCACGCTCACATAGACTTAGTACCTAGTAAATAGGGGCTGGGCCTGGGGTTTAGCACCTAGTGAGGCTGACTCAATCAAAGACAATTAATCATTTTAAGACAGCAAGAAAGACCTACCTTAATTAACGTTACACAGTGGAACAAATTATGAATGTATGAAGGAAGAAATAAAGAAAGGAAGGAAGGAAGGAAGGAAGGAAGGAAGGAAGGAAGGAAGGAAGGAAGGAAGGAAGGAAGGGAGGGAGGGAGGGAGGGAGGGAGGGAGGGAGGAAGGAAGGGAGGGAGGAAGGAAGGAAGGGAGGGAGGAAGGAAGGGAGGGAGGAAGGAAGGAAGGAATAAGGATTCAGGTGCTATGTGTCAGATGTTATACATAGCACTGGCAATACAAATAGAAGAGAAAAATGAGACAGGCTCTGCTCACAGGAATTCACTTTCCAATTAGGAGAGAACACTCACACAAAAGAGCTCAGCTGCATGGTAGATAGGCCCAGAAGTCCTAAACATATAATAGCTTAGCAGATGACAAGGTTCAGACGTCATTAGCATGCACCGGCAAGTCAGATGACAGTGTCCAGGAATCTGGAATACATTTCAGCAAGGAAGATGGTAAGGTCTGAAGAAGTGATGTCTCAATCACAGGCAGGTGACAAAGCCTTTTGCCCCTCCTGTATACCTATAACTTCTAGCCCATCTAAATGAACACACTTCCCACAGATGGGGACTAGGTGAAGGTTGTTGTGGAGAGATTCAAGAGAAATCAAATGGGAAGATATTCGCTCTTCTTGTCAACTGGCGAGCTGGATCAGTTCTATGTGGCCCAGCCTCCCCTGGGGTTGGGAAGAAGGTAAGAAAAGTGGAAGTGAAACTCTTATGGTAGTTCATGTGTGAAGTGGGAAGTCATAGATTTGTAGTCAGGGAACTTGTATTCAAATAGTAGCTCTATTACATATATAACATCAGGCTAGTCATCTAAGCATTCTGGTCCTCAGTATCCTTAGATACAACATGAGGAGGTGAGACTAAATGACCTATACATTTCCTTTCATGTCATAATCTTCCAAAAGAGAGAGGAGACGGAAATAAGTGGAAATAAGGCAGAGTGGGTGAACCTTGTGGAAGAAAGTGGTGACCAGGAGAAAGGTAAGACTTCCATAGTAAAATAGAATTGGAGAGAAAACAGGAAGAGGAGAAGCTCACTGGGGAGCCTCTGAGAGAGAGAGAGAGAGAGAGAGAGAGAGAGAGAGAGAGAGAGAGAGAGAGAGAGAGAGAGAGAGAAGCATGTAGTCCAATAGACTGATGTTACTGGTAGAATGTGCAAACCCTGAGCAGTGTGAAAGAACTTGGTGGGGTATTTATATCAGGCCGCCTTGCAAAGGAGGCAAAATAGGGAGAAGGCAACGCATGCTTACAGAAGACAGTCAGTACAGTAATATTAGACAAAAGTGTGGGGCATGGAAATGAGGAAGTGCCATTACGGTACAGTTTGATTAAGTAGTAAAACATTCTCAGTCAGAGGCCAGGAGAGGAACCATTCCCTTCTCCCAGTTGGCATACTGGGAAAATAGGCCCTTCAACTCACTGAAGTTAATCACTGACCATAGGTATAGCCAGAGTATTATATAGCTTTGGTCTCTAGTAATTTATCTTTGCTCCTAAAGGAACTGAGCGTCAGTCTTCTGGATCTGAGACAGCTCCTTCTTTCCAGTTTAACCTATCTGAACAGGTATGGCATCCCCCTTTATCATTCTCTCATCTTTTACAGAAGTGTTTTCTTTTACATGGATGAGGTTGATTTTGAGAGTGAGTCAATAGTGCATTGTGAATGCTGGGCTTTTACAATGAAAATTATTCTACGAATCTCTAAAACTCAGAACTCCTCAGAAGAGGCAGTGTCTGTATCAGAAGGAAAAATTTCGGCCGACTCTTGCTCTGTCAGAATTGTTATTTTCTATCCTTATTTTCTAATTAAAATCAAGAAGAGGACTATATTTTTGCATAACTATGGCTTAGCTAAATATTGCTTTTGCAAATAAATAGTAATTTAAGCAAAAAAAAGGGGAGAGTTAAGAAAATATGATAGAGGGATAAGCAGAGTTCAACTGAGTACAGTTGTAATTCTTGAAAGGCTGTATGTAATTTGGTAACAAGGACAATATAGAAAAGAAAAGGAATATGTTTTAGCATACGACTGTAAAGTCACACATGAGTTTTAAAAACAAATTATTTAAGAGTTTATGTTAAAATTGACTTCTACTTGGCACTTGATGTAGATTGAATTTGACTAAAAACACATTATTTTCTTAGCATAGTTTAAATAACCATGAAACCTGAATTCCATATTAGTAGTATAGGGATCATCTGCATTCCGTGGAGCACTTAAAGGATAGATTTGTGCCATGATACTTTGCCATGGGTGATATGTGTACTGGCCTCTTGCTAAGGGAAAAGAATGATCAGCAACTTCTAGTTGGTCCTTTGGTCCCCATGCTGAAAGGTGACGAGGAGAGAGGAGGAGAGTGTCCATTTCAAAGAGATTTGGTACCTGAGCTAGAAAGAATAATGCAATTTGTGCTCCATATACAGTGACAAGGACGTTTCTCCTTTGTTTGAAGGGGATCTCCTTGTTGAAACATAGTATCAGTTCTCCCTTAGACTTCAAACCAAGGAGTAGGGATTCCTTTCCTCTTCTCAGAAGTAATGGCGAAGAGTGGACAAGGAATTGAGAATAAAATAGTTTCCAGGAGAGCCTGAGATTGGATCTCTAAGCCCTCTCTATTCTGTTTTGTGTTTCTTTCCCTAAACGTAAGTCACTGAGTAGCAATCCTGAGAGACAGAAGTTTCCAGACTCAGTATTTTCTTTGTGAATTTGAAAGCTACTGAGTCCTCTTGCAAATTGTTCCCTTCAGTTCTACCCCTTCTCCCCAACTCTACCACTAGACCTGACTAGGAGGAGATGCCAGGTGAATGAGTCATGCTCTAACTGATCAGCATAACTAGACTATAAAACAAGATAACAATGAAGCCTTGTCTATTCTCCCAAAAGTATCCCAGGAATTTTTTTTCCTATCTCCCAAGGGAATATAATAGAAGAAAGAGGTTACTATCGTATTTAAATGTGTATGTATGTAGGTGTGTGTGTATATATATATAGATATAGATATAGATATAGATATAGATATAGATATAGATATAGATATAGATATAGATATAGATATAGATAGATAGATAGATACATATCTATCTATCTATCTATATCTATATCTATGTATATATATATATATATATACACGTATATTTCCAGAGAGGATAATGAGTCATTTGTGCTTTAAGAATGTCTTTTGTGGCAAAGGAAATAAATGCCCCCCTTTTACCTGATACCTACTTTGTATATTAAACATTTTTTGGAAGTGACTTTATTAATTCCTTTTAAGGGAGAGCCCAGGCATGAACCAAACATACATGGTGGCAAAGAACCAGAAAGTAAAAGGAAAAGCCTTAACCGTTTTACTTGGGATAATTCTTCTTCATATGCACTGGGTCATGCACGGGTACTCATGCACACAAACACACACACACACACACACACACATACACACACACACACACACACACAGAAGTTCTCCCTCCTCCTTGTGAAATTGAATCTACTTGAACACAGTGCCAATGCACTAAGGTACAACTATTAGAAAACTAACAGTAAGCTTGGGATGTGAAGTAGTACCAAGTGGTAACATTCCTCAGAAACTGCCATCAATGTGTTTCCAAGGATGATGACATTCCAGTTCTCATGGACAATATTATCCTTTTTGGCCTTGGCAGTGGCAACTGTAAGAATTACCAATAGTTTCCATAAAACTCTCAAAACTCAGTGTCAACTGTTTGCCTTTAGTTTGTTAAAAATATCAAAAGAGAGGGAGACAGGCAAAGACAGACCCAGAGTCAGGGAGAAGAGACAGAAAGTAAAAACAGAAAAAAGACAAAGACACAAAGAAAGAGAGACACATAGACAGAGAGAGGGGAGAGGAGGGAAAACAGAGGTGAGGATAAGGAGAGGAGAAGATCAAAAAATCGAATCAAATTTACATTCTAAGTTAGATGATAGTAATGCTTTTGATATTATTACCTTTTTTACCTGTGCTATTCACTAATCAATTATCAAGAATTCATTAAGCACTAATTTTGTCAGACATTCTGTTAGGTGCTATGGATACTAAGACCAAAACAGTTCTATCCTGAAGGAACTTAACATTCTATGTAGAATAGCAATATGCAATACCAAGCAATTTCAGTATAATTTTTTGGAGAGACATTAGAATCTGGAGGATGTATGTAGGACAACATTTGAGATAAGTTTTGAAATAATCTAGAGGATCTAAATGGAAAAAGTATGGAGGGAGTGAACTCCAGGCACCGGGGGCCGTGGGGGTGAGGGGTAGGGGGATGAGTGGTAGAGGGAATCAGTGTAAAAAGCACAAGCAATGATTGGTTGTGAAAGGAAGCAAATAGGTCAGTTTGACTGTAATCTAAAGTGTGCGAATGTTAGTAATTTGTACAAACATAATGAGGTGTTGAATCTTGCTTGACAACATGCTGTGAAAGGAAGGTGAGTGTGGGCACTAGCTAAGAGATTGAATAATCACTCATACCTCTTGTAAGAGTTCTAAGATGTACCATAGTCAGCAGAGTTATGGATCATGTCAATGGGTTTAAAAGGCCAGGAAACTGATTATACCCTCCCATAGCAATACAGGTTGGCAACATGCACAACAAGAAATTAGCTGCAAGCAGAAAGATAGTGCCATATAATGGATATATACTATACTGGGAGTGAGGAAAAGCTGAATTCAAATTCCACTTTATACAGTAACTAGTTGTGGTGATAGGCAAGTCAGTTAACTTCTCTATGCCTCAATTTAGTCATCTGTAAAATGAAACGGTTGAACTACATGACCTCTAAGGTCACTTTTAGACCTAAGTTTATAATCCTATAGTCCTATGAACTAGATAACTGACTAAACTAAAGGTGATATAGTCAATTGTTGATTGGAATCAATCTTTTCTTTCCCTGTAGAATGTCTTCTATTATAAGGAAAGTGATATGCAGTGTATACAAAGAGAAAACTGTACAAAGCAGAAAATCTAACCTATTTTTGACTTTCAAACCTAACCTTGACTTTGACTTTCAAAGATACTTGTATTTACTTTTTTTAAATTTTTTTTGCAAGGGGGAAGGCAGGGCAATTGTGGTTAAGTGACTTGCCCAAGGTCACACAGCTAGTAAGTGTATTTACTTTTGAATATGTGATGTCTTATTGTATAAAAACTTACAAAGCACAGACAAAATTATGGAAATTTAAAATAAAAATCAAATCGTTTAGCATTCCTACCCCATACTTCTCTAATCTAAATACAATTAAGGAATGGATTATTGCTACTCTGATATAAATTTAATAACTGAAAAAAATCTGAGCTTTCAGCTAACATTACTGATACCTCTCTTCCTGCATGGTCTGGGGAAATACTTTTGGCTTTAAGGTCCCCTCCCCATTCTTTATATAATATACTAAAATAAATCAATGTCCCTCTCAGCTTTAAAAAGGGCCTAATTTAAAGGAAGAAGGAGAAATGGCCGCAACAACAAAAACAGCAAAGCCTAGTATTTATATACTGCTTTAAAATTTGGAAAGTGGTTTACAAATATTATCCCATTTATCTTCACAACATCTCTGGGAAATAGGAGCTATTATTATCCCCAATTTACAGATGAAGAACCTGAGTCAAACAGAGGTTAAATAACTTTTTCAGGATCAAATACCTAGTATGTGTTCAAGTCCAAATTTGAACTTGAGTCTGACACCAAATACATCAATCTTTTCACTGGTCCAACCCTATCCTAAAAGATTTGCCCACGATTAATCAAGGATTGACAGTAGAGTTCTTTCCTTGATGTCTGTATTCATGAACTATATTCACAATGATACTTGCAAGATAAAGCCCAAATGCTTTACCCTGAAATTCAAAGCTTCCTGTTCTTTCTCTGTCTCAAGCCTACTCTTAGAGCTTTATCTCTCACTACTCCTTAAGTATACTCTGCACTATGGAAAACCAAACCAATCAAAACTCCCTGAAATGTCTCTTGATTGTTTCTGCTTCCTTTTCTGTATTGATACCGGCCCCTCTGCCTGTGCTTCCCTTTCCATATTCACACTTATTAGTACTTAATTCATTTTACCACTTCCATTGATATATTTCCTAACTCACATAGTCAGAAATTATCCTCCCCTCACCTGAACTCCCATAAAGTTTTGCTTTCACTTCTCTTTGAGTTTTTTCATCCTATTTTGCTTTTGTTAGAGTTTTTGTTTGTCCAGATATATCTTCTCTTTTTCTTGACTGTAAACTCCTTGGGGTGTGTGACTATGTCATGCTTTTCGAACTCCAATTACCTCTAGAACAGTGCCTTCCAGAAAGCAAGTGCTCCGGGAAGTTACTTTTTCTAATGGGTGGATAAATAAACTCCATCACATTGTCTGCTCAGTGTTCATTCCACAGTCATTCTTTGTTAACCCAGCTTCCATCTTCTTGATTAATTGGTTTGTCTTAAACTTTAAAGTTCTTCAAGTTGTCCATAATTGCAGTTATATTAGTTTTACTTTTAGACAAAAATGTCTATAAGTGTAAATGTAGATAACCTCAATCATGTATCCGATTAAGTTATATTCCTCAAAAATTGGTGGAAATTGAAATAGTAAATTGGGAATACAATGTGTCTGGCAATACAAATTCATTTCCTATCCAAAGACTTATTTTTTTCTAAAGTTATACAGGTTAAAAATATTCCTGTGTAAGAACATCTCTATATATCCTGATCATCCTCCTGATGGGGTGTTTGGGTGCCTGTGCTTGGACCCCAATTCCAAAATCACTTCACTCACTAGCCTCAAAACACTGTCTCAGGCAGTTTCTCTCCAGCCCAAGGACAGAATGCCCTAGCAAAACATTTATCTCCCTTCCTGATATAGTAGCCAGGTTCACTTATGGAATTTATTAGTTTGAACTGGCTTTATACTGGCCGAACTGGCTGTATACTGGTCATAATGGTATTTACTACTCACTAAACCATCATATATCTCCCGAACTCCTCATTATGTATCCTAGACTTAGATATATGTATACTCCCTTATGTTTATCCTATCCAACAAGACATTGATGAAGGGCAGTCTGGGCATTTCCCAGTTAGTCCTCACCATTTGTAGACAGTAACAATTCAGGCCTAAAACCATACCTCGCTGAGGCCCCCCTTTGGGCTTTTCCCCTGTGAATTCTGGGTAAGATACCTGTGCAGTAGATACAAAAAGTGCATGTTCCTTTAAGAACTGACCACTCCTTACCTTAACCACTACCTAATCTCACCTTGAACCACCTAGTTAGCATATTTGGCACATGTTTTATTATAGCTTAACCTATATAAACCTTAATTGTACCTCTCTAAGGTTGCAGGTCCCCTAAGAACTCCTGCCCACTGTGAAGCATAGCAATAAATCTTTGCTACTTTGACTTAAAGAACACGTGAGACTGCAAATTCATTTCAGACAACCCCATCAAGTACTCAGGTCCCCCCTGCCATGACCTGGTCCAGTACTCCAGTCTTGGGGTTCCTGTATCTCTACCACCCTCATCATTCCTCCTTCCCTCATCTGGGGTGGGGAGGAAATCTATATCTATATCTATATCCATATCATCATCTATATCATCATTTATATCTATATCTATCCTTCTACATGTATACATATATACGTATACACACATACTTATGCACATATACATATATACATATGCTTTTTAACATACTCGGTATATGAACTCTGAATACTGTTTGCATTTCACTTTTGCCTCTCATTATAATAATAGCTTAGTAATATTTTGTTGAACAAATAAATGAACCCAAATTATTCTACTCTTCATATCCCAAACACATTTCCCAGAATTTGAAAATCTCAGGAATGGAAGAGACCCATAGGCCAAATATTATAACTCATACTTGGAAAATAATTTTCTCTAAAATATCCTTGATCTCTGGTGTCATTTACATGTAAATTTTTAAAGACATAATTGGATAAAACTCAAAAAAAAATCAAATAATGAGGTTGAATGGAAAATTACATGAGGGCTGTCAAATAAGAGAAATTTGGTGAGTTGCTGCCTTATAAATAAAAAGTGATTTACTGAATCTGGTTTAAGTCATTGAAAGGAATAGAAGTGCTTCTAACTGCCCCCTCTAAGATGACAGAAGAAAAAAAATATGAAGTAGAATGAGATTATACACTTATCAGGTTGGATATAAAGGTATTCTGAGATTTAATTGGAAAACAAAGAATCTTGGTGAGTGAAGAGCTGACCAGGCCAGCTCATCTTGTGCAGAGGGGCAGGGAAAGACTAAGCTAATTATTGTGTGCAATGGTTACTTCCAAGCTGACTGGACAACACAGTATGTTGGTAAGAGAATAGCTGACTAGTCTGCCTTGAGATGACCAGTTTGAGGAACTTTTCAATTCTCTGGCTTAAAAGGGACTTATATCCATATTTGTAGTGTAACATTTTCCATCAGTCTTTGAAGGGTGATTACAAGTAGAAAGATCTTACAAATGTTATGTCAGTTGGAGAATGATAAAGAAGAGAATTTGCACATCTGGAAGGGAAGTTAGGACCAGAGACAAGTAGTTAGCAAAGAAATGCCTTCATATGTAGCAGACATCTCTAAATGGACCAATGATATCAAAGCCTACATTTCAAAGTTGAGAATTCTCCCTCAGATATTTGATCCCATTGGTGGAAAATTGTGACCTCAAGTTTATTTGTTGAATGTGATGAATAAATCTGATGCTTTTATTCTTTACTTTGCCTTATTATTTAAGTAAATTATTATGTTTATCATCCAAAAGTGTCATTATCATGAGTGACTGGGTTTATATAAAAGGAAAAAAGATTGGTCTAAATCTAAAGCTAAAGTGAGTAGGGTGAGTATACCCCCCCTCCTAAAAAGTTTATTTATAGGACTTTGAGCAGGAATAAAGTATTTATTGCATTGTAGTGGGCCTGCTTTGGGAAATTATATATGACTGCATGATGGCAGATTGGAGTGAACAAGCTAGTCCAGAGAGTAAATAGCTATTTAACATATCTGGTACTACAGGAATGAGGTCCTACATGGTCAGAGGTGTCGGTCCCATGCACCTCATTACAGTAAACCAACAATTATTTGTTAGTTGATATAGTGTGTGTTACAGATACACCAATACATTCTTGGTGGAGCTGTGGACTAAGCCAGTATAAAAAAACAATTTGGAAGGATAGTATGATGGGTAGGAACTGGAACTGTGATTTCATTAGTCACGGGAAATTCTAAAATGATAAAACTTCCTTTATCAACGTAGGTTGTCACCTTCTCTAAACTCTGTTGTCTTAGAGAGTTGCCAAGTCGATTCAGTAACTTTCCCAGGGTCGTACAGATAGTGTTTGCCAGCTATGAGACTTGAACCTTGGTGTTCTCGAATTTGAGGCTAGATATCTACTTCAGCACACTCTCTTACTGTGCGAATAAATAGACCAAAATGTCTATGCCATTTGATTGAGTAATATCACCATTAGACACTATACCCCAAGAAGATCAAAGACAAAAAGAATGGACTTATATACAACAAGAAAAACTTGTACAGTATATTTTGTATAGTAATAAAGAACTAGAAAGAAAGCAGATGCCCACAAATTAGAGAATGTCCAAACAAATACAATATTTGTTATACAAATACAATAGAATATTACTGTATTATAAGAAATTATGAACATAATTAATGCATAGAAGCACAGCAAAACTTTTAGCAATTAATACAAAGAGAAATGAGATAAATCAAGAAAATAATATGAACAATGATAACATGTTTATTTAAAGAATAACAAACATAAAATTAAGATTGAATACCAACATGCCAAATCCTAAAAAAATCAAAAATGAATCCCAAAGAAGAGGAAGTGCTTTCCCCTCACTTCTTCACAGGGAAGTAGATTACAAATGTGGAACACTGAATATAATGTCAGAATTTTCTTTATGTTTTAGAAAATTACATTAACGTTCACCCATTTTTATTTATTGGGGTATGTCAAGTTGTAAAACAAAGTATATGATTAAAGTCTATTAATGATAAATGTATTGAGTAAGACCTCAATATTTTCATAATTTTTGTATCTTTCATAGTACCAGGTATAGTGATAGTAAAGTAATTCCTTAAAACATGCTTTTTGATTGATTACACTGTATATTTTATTCATTTGGTCAATCTTTAAGATGTCAACCAAAATGACTTGACACCTAAAAGAATGTGTATTGGATAATAATTTCTTAAAGCAAGTATGCCAACAAAAAAATCCTCTCAGTAGTTTTACAATCTCTGGTTTCTAGTCTCCAAACATTTCCCCATTTCAGCCCAAAGAATAAGGTACACTTGAAATGGTCCCCAGAGAAATGATAAAGTTTAATAACAGAACCAGTTACATGAAAAAAAAATCAGCCACTGAAGTTTTGTTTTATCCTTAAAAGGGTTTGGTAGATATTGAATACATGATCTGCCATAACCTTCTGTGATCTCATATGTTTTCTGTTTATCCATGCAAATCAGTTATTAATTTCTATTAAAGGTGATTAACACAATTTAGTAAATTTCTGCCCTGAACAACTAACAATGGAGTTAAATGTATTTTTAACAGTAAATGGGCAGTGAGAGCCCCTATGGAGTACAAGGACAGCTGGCATGACAGCACTTGACATCCTGTGTGTAATTGGTTTTGAATGCTTGACAGATTTTTATAATGGTACAGAGGCCCTCAGACTGGCAGGTAACTGTTGGGAATAGATTGAGTGGTAGTGGGGCCATTTTCATATAACTCTTACTTGAGAATCCTTTAGACACACTTGACATCAAAGATGTATTCTCTTTTAAGTTCTGCACCTGTCAACTGGTACACCCAGCTTCATCAAATTCTAGAAGAACAGAATACCTAAACCATCAACACATTATTTAATTAGTTTTATGCTGTTCTCCCTACTGCTTTTCCCCTAGGCAAAGTATAAAGGTCAGTGTTAGATTGGAATTAAGATTCTATTGACTAGGTAACCAGGCAAATAAACATTTACCTTTTGGGTCCAAAATTATGTTTATTGGTAGAACCTAACCTTGGGATCACTTGTGAAATCTATGTCAGAATCAATTTAAATGCCTGAAAATTAAAACCAAGATATAACCAGTGAATTGTACTTGTTGGAAGAGGGCTTCTTAATCTATAAATGTTCTCAAAAAGCAAATACAACTGTGATTAATCATAATTATGATGCAGTTTAGATGAATCCACATTGGAGAATAAAGCTGCATTAGTGGAGTTTTAGAACTACCACTCCATGTACATGGGATGATGATGAATAATAACAGAGCTGCTGCTAAAATATTAGTTTACACCTCTTTTCTCTTCTGAGGAGAATAATCTTTGGATTGGAAAGGACAGAACAAATAGGACTAACAGAGAGTTGATGCCCAGCCAATAAAAGAAGATTTAACTGTGCTTTATAAGATTCTCTACCTTGCTTCTTCTGTTCTGCCTGACTTCAGTTCCACTGAACAAGATGCCCCTCCTTGGTCAAGCATTGCCTCTAATCTTACTAGCAGGCTGCTAAGTCAAGCCTTGATTGATGCCATGTTTCTTAGCCTCCTCTCCCCTGGAGGATAAGGCACTAAACTTCTCCCAGTACCTTCTATATACAGGGCTGTGTCCTAAGGGAAAAAGGGGCTCCTTAGCACTTAGTTTAATGGGTGCCCTTGAGGAGTTTGGCGTTTGTTTACCTTGAGTGAAAGTACTTTCATTGAATCTTAAGTGCTAAGCCCCAGGCCCAAGATTTGGGTGTCCTTGGTGCCTCCTTGCCTCAAGGGAGGGCTTAGTTTAGACATGAGTTGGAGTGACATGCCTGGGACAGCGGGGGCTCTTGGACCACATGGGTTTGAGTCTGCCTCTTTGTGGCGATTTTGGGTCACGTGGCTGAATCGCATGGGTGACTCACCCCTGATGCTGAAAAAGATATAAAAGCCAGGGGTTGGCCTCTTCTTTCTTGGAGCTCTGAGATACAGCAGGAGTGGCGTGTGACTCAGCCAGCCTTGTTGAGCTTCCGGCTGAACTCAGATGTTGATGGTTCCTTGGTAACTATGAATTGTATTGGGCCTGTCTGTTTGTAACTTGTTTAAGGGCTCTTGAGATGGTGTTGATTTAAGACTCCGGGCAGCTGTAGCTAAGGAGCCCTCCAGCTTGTAAACCCGGATGCTGGGACTTTGTTGAACTCTGGCAACTATGTATTGGGATTTGAATCAGACAAGGTCTGTCTGTTGAAGTTTGTAATTTGCTTGTATTTTGCTCTGAAGTTCAGGGTGCTGGCTTTTCCCCCTGAACTAAGTGAATGATATTTGTGTGCTGAATTAAAGTAAGCTTGCCAACCCCTTAAAACCTTGCTCTCCTTATTAAGGCATATCAAAAGAACCTGGTCTTTCTGGCTGTTGGGCAGCTTTCTGGGTGCTGGCTGTGGGTGGATCTGGACCCCCCACAGAAGCTGCTAGCCAGATTGTTAAAACAAGGGCAGAACCTGGACTCTCAGCTCACTCTACCTTACAACTGCTACTCTTCCTGGTTTCAACTCCACAGAACAAGATGGCTCCTGGTGTCCACCCAGCCCACTCCACTCCACAACTCTACTCTGTGCTTTCTACGTCCTTTTGTTTGTTGTCTCCCCCTTTAGATAGTAACCTCCTTGAGGGCAGGTACTGTTTTTCTTTTTTGTCTATTATATACCTTGTGCCTGGCACATATTAAGTGATCAATAAATCTTTTTTTGGGTTGGATTGGATTAAATCAAGTAAGCTGGCTTACATGAAATGCTTCCCTATGTATTGACACATTTGGTTTTTGTTTGCTTATTTTGTTTTACGTTTTTAGTGGGGAGAATACAACTGTCAGTGATTTATGAAATACTGTAAATAACTGAAGAAGTTCTAAGGGAAGAGAAGGATGCGTATTTTCCCAATTTTCAAAATAAGAAAGAAAGATGATAGAATTTGTAAAGTATAGACCATTGAATTTGGCTGATACTAGACAAAATTCTGGAATATAACATTGAAGGATGGTTTGTGAAAACATAGAAAAGGAAAGAATGATCACAAAGAACACAGTGACTTCATCTAGAAGAGGTCAGGAAAATCATTTCCATGTAGAGAAGTGGCCAAAGGATATAAACTGAGATTTTACATAAAAAGAATTCCACGCATTCAGTATCTAGAAGCAGAGTAAGCCATCTTTGATGGTGATGGATTCTTCTCTACTGGAGGTCTTCAAGAAAAGACTATCTAATATTTAACTATATTGGATAGGATTATTTTCCAGAAATAAGTTAGACATGATAGTTTCTGAAATCCATTCCAATTCTAAAATTCTGTAAGGACGTTGGTTTAAGTGTCCTCGAAAGATCAAGTTCTTACAGTCTACATTTTTAGGAACTGAATACAGAAGTCACATTAACATCACATATTTCTCATATATCAATCAAAGCACTTACTATATTCTTTGTTTAACTCTTCAGTTGTTCAGTTGTGTTTGACTCTTTGTGACCTCATGGATCATAGCATGGTAATGCTGTCCAATGGAGTTTTCTTGGCAAAAATACTAGAGTGGTTTGCCATTTCCTTCTCCAGTGGACTAAGGCAAATAAGGTTAAGTGACCTAACAGGGTCACGCAGCTAGTAAATGTCTAAGGCTAGATTTAACTGAGGTCTTTCTGACTCCAGGCCCAAAGAACATTCAGTTGAGCTTCCTAACTGCCTTACTATATTATTTGGGGATTTGTAATATTTTTGGAATGACTGAATGAATGGTTTGGGTAGTTAAATGAACAAAGTGATTATCTTGAATATAATTTAATATTTAACTGATGCAATGAGACCGTGCAGAGGTACAATTGTGTGGGAAAAGGCTATGAATTTAGGATGAAAAGGAAAATTATCTTGGGAACAGATAGAATAGCCTTAATCTAGAAATGAATATTGATTACAATAAGAGACCTGTGTGCATTGAACACAATGGACAGATTTTTGACGCAAGTATTTTTTAAGAGGCTTGACATATGTAATTAGAAAACCTCTGTTTGCATTTATATCACTTTTAAATAATTCATTTATTTTCAACAGTTATTAAATAGCTAGTCATTTCTTTGAATCACTGGCTCATATAATTTAGAGCTATGAGGGAAAGTAAGAATAATACATTTCAATCCCACCTTATTTCAGAGGAGATAATTAAGTTCAGGGAGATTAAGTGATTTTCTGTCCAAGATCATACATATGTAAGTGAAAGAGCTGAGTCTGAACTCAGATCCTCTGGAGTCAAATTAAATGCAATTGCTGTTTGGCAGGAGCTAAGTTGTAGTCATCAAAATGGAGTGTCTGGTTGCCTCATACAGGTCTAGCCCCCAAATAAGTTTGTAGCTTCTACCATTAAATTTTTTAAATTAGTGGATTGCAATTAGTGATTCTGATTATGAAGTAGAATAAGTTGGCCAATGAATATCCATTATTTACCTTATGTGTTTGCATGTATGGCAAATATATACATATGTATGTGCCTATGTATACATATGCATATATACATGTATACTTCTGATGGTTTACTTATGGTCATATATGGATAGAATATATTCTCTCTCATCTGTTTGTCTTTGGAACCAATAGAATAGCCTTAGGTTAGAAATAAATATTGAATACAATAAAAGGCTCGTGTTGACTGGACATACTTGGTATGGATTCTTGTCAACTATACTCTCTTTCATGTATACATGTAAATATACCGCACACTTAATTTAACTTCTTTATAATTATCTTATTTGATCCTCATAACTGAGGAAAATAAAAATAATTTCAAGAATCATGTTTTAGAGTAAATTATAATCAATTTTATCAATCATGGCCAGTAAAAGATTGACAAAAAGGGCACATTATCCTCTCAATGATCAAAGAGGAAATCATAGCCACTTCTTGAGTTTTATATGCCTTTGGAAAAGAGGTGTTTCAGCAGATGGCAATCAACTCTGACTGGTTAACAATTAATGAGAGGTAGACTTTACAAAGAGAAGTGAGCTTGCTCCAATGAGGAGCTGAGAGTGGCGTCACGTCATTCCTGGACAGAGAGACTATCCTTATACCCAGACCACCCCCAGCCTTGGTCAATCTAAAGAAAAGACGTGTCTCTACCCCAACTTGATTGACCTTAGATTAGAGATTCCTTGTAAGGTTGAGTGAGGTCAGATAGATGAGAAGGTTAATTTAAACTTCAGAGACTGAGTTTTTGAAATGAAGACAATAGAAAAAAAGGGAACTCTCGATCCCCCCAAATCATTGGCTGTTAATAATTTCTCTTACAACCACCCTACTAGGTTAATAAATAATAAGTTTCTGAGCCTAGATTTTAATTCAGGGCTTACTGACTGCTGTAACCACTGGACCACCACTAAAAGAACAAGGGGGATATGATAGATATCTCCATATATTTCAAGGTTGTTATGTGGAAAACAAATGACATTTTTTTTCTTGACCCTGGAAGATCAAGTAGGTAAAGACCAATGAGTGAAAATGATATAGTAGCACATGTGTATTTAAAATAAGGCAAAATTAACCTTAACCATTAGATGTCTATGAAACTTCCCCAAAGTCTCATATATGTGTCAGTAAGGAGGATTTTGTTATCCTTTTAGAGTTTACTTTCTCAGGATCCATGGCCACAGGAATGTCTAGTTTCCAGGTGTTAGATGATAACTCCCAGAGCAGTCTCAAGGATCCTAGATAGTAATTCTTAGTATCTTACTGACAGACAGTCCTGTTGAGGCTGCATTGGGAGAAATGGGAGTGACATAACTGATATTTACTACACTTATGCAAAATGACGATATCGCTAAAGTTAACTTGTGAACTTAATGTTGGCAAGATGGCTTCTTTGTCTGGTGCCCTATAAACATGTCAGCATTGGTCAGCGATTCAGGGAATCTATGGGGAATCCATGGGGAATCCACAGGAAAATCATAGCAGAATCCACTGGGAATCCACAGGTAATGCATAGAGGAATGCATGTACTTGCCTCAACTGGCCCCCATTGAGGCTTAAGGGGATTTAGGGGAGGATGAGCTGTGCTTGTCTCGATTGACCCTGTGGAGATGTTGTTGTAGTCGCCCCCCCTTCTCACCTGACCCTGTAAGAAGGGTGATTAGGAAATACGGTAGGACTTTGTGCTTATTATCAACAATATTGTGTTAAGAGAAACTAGACTAGAATAAAGTTTATCATTAACCCCTCTGAATCTGTCTTCCTGTCTGACCAGATTAAGAGTGCACCTGTTACAGGCTAGAGTCAGAAACCTCCAGTGCCTCCTGTGTGTTGTAAGTGAAACAATATTCTATGTCTCTTGAAAATTTTTAAGGGAAGTCTAGATATTCACTTGCTCAAGGGTGTTGAAAATTATTTTCATATTTTTGGCAAGAACTACATTAAATAAAATCTGATGTCCCTTCTGACTCTGCAATTCTTATTCTTTGATTCTATGAAAAAACAGGTATCCCTGGTATTTCTTCAGAAAAGAGAGCAATAAATAATTTTTCCTTTAAAGAAAAGTATTTTCTTAACAATTGGTTATGGTTATTAAGACATTATTTTTATCTTTATTATTGCCATTCTGTAAAACATTTCAGTCTTTATAGTGAATAATATTATTCTCAGACCCTTCTATAAGAACTACACGTGTTGATTCTCCATTCTTCATAACAATAAAAAAAATTGCAAACTCTATGATTTATATTTGCTTTCCTTATGTGATCATGCAGAATTTCCTTTTATTGTTTGTGATTTGTTTTTGTAAGAGAAAATGTATCATTCTATGGTGACATAGTATTACCTACCTGGCTAGAATGTTTGAATAAAAACTTTAGTAAGAGAAATAAAATATTTTAAAAATAAACTATTTTAGTAGTCCAACAACTAGTTATTGTATAAAAAGAAAAAAAAACTATTCAATTAAAAACAAAACTCACATAATTTTGCCCCACCATTTAAGTTGGAAAACTGTAACAAAAGAAATCCATGCATCCATTTCAAAGAGAAAATAATTTGTACTGAAAACATTTTAAAGCATTTAATAGTTCTGGAGTTTGTTGCTGTTGGTTTGTTGGTTTCGTATAAAGTTCTCAGGTAAATTTTTTGGGGAATTACCAGGAACACCCTCAGTAGTCTAGGCAACAAGAGTGACCAATGATAAATCCCAGAAGCTTTCCCAGCATGATGTATAGCTTCTCTTGAGAACTGGCATCCCACGTCTCTCCCCAGGGGAAAAGAGAGAGTAGCAAACAGTGGGACCTACACTAAAAAGCCACCACCTATAAGTAAGTGTAGGACAGGCTGTGATGAGTTCTCAGAGTGGCTGTATTTTAGATGTGGACTATAACACTGTCAATTCAAATACAAAGGGCATTTATAGTTACACATGCTCAAGGGAAAATGTGTGCTTTAAGATTCTCTTTCTTATTGAAGACACAACGTTAAAAGTTATCCTCAGTCTGGAAGAAAAGTACACACAAGGTCAAAAGATGACAATAAAAGGGAATGCCAGGATGGAGGCATTTATTCAGACAATGGGAGCTAAAGCTCTTTGTCTGGCTGCCCTGCCCTCAGATTGTTTTCTCTATTTCTTTTTTTTTCCACTGAGGCCATCTATAAGTGTCGACAATAGCATTAGTCAGCAAAATAGTCTTTCATATAATTTAGGAAGCAATGAGATTAATAAGCTTAAAATTGCCCGATGATAGTCCACTTACCTAGGAAGATGGGCATTGTCAAAATCATGCACTGAGCTATAGGGCAGATGCAGTTGCTTCAGAAAACAACATTTTTTTTTTGCACATTTTAAAAAACATTCGAAACAGATCTCTTTCACATTGTGAATGCAAATGCACTTAGTGGCTCATTAAAAACTACTGTTATTTGTCCTCTGTGAAGGACTTCCCCCCCCACCCCCACCCTCCCTTTTTTTTATCAAATCAGAAGCAAGAAAGAAGAAATAAACAACCACCAGGGGAAAAAAAAGCAGATGAAGTTCAAAACAAGTGACCTGCATCCTTGCCTCCAGGGACTGTAAAAATGCAACTCTGTTATAAACAAAGAGTCTACTCCTTTGTGGTATATTGTAAATGCAAGGTTTAAAAGAAAATGGTTGTAACAAATAGGTTTTGGGGAAAAGCTAGTTTGATGACTAAATGGTAAGTTTTCTCAAGAACAATTCAACCTTGGTTAGTAATGTTCACTTCACTCAATGAGGGTCATTTTTAAAATTGTGTGAAAGCAGAGATAGGAGGGAGGCAGCTATGTGGCTCAGTGGATGAAGTGCTAGGCAGAATCAGGAAGACCTGAGTTCAAATGTGCTCTCAGAGGAGAGGAGGAGAGGAGGAGGGGAGGAGGAGAGGAGGGGACAAGAGGAGATAATTAGCATTCAAATTGTTTTTTTAAGATTTGCAGCCAAGATTTCTATGAGATTACCAGGAGCAACCTCAATAGTCCAGGCAGCAGGCAATGGTCAACTCTCAGCTGCCATTGTAGCTTAGTGGGCTGTTTAGACAATACCTATCTGGTTAAAATAAATATCTTCATACTACATTAAGGCAATTAATTCAATCATTTTTCTAAGTTCATGAATCTTTATGATTATACTTTTCTTTTGATACATTATCTTTTGCCTTACAATGATCCTGTGTGGTTGGTACTATAATAATTATCATTCTCACTTTGCACATGAAGAAATCAAGGGTCTTAAAAGTTAAGAAGCTAGTAAGTGTCTGAGGGAAGATTCAAATTCTGACTCCAATTCCAACACTCCAACACTCAATCCATTGAATCTTGGGCATCACATGCTAATAACAGTCAGGTAACACATAAATGAGAGGCAGGATAAAACAGCAGATAAAGAAGCATACTTGGAATGAAGACCCAGATCCTTCCTCTAACATGTACTGGTTGTGAGACTCTAAGCAAGTCAGTTAACCACTCAGTGTACCAGGCCAGGAGATTATATATGCTTTGCAAATCTTAAAATGCTATGTAAGTGCTGTATCATTATTATAACTAGTAAAGGTACTAACCTATATTGTTAGAGGGGATTTTATCACTGGGCATTCCTTAGAACAATGAAAACACAGCTCTTCCCCATCCCCCTAAATAGTATGCAATCTATGTAAGATGGATTTTAAAAACCACAGTTGAAATCCTATTTATAAGGAACCGCTATAGGTATTGTGAAGGATGCAATCAACATATAAATGGCTAAAAATAAATATTTAAATAGATGAATGAATGGGTAGACAGAAAATGGATGAATGAATGAATAGAATAGATGGATGGGTGAATGAATGAATGAATGATTATGATACAATCCAACTTCCAGGAGCTGCAATGAAAAGTCACATTCAGTACATATATTTTTTTAAAAGTGCTAAATAAATATTAAATATGCAGAAAGGAGAAATCACTTATAACAGGTGTGATAAAATCAGCTTTCATGAAGAAGTTGGGAATTTAGACTCTGAATAATGGTTAGAATTAGATTCATTAAAGAAGAAACAGGGTATTCCAAGATTAGAAACATATACAAAGTTACAGAGGCGAGATTCGGAAGGTGGGATTTAACTCTGAGGAGAATTGTCTGGAGAGGGCATAGAGTATACACTATGAAGTAGTAGGATAAGATTCAAGAGAGAATCCAAAACTTTATTATAAAGAGACTTGATTTCGATGTTATCTGATAAGTAATGATTTAACATTGAAAGTTTTTGAGCAAGGTGATATTCCAATCTCCTGAAATAGACCATTATAATAAAGAAGTGGGGAACTAGGGGTATTAAATGTTGCATGTGTGGTTCACTGTGCTTAGCTGATTTAACCTGGTGGTATTTCTTTGCTAAAAGGGAGGGTTCAATAGTAGACTGTGGTGAATAATTGATAATAATTGAGTAAACACAATCCAAGCCATAAGATTTATTGGCAAAACGGATGTAATAAATGGATCAGTGGATTCCCCAGTGAGTTCAAAGATCCTGAATACAGAGTGAAACAGATTTTTATGTGTTAAAAACAATTAATCACATAGGACCAATTAATTAAACAAAATACTTACAAACTGCATACAAACCAGTATACAAAATTGGGTAATCTCATTCTAATTAGAATAAAGATTAGGGTCTTTCCAAGATGAGAGGGGCATAGTAAACAGATACAATTAACTGTAATGAGAAAAAGAGCTATCCCAATGACCCCAAGTATCTATTTTCAATCAAAGTAACAAAGAAACAGTAACTGGTCAACCAGTATGGAGCCAGTTTTCAGATAAAACATGGGTCGCTTCAAATGAATAACTGTAAGAAAATTCCTTGCATCAAACTCTGGATCTGCTAGGTTTCTGGTCAGCATAACCTAGATCCTTAGTTAAAGGTCTCAAATCACAGCTAGAAGTGGCACAGGTTCCCAGTCACATAAGGCAAGAGTTAAACAATGCAATAAAGTTTTCTCCCAGTTCCCATAATTGAATAAAGTTTTCTCACAAGACAGAAACTGGACTAGATTCACAACTGAATAGAAAGAAAACCGAGCTAGCTCTAGAGTAGACCAACAAGATAGAGTCAATGTGGATCATAGATGCCACAGATGGAAATTTCTGGAAATGATTATGTGTTTCACAAATAATACAAGGAAGGCCCTGGAGTTTTCAGTCTCCAGCCTCTAACAGATTCACTCTTGATCTGGGCAAAAAGGAAGGACAGGAAGACAGCTTCAGAGGGGTTAATAATCTTACTTTGTTCTAGTTTAGTCTGTTCAAAAGGGCTTCTGATAATGGGAGCACCAACTCCTATAGGATCCCCTGATCACCCTTCTTGCAGGGGCTAATGTGAAAGGGTGCAACTACCTCTGTCTTGATGGGGTCAGTTGAGGCAAGCACAGCTTTATACTCCCCTAAATACCATCAAGCCTCATTGGGGGCTGGTTGAGGCACACGTATCATTACACTATCATATTCCCTTATGGGGTCCCCAGTCACTGATCAGTGCCCACTTGCTTTATGGGGCAACAGACAAAGAAGGCATATTGCAGCAATAACCTCACAGGTTATCTTTAGCAATATTGTCATCCGGTGCAAGTGTAGTAAATATTACATTACGTCACCCTAAATCTCATGGTGCAGTCTATGATTCTAGGAATTACTATCTAGGATCCTTTGGGGCTATTCTGAGAGTTGTTATCTAACACCTGGAAACTAGACATTGCCATGGCCATTGATCCTGAGAAGTTAAACTCTAAAAAGGATAATAAAATATTCTTATTTACACTGGGATATAAAGAGTATAGAACAAACAAAAAATAACAACATGGTAGAAGGATATCCCAGACAAAGAAACTTTTATTAAAAAATATCTTAGGGAGTGAAGAAAATAAAGTTATTAGAGCCTTGACCAGTGTGCTGGAATAATGTTAATAACCTAGGAAGGATTGTAGAGAATGGGAAAAAATGACAGAAGAGTAAAGAATATCAAAATTACTGTTTATTTAAAAAGAAAATGAGTGGATTCTGTAAATTGTAGGCTGTTGTGACTTCAATTACTGGGGAAAAAATTAAAATGTATTATTAAGAGGTTGTTTGAGAGCATTTAGATAGGGAGAGTGGTCACTATGATCCAGCAAGACTCTATCAAGAACAGGTCATGTCAAAGTAATCTAATTTTTGACAGCGTTAATGGATTGGTAGATTGGGAGAATGGTATAAAGCTTTCCCATAATTTCTTTGTTGTGAATATATTCTCTATCTAAGAAGATTCGCAATTTTACAATAATACCTGGAATATAATACCTGGAAATGTGTTAGTGATGGGAATTCCCTTCCCAGGGGAGGAAACTCTCTCTGCTAGTGAATGTCAATCCTGTCTCTGTAACTTAAAGAGTTACATAGCAGTTAATTGACTTGCTCGCAGCACTTCTTTGAGTCCAAGTTTGTTATAATTTCAGAAAATTCTGTTTTGATTGTTATGTTTCTGTTTGATCTTGAAGGTACATAGTTGATAAATTCACATAGTTGTAGTAATTGTGCATCTTGTTTTTCTGATTCTCCTTGTCTTTTCATGAATTCATATGGGTCATCTAATCATCTCTCCTTCTTAGAGGATTATAATATTCCATTACTTTTCTACCTGAAAATATTTAAAAAGTAATTCATGAAATCTGTCAGTCCACGAATGCAGAGTTTTATATATGCTCCTTACTTTTCAATAACTAGCCTTCGCAATTTAGTATAAATTAAAAAACAAGTAAAGAATTTTGTAATCAAGCTTTTATACTAAAGTGATTACCAGAATAAAAAATGAAAAGCAACAAGTAGGACTTTAAGTTGTTATTCAGAAAGAAATCTCATTTGAATGGAAAGATCATGGGAATGAAGTTAGGAGAGTTACATTCTAGTTATTGCTTAGGACAGAAATAGCTATGTGACTGATATTCGGCAAATCACTTAGCTTCTCAATCACTTAGTGTCTCAATTTTATCAACAATAAAATGAAAGAATTAAATCTCCCAGGTTCCATCTAAACCTAAAAGTCGGTGAAAGATACCATATGCAATACTAAGATCATGAGAAAGGATGTTAATTTTGACTAATAGTCCACGTAGCTTTCCCATGTTTTTGAATGTCTCTAAAATATGCAAAACTACAATCTCTAAAGAATTGAAAATGAATATCATCCGGAGGACAAAGAGAATTTAATGAACAGCATAATAATGGAACTAAATTTGGAGCAGGTTATATTTTGCTTTACAAAGTAGGCTGCAACAAACTGCAAACAATTAATTATGAATGAAAATGACAGTAAAGAATATCGAAGAAATGTCTGAGCGAAAAAGATGGGCTAGTCATGTGAAAAGAGTGAGGGACAACCAATGAACAATCTTTATGTTCCTCTTCATGATGTCAAAAAAAAGCAAGAATGGTCTCTATCACATAGTAAGGTGAGCTAAGGTAGGGACATGGAGGAAAACCATATAGAATGGGAAGGACTAGACTAGAGATAGTTGTAATTTGCATCATGGAAAAAAATATTCACATTGTAAGATCGCAAATAATTTGTGTGTTTGGTCCATTCTGTCTCTGCCACCAATGGGTGAGTAGTTTTTTTGTTTTGTTTTTACCATGTATCTCTTTATGATGTTGACCTAATGATCAGAGATGCGTATAACTCCTTTAGCTTCCTTTACCAAACTATTCTGGCTATGTCACCTCATATCTCTTTAATTAGTTTCAAATAAATCTGGGCTTAGCATATTCAATATATTTAGGCCTTTTCTATGCCAGAGAATCACAACCAAGGATATGATTCTTAATCATGTCTATCGAGATTTAAACTCATTCAAACAGACTGTGTCTTTATGATAAAACACTCATTCAACACTAAAAGGATTAGGTTTAAGATTGTTTGGTTCCATACTTCCCTGTTTCCATTTATACTTTTTCTGCTAAAGCAAAATACAACCTTCTCCAAACTCAGATCCATTATTTATGTATTGTTTGAGGTATATGTGTGTGTGTGTGTGTGTGTGTGTGTGTGTGTGTATCTTCATCTATCTATATCTCCAATTTAATATGGTTTAGTGATTCCTACAACTGATTTTTCCCCCATTGATGCTATTTCATATTTTCACCTATTCGATCACACAAAAGCCTAGAGAAATATGTGATTTTTGAATTTACTTAAGGGCATGTGAATGTACTTCCTTCTGCATAATAAAAATGCCTTCCATCTGCAAAATGAAAAGACTGACTCTGGAATCATAAGTGTCAATGCTAGCTTTAGAAGCAATTCCCTTCCATGACTTTTTTGAACTTCATTTTTCTTATCTGTAAAGTTGAAAAAAATTATACACAAAGTTAATTCTTCTTCTAAGACTCTGTGATTCTAAGTTTCCCCCACCTCTACTATAGTTTTACTGTAAACCAGTGGCCGTGTACGATTAGCTACCTTATTTGTGACTATCCAAAAATCCTCAATTTATTTTTAAGGCTTATGTGGACCTTAGAACCAGAGCAGGTATACATAGATGGGATGGGCAGCAATTTATCCTAATATCACCACCATCACCACTACTACTGCTGTTGTTCCTCATCTTTCTGCTATTACTTTCGTGCCTCGTTCATTAAGTCAGAGGAAGTAATGGATAGAAAGCCAAATCTAGAGTCAAGAAGATGTGGGTTTAGTTTCTTCCTCTGAGACCTGTTGACTATATTAACTTGGGGAAGTCTTTTGAACTCTCTAGGCACCTATATACCCTTCTAAAACTCTGAGCTCCATCAGTCAATCAATAAACATTTATTAAGCACAACTATTTGCCAAGTATAGCACTAAACACAAGAAATGCTACATATATACCTATATATGTATGTATTTTATAAGTGATGATAATACATTATATTCCTAAAGAAGCCCATGTTCTAATAACAAAAGCAATATGCAAAATAAGTATGTATGTATAAGATATACATAGTGTGGGGGGCGGAGCCAAGATGGCGGCCGGGAATCAATGAATGGCATGAGCTCCCCACCAAGTCCCTACAAAAACCTATAAAAAATTGGCTCTGAACAATTCTACAACTGCAGAACCCACAAAGTGGCAGAGGGAAGCAGGGCTCCAGCCCAGGACAGCCTGGATGGTCTCTGGGTAAGGTCTGTCCCGCACGGAGCTCCCAGGCCCCACCTGAGGGGAGCGGAGCTGAGCCCAGCGCGCACAGCACAAACAGACCAGATGCAGACCTACCAGACCAGAAGACGAGCAGAGAGTGCCCTAGGATCCTGAATTACTGAGCTGTGGCATCTACCAGACCTCACAACCCACAAAGAGCAAAGACAACAGAGAAGGTTAGTGGGAAAAGCTGCGGGACGAGACGGAGTTTGCGGTTCGGCCACCGCCCCTGGAGCAGTAGAGCTAGGGCAGCTTTAGAACTACAGCTGCAGTTGCTTCTGGCCCCAGGACCACCTGGTGGGAGGAATTAAGTGGCTGATCAGAGCAGGAAGGAAGAGCCTGCTGAAGATTTAAGCCCAATCCAGGTAGGGGTTCTTGGGGAAGGAGGAGTGCTGGTGAGGCAGCGCATCCGCCCAAGCGTGGAACATAGAACTCATTAGTCTACAAGCAGTCATACCCTGCTGAAAAACTCAAGGG
>CM053627.1:59992199-60015315 GCA_028646595.1 Phalanger gymnotis
GGGCAGACTGGGGAACAGGGCAACCAGAGTGTATGCTATCTTGGAGTGGGCGGGGGAGGAAATGGGGAGAAAGTTTGTAATTCAAACGCCTGTGAAAATCAATGCTGAAAACCAAACATATTAAAAATAAAAAAATTAAAATAAAAGATATACATAGTGCAAATGACATAATTTCAGAGGTAAGGATTCTTGTAGAAAATGAGAGTTGATCTTGTTGAATGCAGGCATCAGCGAGACTACCTTACCACATGGGTAGAGTAGGTTGAAACCAGTTGGAGCTAGTCTTATGGTTTCTCAGGAAACTCCCCATTGCTGCATCTGGAGCCCACTGTTTTGACCAGATGTCACCATTCTCTCAGCCTCCCAAAGAAAAAGCCTTTTCTATGGACCTTTGGCTATTTTGCAAAAACAAAAAAAGAAACAAAACTTCTATAACAACTTCAAGAGGCTATGCCTTCTATAAGACTCCCTCCTTAATAAATAATATTTAAACCTTGCCCCTTTTGCTCCTTCCAGGCACTCCATTAATGCTGTATGGTGTCCTGAATTGCCAATCCCTTGGCTTTGTTAGAGACCACTGTTGTTACTTTGGTAGTCCTCATTATTTCCCATTAGAAGTTTGAAAGAAACCAGGGAAGCTAGGAAAGAGAGGTGAGATGGGACAGTCAGTCGATGAAAAATTGCAAAATAGATGCAAATTCTCCTGAGTCAATAATAGCTTTCCTACTCAGACTTCAAATTCTCTAATGCATAAACATCTGGCCCTTAGCCCTTCAGAATCCATGACCCTGAGGAAGTTAACCCACTTATCTTTGAAGGTTCTGCTCTAAGTCCAGGTGCTCTGATGAAAAATTAGTGCAAACTAGCATTCCCAGAGACCTTACTTTAATCCAATTTGGTCATCCAGCTTTCCACCCAGAGAAGCCTGCCATCTGTTTGGGGTTGGAACTTATCCTCTGCCATTCATACCCCAAATCCACCTCTTACTCTGAGCACAGAATCAAACCATTGTTCCCTGGGAAAGGGTGTATCAAGAATCTACTCTCTTTACCAATGAACTCACAAAGCAAAACTTCCTTCTTACGCTGCCACTGCCAATGGAATGAAACTTCCTTTAGGAGTGGGACTGCTTGTTTTCTTTCTGTGTGTTTGTGTATTTCTAGCATTTAACACAGTGTTATTTCATTCATTCTACTACTTCATGTATCATGGAACATTGTGAATCACAGCTATCGGCAGAATTGTCTTAAGATCATGGGTTAATTTATCTGTATCTAGAAGAGACCTCAAAGGCCATCAAGTACAACTCCCTCATTTAACAGAAAAACTTGGAGCTGTGGGTGGTTAAGTGACAGGCCCCATTAAATAGAAGGAAGCTAGAGGACTGCAACTGAGTGTTATCTCAATTTAAAATCTCTCTAAATCCTTAACAATTCCTTACAAACAGTAAATGCTCGTTAAGCTGAGATGATTTGTTTATTTAAGTAGGTTCTTTAAGGATGCTGTCCTCTGTATCCCAAGAGAAAATGAAAGCAAAAGCACAAACAAGAAAATGATAACTGATTCAGAGAGAGGAGGATTTTTCACATTTCAATGTGCTGTAATTTAGAGAGGCTCTTCTTGTCTGACCTTTGTTCTAGCACTGGGGAAAAAAAAAACTTTTAAAGCATAGAAGCACTGGAAAAGACTTTAAAAAGGCTCAAGTAACCTTCTCTTCACCCTAAGAGATTACCAAACCTAACCCAGATCAATCCATTGAGAAAATGATATTCGACATATTCAAAAAAAGGTGGCAAGGGGAGGGAGTATTATCCACCTCCCTTGGTGTCCCATCCACTATCAGGAAGTATCTGACCTGAATTCTGCCTACGAAGGGATTATCCCATTTCTTTTTACTTCCAATTACTATCTATATAACTTTAGAGGAAATGAATTTCTTTACCTATAAAATGGGGACACTTTCACCTACATCAAATACCATAGGAGAGGATGAAATGAGACTGATTAATATCGTAAAGCACTATGTAAATCTAAGTTGCAATCATTTTCCTACTAACTGCTCACCTAGTTTTAGATTTAATTACATGGATTTGTGTTTGACACTAATCAATCATTAAGCTTTTTAAGCAACTATAAATGTTCCAGGCTCTGTGCTAGGTATTAAGGGGGAAAAAAATCTACCTAAATACACACACACACGTGTGTGCATGCATATGTGCGTGTGCATGCACATGTGAGTGTGCATAATGTACATATGCACAAACATATAGACACATGCCCCCATGTGAATGATATACACACACATACTGTCAACCATTACTGAGTTCATACTAAGAAAGATGAAATTAGGCTGCATGTGCAGATTTATTTCTCTCAACGCTTACAGAACATGCATATAGAGATATACATGGGAGCTGAGTGTAGAAAATTAGCCCAAGGAAAGATAGACAAAGGGGATTTCATATCTTCAGAGTAATTCCCCTCATCCTTCTGTCCCTTCCTTGCTCAGGATGCCTGTGTTTCTTCCATCATTAACATGACATGATACAATATAACATAACAAGTGCCGTAGAATACCAAAATAAGAAAAGTCCCATTATTCCTGATAGTGTCTTGGTGAAGGTGTTCTTTCCTTGGCAGAGGAATGCTCCTGGTAGCCTTCATTGAGCCTTGTAGTTGTTGATATAGGAAGGAACATTTTGATTGCACTCAGAGCACAAAGCAAAGCATGCGTGTTATGACAGAGCATGTAAGGCATTATGGTAGGTCAAGCTCAGAGTGGACCAAAATAGCCTTCTTCTGATTGGCCAGCCCAGATTTTAGGATTTTCTCAGGGGGTTCACTACACACACACACACACACACACACACACGCACGCACGCACGCACGCACGCACGCACGCACGCACGCACGCACGCACGTACGCACACACACACGCACGCACGCACGCACACACGCACACACAAACACACAGAGAGAGATACAGATATAGATTTAGAGATAAGTAGATATTTGAGTCCCTGCCCTCAAGTAGCCTACATTTGGAAAAATGTATACCTTGATTTGCTTGAGCCTCCCAATTATCCTAGTAACCAGAAGAACTCCATGAGAACTGGTGGTACTGGCTGAGGAACAATCATTTGTGATGACCTAGAGTAAACCTAGCTGGATGTGAAGAAAATCGGCAACTCTGAAACTAATTAAACTCATACCAACTTTGAAATAGACCCTGAGTCATTTCATGATTTATGGACCTTCAAGAGACATCCCTATCTTCAAAGACTTTATGGGTTTTGGAGACATTTTTTTCCGGGAATCTCCTAAATTTGGTTAAGGGTTTCTTGAAATTATTCTGTTTTTGATACATCTCCTTATGAAGCCTTGAACTATGAATCACTTATCACCAATAATGACTTCTGATTTGTATATCAAAGAGCCACAGCTAATTCCTAACTGCCCCCTGCCCTCCATTAACTCATTCCTTCCAAGCCCAACTTTCCCCCAAATTCCTTACCTTCCTTTGTTCAAAAGATATATAATCTTTTCCCATCCATTAACTGGTGGGCTGTCAGCATAGGCTGGCAGTCCTCTATGTGCATGTTTATTCTTCCTTACTTAGTAAAACCTTTCTTTAATTTCAAGGAGTCATCTTGCTCTGGTTTTCTTCCCTTTTAGGGAAAAGGGGGATTTAAATCTAGAGAGCTGGCCTTTGTGTTCTCTGGTTGTCTTTCCCTTTGGGGTGTTGAATGTGAAAGTTGAAGGAAAAACAACAAGCTAGGTGATAGAAAAATTTATATTACTTATACATTTATTTATTCCCTTTAAACTTAGCAGATACATGCATGCATGTGGGCCAGACTAAGTCTGACTCCCTGAACAAAGAAATGAGGAAGCTTAAATATATTTTTTGGTCCCAACACAACAGCCTGCATTACATCACTTTTATGACTCCCATGTATGTTAATTATGATACAAGACAATGATTTTCCTTAATGGAATAGATTGTAAATACAATAAGTCAGGATAGTTGACAAAGTGTCAATTGAAATTACAACCCAGGATCTCTTTGTTTAATTTGCCATTAGCATTCCATAACATAGCATATGCCCATAAAATATTAAGATAAGGAGATATCACATAATTCAAGATAGTGTCTGGGGCCAAGGCTTTCACCCTTAATGGCCACGGACAGAGGAAGGAATGCACTGAGTGTGTTGACATAAGAAGAGGCATCTCTGAGCTTACTCAGAGAACAAAGAAGATGTTAGGTCCAGACTTTTCTTCTGGTTAATTAGTTCAGGTGCTGAGTCTTATTGAAATTACAAAAATGATATAAAATGGCATAAAATGTTCCACATTTCCTCCTTTTGGTCAAAGACAAACTGAAAGTCTCACCTATAGACCAATTAAGGTACGGAAACACCTCCATCTTCCTCAGAGGTGAAGTTCTAAAAATCCTTATCTAGGTGGATTCAGTTTTTTTTCTTCTTCCTGTGGTTGGATATCCCCAGAGATTGGGCAGTAATTGTAAACTAATTGTAAACAAGCAAAGGGAGCAAGTTTCAAGGGGGATCAGGGTAGGGAGCATAATGGCTAAGGATACCAAAAACATAGGCAAACAGTCTTGGGAATGCAAGGGACTCAGAAAGGGAGCTGTTATTCGTGCTGGTTTGTTTCCAGGCTCTTGGGAAGACTGCCTGATGTCATCCATTCAGGAGCAGGGGCAGTCCTCAGATGTGACAGAAAAGATCAAGGAGTCCATATCCACAAGTTAGCAGCTATAGGGATAGTCAGACCTGACAGGAGCTCCCAGAACACATATGATTTGATAATTGAGAGAAAAACAGCACAACATAAGTCCTTGACTAAAGGCACATAAAAATGCCTCAGTTTCCCAGCCATGCAGGGCTGAGTTTAAACAAATATAATAAAGTTTTTCTCACAATTCACAAAATTGTACAATTAAATTAACTCAAGTACAGACCAAACCACTTAGATGGTTCACAATAGACTGGTATTGAGAGGGGAGAAATTTGCATGTCACATGTTTTACGTTTAAGCATTAGAGAACCAAGAAAACTTAAAGATGAACCACACAAAGTAAAGCAAACATAATATTAACAATGTTGACTAACATTATAAACTTTTAGTCATGCCATGTCTCTTTGATGGCATTTACAAAATAAACCACAAGCCATTCTTAACAAAGCTTTAGACAGGCATGGTATTAACAAAATAATATTCTGGCCCTTGACCTAATTGTCTTCATACCATTAGCAAGAATTAAAGACCCTAACTTACACAGGAACACTAGTTCCAGTCCTACAGTAATCTAAGATGTTCCATAATCAATTATTTTAATAGATTTGTTACTGTACTTACAAAACCTTCTGATTATAGAAATTTGCCACTAAGAGATTAGGGACTTAGAGTAAAGGGATGATATTTTCCCCAGTTTCCTGTCAACTCTAGGCAAAAGTCATGTCAAATTGCAAGCTGCATTGAACCAGGCTGCCGGTTTAAATCATACCTGCAGTTCACACCTGCCTTCCCGGCACAGGGTTTCTGGCATCTTGGGTCAGCCTTCCTTGATATTCACACCTGGAGTTAGACTCAGAAAAAAAAGTCAGTTAACAGTCCCATTAAGTTTTTGAATGGCAAGTTCCAATGATCAGCTAAGATGTGACCATAATTTCGCATTGCTTAAGGAACATCATCAAGACTAATTTTAAATAGCTTGCATGATGTTTGTGATTTAATTCCAGCAATTATTTGCACAATTTGTATTAATACCCAATTTGCTCTTATAGCACTTTGAGACATTTAAGGACCAAATAAACCACAAGCCACTCTTAACAAAGATTTAGACAGGCATCTATGGGATGATGATTCAACCTTATATATATTTTTATATATATATATATATATTTATATTTGTTTATTTATATTTATATATATTTATATATATATTTATATATATATGTATAATATATTTATATTTTTCCTTTGTTGAAATTATTCCCCTTAATATTTAGGAACAATATTATCTTTCATATGACTCTACAAGAGTACCAATTTACCCAATCATTTGATAATTCCCAGGTAATTCTTAATATACTTAGTACACTCACTTAAATTTGGTTCTTTATTTGTAAAACTTCAGAGAATTTCAATTTATGTCTTATTTGCTGTTTCTATCCTTACCTAAATCTTGGACCTGGTATAAGAATCTTTTAAAATATGAAGGTCGATCCAACCATAAATTGAACTCATCTTCGTTTTAAAATTATCAGACAGATACTTTATAAAGGAGATATAATTTCACTTGTACTATTATCTTATACAATTTTCTTGTGCAGAAATCCAAATTTAAGATCTTATTACCAAACTACACTTATTAGCTTGAATTTCCATGACTGATAAATTTTGGAGCCAGTCATACACATCTGTATATAATTCTTAGGGGGATCAATCTGATCCTATTGCCTTTCTCAAAATTTGCTATCCCCCCCCTTTTTTAGACATCTATCACATTACATCTTTGTCTTATTACTTTGTCTAATCATTTCCTCCTTTTGGAGGATGTTATCTCTATATGAAATTTTTATTTGGCTATGAACATAGGTTAAAATTGTAAGCTATTCATTTCCGTATCCTATTCTAATAACTCAGAGATATTCCAATATCCATCTATTACCTAATAGATTTAGCATTGTGTTTACAAAACTTCTTTATAATATAAATTTGCTATAAAAGAAAAGAGGGACAATCTCATGTATCTTAACAGAAGGAAAGAACTTCCTTAGCTCTGTTTGATTCCAGGCATGAGTCATAGCTGATAGCCAATCATATAGTCACTAGATGCTGAAAGCAGGGCTTAGGAGTAATCAGGTGGAGATTTTCCCTTTTCAGAAAGGAAATAGCAGAATTGGGAAATAGAGTCAGGAAGATCCTACTTAGGCCTTGTCCAAGGTTATCTTCAAAACTTTTTCCTAGGCACAGACATCCACCTTTAAAAGTTCTCAGCCTGTAATGCCTGCCATTCTACTACCGGCTCCATGTGACCTATCTCTGTAATCAGAGTTTAAAACAATATTAAATTGTAGTCTCATAACATCTTAAATAGCAAATAAATATCCTTCAGATAGGACTGTCCCAAATTTTACTGAGCTAATGATTATCAAATCAAGCTACATAACTTTTCTGTCTTCTAAAACACTTTGTCACGCTTTCTCTCAACTTACTTAAGCCAATTGGAACTAGTATTCTCTCGGGACAAGAGAGGCTTAGCTAACTCCCATTTGTCCCCAAACCCTCTCATCTGTCTTTTGTATTTCCAATCAAACCTTTATTTGCCTTTCCAAATCTCTCAAACCCATTATTCAGCCTTCCTTTACATTTCAACCATAAGACAAAATAGCTCATAAATTAGTACTTTTTACTGACATAACTGATCTGTACTGGAATCCCATTCCAGCTTCTTAAACAAAACAAAGAGGTTAATGATGGATTCATGTCCCTGCTTACTCATTCTGGAGAAAAGGGACACTTTAGGAATTAAATCTTATGCACATTGATAAGCTCTAACTTTTGCTTAAAATCACAAAAATATTTTTCAAAACATTTCTAGAATTATTTCCCTTCTTTAAAAACAGTTTAAAATTTATCCTGATGTTAAAAGGAATACTCACTGAACTTTTCTGAAGAAAATTATTTAGAAGGTTTTAAAACGAGACACCTCTTTCTTTCTCCTTAAAGCAAATTAACCCTTAAACACTGGAATTCATTAACTAAGTTGGTGGAAAATGTCCTCATTCTCAAATATTACATAGAATTGCTAGATATTGCAAAGTTCCTTAGTTAAAAAGATGTTGTAATGTAGAGGACACTTAGTTTCTATAAGTTTACCCGATTAAATTACCCTTATCCCAATAACAAAGTTTACCAGGACTTTAAAAACTTTCTTCATAGGAATTCCTCTACACAGAAAATTTTACACAAGACGGATGAGAATTCATGGCCAGATGGTTCCAAAAGTCCTTGTTTCAGTTAACAACCTCAATTTCTTAATTAAGTACAATTCCTAATCTAACAACACCTAGATTATAAGAGGGCTTGTTTTTTTCTCTATCAATATAGGTAATGCAATGTTAACCAATTTGCATAGTACAACAAATTTAGAAATATAGGTACACCACAAGCAATTATCATGTATTTAAAACTTGAAACAGAATCTATTAATTAACAATCAAGTGCCTATAACTTAGTTGGATGAGCAAATCAAATCTGAATTCATAATCACTAGTGGTAACATTTTAATTTCTAAGACCCAATACTCTTAGCACTGTAAAAGAAAAGATTATTATCTATAAAATCACATTTTTTCTTCAATATTGCTGATACATCTGTTTGCCAAATTACACAATTTAGAAATGTAACAATGCCCTAAACATAATTATGCATTTAAAACTTGAAACAACCCATTTATCAATTTAGGTGAACGCATTTCTAAATCTCCTTGCACAGAGAATCTTTCACCTCATCATTTGAAACTATAACTTTTAACCACCACATATATTCTCATAATAGAAAAGTTTTCACATGGAAAATCTGTTCTCATGGTAAATATCAGTATTATTAATTATTAACTTGTTATAAGTTCCAAATCATCAAAATTTTATCACATTCCTTTAAAAACCCAATTCACATATATCAAAATCAGATTAAAACTGCCATAATATAATTTCTTACCACACAATGGTCTTCTCAAATTTCACAATCTAAGAGAATTTTAGAAATACAATATAATTTTGAAATACCGAAACAACAAATTTCAGATGACATCAATTGAATTTCCAGATTATCACATATAGAAGAATTTTTGACTTACTACTTTCAGTATTCAAAAACTACTTCAAAAGTTAACAATTACATTAAATTAGAGAGAGATAATAATAATGTTGTGTCTAACATATACCAGATGTTATGTCAAGCATTTTACAATCACTATCATTTTGAGCCCATAACAACCAACCTTATTATTTTCCCTTTACAAATCAGGAAACAGGTCAATCAGAGATTTCTTGAAAGATGCTGTCCAGGTCTTCCTTTTCTTAATGGCTTTCAGATAGTCCAATGATTCTGACATTGTTGCCCTGCAGCTAGTGAAACAGAGATGCTTTCTTTTTGTAATTTCCGGGCTGGCCAACCGGATTTACAAAAAAAAAAAATAGAGCTGAAATGTTTTAGCAGATTCTGGGATTAATCATTAAAAGTTTGGAAACTGATTAGTTGGATTTTTGAGAGAGAACTCCTGAGACTGTAAAATCACTCCAGGAGCTCACTTTTGCTGAAACACCTCCTTCCAGTGCTGATCACTTATCATTCCCCACTCCCTCCCCAGAGTTAAGAGGGAATCTTTTATCTTAGATTTAAGTGCAAAAAGTTTTAAGGAGTGAGCAAAAGGTGAAGTTTACTTGAGTTAACAGTCATTGAGATCTTTCACTCTGTTGTTCTGTCTCTGACCGAGCCAGGGCTGCAGTAAAAGTTAGAGCAGCTAAAACAAATTCTTCTTGTCCCAGACTAGATTATGAGAAGAGAATGAAGGAGAATTGTAGGGAACACTTAAATTACCACTCCCCACCTGGCAAAAGGAGGAGAGGGGCAGAAAATTCACAGACTGGCAGTATCCTGACAGTCCTGTGCTCCTGGGCGCTTTGTAGCCCATCCCTTTTGGCAAAACTTGGAAATGTCACCCAGGTCCTATGCATTCTGCCCACTCTGTCCCCAGCAGCTACAAGACCACCCTAGGCTCAGTAACTTCTGCAGCTGTAGGGGAAGGGCGAGGTAGATGGACTTGGATTGTAGTTAGAATTCCCTAAGCTCTGCCTCCAAGAATCGTCATCACTGAGAAAAGCCTCTGTTCTAGGTAAACTTCATACTTCTCTGTTCCAATTACAAAACTGTAGGTTAAGGAATGAGAAAGAGGAATACACTGTGAGCAGAAGGAAGGGAGAGATAGAATGGGGTACATTATTTCACATGAAGAGGAGCAAAAAACTTATTAGTAGAAGGGAAGATGGGAAGGAGGGTGATGGGCAGAAATTGAACCTTACTCTCATAAGTATTGGCTCAAAGAGGGAATAATTTACATAATTAGTTGAATATAGTAACCTATATTACACAACAGAAAAGTAGAAGATTAAATAAAGGAGTGGGGGAGTCCAGAAGGGAGCCAGATCAGAGGAGGTAGTAGACAGAAGCAAAACACTGTTGAGGAGGGAAAGCGTGAAAGGAGAGAGAGGATAAATAAGAGTAAAAATAGGATGGAGGGAAACATACAGTTAGTAATCATAACTGTGAATGGGATGGCTAATAACAGAGTGGATCAAAAATCCGAAGCCTACAATATGTTGTTTACAAGAAACATACCTGAAGCAGAGAAATATGCCCAGAATAAAGATAAGGGGCTGGAACAGAATTTACTATGCTTCTGTTGAAGTTTAAAAAGCAGGGGTTGGGGCAGCTACATGGCGAAGTGAGTAGAGCACCAGCCCCGGAGTCAGGAGGACCTGAGTTCAAATCCGGCCTCAGACACTTGACACATTTACTAGCTATGTGACCTTGGGCAAGTTACTTAACCCCGACTGCCCTGCCTTTCCCCCTGCAAAAAGAGAAAAAAAAGCAGGGGTAGCAATCCTAATCTCAGGCAAAGCAAAAGCAAAAACAGACCTAATTAAAAGAGATAAGGAAGGAAACCATATAAGGCTTACAAAGGCACCATAGACAATGAAGTAATATCAATCCTATACATATATTCACTAAGTGGCATAGCATCCAAATTCTTAAAAGATAAGTTAAGTGAGTTACAAGTTCATGACCAGACAAGAGATAGAGAGCATTACAAAATGTAAAATACATAGTTTTGATTATATTAAATTAAAAGGCTTTTGTACAAACAAATCTAATTCAACCAAGATCAGAAGGAATCCAGAATGCTAGGAAACAATCAATAGAGCAAGTATCATTTCTCAAATATATAGAGAACTGAAATTATAACAATACAAGCCATTGCCCAATTGATAAATGGTCAAATGATATGAACAAACAGTTTTCAGTTGAAGAAATCAAAGCTATCTCTAGGCATATGAAGAAGCATTCTAAACCATTTTTGATTAGAGAAATGCCAATTAAAATAACTCCAAGGTACCACTTAATACCTATCAAATTGGCTGATATTACAGAAAAAGAAAATGATCAATGTTTGAAAGAATGTGGGGAAACTGGGATACTAATGCATTGTTGGCAGAGTTGTGAACTGATCCAACCATTCTAGAGTGCAATTTGGTACTATGCCCAAAGGGCAACCAAACTGTGCACACCCTTTTTTCCAGCAGTACTACTATGTCTGTATCCCAAAGAGATCATAAAAAATGGGAAAAGAGCCTACATATTCAAATATATATACATATATGTATATATATATATATACATCTATGTGCATATATACATACATACTGGAAATTGAAAGGATGCCCTTCAACTGGGGAATGGCTGAACAAGCTGTGGTATATGAATGTAATGGAATAGTATTGTGTAATAAGAAATGATGAACTGGCAGATTTCAGAAAAAATCCTGGAAAGACTTACATGAACTTATGCAAAGTGAAATGAGCAGAACCAGGAAAACATTGTACACAGTACCAGCAACATTGCATGATGATCAGCTATGAATGACTCAGCTCTTTTCAGCGGCACAGTGATCCAAGACAAGTAAAAAAGACTCAGGAAGGAAAATTCAATCCATATCCAGATAAAGTACTGATGGACTCTGAATGCAAGTGGAATCATACTATTTTCACTTAATTTATTCTTTTTCACATTTTTTTCTTTTGGTCAGTTTCTTCTTTCACAACTATGACTATTATGGAAATATGTCCTACATGATATCACATGTATAACATTAAATTGCTTACCATTTTAAGAAGAAGGGAGGAGTTGGAGGAAGAAAAATTTAGAACTCAAAATCTTATAAAAATGAATCTTAAAAATTATCTTGACAAGCAACTGGGAAAAAATTTTTAAAACTAGTAAAAAGAGAGTGTCTGTCTCAGTTAACACATTCCATAAATTCTTTTATTCAGATACTCTGAGAAACAAAGAATCTCTCTATTGCTAAGGACTTCAAAAGCTGTACATCTGGCCCAATCCATACTTGAAAATAAATTGCCTGTATAAAAGTACAGCCAACATGATCAGTCTGCCTTTGCTTGAACATCTCCACTGAGGGGCAACCCAAAGCCTCTGGAGGAAGCCAATTCTACCCTTCGACAGCTTTAATTATTAGAAAGTTTTTCCTTAGATTGAGCCTAAATTTGCCTCTGAAGTTTCCAACTATTTATCTTAGCTTTCCCCCCTGGGGCCAGTTAAAACAAGCCTGATGGCAATAGAGACAGTCTACCTACGGTTCCTGAAAACCTTGAGTAGGAATAGATAAAACAGGCCTAGTATTAACAAAGTGGGTTCAAAGCATTTATCTACACATTATTTCACTTCTTCCAAGGTCTTTCAAAGATTTTTCACATTTATTCTAAGATCTCTTGATTGATTGAGACATACTCTTACCTAGCTAAAGTAGAAGAATTAAAGAGAGGAGAAAAAGTGTTTATCCTGATGATCATTAATATCATTCAATAGCATTTTTGTAACTTTCAATAAGGGCCAGAGCCTGAACTGATTAACCGGCTGAATCTAAGCTTCTTTGTTCCCTGAGTAAACTTAGAAAATACCTGTTCCTATCTCAACAAGGCTAGATCAGTCTCACTTAAGGGCATTCTTTCCTCTGCCTGTGGCCATTAAGGATGAGACCTTAATCCCAGACATTATCCTGAATAATGTGACTTTTTCTTATCTTAGTATTTTATGGGCATATACTGTGTTATGGAATGCTGTTGGTAAATTAAACACAGAGAACCTGGGTTGTAATTTCAATTGACAATTTGTCAACTCTTATCTTATTGTAACTATTCCATTAAGGAAAATCCTTTTCTTGTATCAAGGTTAAACATACTTGGGGATCATAATAGTGAAGTAACACAGGCTTGCTGAGTTGGGACTAAAATAACGTATTTAAGCCTTCTCATTTCTTTGTTCAGGCAGTCGGACTTTGTCTGGCTTCATACATGTATGTATCCGCTATAGCTTTAAGGGAATAAACAATATGAATTTACATATCACCTAGTTGTTTGCCTCCTTTGACCAAACTTCCAGGTTGACAATCTCCATCCTTAACACATAATTATAGCGTTGGGTCTAGAGTAAATACTTGGGTTTAAATCTATTTCTCATACTTACAGTGTGACCCAGGGCAAGTCATTAGTCTTCTCTTTCTTCTGTTCCTAAGGGATATTTTTAAGTTAACCTGATGGCTAACAACAAAGATCAGAAATGATTCAATAAAAAATGATGCTTCACATTTACATGGCCTTCTAGATAGGTATAAAAGTAAATGAATGATCTTTGAGTTTAAAGCTCTTTCATAGGACCTGGGGGGCGGGGATAGGGGTAGCAGGTGATACCACTAGGATTTCTTTTATTTGATGGTGTGTGTAGGAAGAATGGCATGGTGGAAAGAATGCTTGATCCCATGGAGGAAATGTGTGATGTGAGTTTGAAAGAAACACCTTCTCTCCAGAAAAAAAAAATAAACCTTAGAGGCCAAGGAAAGGGAGTTACAGGGTTGTATCAATAGAGAGACTGGTAGTCTGTATTTCATTTAACAACAGATAAACCCACTGAGCCCTTCTGGAAGAAGGCCACTACTATCTTGGAACCCTCCAAAATTCAGATGGGATTAACCAGAGAAAATCGTCTATACCAGAATAAAACTGATCTTTGACAATTTCTGAGACACTAAATTTAACAAATTACAATCTCAAATTTAAGATATTGTCCCCTCAAAAATAATCTGACATCCTTTGTCTATTACTCAAATTACTCCAAAGAAGGGAAGTAACTATTCGCCCACGAGGCTTCTTTCGCCACTTGGAACACTGATTTAAGACTGCGTAAAACCCTACATTGGTGTGTATCTCCCTCAGTTATGTAGGAGGTGCCAGTCACCTTGTAATTGCCCATCAGCTGTTGCTAATCAAACTTTTTTTTTCTTGTACCTTTGCTTCTTGATTTACTGACCTCCAGTCAAACAGACCAAGGTGAGAGGAATTACTCTTCTAGTGTACAATAGGATCTCTGGGGGGAGAAATTCCCCTATGATCTTGAATCAGATGATCTGGGTTCAAATTGTGAATCTGTCACTTACTACCTGACCTAATCATATACACTTATAAAATCTAGGGTTCTTTATCTTTAAAATGAAGGGTTTGCCTTTAAAGACCAAGAAGGCCCCCTTTCAGCTCTTCACCTAAGAGCTTTAGGACACTTTAAAAAGAAGTCCACAATGTTCTTTTGTGTTTGGGTAAGGTTTATTCTAGTGAGCAGGTTTGCATTGTAGTCTGAATAATAGACTCTTGCTGATTTATCCCACTGTTTCAACCATCCCCTTCCTATTTAAAGGAAGAAGTGTTGTTATTGTTAAGGTTGTGTAAACACTTGAATTTTAAACCTTGTTTTCATAGCCAGAGCCTCAGGAATACTTAACTTTGGAACCTGTCAACTGCAAATACAGCAACTGCTTTGCATACCAAAATCACTATGCATGCAGTACCAAAATACCCTCTTAAATTGTCTCAGGTTGTACATATTTACACACTAAATCTCCACAGTTCCAGAAGAACTGTTAAAATGTAGTGAATGAATAATGCATTCTTAAATCATATTCTGTTGTACGAACAGTGGTGTCCACCAAAAACTCAGTGCTCTAATCCTGGGCATTACGTCAAATTGAGGAAAGTTCTATTTAAACCTTGTGTCTCTCTGTTCTTGGGCTACCTCTGGAAAAAATTATCTCAAATAAGATACAAAGTTATAAAAACAAAGATTAAATTTGCATGGGGAGGTGGCAGTGGATAGAGCACAAGCTGGGGAGTCAGGAAGACTCAAGTTCAAATTCAGCCTCAGACACTTTCTGGTTGATCTTAGGCAAGTCATTTAATCTCCATTTGCCTCCATTTATTCATCTGTAAAATGGGGATAATCAACGGCAACTATCTCCTAGGGTTGTTGTGAGCAACAATTGAGATAATATTTGTAAAGCACTTAGCACCGTGCCTGGCACATAGTAGGTACTATAAAAATGTTAGCTAATATTATCTTTGTTGTTATTATTACCTTACATGAATATATGGTAGACCTATGATTTCATCAGAATAAGGATCTCTAAATGTGGGGGCTCCCTGTACCAATGGCAATCAAAAACCTTTCTATCACTTAACAAATATCATCTAGGCCTAGGGAGTTGCTTGAGAAGCAGAAGACTAATGGCTTGCCCTGGGGCTCCCTGTACATGTGAGAAATAAGATTTAAATCCAAGTCTTCCCTATTCTGAACCTAATGCTATACCTATATGTTCAGGGGGGAGATAAATGTTTGTTTTTGTTTTCCTCTCACTTTAATTTTTACAACTTAACTAGATAAGCGCATATATCAATCAATCAAGAGATCTTGGATTAAGTATGAAAAATCTTTGAAAGTCCTTGGATGGCCTCACACCATGTCACCAGGCCCTGGTTCTTGCTTCAACAATGTTTGGACAGAACAGATCTGGGGTCCCCCAGCTCCCTAGCTCTTGAGCTTCACCTTTCTGCAGCCTGCCAGCCCCTGGGACCAGCCAGCCGCCTGCCTGTGGCACCTTCGCCCTCCCTTACCCCGCCCCACGCCTCTGGGACTGCCCCCCATCCCTTCCCAGCCTCTGGGAACAGCCACCTTCTCCCTTCGCAGTCGGTGCTAAGACCACTAGCTCCCAGATCTGCCAAAACTTCTCGGAGGCCTAGGCTGCTGTCAACTGCCTGGCCAACCTGAACCTGCAGGCCCCCTACTCCTACCTGTCCCTGGGTTTCTATTTCGCGTTTTTTCGCCATGAGCTGGCAAAGGACCAAGCTGAGCTCCTTATGCGGCTCCAGAACCAGCGCGGGGGCGTGTCCTCCTCCAGGCTGTGCAGAAACCTGCCCAAGGCGAATGGGGCCACAGCTTCATGCAGGCTGCCCTGAACCTGAAGAAGGACCTGAACCAGGCCCTCCTGAAGCTGAATGCCCTGGGCTCACACCAAGGGGATCCACACCTCTGCAACTTTCTGGAGAACCACTAGCTGAGCAGGGAGGTGAAGCTGTTTAAGCAAGTGAGCGACCACCTGACCACTTCCAGGCAGATTTCACATTGGGTGAGTCCCTGTTTGAGAAGCGTGACCTGGAGGAGCAGCCCAGGGCAAGCAACCTGAAGGCAGAACCAAGAACATACACAATAAAGCCAGATGCTCACCCCGAAAAAAAAAAAAGAAAGCTCATGGATGAAGTGAAATAACGTGTAGATTAATGCTTTAAACCCAATTTGTTAGTACCAAGCCGGTTATATCTGTTCCCACTCAGGGTTTTCAATAATCCTGGGTTCAGTGTCTCTCTTCTTTGTCATTAGTTCAAACTCCCCCCAGTTTTGTCTCCCATTTTAGGGGCTTAGTGGGTTGCTCATACAAAGGAATGTTAAATTCACAGATACAGCAAGAATAAATGTACACATGTTTCTCCCAATATACCAGGGGCAAAATCACCACTTAATCCTAGGGAGTGGACTAGCCATTTCTGTAATTTAGGGGCTTAAGCTGAACCTCATGGCCTTTGATTTGTCTCTTGACTGACCCCATAAGCAGAGTCAGTAGAAGTGGGAAAGCTACAGTATTTCAATCCTGCTATTTATTTGTTCATTCATCTTCCCATCATGCAAAAGTTTCAATGGCAATTTGGCTAGTAAATTCTCAACCTTCCTGATATCAGGAGGTCCAGAAGGTTACTATTCTAGGTGGGGAGAAGAATTCAGTAGAAGAATAACGCTCAGGTATCTTAAAGTAAATTAGTGTTGGCATTTGTAATTTGCCTCCAAGATTCTTGATGAATTTGGGGCTGGGGGTGGGGCATCTGGAGAAAGACTGCTGATCAGAGAGAGTGTGTGCTTAGATACTTTTAACAGTAAGGCAATAAAAACAACATCAAGATAATCGTTGTGTGGGACAGAGACCACTACTCAAAAAAATCAAGACAAAGACTTAGAAACCTTGAAAGCAGAAAGGAGTTGATTGCTTTTTCCGAGAAAGGGTACAGCCCCCCGCCTCGCACTAAAGACGCCGGCCAGGGCGTATGAGTTGGGAGCCACATCCTGGGCTTTTTATCCCTAGCGAGAGGGCCCCCCCACCCCATTCATCCCATTGGCTGGGCTACAGGGTGCACAATCTGTTTGAGGAAATCTACTCAGCAAAGGGGTTTTGCTGCTTGCTTGCCATATAAGGAAATAGAGTATACACAGAATTCTGCCCAGAGACAAGGAATGAAGGAGTCTTTCGATGTTTTGTTTCTACTATGTGCTCAAAAACAGGGTCCAGGTGTGTGAGGGAGGGTGAGGTATGATACAGGATGCACTGAAAAACATGTTTTCGCAAAGTTAGTTAGCTGCAGGTGTTGTAGAGAGTACATTTTAATAGTTAGAGAGGACACAAGAAATTATTCACCCTTTGAGGAGGCTTCACTTTCTGTGAGGTCATCTCTCATGTTGTGAATATGTCTATGTAGTTATGTATTGCAAGGTATGAGAGACTCTCCATAAAGAAGTTAAAAGAAGTATAACATTTATTCAGACACCAGAGAACCATATCCCACAAGCCATTTATCCAGTCTATCACAGCAGTAAAACATTCCACACACAATATCACAACCCAGACCCTCGCCATCCCAAAACCTCTCCGATCCCCTGCTGTTTTGTCTTCCGCAAAACAAAGTCACAGTACACCTACATCAGCGTGTTTATTTCTAACAATCACAAGGGCTGCCATTAGCAGCCATTAGTGGCCATAACTGATCTCCTCTCTCTCTCTCTCTCTCTCTCTCTCTCTCTGCATTTCCTGTGACATAACTTCCTTTTCCTGTCAGGAAGTTCCTCCTGCCACATGTAACTTAGGCTTTCTGTGATGTAAGCGGGTTACATGGCCTATTAACGGGTGGGAAAGATCTTCAAATCTAAATTGCTACTACAATATTTAACCTTCGAGCCCATTGACAACAGAAGCTTTCAGCTTCTTGTTACGTGCTGTTTTTTGTTTACTCTCGCTCTGATTCCTCCTGCTTGTGCTTTCCTGCCCTGGATGCCATTGAACTTTTTACTGTATAGCCTTTTCCAGATTCCTCACATTCCCCTTTTTCTCTTGAGAATGGAAGGAAAGAAAAGCGAAGGGAGGGAAAGAGTTATAGTCCTCCCTGGGCAGCATTTCCCCTTCCTGGGAGAACTTTACTTCCTGGTCCCATACAAAGACTTTTACTTCCTGTGGGATTTTGCATGGTGCTACTCTGCACGGTGCTAATTTGTGGAATCTATTTGTTATCATTTCTTCCACTGAGCAGGACGGCTGCCTTCTGGGAAAGCAGGATACGCTAATCACTCCGCACCCTGTCTTTTCATCCCCATGGTCGTACCCCAAGTGATGTGTTAATCTTGTGCAGAAGAAATCTAAATTGTGTCTTGCTGCTACCACGCTGTCAATGGAGGGAAAATAGGGGCTCCTGGGAGATACAGAAAACAACTTCCTTCCTGCTTGCTTCCTGTGCAGGAAGCTCATGTAGCTAACTGTCCCAAACTGATATCGCACTCACGCTGGGCTAAGGAAAACAACAGATTCAGGCAGAGGTGTTAAGTTGAGCTACTATTTGACTCTCCTCACTTCTGATAGTTTCTTTGACTAACACTACTGATCAACTTATAGATCACCTGGTTTATGGTGCATTCAGGGAAGACTATTATCTCTGGTGTGAGGGCTGCTTTTGACCTTTGGCCTCCACCTGATCCACCCAACTCTTCCCTGTGGCTCCACAAAGTTGTACCATGTAGAGCAGCCACACATTGGTAAACCATTGCAGCAGACTGACTGAACAGTTTGAGGGTAACCGAGGTGTCCCAAAGCCTTTGTTGAGTTGGGGGTGTCTACCCCAAGAATATAAAAGACTTTCCCTGATGAAATAGGTGAATGAGAACAATTAGTTCCAATGGCCATGTAGGCAGCTGAAGCAAGTGCTGTGGTGTGCTTAGAGACTGATTAGATATTGAAGAAATCAGGGTCATCCACTGAAGTCTTTTTTACTTTGTCTTGCCCCTGGACTCCAATGACTTTGTAAGACAGAGTGAGGCCAATGACTAAGTGCCAATCAAATGATATCACCATATCATTTTTACCTATCTCAAAGTCCTGTGGTGACAGGCAAGTGGTGAAGCAGCAGGTATGGATAGTTATAACCCTTCATACAGGTGGCCCAGGCCATAGGGCCAGCTCACTGGAAACAGCAGTAGCATTCATCAGCTCCATGGGTGTCTGGGTGTCTGAGTAGCCTTTTAAGGACTGTACTGTTCACCTCTTGGCATGAGGAAGGGTCTAAAAGAACTACTGTAAAAATTGTCTGCTTTACCCAACCCTGGCATGTGTACCATGACAGGTGGGAATCCCAATTTCAGGTTGAAACAAACACAAACACATTTGTACACACAAAATGTACAAAAAAATTTCTGCAAAGATTAATCCACTCACCACTGCTACATAGAATGGGTGCATGCTTATAGACAATGTGAAATCCAATAGAACTGAAAGACAAACAGCTCTTGTTGCAAGATAACTCAGCGGATATCACATCCAAATAGCAGCCTTGAGTGAAACAGAGCTGACAAATGAAGGCCAGCTTAACAAAGTTGGAGCTGGATAGACATTTTTCTGGAGTGGCTGCAGTAAAGTGAAGCACCTTGAAGCTAGGATAGGTTTTGTAATCAAAATTAATCTAGTCAACAAGCTTGTGTGCCTACCAAAGGGAATGAATGACAAGATCATAAAAAGGCAATTGCCACTTGCTGGAAAACACCAAGTAACCATCATCAGTGTGCATGCTTCCACCATGAAGAACCTGATGAGGTCAAAGAAGAATTTTATGAAGATCTGGAGACTCTCATCATCAGTGTGCCAAAAGATGATAAGCTTATAATTCTGGGTGACTTTAATGCAAGAGTAGATACAGACTACCAAATATGGCAAAGAGTCCTTGGGAGAAATGGAATTAGAAACAGTAATAGCAATGGTCATTTACTACTGAAGACTTGTGCATCTTATGACTTTTTCATCTCCAACACCGTCTTCCATTTACTTAAATGCAATAAAACTTCATGGATGTACTCTTGCAGCAAACACTGGCATCTAATAGACTATGTGATTATAAGGAGAAGAGACACGATGTGAGAATAGAGAATAGAATAAGGAAGAGGATGTGAGAATAAAGATGATGTGTGGTGCAGAATGTTGGACTTATCATAGACTTATCCTCTCTAAGCTAAATAATCGCATTCAACAGAAGTGTTGGCCCCAAGACAAGAAGACTACCAGAAGACTTAATGTTAACTGATTAGTGTTTCTTGGAGTAGGTGCAGTTCATTACTAGCTTGGAGGGAAAGCTGAGTCAGCACTTGGTTGGCAATGGTAGAGCAGAAAAAGGAGTTAAAAGCTTTCAGAGATTTGGTGTATAGCACTGTATTTACTCATCTGGTTCAGGACACTTGAAAACATCAAGACTGGTTTGACAAAAATTATGAGGAAATTCAGAAGCCATTAAACGAAAAAATGAGAAGTCCACAGGGTTTACGAGCAGGATAGTTTATACACCTCTAAGAAGGAAATGTTTAATTCCATCAAAAGAATAAAGCAAGAGAAGCTCAGAGAGATGAAAGATTCTTGGCTCAGCAAGAAGGCAGATAAAATTCAGTTTTACACTGATAGTAACAATCCAGAGCACTTTCATGATGCCCTCACGGCTGTTTGTTGGCCAAAGACTTGTGGTGCTGATGGAGCCTCATTGATTAATGATGAAGACATGATCCTGGAGAGATGGGCTGATTACTTCCATATTGTTATCAACAGACCATCACAAATAATGCTAAAGCCGTAGATCATATTCTTCAGGTTAGTGCCAATCCTTCTCTAGCTGAATTTTCAACTGAAGAAGAGGTTTTGAATGATATTCAATTCTCTCATGTGACAAAGCACCTGGTACTGACCCTGTTACAGCGGGATTTACAAGGAAGGGGACCCACTGCGCATACAAAAGCTGACTGAAATTTTCCAGCTTAGATGGCAAGAGTAGGGTTTCCCTCAATAATTCAAGGATGCCTCCATTGTCTATCTTTATAAAGGTAAAAGAAATAGATTGTCCTGTGACAATCACAGTGGGGAGGTGTCTCTCTCTTAGTCATTTCTGACAGGATTTTTGCTAGACTCCTCCTTAATAGGCTGATCTTTCATCTGGAAGATGGTCCTCTACTTGACAGCCAATGTGACTTCAGAAAGGGACAAGGAACAGTCAATATGGTATTTGGTACCCAAAACTCCAGGAGAAATACCAGGAGCAGAACAGAGGTCTGTATACAACATTTGTTGATTTGACCAAGGCTCATAATGCTGTCAGTCATGACGGCTTATGGAAAATTATGTCAAAATTTGTTTGCCTAGAGAAGCTCAACACTATTAGACATCAATTTCATGACACAACATCTGCCCAGGTTCTGGAAAATGAATGATGTTGTTACACTTTCCTAGTCCCAGTGGAAGAAAGGAAGGCTGTGAGCTTGCTCCTATGCTTTTTAACATGAGGTTTTTAGCCATGTTGTTGTAGCCATGTTGTCAGATGCCTTCAGTGAGGATGAGCAGAGCATCAAGGTTAACTACTGCACTAATGGAAAATTATTTAACTTGAAAAGGTTACAAGCCAAGACTAAAGTGGAGGGAGAGTTTGTGGACAACTTTTTTTTTATATTTGCAAATGATTGTGCACTCAATGCAGTCTCTGAAGCTGAGATGCAACAAAATATGGATCGATTCTCTGCTATTTGTGCTAATTTTGGCCTAACAATTAACATCAAGAAAACACAAGTTCTCTACTAGCTGGCACCACATCATCCATAGGTAGAACCATTGGCTACAGCAAATAGAGAAATTATTGAATACTGCACATAAGTTCACTTACTTTGGCAGCATAATTTCCAGGGTTGTACACATTGATAATGAGGTTGATGCATACATTGTTAGAGCTAGCTAAGTGGTTGAGAGGCTCAGAAGGAAAGTATGTGTAGTGCCAATGTGATATCCACAGCTGCTTCAGCTGCTATGAGTATGCCAGCATAATTCTGAATCACAAAATGTAACGGACTCTCTTCATGGAAGACAGAACCAAAACATTTATTCCAACACCAGAAAGCCAAATCCATCAGAGTCATCAAGAAATTTATACACATTACCAATGCATGGGGCACTGCCATCACCAAGCCTTCCCTCCATTAAAGCCTATCCACAAGCCAACTCCCTTAAGCAAAATCACTGCCTCTCTCACTCATGCTAGTTCCTCTACCAGCTATGTCTTTCGAACTCTGACTGCTCTGTCTCACTTCCTGCTCCACCCCTTCCTGCTCCACCCTTCCGGCAAGGTCCTCCCAGCACAGGCTCATGTGACTCAGAGACTTCCATGTGACTCAGTCAGGTCACATGGGCCTACTAATGGATGAGAAAGATCTTCCCATTTTTTTTTGTTTTTCATTCTATCTCTATATTCCTGTAGCTTTGCACATAGTAAATATTTAACAAACACTTGTTGAATTCAATTGAATATCTCCCATGATGACAATTCTTCCTTGAAGAGAGGTCCTTTGTTTTTTGGAAAGAGCCCAAAGTCTTCATGGCCAAATCTTTTCATGCTTCTCTTGATTCTTGTGTTTGAAAGTCAAATTTTCTATTCAGCTCAGTCTTTTCACTGAGAAAGCTTGAAAGTCCTCTATTTTTTGAAAATCCATATTTTGCCTTGGAGCATGATACTCAGTTTTGCTCAGTAGGTGATTCTTGGTTTTAATCCTAGCTCCATTGACCTCCGGAATGTCATATTCC
>CM053627.1:60015415-60050982 GCA_028646595.1 Phalanger gymnotis
ATTCTTTCAATTTCTATTTTGCCCTCTGGCTCTAGAATATCAAGGCAGTTCTCCTTGATAATTTCTTGAAAGATGATCTCTAGGCTCTTTTTTTGATCATGGCTTTCAGGTAGTCCAGTAATTTTTAAATTCTCTCTCCTGGATCTATTTTCCAGGTCAGTGGTTTTTCCAATGAGATATTTCACATTGTCTTCCACTTTTTCATTCCTTTGGTTTGATTTGATAATATCTTGATTTCTCATCAAGTCACTGGCTTCCACTTGCTCCAATCTAATTTTTAAGCTAGTATTTTCTTCAGTGGTCTTTTGGACCTTCTTTTCCATTTGGCTAATTCTGCCTTTCAAGGCATTCTTCTCCTCATTGGCTTTTTGGAGCTCTTTTGCCATTTGAGTTAGTCTATTTTTTAAGGTATTGTTTTCTTCAATTTTTTTTTCATGGTTTACTCACATCATTCTCATTTTTCTTCCCAGTTTTTCTTCTGCTTCTCTAACTTGCTTTTCCAACTCCTTTTTGAGCTCTTCCATGACCTGAGACCAGTTCATGTTTTTCTTGGAGGCTTTTGTTGTAGGCTCTTTGACTTTATTGACTTCTTGCTGAATGTTTTGGTCTTCTTTGTCACCAAAGAAAGATTCCAAGGTCTGAGACTGAATCTGAGTGTGTTTTCACTGCCTGGCCATATTCCCAGCAAACTTACTTGACTTTTGAGATTTTCAGCAGGGTATGACTACTTGTAGTGTAAAGAGTACTTTGTTCTAAGTTTGAGGGGATGCGCTGTTGATTTCAGAGCATTTTCTATACACCAGCTCTGCCACACCAGCACTCCTCCTTCCTCAAGAACCCCGAACCCAGATCTGATGAAAATCTTAAGCAGGCTCTGCACTCCTGCTCTGATCTGCCACTTAATTCCTCCCACCAGGTGGCCCTGGGACAGAAGTAACTGCAGCTGTAGTTCTGTAGCTGCACCTCACCCCCACCCCACGCTGCCCCCAGGGCAGTGGCCGAACTGCAAACTCTTTTCACTCTGTCTCCCGCAGCTTTTCCCACTAACCTTCTCTGTTGTCTTTGGTGTTTGTGGGTTGAGAAGTCTGGCAACTGCCACAGCTCACTGATTCAGGGTGCTAGGGCTTGTTCTGCCTGGCTCCTGGTCTGGTTGGTCCTGCCGCCACTGGCACTGGGCTCCACTCCCCTCTGCTCTGTGCATGACAGACCTCATCCAGTGACCATCCAGGCTGTCCTGGGCTGGATCCCTGCTTCCCTCTGCTATTTTGTGGGTTCTGCAGTTCTAGAATTTGTTCAGAGCCATTTTTATAGATTTTAGGAGGGACCTGGCAGGGAGCTCACACAAGTCCCTGCTTTCCAGCTGCCATTTTAGCCCCGCCCCTGATCTTCCCATTTTCATTAACATCACAGCATGGGAGAGAAGAGGTATTAGGCTGTCTACCAAACTGAAGTTCTACAGAGCCATTGTGCTTACCACATTGTTTTATTCCCGTGAAACCTGGACAGACTGCCACCATCATGCCAGGAAACTTAATCTCTTCCATTTATATTGTCTTAGAAAGATATGAAGATTACCTGGCAAAGTATAATACCAGACAGTGAGGTTCTTTCTCAAGCTAAACTGCCTAGAATTCAAACTCCATCACAGAGAGAGCAACTCTCATGGGCTCACCATGTTGTTTGAATGTCAAATGTACATTTGCCTAAAAGCCTACTTTAAGAAGAACACACACAAGGCAAGCACTCACATGGGTATCGGAAGGAATGATATAAGGACACTCTCAAGGTCTCTCTGAAGAACTCCAATATAGTGATATCATTTTGGTCCTTTTTGAGAATGAAGCATAACAACCATGTGAAAATCCCACTTTGAAGACTACTGGCATAGTGTGCTCACAAAGAAACTTAGAAAATGAATGTAGTTAGCCAAATATTAGTGCGGGTTGGAAGAGCATCACATAAAATATGTAGAGAAGGTAACAGTAACATTTTCACTTATATTTCCAAGATAAATGTAAACAGAATTTTAGAATATCAGAATTGAAAGGGAACTCATTTATTATAGTCTATGCTGTTACCTAAAAAAAAAAAAGTCTTTGGCCACTCTCAAGAAGTAGTCATTCAACCGTCGCATAAGACTCTATGATAAAATGTACCTCCTCAAAAGGAACCCATTCCAATTCTGTACAACTCTAATTCGGAGATTTTTATTCTCTCCTGACATCAAGCTTAAACTTACCTCTTAGCAACTTTTATCCATAGCTCTTCTCAATCTAAACCAATCTATCAATCATTCAATCAATAACCATTTATTCATTAACTACTATGTGTCAGGGACTAGGGAGAGAATAGCAAATATGAAACAATCTCTGCCCTCTAGCAGCTGACATTTAACTGTGGAAGACATTTAACTGTGTCTACACACACACACACATATGTATGCATATATACGTATATGTATGTGTGTGTATATATGTATGTATATATATATATATATAAATGCAAGATAATTTGAGATAAGCATTAATAGCTGTAGGAATGAAGAAAAGCTTCAGGAAGAAGGTGGTGCTTGAATTGATTCTTGAGGGAGACTAAAGATTCAAAGAAATAGAGCTAAAGAGGGGGTACATTCCTGGTATGAGGGCAGCCAGTTCAAAGGCTCAGAGATGAGACGAAAAACAAGATGGATAGTAGATAGATAGATAGATAGATAGATAGATAGATAGATAGATAGATAGATAGATAATTGTGATACTATGCTATTTATTAATAGTTTATTAAGTGCCAGTCATTGTACTAAGGGCTGAGAATACAAATACAATTAAAAAATGAGATAGTCCCTGCCCTCATGAAGCTTACACTCCAGAGGGAAAAATACGAAACATAAAAGGGAGCTAAAAAGGGAGTGGAAATGGAGGAGAAGGTGGGGGTCTGATCCACAAAGTGTGGAGAGTCATAACTCAAATGGATTTGTATTTGTCGTTGTTCATCCTTCCTTTTCCAGGAGGACCAATGACATCATGGGATAATGTCTGACTTGCACATGAATTTAATTTAAATGAGGCAGAGTTGCACAATGGTTTGTAGTGACCATAGTTGGAGTGGGTACATCCTCAAATTTATGTTTCAGGATGAACTCACCATCAGAGTAAGAAATTGTAGAGGTGAAAATGTTTCCAGAGTGATAAAGGCTGCTAAGACAGAGCTCCAGAAGGATTCCCAGGGTCAAAGATTGAATTGGATTTGTAGTAAAGATTTCTGGAGTATGAAACTTTCATTATCATCATAAGTTCAGGATAAGTTCACCAGGAATAGGAGCTCCAGGGGCTAAACTGTCTCCTATTTTCCTGAGGCAGGGGAAAGGTAAGGGTATTTGAGGGAAGGTAAAGAAAAAATAAAAAGAGCTATTTTAATCTTCCTTCCCTGGACAGCTAGGTGGCACAGTGGATAGAGCATTAGCCCTAGAGTCAAGCCAAGTTGAGTTCAAATCCAGCTCCAGAATTTACTAATTATATGATCCTGGGCAAATCACTTAATCTTGTTTACTTCAGTTCCTCCTCTGTAAAATGAGCTGGAGAAGGAAATGGCAAACTACTCCTGTATTTTTGCCAAGAAAACCCCAAATGGAGTCATGGAGAGTTGGACACAATTGAAATGACTCAACAACAACAATCTCTCTTCCATGACAGTGATACAAATAGTCAAAGACAACTCTGTGGTCCCTACTGATCTCATATTCTCCAGGCTAACGCCTCCAGTTCTTTCTTCTGGTCTTCACTGTGGCGTAGACTCAAGGCCCTCCTCCATTCTGTTTGTTCTTCCTTCTGCTTACACACTCACAATATATGAAACAATTTGTTCATTAACCCTTTGGCACTGTATGAACTAAGAAACTGAATTAGTGCTAATGATTTTCTCTGCTCCTGAGTCATGAATGTTAATTCCCATTCATCACATTCATGCTAACTCAGATGGGAAGCATTTTTCAGTTGACAGCTGCCTTTGATGCTCTTTGTTAAATGAAAATGGGGCAAAATCTTAGCCAGACGATGCTACTGGTCTATAAATCCATTAAAGTAATTACTGTTCCACATAAATTCCACTTACCTTTTTCTGAATCTGATTTATTACTTGGATTTGCAAGTGTTTAATATCAACATCTGCAGGGGCTAATTTACTTTTTGAAATAAAGAGCAATGACTTTTTTGTTTTGTTTTGATTTAATCACCATAACTTTGAGTGCAAAGCAGCAGTGGAGAATGCTTCTAATGTTTGGCTTTTCTTTATAGAGGCTCTATACTACTGGTGTTTTCCCTTTGAAGAATAGGCTAGATGTAAAACAAAGGTTACCTCTGATTATCCATTTCCTATCTATTGTTCAGAAAAATGTCAAATCAGTACTCTTCAAATGACTCTAAGTCATCATTCCTCTATGTTTCAGAACAAGACCCAGAAACACTCTATTGCATCTGCTTGTGATGCAGGAATTCTGAGGAAAGAGGCACAGAAAGCCAGAGTAATCAGTCTAAACTTTGTTATGAGATTTACTAACAAGAGATCTCAATGACAGCACCTTGGAATAGATAACAAAGAGCAGGATATAAGTCCATTCAGGCTTGGTCCTTAAGCTACTTATGTGTTTTACTTAAACTGCTTAAGGAGAGAATATATTGAAAACTTGTGATATGTGAGCACATATGTGGCTAGGGATGCAAGATGTGTAAGTGTTCAACCAATAAGGAATCAGCTGCCAGCCATGCATCATCCTAGCTAGAATATTTGTGACCTAGCTAGAGTATTTGTGAATTTCTTCCTCCTATCTGCAACCATTATTCATTTAACCCATAATGTTCCTAATTGCAACCATGATCTATTTGACCCTCACTCTGACTTTCCCATCTAAAACACTCCCAGGCCACGTCTTCCCTATGGATATGTGTTTTTCCCCTTTATTTCAGTGTATGCTCCTTGAGGGTAGGGACTGTCTTATTTGCCTGTATTTGTATTCTTACAGCTTATTACACCTGTCATATAGTGAGTACTTAACAAACACATATATGTGTATATGCATAAATACATATGTGCATATATACACACATACATATATATGATATATATATATACATCTACATATATAATAATACACACACACATATATGTAATTCCTTAATTTCAAAACCTAAAAGCAATGAAAACATTAGTTATACCCCTATTTAGTAGAAAAATGCTTGATTGTACTATCCTCTTAACAGAATGCCAAGTGTCATATAATTCCATCTTCTGTGTTTTGACTGTCCTAAAATCAGAGCTTGGGTATATGTAGCAACAATTTGGATAGCAACTGTTGTGGAGTGTAAGACCCAACAAGACCAGCAGCAAGAGCTGCCAGCACAGATTCTTTGATCTGCTTTACTAAGGAAAGTAACTTTAAGAGCATAACTATCTCACTTTAATCACACATACTTATATAACTCACTTAGTTCAGGAGGAAAAGCCAGGAACCTTCACTTCAGAGCAAATACAAACAAATTACAAACATACATTATAAACAGACCAAATACAAACCAACATCTGGGTTAGCAAGACCGGGGGGCAGTTACAACAGATTGCCCAGAGTCAAACTCCACTCTTCCATGGAGTGGGAGCCCCCAACAAAATATCTGGGTCTCTTCAAAGCCGGGGGTGCTCTTAATGGCTACCCAGAATCTCCACACCAACACCCTTCTAGTGAGTGAGAGCCCAAACAAAACATTTGGGTTTCTTCAAAGCCAAGGGGCCCTTAACAACCAGCTTGCCCAGAGTCACATGCCATTTTTCCAGTGAGCAAGAGCCTCAAAAGTCTCAAACAAAGAACAGTGAAAAATCTGATTTAGGGTGTGGGAAAGTGAATCCCTAGTACCACCATAAACAGGTCAATGACTCCTGATCCAATCAAAGAAACAAAGGCCAGACTCTTCAAGGGCACTTGATTAAATAAGTGCTAAAAGAGAAAACAGTAAGGGAAAGTCCCACCTTAATAACTGATACATCTCTACCCCTTTCCAGGATACTTGGCTTTACATAATCTAAATAGCCATGGATCCTGGAACAAATAGAGGCGTTGTACATTGTGATCCAATCAATCTGGGAACTGTAACAAAATATATCATTCAGTTTAATCCCCAAGATACTTGTTTACAATGCACCATCCCCCCCCCCCCCCCCGGCCCAGGTCAAAGCAAGTCAATCTCTGTAGTCAATGCAGAGTGTCCAAGCAAAGTCCTTCTTGAGGATGTATCCTTCTTCCCACAAGGCCTTTGCAGGCTTCCTCCTGGTACCCTCAGGTACTAGCATGCTTGAATTATCAGAGTCTCAATACAAACAAAAAAGTCCAAATAAAGTTCTTTTGGGGATGTGTCCTTTTCCTTACACTGTCCTTGCAGGCTTCCTCTTGGCACCCAAAGTCCCAATTCAGAGAAAAAGTCCAAATAAAGTTCTCTTGGGGGTCTGTTCTCCCAACGCTGTTCCAGCCCCCCCCCCCCCACTTCCAAGTCCTGAGTGGTGGCTGGGCAGCAAAGCCAACAGGGTGGGGTCCTGGTGGGGCCTATGGCACTTCTCCGCACCCGCCATAGTCCATTCCACGCCTCCCTCTTGGGCCTCAAACAGTCCCAAGGGAAGACGGCAAAAAAGCACACTCAGAGCCTGGATGCAAAGTTTTCATCTTGCCCCAGAGCTGAACTCCAAGCTCCTGGGTTCTAGATCATCCAGCTCCTGCTGGCTGCTCCTGGCTTCTGCCAGAATCCTGATGTAGGTGGATCTCCACCTTTGCCCTCATCTCACCAAAGTCGGCTCAAAGGCAGCTCACTTCTTTCACCTTTCCAAAGTTCTAGTGCAAGCAGTCTTCTGTTCTGCCTGGGTCAATATGTTGGCAGCCACTGTCCGCTTGTTCTTTCTCCTCACCAGCCACTCCTGTCCAGTCTGCATGGTCGTTGTCCACTCCAAGGTCATTCTCCACTCCTGTTTCAAAACTCCACATACAACACAATCTCGAGATATTCATCCTACCATCACAGTCCTGAGGTGGGCTTATGAACTCAAGCCCTGACTCTCACCATCCACACCTCTCCCAAGCCTCTGCTAGTTCTCTTCCTACAGCCTCTGCTCTAGCCTATCTCCTCCAGAGGGCTAGTGGGGCAGGGAGGGGCCAGGAGAGGTTATCTCCCAGGGCCCCTGCTCTGGGCTCCCAGGAAAATGCTCCCCTCACTGTTACTTGCCTGTTCTCTTTCAGGCCTCTGGGGCTCCCTGGAACCATAGCCTCCACAAGTACAAAGAGCAACCTAATAACTGGGAAACATTCAACCACCATCTCAGTACTCCAAAGCTCCATACTTTCCTTTTAATCTGCAGATCCTGTGGATGATGCCATTATGTAACAACAATTCAACTATCAGCCGTTGTTGGATGTAAAACCCAACAAGACAATCAACAAGAGCTGCCAACACAGTTGTTTTGATCTGCTCTACTAAGGAAAGTAACTTTAAGAGGTTAACAATCTCATTTTAATCCAACATACGAATATCATTCACTTAGTTCAGGAGGAAAAGCCAGCAAACTGAACATTAGAGCAAATACAAACAAATGACAAACATACATTATAAACAGATAAAATACAAACCAACAGCTGGGTTAGCAAAGCCTGGGGGCAGTTACAACAGTTTGCCCAGAGTTACACGCCACTCTTCAGATGTATCAGTAGTTAAGGTGGGACTTTCTTTTACTGTTTTCTCTTTTAGCACTTATTTAATCAAGTGCCCTTGAAAAGTCTGGCCTTTTTTCCTTTGATTGGATTAGGAGTCATTGACTTGTTTATGGTGGTACTAGGGATTCTCTTTCCCACACCCTAAATGGGACTTTCACTGTTCTTTGTTTGAGTGTTTCTCAGCACTGAGGTAATCAAGTACCCCAAGGCCCTGAGATAGGTATATAAGATCCAAGGTTGGTGTTTGAATTTTGGGGCTCTCACTCACTGGAAGAATGGCATGTGACTCTGGGCAAGCTGGTTGTTAAGGGCCCCATGGTTTTGAAGAAACCCAGATGTTTTGTTTGGGGCTCTCACTAGAAGAGTGTTGGTGTAGAGATTCTGGGTAGCCATTAAGAGCCCCCCGGCTCTAAAGAAATCCAGATGTTTTGTTGGGGGCTCCCACTCCCTGGAAGATTGGAGCATGACTCTGGGCAATCTGTTATAACTACCCCCCCTCCAGCTTTGCTAACCCAGATGTTGGTTTGCATTTGGTCTGTTTGTAATGTATGTTTGTGATTTGTTTGTATTTGTTCTAAAGTTCAGGTTGCTGGCTTTTCCTTCTGAACTAAGTGAGTTATATATGTATGTGTGATTAAAGTGAAATTGTTAACCCCTTAAAGTTACTTTCCTTAGTAAAGCAGATCAAAAGAACCTGAGCTGGCAGCTCTCTATGTGCTGGTTGTTGTTGGTCTTACACAGCCACAGTAGCTGCTAGCCGAATTGTTGTTACAAAATGGTATAGTCAGCAGGATCTGCAGATTAAATGGAAAGTATGGCATTTTGGGGTACTGAGATGGTGGTTGAATATTTCCCAGTTATTGGGTTGCTCTTTGTACTTATGGTGGCTAAAGTTCTGTGGAGTCCCAGGAGCAACAAAGGCCTGAAAGAGAACAGGCAAGTAGCGGTGAGGCGAGTGGTTTCCCAGGAGCCCAGAGGAGGCGCCCTGGGAGATAACCTCTCCTTCCCTCTCCCTACCTCACTAGCACTCTGGAGGAGACAGAGTGAAGCAAAGGCTGTGGGAGGAGAACAAGCTGAGGCTTGGAAAAGGGTTGGATGGCTGGAGTGAGGGCTTAAGTTGATAAACCTGGCTCGGGATGACTGTGCCGAAAGGGTGAATACCTTGAGATTGTATTGTATGTGGAGTTTTGAAACAGGAGTGGAGAATGACCTTGGAGTGGACAATGACCTTTGTGCAGATTTTGTGGGAGCTACTGGTGTGGAGAGAGAAAAAGTGGACAGTGACTGCCAACATATTAACCCAGACTGAGGGGAAGACTGCTTGCATTAGAACTTTGGAAAGGTAAGATAGGTGAGCTGCCTTAGAGTTAACTTTGGTGAGGTGAGGGCAAAGGTGGAGATCCACCTACATCAGGATTCTGGCAGAAGCTAGGAGCAGCCAGCAGGAGCTGGATGACCAGGAAACCAGGAGCTTGGAATTCAGCCCTGGGGCAAGATGGAAATTTTGCATCCAGGCTCTGAGTGTGCTTTTTTGCTGCCTTCCCCTGGGACTTTTTGGGACACAGGAGGGGAGGGTAGAGTTGTCCGTGGTTGGGGGAGAGGGGAACTGCCTTGGACCCCCAGGGACTCTACCCTGTTGGCTTTGTCACCCAGCTGCTCCTAAGGACTTGGAAGCAGGGGGTGGAACAGTGTGGAGAGAACAGATCCCCAGCAGAACTTTATTTGGACTTTTTTGTTTGAGTTGGGACTTTGGGTGCCAAGAGGAAGCCTGCAATGACAGCTTGGGGAGAAGGGCACATCCCCAAGAGAACCTTATTTGGACTTTTTGTTTTCGTTGGGACTTTGCTAATTAAAGCATGTCCATGCCTGAGGGTACTGGGAAGAAGCCTGCTATGGCAGTGTGGGGAGAAGGACTCACCCTCAAGAAGGACTTTACTTGGACACTGTGTATTTACTAAAGAAGATTGTTATTTGCTGTGACATAGTGGTAGATAGTGTTTGCATTGTGAACAAGTATTTGGGAATGACGCTGAATGATACGTTTTGTTTTGTTGTGAATGATATGTTTTAGTTCCCTGATTGATTGGATCACAATGTGTAATACTTTTACTTGTTCCTTGTTCTAGGACCATGGGTATTTAGATGGTGCCAAGGATCCTGGAGGGTGTGTAGATAAATCAGTAATTAAGGTGGGACTTTCTTTTACTATTTTCTCTTTTAGCACTTATTTGATCAAATGCTCTTGAAGAGTTTGGCCTTTGTTTCTTTGACTAGATCAGGAGTCTTTGATGACCTCCTCGCCTTGAGGGAAAGCCTGGTTTGGGTGGGTTTGAGTCACATGTTTATGACACAGGAAGCTTTTAGGACATGTGGGTTTGATTTGCACATTGTAAGACCCTTTGATGCTGAACAAGATATATAAATTCAGAGGTTGGCATTTTCCCTTGGGTCTCTCACTCACTGGAGGAGTGTTGATGGGAGACTCTAGGCAGCTCTTTTTAAGAGCCCCTCCCCCAGCTTTGAAGAAACCCAGATGTTTTGTTGGGGGCTCTCATTCACAGGAAGAGTAGCATGTGCCTCTGGGCAAACCATTGTAACTCTCTGCCCAGCCCCCGGCTTTGTTAACCCAGATGTTGGTTTTATTTGGTCTGTTTAAAATGTATGTTTCTAAATTGTTTGTATTTGCTCTGAAGTGAAGGTTGCTGGCATTTCCTCCTGAACTAAGTGAATGAAATTTGTATGTTGGATTCAAGTGAGATTGTTATTCCCTTAAAGTTACTTTCCTTAGTAAAGGAGATCAAAAGAATCTGTGCTGGCAGCTCTTGTTGCTGGTCTTGTTGGGTCTTACACCCCACAACAACTGCTTCCTGAATTGTTGTTACAGTGTATTTGCATATTATTGCAATGACCAGGCATATATTTGCAATTTCATTCCTTGATCTGGTTATCCAACATCTATAATTGGGGGTGATATTGGGTTTCATAGGCAAAACTTTATCAATTATTTTCTGAATATTTTTATTTTTTCTGGGAATATACCTCTAGATAAAAATAATAGTTGCTTTAAGCAGTCATACTTAAAGATGTATCTTAGGATAATTTAAATGTGAATCTGGCATGAGTATATTAAGATAAAGTTGTTGATTATGATCTTAATCTTAATTTTTGGTTGCTTGAAAATATGCTGGTGTTTGTCATATGGGGATTCATAGGAATCCTAGGAAAACTGACCTAATAAGAGACCAGTAGTCCAGTCATTGTCATCATCTTCATCATCTTCATCATCATCATCATCATCATCATCATCATCATCAATAACATATCTCTCAAAGGTATCTCCTAAGTTTATTTTACAGCATAAAATGAAAAGATTGCCTCAAAGTTCTCATAGTAGTGAGATAGTGGAGTGACTGAAGTAGAGAGTTTGGAATCAGGATGACCTGAGTTCAAATCCTACATCAAGCATTCACTAGCTGTTGAAGAGAGATTAAATGATTTGTATAAGCACACAGCTACTAAACTTAAGATGTGGAACTTAACACAGTCTTCTTGATGCCAAATCCTCCAGCCACTTACCTAGTACTCCAAGTTTCCTTTCAAGTAGAGACTTTGAAGTTTGTTTGCTTTTATTCTAAATGTGAGCTGCTGTAATCAAGGTTCAGATTTAAAAAAAAAATAGATTCAGGTTAATGAAAAAATCTTGAAATAGAGGTATAGACTTTTCATGGCTTACCTCTCAAATTCCTTCATAAGGAATGCAGGCTTTTCTTTGAAATTAATAGACTATGCAGTAGTTGAATTCAAATTAAATGCAAATGAAACCATTTAAGAATTCATGATGCTTTTCTCAAGGAGGTTTGAAAACACATTGGGTTGTTTTTAACAACAGCAACAAAACCTTATTTTATGAGTGCACATATTACAATAATGTTAATTTTGTCTTTTAGGATGAGACATTATACCATCATGTTTAGAGTTACATTATTTCTTCCCATGTGCTCATCTGGTAAGCCAAAATTCATTGTTCTCAGAAAATTTTAAAAATGACATTCACTTTCTTTTAGGAATGAAATATTTTCTGTACTCTTTCAAAATGAAGATTTTTTTTAAAGAATCAAAAGTATCTTATCCAAATAGGTCCACTATGTAGTTCCATATTTCTAATGGACTCCTGGAAACTCTGAATGCCATGAAGTAAAATATTGTTGAAATAAATGACTTAAATTTATACCTTTTACTGGAATTATGATATAGGGTTGTTCAAAACACCCACATTGTCATCTTAGAATTCCTATATAGTATGTACATATAAAAATTAATGTCAGATAAAATGTAATTATAGTCTGAAAAGGTCACAGTGCTTAAACAGGAGAAACTGTAGGATATTATGAAACCATGGATGATTTTAGATTAACATTAATGCATATGGGACTTTTGGGTAACATAACTAAACGAGTACGGTGAGTAATTTGTAGAAATTTGGAGAAATACCAGCTTGTAGTCAGGAGGTCAAGAACATATCTCCCCCCCTTATCTCTCTGAGAGGCATACTGGCAAGGGGAAAAATATGAGACTTGAAATTGAGAAGACTTTGGTTTAACTCTGACTCATACACTTAATATCTGTATGACCATTAGTGGTTTCCTTACCTTAGCCTTTGTTTCTTTGCCTATGAGGGCAATATGAGCACCTACTAAACAGATTTTATAAACTTTAAATATATATATATACATATATATATACACACACACACACATATATATACATATATATGTATATATACAGGGCAATTGTTATTATTTCATGTTTTTAGATTGTTTATGTTGCTTGAAAGCTCAACTAATGTGCTGTTCCTTTGTGAAGATATCCCTTAGAGAATTCCCTTAGCTGAAAATGTCTCACTCTTCAAATTTTTCTAGTCTACTTCATAAAAGAATTATTCTCACTGTCCTTTTCCTTATGTACATGTCATATTCCCTACTAGGTGCTTGGTATATTTTGTTGTTTTTCACTCATATCCAACTCCTTACAACTGTCATGTGGTTTTCTTGGCAAAGATGCAGGAGTGGTTTGCCATTTCCTTCTGCAATGGATTAAGTCCAAGAGAGGTTAAGTGATTTGCTGTGTTACACAGCTATTGAATATCTGAGATCACATTTGAACTCAGGTCTTCCTGACTCCAGACAGAGTGCTCTATCAACTGAACCACCTAAATAAAAGGTTATTATATTGAATTGATATGAAAAACTCCTCACATTTGGGAAGATTCAAATAAACAACACATTCTTCATAATTTCTTTTCAAAATATAGATAAACAATAAATATGCAGTAATCATCAACTACAATACCATGTTTCCCTATGTATAAAACACATCTTAATTTTTGGGCCAGAAATTTGAAAAAAATGTATTACATAAAGTTATTGAACTCAAGTTTTATTCATCATAAAATTCATACAACTCCTCATCACTGTGAAAACTCCCATCCATTAGCTTGTCCTCATCTGTGTTTGATGACGAATCCCTGTCTTCATATATTGCCTCATCCTCAGTTCCATCTATGGCATTTGAAATGCCACACTTCTTAAATGACTTGACAACAATCTCAATCTTGATATTATCCCAGGATCTTTTCACCTAGGAACAAACTTCTCCTGTAGTTGGTTTCTTCACTCTTGCCTCTCATGGCCTTCTTCCGCCATGGAGTTTTCAGTAAGGTTTCTTCTTCCCGTAGCCAGTGTTGGATTGTTTTCTCAGTTGGAGGAGGACCAAACTTATGTTCAGCAGCATGATTTCCATTCACTTTGGCAAACTGGATCACTTTTAACTTGAATTCATACAAAATTTTTTTCTGAGCCATTTCTGGGCAGAACGTGGCAAAACATAACCTAATATTCAGTTAACAAATGCAAAACAATGAGCACAAAGACAAGCGCAAAAAAGCGGGAAATGCAAGTAAAAAAATCTGTATAAGATGCACCCAGTTTTTAGACCCCAAACTTTTCAAAAAAGGGTGCATCTTATACGTGGGGAAATACAGTATATTAAAATATTTTATGCATTCATTTGGGTTGTGCCAAGCCTGGTGATACAAACGAAAAAAAAAACCCTTAATTTTTTTTATATCATCACATGAAAGTCAACTTATACCCACACCCTCTGTCTATGTATACCCCTTCTAACTGCTCTGATAAAGATAAAGTTCTCAAGAGTTATAAGTATCATCTTTCTGTGTAGGCATGGAAAAAGTTTATTCTTACTGAATAATATGCTTTTTTGTCCCCTTTTCTGTTTACCATTTTATGCTTCTCTTAAGTCTTGTATTTGAAGATAGAATTTTCCATTCAGCTGTGGTCTTTTCATCAGGAAAGTTTGAAAGTCCCCTATTTCATTGAATATCCACCTTTTCCCCCAAAAGATTATGCTCAGTTTTGCTTGGTAATTGATTCTTGGTTGTAATCCAATCTCCTTTGCATTCTGGAATAGCGTATTTCAAGCCCTCTGATTCTTCAGTGTAGAAGCTAGTAAGTCCTGTGTAATCCTGACTGTGGCTCCTTGATATTTGAGTTGTTTCTTTCTGGATGCTTGTAGAATTTTCTTTTTGATCTGATAATTCTAGAATTTGGCTACAATATTCTGTGGAGTTTTCATTTTGGGGCATCTTTCAAGAGGTGATCAATATATTCTTTCAATGATTATTTTGCCCTCTGGTTCTAGGACATCAGAGCAATTTTCCTTGATAATTTCTTGAAAGGTCCTTTCCAGATCCCCCCACCTTTGTTTGAGAACACTTACAGGACTTTATTCCTTCTATATCTGGGCTGATTTGTTTTGGTTTGGGTTTTTTTTTGGGGGGGGGATTAAATAGTATTTTATTTTTCCCGATTACATATCAAGAAAAATTTTTAGCATTCATTTTTACAAGATTTTGATTCCCAAATTTTTCTCCCTCCCTTCCCCTCTTATGAAAGTGTTATGCATTTTAATATGGTTTTTACATATGCTATCACGTAAAACATATTTCCATATTCATCACAGTTCTGGAAGATGAAACAGATCAAAAGGAAATAAAACCATGAGAAAGAATAAAGTGGGAGAAAATGCTTCATTCTGCATTCTGAGTCCATCAGTTCTTTATCTGGATATGGATGGCAGTTTCCTTCATGAGTCCTTTGTACTTGTCTTGGATCATTGTATTGCTGAGAAGAGTTGAGTCATTAATAGCTAATTGTTACTTGATGTTGTTGGTACTGTACACAAACTTTTTTCTCGTTTGACTAATTTCTCTTTGCATCAGTTTGTACAAGCCTTTCCAGGTTTTTCCTGAAATCTGCCTGTTCATAATTTCTTATTGCACAATAGTATTCCATTACATTCATATACCACAACTTGTTCAGCCATTCCCCAATTTATGGGCATCCCTTCTATTTCCAATATTTTGCCACCATGAAAAGAACTGCTATAAATATTTTTCCACACTTTTTATGATGTCTTTGGGATACAGACCTAGTATTGTTATTGATGGACAAAAGGGTATACATAGTTTGGTTGCCCTCTGGGCATAGTTCCAAATTGTTCTCCAGAATGGGTGGATCAGTTCACAACTCCACCAACAATGCATTAATATTCCAATTTCCCCACATCCTTTCCAACATTGATCATTTTCCATCTCTGTCATATTACCCAATCTGATTGGTGTAAGGTGGTATTTTAGAGTTCTTTTAGTTTGCATTTCTCTTATCAAAAGTGATTTAGAGCACTTCTTCATATGCCCATAGGTCACTTTGATTTCTTTATCTGAAAATTCCCTGTTCATACCTTTTGACTATTTATGAAATTTGGGAATGGCTTGTATTCTTATAAATTTGATTCAGTTCTTTATATATTTGAGAAATGATGCCTTTATCAGAGACACTTGCTGTAAAGATTGTTTCCCAGCATTCTACTTTCTTTCTAATCTTGGTTTCATTGGTGTTGTTTGTACAAAAGCTTTTCAATTTAATATGATCAAAATTATCTCTTGTCCATTTTGTAATGCTCTCTATCTCTTGTTTGGTCATGAGTTCTTCCCCTCCACATAGATCTCACAGTTCGGAAATTCCTTGCTCTGCTAATTTAAATGCTTCATTGTGTATGGTACCTTTTAGCAAGATGAAGTTTCCATGCTTTTCACTTTTAATTAGGTCTAATTTTTGCCTTTACTTTGTCTAAGATCAGGTTTGCTACCCTTCCTTTTTTTAATTCACCCGAAGCATAATAGATTCTGCTCTAGCCCCTTATCTTTACCCTGTATGTGTCTTTCCATTTCAAGTGTGTTTCTTGCAAGCAACATATTGTAGGATTCTGGGTTTTGATCTATTGTGGGATCCACTACTCTTTTGTAGGAGAGTTCATCTCATTCACATTCACCATTATGATTACTACCTATATATTTCCCTTCCTCCTATTCTTCCTCCTGTTTGTCCTCTCTCTCCTATAACCCTTTCCCACCTCACTAATGTTTTGCTTCTATCTACCACTCCCCCTGATATGCCTCTTTTATGTCAGTCCCCCTTTATTTAATCTTCTGCCCTCCTACTTCCCTGTTAGCGAAGACAGATTTATATATTCAACTGATTGTGTATATTATTACCTTTTTGAGCCAATACTAATTAAAGTAAGATTCAAGCAATGCCCATCACTGACCCTCTCATTTTCCCTTCCAATTTAAACTTTTTCTTTCTTCTTCATGTGACATAATTTGCCTCATTCTACTTTTCCCTTCCTCCTGTACCCTTTGTACTCCTCTTTCTATTCCTTAATATTTTATTTCATTCCCTCAAATTCACCTTGTCTATGTACATTTCTTCTGTCTGTACTGTTAATGATACAATTTTTAAGTTACAAGTATCACCTATTTCACTGAATGACCTTTTTTCATCCTTGATGTACTATGCTTAATTTTGCCAGCTAACTGATTCTTGGTTGTAGTCCTAACTCCTTTGCCCTCTGGAATATCATGTTCCATGACCTCCAATCCTTAATATTGCAGCTGCCATGTCCTATGTACTCCTTATTGTGACTCCATGATATTTGAATTCTTTCTTTCTATCTGCTTGCAATATTTTCTCTTTGACTTGATAATTCTGGAATTTGGCTACAATATTCCTTGGAGTTTTCATTTTGGGGTCTCTTTCAAGAGATGATCAGTGGATTATTCCAACAACTGTCTTACTTGCTGTTTCTAAGATATCAGGGTAGTTTTCCTTGATAATTTCTTGAAAGATGCTGCCCAGGCTCTTTTTTTTTTTAAATCATGGCTTTCAGGTAGTCCAATAATCTTAAATTATCTCTCTTGGAACTATTTCCCATGTCAGTTGTTTTTCCAATGAGGTATTTTACATTTTCTTCTATTTTTTCATTGTTTTGATTTTGTTTGACTGACTCTTGGTGTCCCATGGACTCATCATCTTCCATTAGCACAGCTCTAATTTTTAAAGAATTATTTTCATCAGTTAGCTTTTGAACATCCTTTTCTATTTGACCAATTGTATTTTTAAAGGAATTGTTTTCTTTAATATATTTTTTCCTGTCTTTTTCCAATATATTGACTCTCTTTTGCATACCTCCCATTCTTTTACCTATCTTCTTTGACTTTTTTGAGCTCTTCCAAGAAGGCTTTTTGATCTTTAGATCAATTCATATTTGAATCTGAGGTTTTGGATGTAGGTTGATTCACAATGTTGTCTCCTTCTAAGTTTGTGTTTTGATCTTCTCTGTCAACCATAGGAGATTTTGATGCTAAAGGCTCTTTTTTGGTTCTTGATCATCTGTGTTGCTTATTTCATAGCCTTTAAAGTTGAGCTCTGCTGCTGGGGCACAGGGAGCACTGGCCCAAGCTTTTGTGTTGTGGTCCAGGGCCCTGGTCACTGGATTTCTGCACTGCACTTAGGTGCTGGCAGCTTGCAGGAGGTGCACGGAGGTGGCCCAGACTAGTTGAGTCTGTTTTTGCCTGGGATCCAGTGCTGGCAATTTGCATTCTGCTCTTGGTCTGGTGACCTCAAATCTGGCATGCCATGCCACTTGCCTGCTGAGCCAGGACCTAGGTGCCTTGGTTGCTGATCTGTGCTATGGCTAAGATTGCTTCCTGCTGGCTTGTCCAGATACTGTCCATACTGGGTTGTGTTCCTTTTTTACCCAAGTGAGACAGACCTTTCCTGAAATCCTTCTAAATTATCTTAAGCTAGAAAATTGTTTCACTGTCTTTTTGTGAGTACTGTTGCTCCAGAATCCATTTAGAGGCTTGAATTAGCATTGTTTCTGAGGGAAATTGGGGAAAGCTCAGGCAACTCCCTAGAGGTTTTCTGCCATCTTGGTTCTACCAATCTGTAAGTTTTAATGTCAGACAGTGACAACATGAACAAGAAGCAGCCACTGTAATCATATCCAAAGAGGAAGTCAAGTTTGTAAGTAATCCATTGAGTAATGGATTGGATTGTTAAGTTTTCAATTTAATTGATTATGCAAAAATTGAGGTGTTGGGGCTGAGGAAAGGTTTTTTTTTTGTTTTGTTTTGCAGCTCACTGTGTGTAACCACAATGTTACTTGCAGATGCTGTGGGGGTGTAAGACTAATAATGCCAGCACACAGGAGGGCTGCTAGCATGGTTTCTTTGGTCTACTTTTCTAAAGGAAAGCAACTTTAAAAGGGTCAACAATTTTCCTTTAATCAAACATACATACATACATACACATACACACACACACACACACATATACATATGTATGTATTTCACTTAGTTCAGGGGGAAAGTCAGCACCCTGAACTTCAGAGAAAATGCAAACAGAAATTACAAGCAGACATTACATAAATAGAGAAAATACAAATAGTAAAGACCAACAGACAGAGCTTCCAACTATCTGACCAAAAGCAGCACATATATAGTTACCAGAGAGAGAAACACCAACATCTAGGTTTTTCAAAGGCTGCGGGCTCCTTAACGGCTACCCAGAGTCTCATCTGACTACATCACACAAACACTGTTCCCACAGGCGAGCCCCAGAGTAGAATGCTAACCTCAGAGTATATATACACTTCTCCAGGGCCAGAGGGCATCACAACCCTCGTGACCCGGGCTCATGTGACTCAAACTCATGTGACTTAGGCTTCCATGTGACTTAAACAGGTTACATGGGGCCTATTAATGGATGGGAAAGATCTTCCCATTAAGCAAGTCCCATTAAGCAAAAATACATTAACAATACACTGTGCCATGTGTAAACTTCCATGACATTGTAGTAAAAAAAAAAAAAAAAACCTTTCAAAGAATTTTGCCAACATTTTTAAGCAATACAACTATAGGATTGGCCACAAATCTCACTGGAAGATGACCTGTAGCATTCTGCCATTGAACAGAGCTAATGTGATCAGTAGGAACACTTGGATAACATGTTCTTTTACCACTTAAATGGTAAATCTTTTACCGCAAATGCTGTTTTTACACCTCTTAGTCAAATTCATGACTATGAATATGTATTCCACTGCAGTAAATCATTTGTAAAGTTACGTTATTTTTCCTTGCTTTTTTTTTAATGTGTGTTTGGTTGGAGTGCTTTCAGATGTCTTCATTCTGATAAAGGTAAAATAAGGTGAGATAATAGACATATGGATAATTTTCTAATTTTTTTTAGTAATTTTTGTTATTTAATCACGCTATGATTTTTCCATTAAAAATTCCCCTTTTTGACTTATACACGGTGACACATGACTGTAATACCTTCTACTGAAGAGGCTGAAGCTAGTAGATTGATGGAGCTCAGGAGTTCTGAATTGCAGTAAGGCTAAAGACAACTTGATATCAACCTTAAGTCTGTTGCTAATATGGTGAAAAGGGACTAGGGGAAAACCAAACGTAGTATGGTTGAAGCAGCCCAGGTAGGAAATAGAGCAGATCAAATCTTTTATGCTAATCAGCAGTGGTATCATGCTTAAATGTGTCCACTTATGGTCTAGGCATGGAGAGACTTAGTCTTTTGTCTTTGATATATTTTGTAAATTAATTCTTGTAATTTTATTCTCCGTAGGAAGCATGTACTTCTTTAATACATGTTTGATCCAATAGAGAAGATCTTACTAATTTCAGCTACCTAATAATTGTTTTTACTTTTTCCCTTATTACTGAGGTGGTAAAGGCTTTTAGCACTTTTGTTATCTTCAACATCTAATTACCAGCAGATCTGTTTCCTTTTGTTTATATTTGTTGTCCTGGTTTCATCTATAAATTCTCTAGTGATGATCCAATTTTAGCCACTCCTCATGTCAAGGTCTCTGTATGCTTGTTTCTATTCAGCTGTTTCTTATTGCTGTTTGAAGTAATACTTATCATAGACTTCTGTTGCCATTTCTTAATTTTTTTAAAAAAAGAAATTGTTCTCTAAACTGGTTTTATCTTTGTTTAACATCTGATAGTTTTAAAAGAAGATCAGATGTTTGCTGATGAAGATGATTTCTGGTTTCATTTTATCTGATTATTATAGCAATTTTTTTGTCATAAGCTAAAAACAAAAATATCTTTCTAAATATCTGGTGACAGATTCAATATTTAATTTTGTCCATTCTTTATTTCCAGGGAACTTACAGCTTGCTTAAGCTAGTCTAGCCACGTATGTACATCAAGCCACTTAACCTCTGCTTGCCTCAGTTTCCTCAACTGTACTATGGGGACAATAACAGTATAATTTTAGTGTTGTGTGGTTCAAATGAGATAATAAAATGCTTGGCCCAATGACTCTCACATTGCTAGCTATTATTATTTCAAAAATAATTAAAAATACTTAATGGTCTAGTTTATGACACAAAATTAATTGAGAAATCATTGACTTAGTACATCAGTCCTATAACTTGAAAAGGTACTAAAGATACACAGCAAAGTGGGTCTAGAATCATATTGGACTAAGAGTTAGGACAAGATCTCACTTTGGAAATCACGTGTTGCTTTCAACAGTACCAAATGATTTCCCCAGCTGCTGAAGCCCATCTACTTAGCATCTTTCTGCTCCCAGGACTCTGTATGGTTCTCTCTGAAGAGAATAAGGACAATGTAAAGGGTAGTCAAAAGATCCTTAGTATATGTAAGTTTCTGCATAGTACCAAAATATAGGGGTGTTTTATTGTAGTACATGTTTGATATAAGGCAATAATGTTATGAGACAGACAAAAATACTAATGGGATTTTGACATGATCTGAGAGATATAGCTACATATATTTCTCCTCATTCACTGGCCTCTTTCCGCCTTCTTACAAATGTGCTTAGCTAATTTTCTAATTCTTAAAACAAACAAAAAACAAAACAAAAACTTTCACCTCATCTTACCATACCCTCAGACTGTCATCCCACATTTCCTGTCCTGTCCTATCCTATCCTATCCTGTCTTATCCTATCCTATCCTATCCTATCCTATCCTATCCTATCCTATCCTATCCTATCCTATCCTATCCTGTCCTATCCTTTCCTAACCATGCTATTTCTCCCTTTCATAGCTAAACTCCATAATGAAGCTATTGACCCTTTCTGCCTATACATCTTTACTTCACACTTACTTTTTCCACCTTTTGCAATGTGGCTTCCAAAATCATTCCTTAAATCGTTCTGGGATAGCTTGGTGACTTAATGGACAGAGTACTGCCCCTGATATCAGGAGGACCTGAGTTTAAATCTGTCCTCAGACACTCACTAGCTGTGTGACCCTAAGCAAGTCACTTTAACCCTGATTGGTTTAAAAAAAGAAGGAAAGAAAAAGAAAAAGAAGAAAACTGTTCTATTTACTAGTGACTCATTAATTGCAGAATGTTATGGCCTTTTAAAAATTTCATTCTTTCTGATCCTTTGTTGCATTTGATAGTGTTAACCAACTACTCCTCCTAGAATCTATCATCCCTGTTGTGTGTATATTTGTGAACATATGGGTGAATTTATACATGTCACAGCTCTCTTCACATTTTCCTTTTATTTGTCTAGACACTCGTCCTTCTCCTTTTATAAATCCCTTGTCCATCCTTGATACACGTACACCCAGAATACTGAGACAGGTAGTTGGTTCAATTCACAGGGCACTGGACCTGGAGTCAGGAGGACCCAACTTTGAATCTTGCCTCAGGCCTTTGCTAGCTATGTCACCCTAGGAAATTCATTTCACTTCTGTCTGTTTCAATTTTCTTAACTGTAAAATGGGAATCATAATAGCACTTAAAACACAGGGTTGTTGGGAGAATTAAATGAAATAATATTTGTAAAGCTTATAGCTCAGTGCTTGGCATATAGTAGGTGCTTACTAAATTCTTCCATGTCTCCTTTTCTTTCTTTTCATCTTCCTTTCTTCTTTCATTCCTTTCTTCCTTTTTTCTTCCTTTATTTCTTCTTAGTGATTTCATTAGCCCCCATGAATTCAGCTACATGAAGATCATTCTAAGATGTATATCCAACTGCAGTCTTTGCACTGAATTACAGTCCTACATCATCAATTACCTATTGGACATCTCCAAATGAATTTCCCATAGGCATCCTGAAATGTCCAAAATATTGGCATACTTACTGCATTTTCCCTCAGATCTTTCCCTCATACTAACTTTCCTATTTCTCTTTCAAATAATACCATGTTTCTATTTACAAAACATATCAATGAAGTAATGGAGCCATGATTTCTGGAGACTGTTTTCTGAATGAGTTATATTAGGTGATTTCTGAGTTTTCTTCCATTTCCAAAACTATAATTCTGTGAACAATTATTTGCACGAATAGAATAGAATAAAAACAACATTAAAGACAAATATATCTAGAGAGGAAAGTGTGCTGGTGAAGTAGTGAGAGCAAAGAAGAGATAGGTATCCCAAATGCTGGAGTTGTAGTCCAGAGGAAGGACTCTAGTATTTCAGGTAAATTTTCTATGAAGAATTTATGAGCAAAGAAAAACATGGAAATCAATCTTATAAGAGGAATAGTTTATAAATCAGTTGTAATCTGTGCAGGTAGAGGTAATACTCATACTAATAAGATCCTAGATACATTCAAATACTTAAATATGACTAGAAGAACTTGATCTATTAGCATTTTTATCTGTTTTTAATACATTTCAGCATATTTTTAAGGAGGAAAAGCCATACATTAAGTCTAAAGCAATTGAATATCACATCATTGACTTTATTCTTACTCAAACATGACATAGCACATTTAATGTAGTTTTTCAACAATAATAGAACTAGAATCCTAGAGTGAGCCATTTCCATTCTATTTCATCAATCATTTATATTTACTAGTCATATTAGCTATTGTCAAAAAAGATTTAATAAACCTTTTCCCCCTTATAAATAGTTGGGGATGCAACTTATAGTCATTAAGAGTAACCTAAGCAATTGAGAGTTTGAACTATTTTCTCGGGGTCATGCAGCCAGTAGGTTTCAGAGAATGGACTTGGACCCAGGTATTCCTGATTTTAAAGCAAACACTTTGTCAGCTATACCATGCTGTATCTCTTGTTAAACTATGATATATTAATTACATTTTAATATTTTATAACTGGGATGTCATATTAATTTACATATGCAGTAGTGGTAAATGGCATTTAGATACTATTTTTTTTCTTTTACAACTGTTATCACATTTGATCTTCCTGGCCCTATGAGATAATATAAAAATATTTCTCTCACTTTATGGATTAAGAAATTGATGGGAAAATGTTAAGTGGCTTGCTCAGAAGCACACAGGTCATAAATAGAAGAGTTGAGATTTATTCCTAGGTCCTCTGATTCTACATTTAGTCTTATTTTCACTTTACCATATGGCCTGCTATTCCAGAACCAAGCTAGCTAAGTTCTGATATACTCATATTGTCCAAAACTGGGTGATCTATTTTTTGCCACAGAATCTCTGAAAAAAAAACAAACTAATAAAGTCTTAGGTTAAAAAAAAGAAACCTGCATTAATTGTAGGAGTAATAGTAATCATGACAATAATGACAATAACGTTTACATAGTGCTTTGAGGTTTGCAAAGTCTTTTTTCCATCTGTTATTTCATTTGATACTTAAAGAAAGTCTAAGACATAGGTATTAATATTATTACCATTGCCCTTACAATGATGAAATCACAGTCATGAAGTATGGGAGGAAAGAGGCCAAATATGTAAAGGGAGAGTAAGGTAAGTAGAACAATTCCACAAGTCACACACAAAATTTAGCCTCTTTCCTTTATTGTTTCACATGATATAATTGTAAAATGTTCATGACCATACGTCCTTCTCATGTTTACGTGATCTCTTGTTTTAGGATTGGACAATTTTCTGAAAAAGCAATCAAGGATATAAGGAAACATCTACAAATCATTTTAGAAACTCTGCAAAGCAAGTTTAACATTTGTATAAGCATCATCTTTAATTAACTCTCTTATTGAGCTTTTCTTCATCTTTAACAACATTCTTTCATTTAAAGAAAATCATAAGGTTTATTCTGCAGATGGTTAGGTGCATATCCCCTGTTTTTAGCCTTGTCAGTCATGTAAACTGGAAGGAGAAAATGCTCACTTTTTATGGGGGTTGGCATATTAGATCTCTTTAAACAGTTACTTTGTGTTTAGGGTTTCACTAAGAGCCATTCCTTGGAGATTTCTGCGCCCCGAAGCTAGACTATAAAAAATATATATGACAGCAATCAGATGTGTAGTAAAAACCTCTCTTCTCCTAACTTATGTGAAGAGATCCTGGTAAGCCATCTGCAACTCATAGAAAGCTTAGAATTGGGAATTTTCAGAGTATGTTTCAGAAGACACTATTGTGAACAAAAGATTCCAATCCTAAAAGGTGATTTTATTTTTGATCCATTTCTAAATGTCTTCTGGAGAGTGACACTTCCTTGTTAAAAAGTTAGAAAATGCATATTAATCCATCTCTTTTAGATAAGATTCAACTTTGCCTTCCCAAACAATATCAGCAGAGAACATGAATGATAAAACTTGCTTTTCAGAAAAGATACTGACTGTATTATTCTCCATCAGCTAATCAACAGGATACCAGTTCAAAAGAAATGACATAGTGAGAAATAGTTAAATCAAATTCAAGATGCATATACTGATAACATTAATTAATTCTTGAATTATATAGCCTTAACATAACCATAGGCCTTTAGTTGTTGAGCATTAGAAGGTAAAATTGCATTACTATTCCTCTGACTAGCTAATAATTACCCATCAAATAGTCCAAGCCATTTTTATTTTGTTTTTGCAAACTTGGTAAATAGATCATTTGGATAACTAATGGATATATCAAAATCTGAAAGATGATGAACTTAAAGCCTCTCTCTTTTTACAGACTCAATACCTCTTCTTTATGTACATCTTCCTTGGAAGTCAGTTGACTTCAAATTAAATGTTATGCCACACACGCACACACACACATACACATACACACACAGAGAGAATTCAAGTCTTGGACAGAACGAGGATAAAATAATCTATCTAGGTAGAGATAAACTTGTGAACTAAAAGGAAAACATCATTGAGTTACAACAATAAAGTTTCTAATTATAATGTTTTGATGAAAAACAGTAGTTGTCACTCCATTTTAATCAAGACTTGTCTAGGAAAAGTTAATAACTCTAAGGATAATACTAATGTTATCTACACAATTCCTAAGCATAAATGTGAAAAATGGGGAAAAAGAAGAAAGCTCAATGTATTGTTATATGCACACAATAATAATATTGGCTGACTTATGCTGAATTAATTGAGCTGAACAATTCTTTGGGCACCATGTAGAAGCAGCTTAATAGATCTATAATTCCAATATCAATATTTTTCATATTTTTATGCCTTCTAGTAATAGAATAAACAAGCTAACAACTACTACCTAATTAGAATGAATCTGGAACTGTGCTATTTCAAAATGCTGATTATACCTAAGAGGATTTACGCTGGGGTGAAGAAATAACTATCAGTTTATGATACAAGCAAATAGTACAGTTATTATATATATATATATATATATATATATATATATATATATATATATATTTCCCCATAAGGTAGCTCACTGAGTTTTGCAAGAGTAAGTTATGGTATGAATGTCCAGAAGTACAAATGTCAACTGATTTTTTTAAACTGAGAGAATTAATGAATTGACAAAAAGTTCAAGATTTCAGTTAAAAATCAATGGTAGTACTGAATTGGCCAAAGGTTGATGATATAGAAACTTTATTTTAAAAGTATTCTTCTATGAAAGGAATTCCATGTAAGGCAACCATATTTGGAAGAACAGTAAATAATCTAGAGGTAATTTAAGCTCACAGATATCACTGTAACTTCTTGGCTCTGGATGAGTACCCATTTTTAAAAAGAAATAGAAAAGGTAAAATATGTATGTAATGTGAAGGTGGGAATACTATTGAATGTTAAAAAGATATACTTAAGTGAAGGAATTCAGATGCCAGAATCCATGAGCCAACCATCTATTTAGGTGAAACTTCATTATGCATTCTATTTTCTTTTATAATGAGAATATTAATATTGATGTGGTTTATTCTTATTTCTGGAAAACTGGAATAAGGTGCAACTCTCTCCTTGCAGCAGAGAGTTGGTGGATTATGGTTGCATATTATTGCATATGTGGACATAATGTCAGTGTACTATTTGGTTTTTCTTGTTAATTTCTTTGTTATAGGAGGGGAGGTAGTTGTAAAGATGGTCATTAGGAAATGACTGTGGCATACAAATTAAATAAAACTTTAAAAAATTATTAATATGGTTGACTTCTTCCAGTAGAGTGTGCATGCATTGGTCTTTGGACAGCAATTTCATATTTAAAATCTCAACGATGCTTATAGACATGAATCAATATTTATAGATAGGTAACAAATAAATATATTAGTTATTTGTCTGCCATATAATTAAGCATTTTTTTTATAAAACATAGACTTCCAGGAATGGAGCCAAGATGGCACAGTAAAGAAAGCATTCATTCAGCTGAGCTCTTCTTACATTCTCCTCCAAACAATTTTAAAATAAGGCTTCAAATATAATATGAGATCAGCAAAACCAACCTAATGTAAGGGTGAGACATTCTTCTAGCCCAAGACAACTTAGGAGGTCAGAAAGAGAAACTTGTGACAAAACAGTGGAGATTGGCCCAAAGGTCACATAGATGAAACGCCAGCAGTAGGACTGTGTGGTAGTAAAAGAAACAGCAGTAAATGAAGGATCTCTTCAAAGCCAGAGGAGGTAAGGAGACTTGAAAACTGGTCACAAAGAGAATACATGGGACTCTTGTGCCAGCACTAGACATAAGACCAGATACTGTTTAGCAGTTCCATTCCCTATACCCACTTTTGGGTCATAGTTTCAAGGACAGAGAGAAGCACTTTCAGTTAAGGGAGAGCAGAAACCTTGACAGGCAGTATCACTCTTGGTCAAAATGGATCAAGGATTCTAAGGAACAGTAGCACTTCTAGTTCTAAGGAAGGAGGGGCCTGTCCTGGGTAAGTACTAGAGTGTAGACCAAGAGAGCAGTGACCACACTTCTCACCAGATCATGACACCTTGGAATCACTGAAAACTCCCAAACCAATAGAATGAACTCTGAAAACAGCAATGCAAAAATGGCTAAAGCTTGAGATACTATCCTTCCTTCCTCCATGGCAGGAACAGAGCCTAACATTAATGTAAAGTTCCAAATCAAGGAATCAGGTGAAAGACAATGAAGTCGAAATGGCAGAAAACAAAGCCTCAAAGGGGAATAAAATATGAATTGGGCACAAGCCCAACAAGAATTCCCAGAAGAGGTTAAAAAAGGATTTTGAATCTCAAATAAGAGTGGCATAGTAAAAAATAAGTTAAGAAATATAAAACAAAGGAAGAAAATTAACAATTTAATAGAAGTAGCCCCCAAAATATCCAATAAAGCAATAGCTTAAAGAACAAAATTGGCCAAATGGAAAAAGAGGTACAAACTTTACTGATGAAAATCACTCCTTAAAAAGTGTAAACGGCCAAATGAGGTACAAAAATCTCACTGAAGAAAATAATTCCTTAAAAATTAGAATCAGGCGAATAGGAACTAATGATTCCAGGAGAAATCAAGAAGCTATGAAACAAAGCTAAAAAAATGAAAAATAGAAGAAAATATGAAATGCTTCATTGGAAAAAATAACTGACCTGGGAAATAGATTAAGGAGACAGGATTTAAGAATTATTGTATTACACAAAAATTATGATCAAAGAAACAACCTAGACATCACATTTCAAGAAACTACAAAGGAAAACTGCACCAAGATTCTAGAACTAGGGAAAAAAAATAGAAACTGAAAGAATCCACCAACCACCTCCTAAAAGTGATCATAAAATGAAAACACTCGGGGTATTGTAGCAAAACTCCAGAGCTCCCAGGTCAAGTAGAAAATATTGTGCACACCCAGGTTTCAAATATAATGGAGCCACAGCCAGGGTTTCACAAGATTTAGCAGCGTCCATGTTAAAGGAATGGAGAGTTTGCAGTATGATATTCCAGAAGATAATGGAGCTAGGATTATAAACATGAATAATTTACTCAGCAAAACTGAGTATAATTTTTCAGGGGAAAAACTGAAAATTAATGAAACTGAAGACTTTTTCATCAGTACCAATGAAAAGACCAAATTTGAACAGAAAACTTACTTTCTAATACAAGACTAAAGTGAAACATAAAAAGGTAAACATTAAAGAGAAATCATAAGGGACTCAATAAAGATAAACTGTTTACCTTTTTTATATGGGAAGATATATATATATATATGTATATATATGTATATATATGTATATAAACTTCTGAGAACTTTATCTTTATTATGGCAATTAGAAGGATAATACATAGAAAAGGACTATAGGAGTGAGTCAGTTATGCTGGGATCATGTAAAAAATGGATAGATGAGAAAAAGGAGTAACCTGTGGAGAGGGGGAAGGGGAGGCCAAATGCAGAAAACTATCTCCCATAAAAGAGGTACACAAAAAAGAGCTTTTACAGTAAAAAGGGAAATGGGAGGGGGCAGCCAATGCTTGAACCTCACTCACATCTATCTATCTATCTATCTATCTATCTATCTATCTATCTATCTATCTATCTACCTATCTATCTGTCTATCATCTATCAATCCAATTGATAACAGAAATCTATCTTATCCAACAGGGAAGTGGGGAAAAAGGGGATAAAAGAAAGGGGAGGGGGTAGTAAATTGATAATCTAAGTGAAATGGATGATTAATAGAAGAAATAGAATACTTATATTTTAGAAAAAGAAATTGAACAAGTCACAAATTAGCCACTAGTAAGAAAAAAAAACTAATCCATCAGCATTTCTATAGTAAATACTTTTCATCATGTATGACCACAGAAATGCCACGTATTGGCTTATTAACACTATTACAATTCTTCCTCTATAATATGTGCAAATATGAATAGTGTTAGTGAAATCAAAGATGCCAAAAGTAAACCAAGTACACATTTGAGAAATCAATATTGAAGGTAATATAATTTTGAAAGCCTCAAGGAATTAATTTTCAAGTGGATCCACATAGGAAGAACTCAAATGGTGTGGAAACACTCGACTAGAAAATCCAGTATGATGTGACTGTGTCATATTTATTATTATATAGCAACATTTTATTTAGTAGAGCAAAACTCATCTTCTACTTACCATGGCTATATCGCAATAATACAACACTCCTTGTTATACACAACAACCAAGGATTAAAAAAGATCTTCTTTACCATATTCAAGAAACAATAAAATGCAAGGTTTTTGTTTGCTGATTTCATGGAGGATATTGATCTCAGGTTCAGAAAATAAGAGAAATTTCCTCTACATTGGTATAGCCTGCAAATGTTTCTAATTACTATTAGCATGTTAATGAATGTGTTGCAGTGGAAAGAATACTAGCTAGGTATGGAGTCAGAGGACTTGAATTCAAATCGCTCCTCTCTCACTATGAGTTTCACCTCCACAAGACCTTAACTTTTATGAGCGTCACTCTCCACATGCATAAAAATGAGATGGCTTAAAGAGATATCTCCTAAGATACCTCTCAAGCTCTAGACCTGGGGTGAGGAACCACAGCCTAGAGGCAGCATGTGGCCTTTTATGTCCTTGAGTAAGGCCTTTTGACTGAACCCAAGTTTTGCAAAACAAATCCTTAATGGATTTATTCTGTGAAGTTTGAATTCAGCCAAAGGGTCACACTTAAGGACTTGGAGATGTGGCCTTGACACTACAAGTTCCCCACCCCAGCTCTAGACCTTTGATCCCATGATCTATGATCTTATGGTACTGGTTTGATTTTATCCACCTCTGAAATACCACAAGATCTCTTCGATGGGATCCATAACCACTAAAACAAAAGAAAGAAACAACCCCCCCAGAAAACACTGTATCATAACAGTCCACTTAAGAAAAACAAATCTATTATCTAGACCATGGCATGAGTATGACTGTAAAGTATTTTGAGTTAATCCGTGAGTAAATGTGTTATTGGAAAAATATTGAAGACAGATAGAAAGTTGAGCTCAAACTTGGAATAAGAGGGGCCAATCTAATAGGTATGGGCAATGCTTCAGAATTGTTTAAATTTGCATTTCTCCAATCAATAGTGAGTTAGAGTATTTTTTTCATATAACAATAGATAGCTTTGATTACTTCATCTGAAAATTGGTCATATCTTTTGATCATTTATCAATTGGGGAATGACTTTATTTTTATAAATTTGACTCATTTCTCTATATTTTTGAGAAATGAGGCCTTTATCAGAGAAACTTGCTTCAAATTTTTTTTATAGTTACTATGGTTAACTGTATTTCCCTCCATCTTATTACCCTCAGTTGATTCAAATCTTTCTCTCCTTTTACTATGTTCCTCCTTGGGTGTTTTCTTTCTATCTATCCCCTCCCTCCCCCACCCAAAATGACACAAAAAATACTGAAGAAAATAACACTTTATAAAAGAGAATATGCTGAATGGTAAAAGAGGTCCAAAAAGCAAATGAAAAGAAGAATATCTCAAAAAACAGAATTGGAAAAATGAAAAAAGAGGTTCAAATGATCACTGAAGAAAGTAATTGCTTCAAAGTTAGAATCAAGCAAATGGAAGCTAATGACTTTATGAGAAACTCAGAAGCAATAAAACAAAGTCAAAACAATGAAAAAAAAAAGACAATGTGAGATATCTCGTTGTAAATAAAAAAAACCAACAGATCTGGAAAATAGATCGAGGAGAGATAATTTAAAAATTACTGGACTACCTGAAAGACAATCAAAAAATAGCCTAGACATCACCTTTTAAGAAATTTTTGGTGAAAACTTCCCTGATACTCTAGAAACAAAGGGTAAAGTAGAAATTGAAAGAATCCCGAATAAGATCCCAAAATGAAAACTTCCAGGAATATTATAGCCAAATTCCAGAGTTCCCAGGTCAGGAAGAAAAATATTATAAGGAGCTAGAAAGAAACAGTTCAAGTATTATGGTGTCAGAGTCAGAATAACACAAGATTTAGCAGCCTCTACATTAATGGATCAGAGGGCTTGGAACATGATATTCTGGAGGGCAAAGGAGCTAGGATTACAACCAAGAACTGTGTACCCAGAAAAACTGAGTATAATCCTTCAAGGGGGAAAATGGACATTCAATGAGATAGAAGATTTTAAAGCATAATTGTTAAAAAGACCAGAGCTGAATAGAAAATTTGACTTGCAAATACAAGACTCAAGAAAAGCATAAAAAGGTAAATAGGAAAGGGAAATCGCAAGGGACTTAATAAGGTTAAACCATTTACATTCCTACATGGGAAGATAATATTTGTAACTCATAAGACCTTTCTCATTATTAGGGTAGTCAGAAGGAGTATATATAGACACAGGGCATAGGTGTGAGTTGAATAAAATTAAGATAGGAGAGAGGACTGTGCTGGGAGAAAGAGAAAGAGAGAGGTAGAATGGGGTAAATTATCTCACACAAAAGAGGCAAGAAAAAGCTTTTATAGTTCATGGGAGGAGTGGGGAAGTGAGGGGAAGTGAGTGCACCTTACTCTCATCAGAACTGGCTCAAAAAGGGAATAACATACATAGGCAATGGGGTGTAGTAATCTATCTTACCCAGCAGGAAAGGGGATAAGGGAGTGGGTGGGGGGTGATAGAAGAGAGGGCAGAACAGGAAAACGGGTAGTCAGAAGCAAAACACTTTTGAGGAGTGACAGGGTGAAATGAGAGAGAGAACAGAATAAACAGAGGTAGGGGGAATAGGATGGAGGGAAATATAGTTAGCAATAATAACTGAAAAAAAATTGAAGTAAGTTTCTCCGATAAAGGCCTCATTTCTCTAATATATAGGAGCTGTGCCAAATTTATAAAAATTTATAAAATTTATTAATTACCTATACCTATTAGATTGGCTAATAGGATAGAAAAGGCTAAAAGGATAGAAAAGAAGACAAATGTTGGAAGGGATGTGGGGAAAATGAAACATAAATATAGTGCTGGCAGAGTTGTGAACTAATTCAACCATTCTACAGAACAATTTGGAACTATGTTCAAAGGACTGTGGAAGCATGTGTACACTTTAACACAGCAATACCACTAATGGGTATGTTTCCCAAAAGAGATACAAAAAAGGAAAATGATTTATATGTATAAAAATTTTATAGCAGCTCTGGGAGAAAAAAAAATGAAATTGAGGAGATACCCAACAGTTGGAGACAGGGTGAACAAATTGTGGCATGTAATTGTGATGAGCAGGATGCTCTCAGAAAAACCTGGAAAGACTTTCATGGGTTGATGCAAAGTGAAATGTACTGGGTACAAAGTACAAAGTAACAGCAATATTGTAAGATGATCAGCTATGAATGACTAACTATTCTCAGCAATACAAAGATCCATAACAGCTCTGAAGGACTCAGGATGAAAAATGCTATCCATCCCCAGAGAAAGAACTGATGGTGTCTGAATACAGAGTGAAGCATACTTTTTTTTAGTTTATTTTTCAAAGTTTTTTTTGTCTATGTTTTCTTTAACAACATGACTATTATGGATATATTTTGCATAACTACACATGTATAATCTATATGGAATTGCTTGCCTTCTCAATGGGGGTGGGGTGGGGAGGGAGGAAGGGAGAGAATTTGGAACTCATAGTTTTAAAAACAAATGTTAAAATTGTCTTTTCATGTAACTGGGGAAAAATTAAATACTAAATAAACATAAAAAAAGAAATTATAAAAACATCACTCATCAAATGTGTGATTGAAAAAGATGGTGAGGGGAAAAATGGACAGAGTACAGTTACACTGCACACAGAGTCAATAAAAATGTGTGGTAAGCAGTTATAATGTTATAAGCATTGTGATAAATGTTATGGATTTGAAAAAAGGGCAAATATAGTCCCTGCCCCTTAAGGAAGGAGAAATATAAATAAATAAATAACATAGAAGTTACATACAAAGTAGATCAAAAATGACTTTAGAGGGCAAGCCTCTAGTAGTTTGTGACTGAGGAAAGTCCTCATCCAGAAAATTGCATTTGAGCAATGTTTAAGAAGTGAAAAAGGTTAGCTGGGAGGGTAATTAAGGCATGGGGTTATCCAGTGAAAAGAACTAAGGTAAAGAGATAGAGTATCATTTTAATGAGTTAACAGTATTACTGGGCCATAGAGTTCATTGAAGAGCATAATGTGTAAACATACTGGAAAGATAGTAAAGGGACAGGTGGCAAAGCATTTTATATACAAGGGGTAATATTTTTTGATACCAGATGAGTCATTGGATTTTATTGACTAGGATGGTGACATGATTAAAGCTACACTATGTAAAAATGACTGACAGAGTAGAGGATGGATTGGAGTAGGAAGAGATTTGTGAAGGTAATTCGATTAGAAGATTATAACAATATTCTATAAGAGGAAGGAAGAAGGACTGAACTAGGTAAGTGAGCATATGAATAGAGAAAAGGGGACATGTACAAGATAAGTTATGAAAGTAAAACCATTAAGACTAGACAATGGATCAGATATGTGGGAAGAATGAAAGTAAGGAGTTGAGGATGACACGAAAGTTGTGAACCTATGTAACTGGGAGGATGATAGTATCCTCGATAGTAATGGGAAAATTCAGATAAATGAAGGTTTGAGGAAGAAAGATACTGAATTCTATTTTGGACATGTTCAATTTGACATGTCTAGAGGACATCCAGTATAGGATGCCAAAAAGGAAGTTGGTGAGAAAGGCAGCCTTTCTTGAGCTTTCTTAATTATAGCACTTTCTTCTGAAACTAGAGAAAATTGTATCCTGCCTATATTTGTTTTTTTTAATGTTGTCTCCCCTTTTAGACTATGAATTCTTTGCAAGCATGGACTTTCCGTAAACATTCTCTGTATTCCGAGTACTTAGGACACTGTCTGGAATATAGTAGGCATTCAAATATTTATTGACTGATTTGGGACTGGAGCTTATGCATAAGCTGAGCTCACTGAGATAATATAAGGAGAAAACAGAAAAAAAAAACAGAATGTAGAGTAGGGGGAAGGTGGGATGTACAAAGACTCAGAGTCCTTCTACTTTGGTAGGATCTGCCAGAGGTTTTATTTTGATGACATCAACTTCAAGAATCCTCTTTCTCCAGGTAGAAGCATCAGAATAAGACAAATTCAGCTCCATACTCCCAGTGAATCAATGGGAAAGTTTATCATTTAGCTTAAAAAAAACTGGGTTAATCAGTAAATTTGTGTGCTGTATGTTATATCTGTGTGCATAGTCAATAAACATTTATTAAGAATCTACTTGTGTGTGGGGGGGCAGAGCCAAGATGGCGGCTGGAAAGCAGGGACTGGCGTGAGCTCCCCGCCAAGTCCCTCCAAAAACCTATGAAAAAATGGCTCTGAACCAATTCTAGAGCTGCAGAACCCACAAAGTGGCAGAGGGAAGCAGGGCTCCAGCCCAGGACAGCCTGGATGGTCTCTGGGTAAGGTCTATCCTGCACAGAGTTGGGAGCTGAAGGGAGCGGAGCTGCGCGGAGCAGAGCCCAGCATGTGCGGCGCGGACCGACCAGACCAGGAGCCGAGCGGAGAGCGCCCTAGAGTCCTGAATTACTGAGCTGTGGCATTTACCAGACCTCGCAACCCATAAACAGCAAAGACAACAGAGAAAGTTAGTGGGAAAAGCTGCGGGACTGAGTTTGCAGTTCGGCTACCTCCCCTGGGGCAGCAGAGGTGGGGCAGCTTTAGAACTACAGCTGCAGTTGCTTCTGGCCCCAGGCCCACCTGGTGGGAGGAATTAAGTGGCGGATCAGAGCAGGAGTGAAGAACCTGCTGAAGATCTAAGCCCAGTACAGGTTGGGGGTTCTTGGGGAGGGAGGAGTGCTAGTGAGGCAGTGCATCCACCCAAGCGTGGAACATAGAACTCTTTAGTCTACAAGCAGCCATACCCCAATGAAAAACTCAAGAGTTAAGTAAGTTGGCTGGGAACATGGCCAGACGGCAAAAACACACCCAGATTCAGTCTCAGACTCTGGAATCCTTCTTTGGTGACAAAGAAGACCAAAACATAGTCAGAAGAAGTTAACAAAGTCATAGAGCCTACAACAAAAACCTCCAAGAAAAACATGAACTGGTCTCAGGCCATGGAAGAACTCAAAAAGGATTTAGAAAAGCAAGTTAGAGAAGTAGAGGAAAAATTGGGAAGAGAAATGAGAAGGATGAGAAAAAACCATGAAAAACAAGTCAATGACTTGCTAAAAGAGACTCTAAAAAATTCTGAAAAGTATAGTGAAGAAAACAACACCTTAAAAAATAGACTAAGTCAA
>CM053627.1:60051482-60067064 GCA_028646595.1 Phalanger gymnotis
CCCTGCTTCCCTCTGCCACTTTGTGGGTTCTGCAGCTCTAGAATTGGTTCAGAGCCATTGTTTTATAGGTTTTTGGAGGAACTTGGTGGGGAGCTCAAGCCAGTCACTGCTTCCCAGCCGCCATCTTGGCTCCGCCCCCCCCCTGTCTTTCTCAATTTACTATTTATGTAACATGTACTATGGCCAGACTGCTATATCTCTATATCTCTCCTTTGGGGTTCTATATTTCCTTTATTTTTTTTTTTTCTCTATGCCCATCAGCTCAAGCTTTCCACCCCCATCCTCACTGTCAGGGTATTCAATAACTAGAATGCCCCATTCCTTTCAACCACTTGACAATATCAAATAGTTTTTACACATGGATATTCATTTCAAAGTTATAGGAAGGATAAAAATGTCAATCATTTCCTATATAATATTTATTCCAAAGACATGATCCTTATTTCAGCTTTTGTAGGCATGGTTTCAGAAGTTTATTTCTGGAGTTCAATCCCTGCTCTTCTGATTATTGGTTCTAGGCTGACTAAAACACCTAGATTCAGACTCAAACTCAGATTCAGGACTGCTAGATGCCAGAATGCCCTCAGAATGATTTTTCAAACATACTAGGCCATACAGCTTCACTTCCTTTATGTAGAAAAGAAAAAAACAAATTAAAAGGACGAGGATTTAGATGTGGGGCTATATGGCCTCAGAGAGGAAGAAGATCCTATGAGGTCATTCCCCCTACTATTGATCAAATGTTAGAAGTGACAAATAGTGTTGAAATTAGATGAAGCAATGAGGAAGTATCTAAAGCTGACTGTCCTTTTTGATTAACCTGCAAAGCTTATCCCAGGTACTCCTAGTAATCAACAAGTAATCAACATGCAGAAATAGTTGCACAGTGTCTGCAGATGCTGCAGAATATCTCCAAGGAAGTTCCCTAGAAATCATCACAAACTCCCGAAAATATACCCCTAGTGTCCTTCAAATGGAGAGCCTACATGACCTGAGCAAATCTATACATAGGCCACATTCCCATTTCATCTGTATTGCTAGCTCTGAATGCAGTGCTTGACACTTAATAAGCACCTAATTAATTCTTCATTCATTTACCCATTCATTCATTCACCCACTCATTCATTCATTCATTGAATTAGACTACATTTTCTCTATGTGAAAGATCTCTTTTCCCCCTCTTAGATATTTTTGATGTCATACATACTTTGATCTTCAGCCATCAAGATGTTTATTCAACTGAGAAATCAATGACTCACAAAACAAATCTAAAATTACCTCAGAAATATTGTTTTTAAAAATGAATATTGGTTTCATGTCAATAGTGTCCACTTCCTCTTAAAATAAATTAAAAAGGAACCTAGGCTGTTCTTATTATTTATAATAATAATAATAATTATTATTATTATTATTATAAAGATGTTAAGCATCTTTTCAATAGGATGACAACCAAAGATGTATCAAACGATAGTGGAAGAAAGCATAGCAGTACTATGTCTTTTCCTTAGTCACACTTGATGTTATAGATATACATAATATTCACACTAAATGGTTTTTGAGATTGATTAAATGTCTTTGCTTCATTCTGGCCATTTATAAATTTCATCCATCATTTATCACTACATATGCTGCAAAAAATGGAGATTATTCCTAAAATATATTTATTTCACCTTCGAGTTCATTCATCAGAATTCAGATGAATTTTGAAATTCTTTACATTCTTAATATAATTTTTAAATGAATCCCCCCCAAATCCAAATTACAAGCACTTTAAATTTTAATTTTGAGAACTTAAAACATCCTTCACACTAAACATGAAAAAATGGGACCATGCCTCTCATTCAACTTTTCGTATGCAAGTTAGAGGATTTAGAAAATCATGAAAATGTAGCTGGAAGGTATGAGCCATGTTTCAAATAATAATCAAATAATAATAATGTTTTAAATAATAATCAACAGCAATATTTTTATGGTAAATTGGAAATTACTTTTAGATTAAACCTTTAAGTAATTGAAATGAAGTGACCCTATATTTGATCTGCCCTGGGATCATAGGATAATAAATATTTCATATATTTTATAATCTTTTGCAAATTCTAAGTATGTTCTTAGAATTATTCAACAACCATTCCAAATTAAACAGAATCACAGGCTACGAAGGAATGTCAGTGGCTACCTAGATCAACTGACACCTGAAAAAAGTAAGATGTACCACAAACTTAACAGTCATATGACATCTATTTGCACTCATCCAAAGCTGCAACTTCATCAATATCCTTTCTTTCTCTGATTGGAGAGTGGAGCCATGAACTCAACTTCCATTTAAGGAGGGCAGACAGGAGAGACATCTCCTCCGACATCTCCTCATTTCCCAGCTGCCTACATTCAAATTGCACTTTGACTTGTATGGGTGCAATCATTTTGGATTTCTTAATCTTCTCCATTGTGGCATTGAGATAGATACCTTCTTTCCTTTATTATTATTTTTTTATATGCGTTGTCTTCCCCCATTAGATTACAATCTTTTTGAAGGTAGAAACTATTTTTTTTTTCTGTACTCAGGACTTAGCATGGTGCCTGGCACATAGTAAGTGCTTAATAAATATTGATTATTGATTAATTCCACTATTTGGATAGTTCTGTTAGGGATTTTTTCTTACATTGAGGCTAATCTCTTTTTAATTGACAAATTAGGTTGTGTAACAATATTTCTCTAGGGTTTTTAATCCCAGCCAATGGTGATTTTGCTAATAAGAATATTTTATTTTCTTTATCTCTCTTGAAAAAAAGTCACACTGTTAAAATAGGCTATATGGTAGTCACCTCGAGAGTGACCAGCTGATACTCTAGTCATCATATTCTTAGAATTGATGAAAAGGGTGAAAAATAAAAGATGTATTTGGTCCATTCCCATAAACACACATGTATGTATGTATATATGCATGTATGTATGCATGCATGTGTATATATTTCTATCTCTGTCCCCTTATATCTCAATTTCTATATCAGAATAGAGGTGACAGCTGACACCTATGTATAGTTTTGAGTTTTCCAAAGCTCTTTCCACATGCTATCTCATTTGGCCCTCACAACAACCCTGCAATGTAAATATTGAAATTATTATAATTTACAATTTGCAGAGGGAATCTTCTGTTTGCACTGCATCCTTCATGTATGTACTGATTTGTGTATATGTTGTCTCCTTTTATTAGAATGTAAGCTCCTTGAGAGCATGATCTGCTTTTAGCTTTTCTCTCTTCACCACTTAGCAGAGAGTTTGGATATAGGAAATGCTTAATAAATGCTTGTTGATTGATTAATTGAGTTAGCAAACTGAGATTCAAACACAGTACTCTCCAGGTGACTAGTTCCATTTAGTTTTTATACTGTGTAGTCTTTTTCTTCTCTGTGATATGAACGCTGTTTACATGTTTACCTTTTGGACAGTTACTTGATTCTATATTAATGTCATCTAGAGTGCCAAAAGATATGCTTGATTTCATCATACAGACTATATAATACTCATACATAGATGGTACAATCATAGATTGGAGATGTCCAGTAGTGATCATAGACAGCTCATTTACTGTGGAGGCAACTGAGTCTGAAAAAAACTAAATGACTTACTTTGGGTCACACAGTTAGTAACTGTCCGGGGCAGCATTTGAACTCAGATTTTCCTGAATCCAAGTCTTCAAGCTATCTAATGTGCCAAAAAATGTACATATTAATGAAGGTAGGAGGCAAAGTTGTGAGACCTATAGATGTGTAGGTTTTGTTTAGCTTATTTGGCATTGTAGAGGATCCAATTATGAAGAATGTTAGTGTTTTGTATGTAGTAAACACTTAAACATATATTCATTGAGATAAATTTAAATAAATTTGCATATTTTGATGAAAGTAATAAAACAATGTTAGGCTGTGTTTGGTCTGTTATAAGTGTTTGGAAAAGACATCTGATCATAGTGGGAAGTAGGATTGTTTTCTTTAACAACAAATTGTTGGTGTCAGATACTAGAAGGAGGTAGGGTCTTCACTGTTGGAGACAGGGAAAAAAAGGTCCTGATTGAGAAATCTGCCAAAACTGAGTCCTGATTGAGAAAGTTGCCAAACTAAGGAGGAGAATAATTGAAGAAAGAAGTGAAATAATCTAAGTATAAATTAATAGGAAAAATTCAGACAAATATGGAAAGATTAAGCAATGATGCTAAGAAAACAAAAGGGTGTCATAGTACAGGGGAAAGAACCTTGACTCTGGAGTCAGCAGACCTCGGTTCAAAACATACCTCTAAATCTTTGAACCTGTATGAAACTTAGAAAGGTCATTTAACCACTGTGATTCTCAGTTTTGTCATCTGTAAAAATGAGGAGGTTGGACCAGACAGCCTTTGAAGTCCCTTCCAACACTAGGTCAATGAACTAGAGTAGCATCAAAATATTTATATCCATTATGTTTTCAATAATTTAAATGCAAACGTAACAAATACATGACTGAACTCCCATAAATCCTAATGACTCATCTTGGTCCTAGATAACAAATGAAGGGATGTACTTCTGTCCTCAGGCAAGAGAGGGGAGAGATACTTGAATTAGAGTGTCATACATGCTGTTATGTATGATCAATTTCTTGGTCTGGTTTTGCTTGACTTTTATCTTTGTTACAATGGACCATTCAGTGGATTGGGGTGGGGGGAGTGATTACTGTGAAAGCATCTGAAATGTTAACAAAATCAGTAAAACTTTTTAAATTTCCAAATTTATTGGTGGCCACTTAGTTTATTGTTTTTCTCCTAAAATTATACAGCAAGCTCCCTATGGCAAAATTTGTTTTCACTATGGTGAATTGGCCTAGAAACATAGTTTCTTCAAGATAGAACTAGACACTCTACTGCATGCTTCCATTTTATTTTTCACCTCTTCCTAGTCTTCTTCAATGCCCTTGTCTGAACTTTTTCAATCTCCAATTTATCTTGAGTTTGGTTCTTATTACATCTAGGATGCTCATATCATCAGAGGGGAAGGCATGTCCAATTAAAATCAAATGACATCAATCATGGTAAGTGAGTGAAGGCATTATTTTATAGTTTTTATAAGCATGTGTTAATTCAATGCCACTCTCAGGAGTTTCCAAGCTAAGGATACTCAAAGTAATTTTTTAAAGAAGAAAAGAATGAGTTGTTTGCTAACCTGGAAAAAATGTTTCACATCTTTCATTTTTATGTTTTAATTATGCAACATATGACTACATATACTTTCATTAGAAGCTTTTTATGCTTTTATAAAATAGTACATGGCTTCCATATAATTTCTCTCCTGCTCCTTTACCTTCCCCCAAAATGACTTCAAATGCTTCACTGATGTTATATTATTAATCCTATGGGATTTTTATTGTATATTATTTCACAAGAATGTCATATGGAATAGTAAATAACAAAACATTGTTTAATCTATGTATACTTGTGTTCAGATAGCACTATTATATTTCCCAATTTGTATTAATGCCTATCAAAAATGTGCCTTAACTGATGTTTCATCCCTGTAAGGTGACAACTTGGCAAGTTCATATCCCCTTTTTATAGCTGGCAGAACATTAATCAATAATATTAATATCATAGATAATCAATTCTGAAATAGTTTAACAAAACTTTATATGAGCATTGTTTGAGTGCTGGAAAAGAATTCAAGGGCCAACTAGTCTAACTGTCGCATTTTGCAGATGAGAAAACTGAAGCAGAAGGCTTCATAATTTGACCTTGTTCAAGCTCACATATATTTTAAGTGTAATGCAAACCTCTCTCCCACTCACAACCAGGTAGATAAAAGAAGATTCATTCTTCTTCCAGGATTCTCCAATACCTTTATGGTGATTGGAAGTCATCTAAGCTCTAGGCAAATAGCTTTACCTGCATTTGATGGTGTTTCTCATAGTAGGGGGGCTAGTCCCCTTTACCTCAATTCCATTTAGACACTGATAGTCAGATTAGCTTTTATACAGAAATATTTAGTTGAGAAGATATAATCACTAATATACAGATATCCCTTGACACGTAGGAGGCATAATCTCTCTCTTTCCCTTTTTCTTCCTCGGTCTCCAGTTAGGGGAAAAAGATTAGGTTCATAGCTTAGTCTGTTCCCATAGATCACAGTCCCACTTCCAAATCCAATTGAAGCTCATGTCCTTGGAATTCTGGCTGAGTGCACCATCATGCCTGTAGTCCTGGCTCCAAGGTAACCATGGCTTGAACTCTCATTATTGTGAACAACAACTCTGGCACCTGAAGTTGAGGAAGACCACCAATATGGATCAGAAACAGTCACGTTTCTCAGAATTCAGTGTAAAAGAGAGGAAGCAGGGGAAGGAAAGTCCTTCCCATCTTGCTGAGTTCAGTTTATGGCATCCACACTGTGGGTGAACTTGGATCTTCGCCCTCTTGACTCAACAGTTAAGAGTAGGCCAAAAGAGAGCAGCAAAAAAGAGAACAAATGGCTCAGCCTTACCAGTTTTAAAGACACAGGCAACCAATCAAAGGAAGCTACCTTCATTGGCATAGTAGAGGACCAAGAGGCCTTCATATTAGGACAACTAGACATCTCCAAAGAATCCTCAAGAGTGCTTCCACATTTTTTGTACCAGGCATGTCCAGGCTTGCCTGCATCACACATATCAGAAGCAGGATCTGAACCCCAGTTTTTGCTTCTAGAACCAATGATCAGATTCCTATGGTACCATGCTACCTCCCTAGTTCTAACACCAGTCTTTTCTCTTCTTTTTCCTAAATTGTAGACTACACTGAGATAAATTGTTACAAATCATGGCTCAGAGAATGGACATTTGATTCTACTTTCTCTACCTTATAACTCTGGTCTCCTTGCTCTTGTTATATCTCTAATGACAGGATCACAAGAACATGTATCTTTTGAAAGACCCTTGGATCCTTTGGGAAGAGTTTTCCTTCTCAAAAATATTGATGTTTAAAAGATTAGGACTTTGGGGTTAGACCTCTATGCCCATTTCTGTTACTCACTGACACCCTATCCATGAGGTAGAGGTAATAATGGGTCCTCAAAGATTATGTCACAGAGCCAAAAAAGCTGTGTTTGATTTTAGAAAGATGAAAAGGCTTCAAGGAGGAGCCCATAGAGACTTTGTGCCTGTTTTCCTGGGACAAATACAGCTACTTTCAGAGAAAACTGCTAACCAGAAATTCACTTATTAGGGAATGAATCATGTTGGCCACAGCAAATCAAGAATACTGTTTACCAAGGAATAGAAGACAATCCTTTAGCCCAGTTACCAGAGCTGTAATTAAGAATTTGTGTCTTGACTGAGGTTAAGTACTACAAACTACTGAAGCAAACCATCATTCGACAGGAAAGGAAATTCAATAGGAAGGGAAGAGGGAAGGGAAGAGAAAGGAAGGAGAGGGGAGGGGAAGGGAGGAAAGGAATACAAGAGTTCTGATGCTGAGGAGAAGATTTCTACCTTACTAAGCACACATGCTTTTTAAGAAGCAGAACTTAGTATTGGGATCTTTAGGCACCCAACTTGTCTTAGGCATAATGTTATAATGATTGTCAAGTTATTAGGAGACACCCTGTTTTCCACAGCTAAGGCCCACCAAGTAAACTGTGCCCTGAGCTTGGCATGACAACAATCATTTCTGTTCATCCTCTGGATCACCTCACCATCTGGCAAAATCAGATACTTTTTTAAATTGCTTTGATCCCCTATTTCCCATGGGATCCCAGGGGACCTAGTGCCACAGCTAGCATGCTATTGCAGAAAATAATCAATCAAATCTCCTGACATGCTAAAAATCAGGTGCTTCACCCCTGTTCCCACCATGGTAACTCTGGTTCTATACCATACTGAACAATCAATTTGGGGACTGTTCCCACAAGACTCAAGAATGCTGATATTGTCCCAAGAAATGTCAACTGTGGGAACTGTTTACTCAAGACCGAAGAATCATTGTGTTGGGTCCTCCCTTTCTGGTGGTATTTATGTATAAATGCCAAATCCCTGCCACAAGCCAAAAGCCCTCCTTCTCAAAAGGACTTCTCTATTTGCAAGCATTTTCTGCACTTTGAAATTAAACTTTTGTTTGATTCCTGACTTTCCTGTCTCTAACCTACTTTGTTCAGCTCTGGCCACCCATGGGTCAGAGACTAGCTCCTGTCTGGTTGCCATGATCCAGAGTGAAATGAGGGTTTTCATTCCAAATTATTGGCATGTTAGTCAAGTATCAGAACTGTTTACTAAAAGCCTTGAATCTACCAAAAACTAGCTTTAACCATGAGAAAGAATAACCATACAATTATTAGACCAGGTTTTTTGACCACTCATCTTGGCTGTCTCTTGGTTCCTTTATATGTTAAAATGGCGATAGTTCTAAAATACAATTGCAGTGAATATACACACATGTATAAATTTACTAGATATTTGATTTAATTGACAAACAAAAGTTTTTTCTACATTCTCTGCAACATGTAGTCTTAGAAAATTCTCTGGGGTACTGAAAAATTAAGTGAAGTGCCTGGAATATGGCAATAAGTATGTGTCAAAGAAGACATACGAATAAAGATCTTGATGCTATCTACTACAGCAAAGTTGCTCATAAAATAGTGAACATAAATGTGCTTAGCATAGGTTAAGTGATTTGCCTGGTACACAGAAGGTGCTTAATAAATGTTTGTTGGATTGGATTAGTCTCAACTCCCTTCTCAACCTTAAATATGAGATATACAATATCAGGATATTTACTGTCAGTCCCAGAGTTCCCAACAAATTCCAAACCAGGGTTCATGCAAATGATCTTTTTTTAAAGAATTCAGGTTTTATTGTTGTTTCATTTTTGAAATTTTTAATCATGCTTTGATTATATAGAACATTTTATAAATAGTCACATTAAATGAAATCACAATCTAGAGAGGCAGTTTGGCAACTTTGGCAACGTTTTGATCTTAAAGTCTGAAGATTCCATTTTGAGTCCTATTATACATTCAATAATATGTTGCTTTTTGGCAAAATCAGTTAACTTCTCTAAACCTCATTTTCCTTATCTGTAAAAGGGAATATGTGTACTATCTGTCTTATGAGGCTGTGGTGAAAATAAAAGGTACTATAAAACAAGCTCTTTGCATTAAATTAAAGATTTATTATATTCCCATTATATATAGCCCACTACACTCAGAACTAGGAGAAGACAACTTGAGTAATATATGCAGTCCTTATAGAACTTATAGGATACCAGGGGAATAGGACATGTCCTGAAATGGTTCAGAATTTATATTCACTTTAATGATCCCAGATTTCATAAAGTATGTTTATACCTTTGACTATTACTTTGTAACCCTTAATCCTATATAAATGCTATGTTAATTATTCTTATTATGCCTTAGATGAATTTCCTGTGTGCTTTGAACATAATAAGTATACAATAAATGTTGGTAGAATCAAATCAGACACTAAGATTGAAAAATGTTTATCACCTGGTGCCTAACCTTCCTATTATTGGTCTCCCTGAGTTTACCTACACTGGTTCAGGAGCATCAACACATAGTCTCCTTTTGTTTTGTATACAAAACCTGTTCGGCTTTGTAGGATCTACCACAGATTATGTTCTTCTTGCATAGGATAGAAAACCCTGTGTAATGTCCATTCTAGAGTTAGCTAGATGGCTCAATGAAAGGAACACTGGACTTGGAGTCAGTAAGACTTGAGTTCAAATCTGGCTTCAAACACTAGCTGTGTGAGCCTGGGTAAGTATCCTTGCCAAAAAAATCTCATGGATAGTATGGAAGTTTTATGGTTCATGAGGTCACAGAGTTGGACATGACTGAATAGCAATAAACTCCCATTTCAGGAGAGGTTATTGAAGCAAAAGATCAGGGAGGATTCTCACTATATAGAGCTATAGAAATGGGAATATTATTATAAATAAAATTTAATGATCTTTCTCTTCTAATCTTTTAATATTCTAAGGAAATAAAAGTAGGATAGTATGTTTATAAGAATTTTTGAAAAAGTGTTTCCAGTAGTATGCCCCCTTTTGGCTGTTCATACCTTGCTATTATTGCCATTCAGTCATGTCTGAGACTTCATGACCACACGGACCATGTTGTCCATTGAGTTTTCTTGGCAAAGACACCAGAGTGGTTTGCCATTTCCTTTTCTAGTGAATTAGGGTAAACAAAGTTTAAGTGATTTGCCCATGATTATTCAGCAAGTAAGTGTCAGAGGCTAGATTTGAACTAAGCTCTTCATGACTTCGGGCTCAACTCTATCCATTAAGCCATCTACTTGGCTCCAGTTAATACATTAGGGCATCAAAATTATAAAGTAATAATAATTAAGAAGGATATTTCTTTTTTTAACATTGAATAATAGATTAGAAAAGTGCATTTGAAAGGTGTTGATGTATTCATTAGTCACATAATTTGAGATGATTAGAAAATGTTTTTAACTCAATTAGGAAATGTTGCTTTCACTCAATATACTACAAATATGATATGAAACTTTAACTAATAAATTTGCATTTTATATAGGATTTAATAAAGTTAACATAAATTGGCTGTGTAAATGAGGAAAGTGAACATTGTAGACTAAGACAGATTAGTGAATTTTATGATCTCCAAATCCTTTACAAATCCTTCCAAACTCAATTAAACTCAATTCAATAAACACTCACTAAACACCTACTATGCATACAGCAATGCATTAAGTGCTAGATATAAAATTTTTAAAGATAGATAAAAAGATTATGGGTTCTAATTTCAATGGATCTTTCAGTCTAATGATCCTTCATTAGACCAAAAAAATGACATAAATCCCCTCCCAAATATAATCAAACAAAATGTCACTAGATATTTGAGTGGGAATGGGTCAATTTTATCTGGAGGAAGGGGCTATCAGAAAAGATTCCTTGAAAAGAGGTAAAATACATTGCACAATAAGGAAGGAGACATTACTGGATAGAATTTGGATGAGAGTCTATTCCAGGCATTTGGATTAGCATAAACAAAGGCAAAAAGGCAAGGGACCAATGAGTTGTCTAGAAAGCTATTATTATATTCTTTAAAGAATATAAAAGTAGCATAAGATAAATCTGAATGACTAGACTGGAGCTCAATGACCATTAGACTAGTATACTAGTATAGCAGCCCCTCTGGGACCACTTTTGCAACTTTTATTTACATTGACAGGCCAAGTGTCCATAGGATAGCTGGCTACTTCTTTCCTCAGAGTTCAATGGACAGCTCTGTTGGGTTGGATTTCTAGTACTACCACTTAAGAACCCCCACCCATGAGCTACCCATTTATTAACTGTCAGATTTAATCAACTTTTAGGAAAAAAGTATTTATGGAATAGTATAGCTACCACAGTTATTAAAGAAACCCCCTAAACTGGGGCTATATATCTCCCAACACACAAAATACACACAAATTACTCGGGAAGAATGGGCTCAAAATCTTATGTGACCACTGGATAAACTCATAGTTCCTGGATACTAGATGTTTCTTGTGGAGTCTTCATGGAATTCCCTTTAACTATATCTTTCTGTTGGGCTCAGAAATTTAGTGCCCTTGCAGAATACTGGAGCTGTCTGGTTTGTTGTGAGCGGGGCGGGGGGGGGAGAGAGAGAGAGAAAGAGAGAGAGAGAGAGAGAGAGAGAGAGAGAGAGAGAGAGAGAGAGAGAGAGAGAGAGAGAGAGAGAGAGAGAGAGAGAGAGAGAAAGAGAGAGAGAGAGAGAGTGAGAGAGAGAAAACTTTCTTCCAAGAGCAATTCTTTTAGGTGCCTTAATCTCTGCATTTCACCACCACTCTAATGAGGAGAATATAGGTTTCTGAATTGCTTTGTTGTATTATTATTCATAATCCCAAATAAATGTCTGATTATTTTAGCCAATAACAAAACAATTCCTTTCTGGTGTCATATTTTTGATGCATTAATCAAATCACTTTTGTTGTTACTGAGTTGTTTCAGTCATGCCTAACTCTTCATGACCCCATTTTATGGGGTTTCCTTGGCAAAGATGCTGGAATAATTTGCCATTTCTGTCTTCAGCTCATTTTTTTATAAATGAAGAAACATAGGCAAAGAGGATTAAATGATTTGCTCAGAGTCACACAGCTAATGTCTGAGGCCGGATTTGAACTCATGAAGATGAGTATTGCTAATGCCAAGTCCAGTAATTTATACACTATGCTACCTAGCTGCCCCAAAACACTTTAGGCTTTTCCAATTGATTAAGGACTTGTTTGCAGTAGGTGATGGAAACCCCATCTTTATACAAGAATCAGTATTTTACACTATATACACCCAGCAAATATAATAACTCAAATTTACATAATGCAATGCCTTAGAAATTATTTTCCTTCTAATTGTCTCCTCCAACTACCCATCCTCAGTGACATGATCATTGTCATTCCTTTCAGAAGATTACTTAGGCAACATTTTCTTACATAGATATACTTTAGTCAGAAGATAAAAAGTAGGATAACAAGTGAGAAGATTAGTAAGGTTGGCAGGAAGATGGAGCAGTGACAGCGGTATGAAGAAAGGGTCTTCATAAATAAAAAAAGACATAACAACTGATTGCAGGCATCATATGAGGGAGAAGAAAGAGCTAAAGAGGACTACAAAGCTACAAGACTGGGTGATTTGCAGAATTATGTGGAATGTAAAGTTGAGGGAAAACTCGCAGAATCACAGAACTACAAGTAAAGTAAGATCTAACCCAAGTACAACAGCTATGAGATGTGGTATCCAATGGAATACATAAGGCAAAACAGTTCGACGATAGAAGTCACAGTCAGTCCACATAGGCTAACTTCCTTAAGGTTAAACGAAGAATGTATCACTTTATTAATTATTCCATAAAGGAGTATAATATATGAGGCCTCCAAACTGTGGTACTAAATTTGAGCCACTAACCAAGTGGTGAAAAACCTCCTACACTGCAGAATCCTACAACTCTGAGCTATTGAACAAGGTAAAAGTTATAATGCTCAGCTTCTAAATGGGGCTGGTGTAATGGAATGAAGGAAACTATTGTTTATGATTATTAAAAGCTAGGTTATAAATGGCTCTGATTCCATCCTGCCTCTGGCATATAGGATTCCATTCAGCAGAATCTACCAAAGGTCTTGGGTTTTGATAGATGGTATTTAATGCAAGAAAATCTAATGTCTCCTAATAAAGCACTCCAGCATCATTCTCCACCTCTCTCAAAAACTGGTCTCTTCCCCAGGCATTCTGGGTTCTGATTAGTGAGAATTGATCTTATCGTATTTAGAACTAGGCTTCTATATCACTTCCAAGTCAGCTCTACACCATATCATAGGGCCAAACCCTTAACTAATCCCCTTTATATGCTATTTTCCTTTATTGGAACATAAGCTTTCTCAGGGCAGATAACTGTCTTTCTTGTATTCATATTTGTAGAGCTTAGTCCAGTGTCTAGTACATAGTAAACTATTAACAAATGTTCAATGTCTATCTATGTATCTATCTATGTATCTATCTATCTATCTTTCTTTCTCCCATTCCTCTTTTGGATAGCTCTAATTGTTAGGAACATCCCTCCTTTTATAAAACTTAAATGTTCTCTTCTGCAAATTCCATCTGTTGTTCCACAATCTAATTCATTGTTCTTCATATGAATGCATATTCTTTATATATAATATTGCTGTCTTCCCTTTATGTATCCATCTAGAATTCCTGTCTCATCATAAAACCCAACCCAACCCAAAAGTCTTAGTGATACCTAAAGGCAAATTTTACTTCTTTCATTGAATGTCTGGTTCATGTGCTTTGTGAATCAGAGACCATAGCTTTTGTTACTGCTCTTTTCATGACTTTGTATCATAAAAATTCCTATATGTGTCTGATGCTGATACTTTATAGTGACTTCCTATATAGTTACTTTCTAGGAAATATAGCTTGATAGACATGCATTTTTCACCCTTTCTCTCTCTTTTCAAATTAAAGCCCACTTGATGATTTCCCACCCCCCCCCCCGCCACAGAATCCAGGAAGCTGTTATTCTTATATATTATTATAGAACTCCATATATTTCCAAGAGAATGGGATTCCAATACTTTAAATCATAATCCAGAAAACAAAACCTCATTCTCAGAAACCATCTTCTTAACCATATTTTTGCTTTCTGTATTTGCCTTTGTCATGTCTAAGTCCTCACCTTCAATGAATAGCAAAGATGAAAATACCCCCTTATTCCTCTAGTATTTTCTGTTTCTTGCAAAGGACTTTGTAATCCCTAGAAATGCTTTCTTGATTTAATTCAGCACCATCATTTTCCCCTACACAAATCACCAGAAGTAAATGACATGAATAAATCATCAGATTTCAAAATTATTGGAAGGCTCACAATTGTGACCCATAAATATGTACTGAGAAAACAATAGAATAGATGTGTCAGTATCACTTCAACAGAAAGTCATCAATCTTCACTACTCGTCTTATTCCTCTGAACTTTAAAACATAATGTCCCTTCACTGGCACCCATAGATCCACATCATTAGACCACTGGATACATACTTCTGTGTTGGTAAACAAAATGGACTCTTAGCACTCAGTTCAACCAAGTGCCCTTGAAGAGTTTGGCCTTTGTTTCCTTGACTAGATTTGGGAGTCCTTGGAGTCCTCCTTGCCTCAGGGGAGGGATTAGTTTACACATGAGTTTGAATGATGTGTTTGGGACATCAGAGGCTCTTAGACCATGCGGGTTTAAGTCACCTCTTTGTGACAATTCTAGGTTACATGGGTGAGTCACATGTGTGACTCAACCTTGACCCTGAAAAAGATATAAAACCAAGAGTTGGCTTTCTCTTTTTGGAAGCTCTTGCCTATAGCCATGGTAGTGCACGTGACTCTGGGCCAGCCCTTGTCATGAGCTCCCAGGCTGAACCTAGATGTTGGTAATTGTGAATCGTATTTGGTCTGTCTGTCAATGTTTGTAATTTGTTTGCGTTTGCTCTGAAGTTCAGGGTGCTGGCTTTTTCCCCTGAACTAAGTGAATGGTATTTGTATGCTGAATTAAAGTAAGCTTGTCAACCCCTTAACATTGCTTTCCTTACTAAAGCAGATCAAAAGAACTTGGGCTTTTGCAGCATGCTGGTAGCGTTCTTGTTGTAGGGCTTGTGTTGGTCTTTCACCCCCACAACAGCTGCTAGCCAGATTGTTGAAACAACTTTCTATTTCTCAGAAGGTCCAACTCACTACTTTTTAGAGAGAGTTCCATATCTATTACTTAGATCTTTTTATTCATTGATAGTACTTTACTTTTCTAATCTATGTCATTGTTCCATCCTTTCACCTATTGAAACCTGGTAATTGGGGGGCGGAGCCAAGATGGCAGCTGGGAAGCAGTGACTGGCGTGAGCTCCCCACCAAGTTCCTCCAAAAACCTATAAAACAATGGCTCTGAACCAATTCTAGAGCTGCAGAACCCACAAAGTGGCAGAGGGAAGCAGGGCTCCACCGCAGGACAGCCTGGATGGTCCCTGGGTAAGGTCGGTCCCACACGGACCTCCCAGCCCCCAGCCGAGGGGAGCGG
>CM053627.1:60067564-60113938 GCA_028646595.1 Phalanger gymnotis
ATCTTGGAGTGGGGTGGGGGGGGAAATGGAGAGAAAATTTGTAATTCAAACGCCTGTGAAAACCAAACATGTCAAAAATAAATTAAAAAAAAGTCATCTAAATTTCTAATAAGCAGAAAGATAAAAATTAGCACAATATTTAGGTACCTGCTCATACATCATGGACTAATAAAGTAAAATGCAAAAATTGAAACCTGGTAATTACTTTCAGATTCTCAGCATCAATTTTCTAATTGTTTTTTACCTTGAAGATCTTGTTTTTTTGTGGGGGGGCAATAAATCTCACTCTCTTTAGCAATCAAAAGAATTGAGAGACGTTCTCTTTTACAAGAGAGAGCTATCTACAATTTGAGCTAAAAAGCAGTCACTTGGGTTTGAAATAAAGAGTAATATCACACATTCTAAAAATCATTATAAAATTCTCCTTTCAGCCCATTCTTACTTGAAGAAAGATCCCAAATCCTCAGTTCTCTGTCACTCTTAGTTGCAGCTCTCTTGTCTATTTTCCATGGTAAACTGCTGAGGCTTTGTTTACCTTACCATTGAATGTTTTCTTTCTTTCTTTCTTCCTTCCTTCCTGTTCTTCTCCATCTCACTCCTTCATCTCCTCTCTTTCTCCTGCTCCTTCTCCCCATCTTCATCTCCTCCTCCTCATCCCCCTCCTTCTCCTCCTCCTTCTCCTCTCTCCTTCCTTTACTCTTCTTCTCCTCCTTCCTTTTCCTTATTTTTTCCTCTCTCTACTCTTCTCCCAAGCTTACAGATAAGCATGCCATGCCATGAAATCTTTTTGTCTCTCTTTTTCTCTTAGTCTTAATACCTTAATACAACTTTCGTATTGATTATTTAACTACTAAAATACTGGTGTGGGTATATTCAAATATTAAATATTAAACCCAGCTTAACCCAACTACCAAATGGACCAGATTATTATTATTATTCCATTGTTAATCCACTCTATTTACTACTCAAGAAAGACTCAATCATAGATTCTCAGAGTATAAAGAGACTCCATGGAGTAATTAAACCTATACTCAAAATGGAACCCCTATGATAACGTAGCCAACAAGTGGTTATCCAGGATCTACTTGAAGAAATTCAATCAAGGGCATATGTAAAGCTCTAATTGTTAGGAAACTTTTCTTGCCTCTATGTAACTTCCAGCCACTGTTCTTGATTCTGCTTCCAGGCATTGAACTGAACAAGTATAAACTATCTTCCAGATGGTAATGTTTCAAATACTTGAAGACAGCTGTAATGTCCCTCCTGAGTCATCTCTTATCTAGTCTAAATATTCCCAACTCCTTTAATTGAGCCCCATGTGGCATACATTCAAGGCCTTCCACCATCTGGATTACCCTTTTCTGGACTTATTACAGTGATTTCCACAAAAAGATGTATTTAATATTGTTTGCTGAATGTTGATATGTGAATTCCAGTCTTAGCTGATGAACACTGTATATCTTAGCTCCCAGAGAGAGAAGACATGACTTGCAGAGATACATCAATCTTCTTGTCTTAATAAGTATTGATTTGTCTAACTAATGCAATGCTCCTCTTCAACTGATAAGTCTCTTTATACTATTGACTCATTGAGATTAAAATCACCCCTGCCTTAAATACTACAATCCTGTGGAGAGTAAGAATTCAATTAAAAGTTGAATCTAAGGGCTAAGAGTCCAAAATTATTTCTCCAGGATTTGAATATTATCTAGAATTTTAATTTTTTTAGATAGAAGGGCCCTTACAGATTATTTTATTGTGTAATCATAGAATCAAAAATTTCAGAGCTGGAAGGGACTTTCTGTGGCCCCTTACTCCAACACATATATGAAAGTAATACTATGACATATCTGACAAGTATTCATCTAGAATCTGCTTGAATCTATTCAAGGAGAGGAAAATCACAATATCCCAAGAAAGCTTATTTAATTTTGGGATAATTTTATCTTAAATTCCCTCCCCCCCCAACATTAAGCATTAATTGACTGCTTTGCAATCTCCATCCCTTGCTTTCTATGGCAAAGCTAACAAAATTTACCTTTTGCCACATTACTTTTCATCAAATTAAGGCATCTACCATGTTCTTCCAAACTTTACTCTTTCCAGGCTTAACATTCTCAGTTCCTTAAACAGATTTAAATATGATGCAATGAAGAGACTTTCACCATTCTAGTTGTGCTCCTTTAGACACTTTCTAGTTCAGCCATTCTCAAAGTGTGGTCATTGGCACCCTGGGTGATACCAAGACACTTTCATTTGGCTGGGGGGGAGGGCGACAGGGCAATTGGGGTTAAGCGACTTGCCTGAGGTCACACAGCTAGTACATGTGTCAAGTGTCTGAAGCTGGATTTGAACTCAGTGTTCTTGACTCCTTTGCCAGTGCTCTACTCACTGTGCCACCTAGCTGCCCCCCCTGTTTTTTTTTTACCAAGACACTTTCAAGGGGTCTTCAATGGCAAAATTATTTTCATAATTATGGTAAGACATCCTTCACTTATTAAAATGATACCTCCTTCTCCAATTACATATCTGTGTGAAACCATACTTTCCTCATATCATTTAAGCAAAACAAAATATTGCAATAGATTGGATAGAGGAAGTCTCAGAATCCAGCTGTGTTGTATTAAGGCGGTCATTAAAGGTATTTGAAAAAAAATTAAAATGTCAATTTTCCTTTGGAAAATATATTTTTCATAAAAATGTTAACATATAATTGGTTTATTTCCTTTTAAATTGAATTAATAAATATGCATATTAAAACAATTAGTTTTAATTTATAATAATTTCTAATAGTATATAGCTCACTTATATTAAAAAAAAACATTCCAAGTTTCCCTGTGATTTTTAAGAATCTGAAGGGGTCCTGAGGCCAAAAAGTTTGAGAACCATTGCTCTAGTTTATCAATGTCCTTCTTAAAATGTGGAACTCAAAAGTTAAAACGATACTCACAATGAGGTCTGACAAGGGCAGAATACAATGAGATTAACTCCTCCCTGTTCCTAGGGGTTATGACTCTCTTAATGCAGATCAATATTGCATTAGCATTTTTGCCTCCCATAATATACTACTGACTCATATTAAGCTCATGTTCCCCTAAACCCTCCAGATTTTTCAAAGTATAAAGGCTCTCTAACCTCCCTGATCTTATATTTGAAAAGCTATTTTTTTTTATTCCAAGTGTGAGATTATACATTTATCCCTATTGAATTTCATCCTATTAGACTTAGCCCAGCTTTATGTAATCAGCAAATCTGATGAACATGCCATGATGCCTTTATCCAAGTCATCGGTAATGATGATGAAACTCAAACTCTCTTTCTTGACAAATATAGAAACTAAGGCATGGGGGTAAATTGCCTTTCCTAAGATTGTACAGTTCTTCAGCTTAGCTCTTCTATCAGGCAAGTACTCTTTGCATTGTTGTGATGGTATTGAGTGGGATTTATTTAATTTGGGGAGGCAAATCTTGATTTAGTCCAAGTTGTCTCTGATGACTTTTTATTTGTTAGAGTACTATTTTCTCGTTGAGGGAATCTGGACATATACAGGGCTGAGAATCAACTTCTCCACAGCCTTCAGTTTTGTTGATAAAAGTGTCCTTTGTTCAAAGTCACGTGACTCATGCAATTAATAGTTTTATGTTTCATGGATGTTAAAAGGAAAATAACACACATCAGTCTGGTTGAAAGAAACTCTTCTTGGGGCTTGTGCGTGTGTCAGATGTATCCATCCTTAAAGTTTCTACACCTTTTTAATTTAAAAGTTATTTTTTCATTGAATCTTCATGCTGCTTTAATGGAACTATGTCTTAACAATGCTTTCATCCTGCCCTAGAGTAAAGTTATCTTTTTGTTAGAGGGTAGACTCAAATCAGAAGGGAGGAACTGAAGTCTTCTTCAAAGGGCCTCTGCTTTCTAATTACTCTAGAGATCTTTCATCAAGGTGTGGGCTTAAATCTGAAAGAGACCAGGTGCTTTTCAAAATGCAACTATCACAGGTTTGTGAAGTGAGAAAAGAGAATTTTTGTGAGAAATAACAACAGTTAGGGTTAATGGCAGAGACCAGAATGTGAGCTTTCTGCAGTTGTCAGACTTTAGAAGGAACATGTTTTTCACTTTTATCCTCCAGTGCTTGAGGAGAGGCTGCTGATTGAGGAGGAGGAAAGTGAAACGCAGGGTTTTATATCTGCTGAGAGAGATGGGAGAAAGGAATAAGATTTATATAGAGCCTAACATGTACCCAGTACTATGCTAAATACTTTTTTTTTTTACAAATATTCTCTCTCATTTAATTCAGCAACTCGGTGTGATAAGTGCCTTCATCATTCCTATTTTATAGTTGAGGAAACGGAGACAGAGGTTAAATGACTTACCCATAGTCACAAAGTTTGGGGAGAGTTTTGAACTCAGGTTTTTCTAACTCCAGACCCAGCACTCTATCCACTACATTACCTAGCTTCCTCTATAATCAAAGGCAAATGATTTTTATAATTCAGTTAACAGATCTACTTCATCTATAAAACTAGATTTAAAATGAATGGACATGATTAATGGAAAATTTCTTATCCTTTCACTGGGATTTTGTTGAGGTTTGATTTACAAATTTAATTTCAATTCAATTCAATACTAATATATATATACATACACATACATATATGTATATATACACATGCACATATGTATGTGTGTATGTGTATATAGATACAGATATATAGATACCACTTATTGTGTGTCAGACACTGTCATAGGATCTTTGGAAACAAGACAGAAATAACATAATTCATGCCTTCTAAGAGCTTGCATTAATCAAATAAATATAAAAATTAATTGGGAGGCATTAAAATTTGATGGGATTCATGGTATAGTGGTTAAGTGTGGGACTTGGAGTCAATAAAACCTAAGTTCAAATTCTGTTTTACTACGACTTATGTGATCCTGGGTACCTGTCTAGTTTCCTCATCTGAAAAATGAAAAGGCTAGTCTAGATGTTTCTAGCCCTAAAGCCGTGACACTGGGAAAGACCTGTGTACAAGATGGCACTTGAACTGTTTTATGAAAAGAATTAGGCATTCCAACAATAAAAGCATTCCAGGTATGGGAGATGATATATGCAATGACATATAGACAAATGATGGAATGTTGTGGAATAGCAACAACAGGGAGGCCATTATGATTCTAGTGTGGTGTAGTGTGGTACAGCAAAGCACATGTTGGCATATGTATGTGTGTGTAAATGGAAAATGTTTAATTAGCCCAGAAAGATAGATTGGAGCCAGATTGGGTATAATCATCTCTCCCCCACCTCTACCTCTTATATCACCTTAATCTCTAGAGAAAGGAGGGGATTGGGTTAATAACTTAACTCAGTTTCTATGTAGTACAGTCTCAAAAATTACAAGGTCAAAGCCTCCCTGGGCTTGCACCTTACATACCCTAGCTTCTCAGGGTTTTACTATGAGGCAAGTGGCAATATCCAGTCTGGAATCCTGCCTCCAAGGTCACCATGGTTTAAGTTCCCAGGGTCTGAGAACTCTCCCTTTTGCATCTAGAATTATAAAGTACAAACAAAATAGACCAAACAAATATGCCCAATTCTTATGGCCACAGGGCCTAAAAGGGAGAGGGAGGAACTGTGTTGTTAAGCAAAATGGGCTCCTTAGCACTTAGTGCCCTTGGGGAGTTTGGCTTTTGTTTGCTTTGAGTAATGCTAAGCCCCAAGCCCAAACCATTAGTTGTGGAACCTATGTGGGTGTGGATTGATGACTGAGGTAGGGCCCAAGGTGGGGCTAACTCCAAGGTGGGCCTAGTTTAAATGTTTGGGACAGCAGAGACTCTTAGACCACTTGGGTTTAAGTGGACCTCTTTGTGATGATTTTAGGTCACCTGGGTGAATCCCATGTGTGACTCACCCTTGACGCTGACAAAGATATAAAAGCCAGGGGTTGGCCTCTTCATCCTTGGAGCTCTTCACCGAAGCAGTGGTGTGGCATGTGACTCTGGGCCAGCCCTTGTTCTGAGCTCCCAGGGCTGAACCTAGATGTTGGTAACTATGAATTGTATTGGGTCTGTTTGTAATTTGTTTAAGGGCTCTTGAGATGGTGTTGATGTTAAGACTCCGGGCAGCTGTAGCTAAGGAGCCCTCCAGCTTGTAAACCTGGATGCTGAGACTTTGTTGAACTCTGGTAACTATGTATTGGGATTTGAATCAGACAAGGTCTGTCTGTTGATATTTGTAGTTTGCTTGTATTTTGCTCTGAAGTTCAGGGTGCTGGCTTTTTCCCCTGAACTAAGTGAATGATATTTGTGTGCTGAATTAAAGTAAGCTTGCCAACCCCTTAACCTTGCTCTCCTTATTAAGGCAGATTAAAAGAACCTGGGCTTTCTGGCTGTCTGGCAGCTTTCTGGGTGCTGGCTGTGGGTGGATCTTCCTCTCCCCCCTCCCAGAAGCTGCTAGCCAGATTGTGGAAACAGGAACATAGCCTATTTTGTCTCACGACCAGCAAAGATCATGATGCACATAATGTGCATTAACAATCCTTCAACTCCTGGATACAGCCAATGAGATGAAGTGAGATTGTTCCAGTCCAATGATTTTTTAAAAATAAAGTCTCATCTGGCCATGCATCTAATTGAGAGAGGCTCTTGGTACCTAAGTGGCAGAGGAGTCAGATATCTTCTCCTAGAATCAGGTCCCTGAAATCTCTCACATAAATACCTCTAAGGTGATCTAGGAATGTACAAAATCAAGTTACATTTGCAATTGAGAAAACAGTTTTTGGGAAAGCCTTCTTTTGAGAGAAGGAAGAAATAAGAAATCAAGTGCATGTCAATGTAATGAGCACAGAATTTATGGGTGTTTGACCTGTTTGTTTTAATGATTCTTTCTAGTAGTTATTGGAAAGGGTTAAAGGTAGAGGGAGGGAAAATGAAAGTTTGTAGAGTTAAGTGTATTTATTGGAAGTTTATGAAAAGACAAATTTGCCTCTTCAAAAAATATGTAGTAAAAATAAATTTTATGGGTCAGCAAATGTCCTTGTGGAGACTATATTGGGAATGCTAATGATGGATTCTCTAGGATTAGGTTTGCTCTCTACAATTTAAGAGAGAAGAGGAGAGAGTGGAAAGGATTCAAGGAGACCTACACAGAGAATTAAAGAATTACAAATTATGAAGGAAAATTAAGGGAAATGGTGTTATTTAACCAAGAGAAAGGAAAAGAAGCATTTTCTGTAATAAATGTCTACAAGTATATCAAATAATTGTATATATGTTTTGAATGGTTGCTTTACATCTCCACATGACAACAGAAAATACTTTTCTTGTAATTGTGATTTTTCTATTTCCTTGTATTCCTTTGATATTGACTATATACAATTGATTCAAGAAAAGAAAAAAATAAATATTATGCTATTTGAGTACAAAATTATATGAGAGACGGTGTACTGTAGCGGACAATCAGCCTGAGAATCAAGATGTCCTGAGTTGATTTTATGCTTTTCCACCCACTAGCTGTGTGCAAATGGGAAAATCACCTAACCTCTCAGTGTGGCAGATATTTCTCTAACACTGTAAACTGAAGAATTGTTGAGCACCCTATTTAGAGGAAATTTCAACACTAGGAATTCCTTAAGGTGATTAAATCATAGCTCTGTACCAATGATGGATAGATAGATATAGAAATTCCTTTATCTATACGTATATGTTCAGAAAATCAACTGCAACATCATTCAGAACCTTTAATTAAAGTGATTTTTCTACACAGTCATGTGACATGAAATTAATAATTTTAAGTTTGTTGATGTTAAAAAATAAAAATAATGGACACATAGATGGATGGTTATGCAGATGTTATTTATTTGGTAAGAAAATAACTCAAAACTAAAGGAACAGAGAAAAGCAGCAAAACAAAATGAATGGATGACTTTGCTTGGGGTCAAGAGGACCTGGGTTCAAGTCCTGCCTCTGATAGCTACTAGCTCCATTAACATTTCATTGCTGTAAAATGAAAATTAAAGCAACTCTGAGGTACCACCTGACACTTATCAGATTGGCTAATGTGACAGAAAAGGAAAATGATAAATGTTGGAGAAGACGTGAGAAAATTGGGACACTAATTTATAGTAGCTCTTTTTGGGGTGGCAAAGGGGGAATGCCCAACAATTGAGGAACGGCTAAAAAAGTTGTGGCATATGAATATAGTGGAATACTATTGTGCTAAAGAAATGATGAATAGGGGTATTTCAGAAAAACTTGGAAACGCTCACGATGAAGTGATGTCGAATGAAGTGAGCAGAGCCATGAGAACATTGCACACAGTAACAGAAAAATTGTATGATGATCAATTAGGACTGACTTAGCTCTTCTAATCTACACAATGATCCAAGAAAATTAAAAAAAAGACCCACGACAGAAAATGCTGTCCCCATCCAGAGAAAGAACTATGGAGTCTGAATGCAGATCAAAGCTTACTATTTTCACTTTTTTTGTTTTCATTTTTGTGGCTTTCCACTTTTTTTCTTTTTCTCCTTTCAGAACATGACATGCGGAACTCTGTTTAACACGATTGTACATGTATAACATGTATCGGAGAATTTTGGGGAGGGGAGATTGGAGGGAGAAAAGTTTGGAACTTAAAACCTTACAAAAATGAATGTTAAAAACTATCCTTACATGTAATTGGAAAAAACCAATATTTTCATAATAATAACATTTTAGTGTTCTAGATAACTCTGAGATTGTAAGTGGAAAATGAGTCTATTATAAACACCCAAATTAACTATAAAGGACATATGAAGAAAGACATCATCTGCATTCAGAAAAGGAACGGATAGATGTATGTATAGAATAACTTTACATATATATGTATGAGAATGTATGTTTGTGTGTGCATGTGTGTGAGTGTATGTGTGTGTCTAATGGTAGCCATCTTCAACATGGGGGGAAGGGAAGAAAAAAGAAAATATTCATGATTATTTTGTTGTATTTTGAAAAGAATAACAAGTTGTACATAGTAGATTTTCAGTTTAACATACAATCATCTTTTTATTATACTATGTTATATGCTTATTTCATTCCATAAATAAAATTTAAAAGTGAGTTTCTGAGCTGACTGGTGAATTGAATTTCTTTATCAAAGCTTCTAAACATTGATGAAAGCATGTATGTAGGCCAAAAATAGATATACATTAATCTGCAAGTATGCATTAAAAGATTCCTATGTTCCTAGCACTATGGTAAGAACTGGAAACATATGATACTCTAACCACTTAAGATAACCAGCCTTATGTAGTTTTATTAATATGAGGCCTGCCTACTTATATCTGGGTGTGTGATGTCTATAACAATCTCTGCATTCTTTTTATAATTATTGAGAGAACTGGTAGCATTGCATAGTGGATACAGAGCCATGCTTGAAGTGAGGAGAACATGAGTTCAGATTCCATCTTTGACTCATATTGACTGCACAGCTGTAGAAAAGTCGATTAATTTCTTAGTACACTGGACAACTCCCTAATCCTATACATTGTAGACAACCTACAATGCAGCCAACCTACAATGGCAAAGTGAGTTTCTTCACCTAGGAGTTCTCTATACTAATGAAATCGGGAGTCTATCTCTCTCTCTAATCTTTAGAAGAATTGTTAGCTCTTAGTCCACTTTCTGCTGGGACTTCATGTCCTGCTGCTTCATCAAAGCCCATCATCAGGAAGGAAAAGTACCTGGAGAAGTTCTCACTTTAGCCAATAGTACAATTTTACTGGCTTATCCTACATACACCCTGCATTTTTATTTCTCCATTTTTTATTCCCTCAGGCCAGACAACATTGAATTGATTCCCAATTGTTAACAGTTCATTTCTTTTCTTGTTTTCTCTTTTAATGTGAAAAGCTAAGGTCTCCAAGACATGTGCCTCCCAAGAAACAAGATGCGAGCCTAATCAGGCTCATCATTAAAGAGGGTGAACTTGTCATTGTTGCTGCTGTGTTTCCTACAAGGGCAGGGAGGCTGTTTTGCTATCATCAAGCTCTGTGTCATGAGAAAAGAGCCTGATTTGCATATTACTATGCACATAATTGGAAATTTGGATATGCAAATGAAGCACTCCACATTCTGTCCTTGTTTCTGGGTTTTCAGGGGCTTAATTGCCCTGAACAATTTTAAAAGGTTGAAAAGAATAGACATTTCTTTTACAACCAGCAAGCAAATAAACAATATAACCAGACTCTCAGTGAGCATGAATGTCTGGGTTCATCAGGTGAAAATATTATAAACAGATGGCCTAAATGCAGTCAGCAGAAGAAAAGAATATTGAGAATATATCTTCTTTGATAGTAGACTAATTTTTTTTTACTACTCTGATTTTAATTCCTCCCTCTTCACTTCACCTTAGTGCCCTATTAATTAATTTACATGTACCAGTATGTATTTGTAATGTGTTTTCTGTGTCCCTGGAAGATGTCAGTTAAACTAGGCAAGAGTAGGAAGTTCTCTGTTTGAGATCCAGTGTGGGTAGAAGTGCCATAGGTTTATTTTTATGGTGTCATATTCTTGAAAGAAAGGATAAGAAACCAATTTAATCTCCCCAGATGTAGTTTATTTCCTGGGATTTAGGGCAATTATTTTTAGCCTAGTCATGAATAAGAAAAGGAAAAATGGCTTCAAAAAAGTACATTGATTATTGTCACAGAATTTCTCAGTCAGAAAGGTCCTTAGAAGGCATCTAGCCCAGACTGTGACTGGAGAAATAATCCCTTCAACATCTCTGACATTCCTCACTTCTTTCTAAAGATCTCCATTGGGAGAAACACAGTTGCTGGCTAAGCAGCCCGTTTTTCTGTAGGATGGTTCTCATTAGTAAAATGTATTTCACTGTAGAAAGCCCAGATTGGCCTTTCTGAAACTTTCCTCCCAATCCTCCTCATTCTTCATTCTTGGAATTAGCAGAAAAATTTTAATTAACTATGGGTGTTTACCTGGGTTGTCTATTAGGCATTGTGGAGTGATTTGGTCTCTCCCCTCACAGAATCCTACTTCCCAGGCTGAGTGGTTTTCAGTTCTTTTGAATCTATTTAGTGTGATGGATTCACATTTTGAATCTCTACAGTTTGGTGGATAAGCTCCTTGCTAGTAGGACTGGTTTCATCCACTGTTCTTATATTACCAGGACCTACCACAGTGGCTGGTATATAGGAAGCAATTAATAAATATTTGTTGATTGGTTCTCCATTGTTTACCTTGTAAGTGTGTGACAGAGGAAGAGGGTTTTTAAGGGTATCAGGGAGAGTTTGTTTTGATTAATAATTATGCATTTTCAAAAATTTTCTATATTCATGTGTGAATGCCCTCTGGAGAGGTGAGCATGCAAAACTCTAATGTGCCTAAAGCTGAAAGAGGTGAAAACTGGTTTGTTAGTTCTTGTTTTTGTTTGTTTGTTTTTATTTTTATTTTCTTCCCTCCCTCAGAGACACTCCTCAGCCACTGAGGTAAGAGATATTGTTCTGGGTCTGTAGATCAAAAAATGACAGTGTGAGGATAAAATGAGGCTAGAAAAATAGACTGGGTTCAGTTTATGAAGGGATTTAAGAACTCAACAAAAGAAATTATATTTCATCCACTCAGACTGCAAAAGAGATGTGTTGCTGATCAAATTAGTGGAGGGAGTTACTTCAGCAGGATTTCACTAATTCTAATGAAATTATAGGTCTAGACAGTTGTTTGTTAACAGTAATTAGGTCACTTTTCTGTATCATTACAACTTTGCAACATGTTTCTAAAATCAATTAAATATGGTTTTTGTGTTTTACATTTCAGATCTTCACTGCATCAAAAATATAGAGGAAAAACTTGCCTTTCTAACTATTAAATCAATTATCAACTATTCCTTTCAAATATTAAGCAAATAGTGATATTTGCTTTTCATAAGCAGATTCTGAAGGAACTCGTGCTCCTTCAATTGACCCTGAATCATCAAAAATGTTAGATTTTGGATATTATTGTTTTCTAAGTTTTTGAAAATTAATAAGCCATGTAAGGTATGTATGTAAAGTTTAAACAAAGAAATGTAATTGGAAAAAATTCCATATCCTTGCAAGTCTACATAATAAAACATTTTCTATGTTCACCTGCCATAGAATCACAGACTCTCAGAGTTGGAGAGCACCTCAAAATGCTTCAGGTCTAGCCCACATCCAAATAAAAAGGCCTGGGGAGTATTCATGCAATCTGCAATCAAAGAGTTCCAGAAAGGAAGAATCCATAGGTTAAATAGGTTAATTTCCCTATAAAGGAAACCTATTTAGTGGGTTTTATTTAATATTTTTTATAGATAGAAAGAAGGCATATAGATCAGTAGTTATTTATAATATTATGGTTTTCTTTTTGTACAAACAAGAATAAGAAAAAGTGGTTTTTGTTTTGCTAGTCCATGCCTTCGCAATCTTCATTCTGTTTCTATATCTTGAGACTCAATTTCTTAATGCCCTCACAATTATATTGCTTCCAGTATGAACTTTCATTCTATATATTTGATCAGTCTAATAGCTTGTCCCATCTTCATTCCTTTCCATTCTATTTCTACATCTTCTTATGGCAAATCTAGCACTATAATGTTAGAATCCATTGTGGGATATCCACACTTCTCCATGTTGAAAAGTGTTATATAAATGTTTGCAGATCTATTGTATATGTCTCATTTGTTCTTCTATCTTCATCCATAAATACAAACAGGGAAAGTTTGTTTAGCTAAGTCTCTTGGCTAAACTTTCTTCAAACTTATGTTATCAGCCATTGGTTCTTTCTCTTTTGTGAGCTCAAGCCTCATAATTCCTATCATCCTCTACGAGATTTCCTAAACAAGTATATATCTGAAAAGAATATACCCTTTGGTTATCACATTATGCTTGGCAAGTAAGGAAAATCTTTACTGACTAAGGCAATTTGTAAATTCTTTTGGTATCCTTATAACGATTTGCATTATCTAAACTACCTTGTGAAATTATTACAATCTTTATTGACATCCTTATGTCCAGGTCTCATTTGGGGGTGTCAATAGATATGTTTCTTTTGTCTTCAAAGGTGAGAGATTTTTTATTGTATACTATATCTTTTCTCCTTTTTTCTTCTTGATTATATTAATTTTGATCTTTAACAAGTTGGTAGCTTTACAGTACATACCGATTTCATTCAAGAATGACTCATATCATTAGTGAGTCATTTCTTATTTGTTAAAACATAACGCATTTCATTTTTTGAAGTTACTCAGAACTCACTACATCCAGTGCTTCCTGAATCATTTCCCCAAGAAGGAATTTACTATTTAGAGGTATGCATCTTTTGTCTTGTCACAAGACTTTTACCTCTCTTATTCCTTATGGGTCCCAAATGTTTTCCTCAATTCAACACATCTTAATTAGGCATCAACTATTTGTTAAGTGCTGTGCCAGCTTCTGAAATTAGAAAAACCAAAAAGAAAAAAAAACAATCCTCGTTCTCAAGAAGCTTACATTCTACTAGCGAGAAATAGAATGCTCACAAATAGGTAAATACTGAAATTTTACAAAGTAATGCAGAATAATTTCAAAAAGGAAAAAAATCCTAATAAATGGAGATAATAAAAAAAGATGTGCTATAAGACATGGTATCAGGGATATCATGTAGGAGGTGCTTTGGATAGAGGTAAGAATTCCAGGAAGGCAGAAGTCAGAAGAGAATAGAGGACAGTCATGAGAGATCACATGAAAATCAAGAAGGTAGGAAATAAAGTGCATTGTATGAGAAAAGTCTAGCAGGCCAGTTTGACTAGAATGGAGAATGCATGAAAGAGAGATTTATGAAATGACTGGAAAGATAAGAGGAAGTCATAATTTGATGGTTTTAACTGCCACTTAGAGAAGTTTGTACTTCAGGCTATTGGTAGGAGTAAGTCAATAAGGATTTTGAAGCACTGGAGGAGAGGGGAAACAAACACAGATATCATGTGTGTGTGTGTCTGTGTGTGCGTATGTGTAAAAATTTGATTTATATGCCTAGAAAGAAAGTTTGCCATTAATTTGCTTTCCACTTTACAAACATTTTGTGAGGCTAAATTGTTTTTGCTCCAAGTCATCATACCCCAAACCCAAGCCCTTGCCTTTATCTTGTGTTATACAATTCTAATTTATCCATTAATCATGAAGTATTGATCAGTTGAACAGAAAGGCACTTTGATGAAGTTTGCTGCTTATGCATCAGCTCAGCTCTGCTGGGGATCATTCCTCATGTTATTTTAGCCTTTCTCGTCTGGAAGCATTTGACACATGTGCTTGAGACATCCTAAAAGAGACAATCTTTGAGAATTTTTAAATGATTTAAGCAGTTTGCGGCCTGCAGATATTTAATCTACCCCCGCCCCGCCACACACACATGCACACTCTCATTCCTCTCCTAGACTCTGCTCTTGTTTGTGTCAGGGTGATTATTATCCTTCTCCTTGATCACTAATGCTAATAGCCTCATGGATCAATGTAGACGAGAACCGGAGGCTCATCATTAAAAGCTTTCACGTTACATTAAAGTGCTGCAATATGATGAACTGGCTCTAACACCTTTTTGGCATATCTAGGAAATGCTGATAAATGACAAACATATTAGATAGGTGGTGCCATCAAAGATAACTCCAACGATTTCTGCCACCAGTTACAAAGAGTGGGAAAATATTTCTTGGTACTTTAGATAATGCCGTTCTGAAAGAGACCTTACTGTCCCCCTTTCAGCATAATCTGTGTAATGGCTATATTAAAGTCAGGATAAGATCATATTGTAAGTACCATAAAAGTGCAATCTGACATGCTTTCCTATTTTTTTTCTTTTAGAAAAAACACTAGAATCAAATTGCCTTTCAGCAGTAGTTTATCTCTTCAGTATCAGAAGATAGATATTTTGGGTTAGTCAGAATCAAAAACCATATAGGTAGTAATTGAGTTTCTCTTGTGAGCTTTTAGCCTGTGAGTATCTACTCATGCTTTACCTCTCAAAAGATGATGTACTAGATTTATTTCAGAAAGCTTTGAAAATCAAATTAGACTAAAGCGTATTAGCTCTAATCAGAAAATATTTGAATGTATCATTGAGGCCGCATTCAGCTTCATAAACCTATAACATCTATGATCTAATGAAAATTAAACAAACATCAAAGGAACACCATAAAACTACTTAGAATTTTCACGTTATCAATTCAAAACATGTTTCTTATAGCAATAGTATTAATATAGTGAGAGCTTTCCAACTTAGCTATGTTTCTTTGTCCTTGATATGTCACGCCCTCCCCCTTGTTCCTTGTGGTTGTCTGTGTATTTGGCTGTCTGTGGCTAAAAAAAAAGGTCCAGGATCTCCCATCCCATCCTGGGCCATCTCCAGTCATCTTGGTGAATATCAGGTCACTGGATCCAGATGGCTCTGGAGGAGAAAGTAAGGCTGGTGACCTTGAACAGCACTCCCTCACTCAAATCAAAGTCAAATGCAAGTCATGTCATCATTTTTCCTGATGTCGTGGTCCTCTTTGAAAATGAAGAACAAACACAACAACAACAGTATACAGACCTGGAATCAGAAAATGGCCTTAGAGTTCAAATGGCCTTAGAGACTTCCTAGCTTTGTGACCCTGGGCAAGTCACTTAATGTCTGACTTCTTTAGATTTCTCAACTGTATAATGGAATAATAGAACTACCTGCTACGATTGCTTTGAGAATCAAATGAGATAATTATTGCCTCTGCTGCTGCTGCTGGTGGTAGTGGTGGTTTCATGATACATCTTATTAAAATGGAAAGACTACTACCTAGGTGCAGGGAAAAGGGAACCCTTCTACCTATGTGGTCTCACTTCAGTCATTTCACTTCTCTGGGCCTGAGTTCTCTTCTCTGGTTCTTTTTAATATTTTCAGGGCATCATTTTAGTGCAGGAGTGTCTTTTGCTGTTGAAATATGGTGTCAGTACCTCCTTTTCCAGGCATATGTGTCCTTATTTATATCATTTGCATTACTTATCATATGTATATCATTTATCCTCAGTATGTCATTTGCATTGCTCATTGTCTGCATTTTAGCCTCAAAGAATAAAAAAGACAAGAAGATGGCAAACAAACACTAAACAACAAGGAGCCATCAACATATACATACATACATACATACATACATATATATAATGTATATATATATATATATATAAATGGTATGTATTTACTGAATTTATTTGTTGAAATGTGGAAAGATAATGAATTTGGTACATCAGTTTTGGTAGCAGGGAGAAGACACTTGATGGTCACCATCTAATCTGACTCTCAAATGCCAAGGGAGGGTAGAGGTGCAGATCATGAGCTGACCTCTGCTCATAAGTAGTGGCAGAGTCACAGGATGTTAGCTCTTTCTGCCCATTCCTATAATGAACCATGTTTTTTTCTGCAAAAGATAGGCAGAATTTGCAGTATATGGTTATGGTTACTGACCTTTATGCCAGTTAAAATTAATCCATGATCATCTGTGGGGAAAAATAAATCAACAAAATCAGTACATATTTATTAAAATTTACACTCTTCTTAAACCCTATGCTAAGTCCTGGGGTTAAAAAGGAAAAGTGAAGATAATCCTTGTCTTTGATGAGCTTACATTCTAATCAGAGACAACACGCAGGTAAGAAGGAATATGTAATAAAAATTACAAAGAGTACATACAAGATAAACTTAGAAGGGAGGGTACTAGTAGTTGGGAGACTGGAAAAGGCCTTTTGCAGAATGGCCTCTTAGTGGCTATTTAGGAAAACTGAGATTCCCAGAGGGGTATAATAAGGAAGAAGAGCATTGCAGACCATGGGGAGATTCTGTGCAGTCAGGTAGATAGGAGATACGTTATTGTATGTGAATCCTCTGTTTAGCCTCACAGCTTGGGTTACAGAAAAGCCTTGGGTTCTTTGCTTTACAGAAAACTGGCACTTGGTAAAGTAGTGTAAGCATGAGCTTTATTACTAAGTGGAGCAGCTAGCTGGTAAAACCAAAAGCAAACACAGAAAACACAGAAAAATAGATAGAGATTCGGTCTCACAAGACCAGAGTTGGGGATAGATGTGCTATGGCACAATCTTGGTAGGAGTATATACTCAGAGTGGAGTGTAAAGAAATTGTATACCTTAAAGATGGCCTTGGTTGAGAAGATGGAATCTATGCCACATATGGGAAGAGGCATTCCTAAGCAGACCCAGATATAGTGTCACTTACTGATACTAGAATTGAGTAGGTGAGAATTTTGGGACCAGAAATTGGATGCAAGTCCAAATCTAAATCTATAATCCCATATCCCAGAAATGAGCATTGACCTGCAGCTGCTTCAGTGAGCTAGAAGTTTTGTATAGGAACCACAATCATTTACATGGTTTACATAGGGTCAAAATAAGTAAAGATAGTAGAAAACTACAGGGCGTCTCTTACTGCTTACATTTTTAGGATTTTTAGGACTAATGAGCCTGACTGCATATTTGAGCCCTATCACTTATGTTACAATATCAAACAATGTATTTTTAAGTCACAGTTATTACAGTGAAGACCAATAGGTAAGCCAGCAAGATAGGACTACCATGTACAGGGAAGGCATTGAATTGTAAGAAGAGTAGAAAAATAGGAAGAGACTAGGTTTTGAAGAATTTTAAATGCTCTACATTGTGGCTTCCTGATAGATACAATCCTCTTTAATCTGATACTTTAAGTACATTTATAAGTCATTGCTTTGAGAGTCAATATTAGAGCTGGAATATGAACCTTTGATGTGACCTAGTCTAATCTTAGCTCCTATTTAACAAATGAGGAAGATGAGACCCAATGAGTCCTCTCATTCCAAATTCAGTGCTAAACTATACCTCATTGAATTAAACATAATTATGTTATCATAATTCCCTAACCCTGGGCAACTATCTTGTGGTGGAGGAGATAGATGGGATCATAAGAGATCTGTGGGAAAAATACAAATATATAATATATATTATACTATATACACTACCTACATATATGTTATATGTATGTATGTGTGTATGCATGCATCCGTGTATATATGTATATATACACATATATCCATATGTGTGTGGATAGACAGATGGATAGATAGATAGATAAATAGATAGATAGATAGATAGATAGATAGATAGATAGATAGATAGATAAACAGTTGTATCTAAATCTTTGTGACCCCATTTGATGTATTCTGGGCAGTGATGGAGTGATTTGCTGTTTCCTTCCCCAGCTCATTTTACATATCAGGAAACTGAGGTAAACAGCATTGAGTGACTTGCCCAGGGTCACACAACTAGTCTGAGGCCAGATTTGAGCTCAAGAAGATGAGTCTTCCTGACTCCAGGCTGGGCACTCCACTAACACTATATCTTTCTATCTCTCTATCTATCTTCCTATCTATCTATTCCATCTCTCTATCTTAGATATAGGTACAGATATATAGCTATTATGTATGTGTATAAATGTATATATGTGCACATACGTGTATATGTGTCTGTTGTGTGTATGTATATATATATGTGTGTGTTTTTAGCCTATTTCAGGACTTTTAAAGTTGAGCTCTGCTCCTGGAGCTTAGGAGACACCATCTCAAGAAAGATAATCTAGAGTTGCAAATAATCCTGCTTTCAGATCACAAGGCACAGATTATACCAAGTATTAATATGTTGCAAAGACTCATAAATGACTTATATATTTGTTCACAAGATTTCAATCTAACTATCCATAAATAAATAATATAAAAATACCTGGCTAAAGAAATACTATTATCCAGACAATGATGTATGATTAGATGGATGTCCCACAGATCTAGTCCTGCAGTACAAACAACACACACAGACACAATGACAGTGAATTCTGCATAAAATTGCCCCACTAGGAAGAAGTCTAGTGGGTTGGGCTTTGGGCATATTCTTAATGTCTCTGATCCTCTTCATTGAAACACAGGCCAGTGTTTTAAAAAAAGATATAATATTTTTCTAGAGAGGATTCTTATCTGAATCCTTAAATACAGCAGTGTCTTAATAATTAAATTTGAAAGTCATTGAAGAGGCGATAGAGAAGCATGTGGTAGTTGATGATAGGATATAACATATTGCCAAACAAGAATTGAGTGAGAGAAGTACTGTCAAAGATGTCATCATCCAATGCATGACCCTCAAAGGAAAGCCAGTCATGTGGTAAGGTAAGAGTGAAGAATAACTGATGGACAAATTGGCTCTTCCATTGCTATTCTTAAAATAGCTAAAGCTCTAGAGGAAAGCACCCAGAATGACAGAAAAAGCTTAGGCAGATGGTTTTATCTTTTTCAATATTTTTTCTTTATAATTTCTTTTTGTTATTTCTCAGTTAATACTATATTTTTTGTCCAAATGTTTGTAAAGATAGTTTTCATCTTTTATTTTTATAATTGAATTCTAAATTTTTCTCCCTCTCTCTCTCCCTTCCACGTCCCCTCCCCAAAAGAGCAAATAATCTGATATAGGTTATACGTGTACAATCATGTTAAACATATTTTCACATTGGTCATGTTGTGAAAGAAGAATCAAAATAAAAGGGAAAAGCCACTTGAAAGAAAAGAACAAAAAACAAAAAAAAAGTGAAAATAGTGTACTTCAATCTGCATTCAGATTCCACAGTTTTTTCTCTAGATGTGGTTAGCATTTTCTATTATGAGTCTTTTGGAATTGTCTTGGATAATTGTACTGCTGGGAAGAGATAAGTCTATCATAGCTGATCATCAGACAATGTTGCTATTACTGTGTGCAATGTTCTGCTAGTTCTACTCACTTGACTCAACATCAGTTCATGTAAATATTTCTGAGTCTTCTTGAAATCTGCCAGCTCATCATTTCTTACAGCACAATAGTATTCCATCACATTCATATATCACAACTTGTTCAGCCATTCCCCAATTTATGGGCATCCCCTCAATTTCCAATTCATTGCCACCACAAAAAGAGTTGATATAAATATTTTTGCACATGTGGGTCCTTCCCCCCTCCTTTTTTATCTCTTTAGGATAAGCTTCTAGTAGTGATGTTGCTGGATCAAAGGTTATGCACAGTTTTATAACCCTTTGGGCATAGTTCCTGATTGTTCTATAGAATGGTTCGATCAGTTCACAACTCCAACAACAATGAATTAGTGTTCCAATTTTCCCACATCTTCTCCAACATTTATCATTTTCCTGTTTTTTCATGTTAGCCAATCTGCTAGGAGTTTGTTGGCACCCCAAAGTTGTTTTAATTTGCATTTCTCTAATCAGTAGTGTTTTAGAGCATTTTTTCAAATGACTATAGATAACTTTAACTTCTTCATCTGAAAATTGCCTGTTCATATCCTTTGATATTTTATCAGTTGTATTCTTGTTAATTTGAAATTATAAATCAGTTATCTGTATATTTTAGAAATGAGGCCTTGCTTAAACCACTGTATGTAGAAATGGTTCCCAGCTTTCTGCTTTCCTTCTAATCTTGGCTGCATTATATAGTATTGAAATTCATTTTTCTTTAAATGTTTGGTAGAATTCACTTGTCATCCACCTGGCCTTGGAGATTTTTTCCAAGGGAGTTCATTGATGGCTTATTTGGTTTTTTGTTTGTTTCTGTTTTTGTTTTTTTTCTAAAATGGGGTTAAGTGTTTCATGTTGTCTTCTGTTAATCTGGGCAACATATATTTTTTAGATAATCATCCATTTCACTTAGATTGTCAGATTTATTGGCAAACAGTTAGTCAAAATAGCTCCACTTTATCACTTTAATTTCTTCTTCATTGGTGGTGAATTCACCCATTTCATTTTTTCATCCTGGTAATTTGGTTTTCTTCTTTCTTGTTTTTAAATCAAATTAACCAAAGGTCTATTTTTTTTCTTTGTAAGACCAGCTTAGTCTTATTTATTACTTCAGTAGTTTTCTTACTTTCAGTTTCATCAATCTCTTTTTTGATTTTCAGAATTTCTAATTTGGTATTTAATTAGGAATTTTTAATTTGTCATTTTTATAGCGTTTGTTTAGTTGCATTCCCACTTCATTGATCTTTTCTTTCTCTATTTTATTCATGTAAGCATTTAGAGATATAGAATTTCCCCTAAGAACTGCTTTGGCTGCATCCCATAAGTTTTGGTATCTTGTCTTACTATTGCCATTCTCTTTGACGAATTTATTAATTGTTTCTGTAATTTACTGTTTGACCTACTCATTCTCTAGGATTAGATTATCTAGTTTCCCATAGTTTTTAGCCTATCTTTCTTTGACTATTTATTATGCATAATTTTTGTTGCATCATGATTCAAAGAGGATCAATTTAATATTTCTGCATTTGATTATGAGCTTTTTATGCTCTAATCCACAGTCAATTTTGGTGTAGTTGCAGTTACCACTGAGAATAAAAGGTATATTCCTTTCTATTCCCATTCAATTTTCTCCAAAGATCTATCATATCTAACTTTTCTTTATTTTGTGGTTAGATTTATCTGATTCTGCAAGAGGGAGTTTAAGGTCCCAGACTAGTATTATTTTGCCATCTATTTCTTCCTTTAACTCACTTAAACTTTCCTCTAAGAATATGGATTCTATACAACTTGGTGCATACATGATTAACATTTATATGACTTCTTGTCTATAGTACCTTTTAGCAAGATATAGTTTCCTTCCTTATCTCTTTCAATTAGATCTATTTTTGCTTTTGCTTTGTCCAAGATCAGGATTGCTACCCCTGCTTTTTTACTTTAGCTGAAGCATAATATATCTGCTCTAGTATTTTATCTTTATTCTGTGTGTATCTCTGTGCTTCAAATATTTTTCTTGTAAACAACATATCGTAGGATTATGTTTTTTAGTCCACTCTGCTATCCACTTCCATTTTATGGGAGATTTCATCCCATTCACCTTCAAGGTTATGATTACCAACTGGTATTTCTCTCCATCCTTTTCCTCCCATGTTTATAATTTTCTCTCTCTGTTCACCCTGTGCCTCCTAACCAGTGTTTTATTTCTGACCACAGTCTCCCTCAATCCATCCTGTCTTCTATCCACCCCCCCTTCCTTTTCTTTCCTCTTTCCCATCCTAATTCCCTAAAGGGTAGGATAAATTGTTATAACCAACTGAGTGTGTATGTTAATCCCTCTTTGAGCCAAATTAGATGAAACTAAAGTTCAAATATGCTCTCCCCCTCTCTTTTCCTCCCTCTACTGTAAGAAGGCTTTTGTGCCTCTTCATGTGAAATAATTTATCTCATTGTGCCTCCCCTTTTTCTATTCAGTACGATCCTGTTATTCACCCCCTTTTTGTCTCATTACATCACATCAAAGTCAACTTATACCTATACCCTCTGTCTATGTATACTATGTATACTCCTTCTAAGTGTCCTAATAGAGATAGTTTTCAAGATATATAATTATCAACTTCCCATGTAGGGATGTAAGCAGTTTAATCTTATTGAATAACATGTTGTTATCATTTTTTTTCTTTCTTGTTTATCTTGTTATGCTTCTCTTGAGTCTGGTATTTTGAGATCGAATTTTCTGTTCATAGCTGGTCTTTTCATTAGGAAAGTTTGAAAGTCCCCTATTTCATTGAATGTCCATCTTTTCCCTTGAAAGATTATGTCCAATTCTCTTAGTTGATTCTTGAGTGTAATCCAAGCTCCTTTGTCTTCTAGAATGTCATATTCTTCTGACCCTTTAATATAGAAGCTGCTAATTCCTGTGTAGTCCTGACTCTGGCTCCTTAATATTTCTTGCAGTTTCTCCTTGACCTGATAATTCTGAAATTTGGCTACAACATTCCTTGGAATTTTCATTTTAGGATCTCTTTCAGTAGGTGATCAGTGGATTCTTTCAATGACCATCTTATCCTCTGATTTCAGGATGTTGGGGCAGTTTTCCTTGATCATTTCTTGAAAGATGTTGTCTAGGCTCTTTTTTGATCATGACTTTAAGGTAGTTCAGTAATTCTCAAATTACTTCTCTTGGATACGTTTTCTAGGTCAGTTATTTTTTTCCAATGAGGTATTTTATATTTTCTTCTTTTCTTTTTCATTCTTTTTATTTTGTTTGACTGATTATTGCTGTTTCCTAGCATCATTAACTTCTACTTGCCCAATTCTAATTTTTAAGGAATTATTTTCTGCAGTTAGCTTTTGTACTTCCTTTCCATTTGGCCAATTCTATTTTTTAAGGAGTTGTTTTTTTCCGTCAATTTTTGTGCTTTCTTTTCCAAGATTTTGATTCTTTTTCATACTTCTCCCACATAACTCTCATTTCTTTTCCTAATTTTTCTTCTAACTCTCTTACTTGGTTTTTAAAATCCTTTTTGAGCCCTTCCAAGAGGACTTTTTGGGCTTGAGACCAATTTATATTCCCCTTTGAGTATTTGTATATAAGCATCTTGACATTGTTTTCCTCTTCTGAGTTAGTGTTCCTTTCTTTTTCTTACTCATTTTTCGGTCTATTTCAGGACTTTTAAAGTTGAGCTTTGCTCCTGGGGCATTGTCTCAAACTTCTTATTCTGGGGGCCAGTGACATGGTCACTGGCTTTCTGCTACAGGGCTTCAGATGCTGATGGCTTACCCACTGCACAGGGGGTGGCCCAGCCTAATCGCACCTGTTGTGTTGGGGTTCCTTGGTTTGAAATTTGTCTTCTGCAATTGGACTAGAGGTCTCACACCTCTCAGCCAGGTCTGAAGGGCCTCAGTTACTGATCTGAGCTGTAGCTAAGAGCCTCCTACTGGCCTGCCCAGACACTCTTTGTGCTGGGCTGTGCTCTCCTTTTACCCAAGTGAGACAGAACTTTCCTGAAGTCCATCTAAGTTATCTTAAGCTGGAAAATGGTTTCACTTAGTCTTTTTGTGTATTCTGTCACTCCCGAATCCATTTATTGGCTTGATTTATCATTGTTTCTGAGGGAAACTGGGAAGAGCTCAGGCAACTTCCAGGCTTCTCTTTGCCACCTTGGCTCTACCCCAGTGTGGATGGTTTATGAGAAAATTATGGTTACCAACAGTGACACTTCCACCATGATGGAAATCAAGCTGGTGGTAACAATACTAGATGACTTCAATATCCTGTCCTTTGCAGCCACCTCCAGATTTTCATGAGCCTCACCTTAGGGATGGACTAGAAATATCTCACAACTTCCATTGGGCTAGGATTAATGCTCAAACATTGGATTTGGTACCTACTTTGGTGATCCCTGCACTGGCCCTTAATCTCATCATTTATCTTCACCAAGAAGAGTGTCTTTTCCTCCAGAGAGGAATTTATCAACCTATCAGTGAGAATCTAGTAATTGCCTGCTATGCAGCAAGCACTGTATCCTGTGGCAATATAAAAACAAAAATTAATTCATCCCTCGCCTGAAAGATATTGCATTCTATTGAAGTAGAAACCATGCACACATATTTTATATAAACTGAATGCAAGGTACGTTTGTGGTGGGAGGAATGAGTAACCGGGAGCACCAGGTGAGCTCATACACGGGAAGTGGTTTGAAAGTGATCTTTGAAAGAAAACAAATTCTGAGAGGTAGAGGTTTAAGGATAGCTTTTGTGTAGGCACAGGTATAAGAATTAAGATCTCAAGTATTAAGAAGAGCAAAAAGAAAATTTTGGTCTAGTTCAGGGGTGGGGAATCTGTAGTTGGGAGGCTACATGTGGCCTTCTAGGTCCTTGGGTGTGGCCCTACGACTGAGCCTAAGTTTTACAGGAAAAATTCTTTTAGTAAGGCAATTTGTTCTTTGAAGTGAGGATTCAGTCAAAGGGCTGCACTTGAGGACCTAAAGGGCCTCGAGGCAGCAGGTTCACCACCACAGTCTAGTTCATGCAATATGGGAAGGGGAGATCCAGGAAATCTAGAACTCTACATGTTACTGTAGATATCCATATCCTTAAACATCACTTAAGTGAAAATAACTCCCTTATTATGCCCTTCAAAAAGGCAATGTCTTTAATAACAGATGTCACATGTTAGTATACTAAGATAAATGTCTTAGTGTATTTAATGCTCAACAGACAGCCTTGAATAAATAAATATATCGGGCATTCTTTTTCGTGTTTATTCAATTAAAATTACTGCAGAGGCCATCTTGTCCAAACCGAAACTGAACAAATATTTCTGAAATATGCCTGACAAATGGTCATTCATCCTTTGTTTCAATATCTCTAATAAGGATTAACAAATTGAGCATCAAAGGCAAACCATTTCATTTTGTCTTTGTTTTCTTTTCTACCCTGTATCTACACATCAAATCTAATTTTCCTACTTCACATCTTCTGTGCATTGAATCCAATGTGACTTTCTGAGACTAAGCAGGACACACCAATTCCTTCATTATTATGAACATCCTTTAAGTAGAAAATCAAACAGTAAGAAATTTTAAGTGTCATCTATGTGCCAGACATAATACTAGGAAATGGAAATAAAAATTGAAAAAAAATATCTTCCTCTGTTCTCAAGGAGCTTATGTTCTACTTAAATATAGTTAACATATCTCCTCTAAGTCTTCTCTTTTCTATGGTAAATATCCCTATTTCATTTAACTAAATCTTTTCCTATATAACATGATCTTTTCTTGAACCATCCCCCCATGATCCCTAAACTTCTTGAGTTCTCAAATAGCCTATAACAATGTATGTGTTGTGGGGGGAGGGAGAGGAGAAGATGTGAGTGATAGATGGTTGGAACTGGAAAGTGGCCCCAGAAGCAGAAGAACTACTTGAGTATCCTAACAAGACAGTAAAGGCACCTGGGAGAGCAGCCCTTGTATTAATGAGACAGGGGAGAAATACAGGGATGGGAGACAAGGCAATTTCAATCATCGTTGATATACTGAGTGCTAGTAAATATGTCTCTGTCTTTGCTATATAGTTTTCTATTAGTATGATATTAAGTAGCTTAAAGGTGACCTAGCAACTGACAGTATTACTGGTGTCCTGGGGATCCTGAAAGGATGGCGTTTTGTTTCCATAGTAACTTAGTTTTGTGATCTTAATAGTGCCTACAAATTAAGACCTTTGATATTATCCTATCAAGTAGGTAGGAATCTGGCTTGCCTTAAATGCAATATGACACAGTGTAATATACGTTCTAATCTTCTCACATCTTACTCCTTTCCATATAGTCTGTGATCCAGTGACAATGAATTCCTTCCTACTCCTTTCATATGACTGTTCCTTTAATCTGTTTCCCTACTTCAGAGATTTTTAGTGATCACCCCTATGCCTGGAACTCTCCACCTTCTCAACTCTGTCTCTTGGATTCTCTGGTTTCTTTCAGGTGTCAGCTAAAATCTAAACTTCTGCAATAAATATTTTCTAATTTATATCTTCATTGTTAATAATAATTTCAATGCTGTCTCCTCCATTAGTACCCCCACACACTTTCTATGTATCCACTAGTGCTTAACACAATGCCTGATACTTAGAAAGCACTTAATAAATTCTTGTTAGTGAATATAATAAAACTAATATTATATGTACATACATACATGTGCATAGATATGTACATGTTTGTGCATGTTTATATCTCAGTGCACTAGAACACTGTACTAGGTAAAAGGGGAAAAAGGGGGAGATTTTTAAGAAAACTTAATAAAACGTAGTCCTTTTCTCCAAGTAGTTAACAGAAGAAGTAAATAAAATTGAGCTGAATTTAAGGGATGGTGATTATCATCATTTCCATCATCTTCATCATTATCATCATTATCACTATCACGCTCCCATTTATGAAAAGTTTTAGGGTTCAAGTAGGACAGCTAGACAGAAAGGTGAATAGAGTGCTTGAACTAGAGTCAGGAAGACTCATCTTCCCAAGTTCAAATCTGGCCTCAGATAGTTACTAGCTCTGTGATGCTGGGCAAGTCATTTAATCGTGTTTGCCTCAGTTTCCTCATCTGTAAAATGAGCTGAGTAGGAAATGGAAAACCACTCAAGTATTTTTTTTCCAAGAGAACCTCAAATGGGGTCATAAAGAGACACAACTGAAAAATGATTCAAAATGATTAAGATTTGGGTAAGGTTCAGTAGCTGAAGATAGAGATAGAATAAAAATATGGTCTTAAAAGCAGCATACGCATAGGGGCTAGTTTCGATTTTGGTCACATGTAGTTTGTTGAGTAATATGATACAAAGTCAGAAAGTTAATGTAACACCAGATTGGAAAAGGACTTGAATTACAGGCAGAGAGTATTTGCATCACTCAGTAGATACTAGGGGATTGATGATGACTTTTGAGGTGAGGAATAGTACACTTAGATCTCTGGAAAAAGATAATTATTTTGGTAGCACTATGTAAAATTGATTGGAATGCCAATCAATTGCAGTTAAGAAGACCTTTAAGGAAACTATTCCTATTGTAAAGCAGGTGCTGAGAAAGGATTATATTAAGGAGGTAGCCCTTGGAACAGAAAATTAAGACAGATGCAAGAAATATAAAGGGAATGGGGTAAGCAAGACAGTTGCAAATTCAAATTTATTTCAATTAGTTTAATTTCAATAATTCAAAATATATTGAGTCCATTCACACTTATGACATTGCATTTTATACAGAGCATAAAAAGAAACAAAAAAAAATACTACCTTCAAGAATCTTAGGTTCTACTAAGGAGATTCGAGCCGTACACAAGTAATACAAAGTATAGAGAAGTATATACAAAGTTAATCAAAGTCATTTCACAGAGGATGGTGTTCATCACTGGATAGAGAGCTAGACAATGATAAGTCTCACTTAGGAAGTGACATTTGAGCTCCACTGTGAAAGAAAGTAGAAGTCCCTCAAGGTGTGGGGAACACAATTCAAATATGGCTAAATAATGGTGCAAAGAGGGGAAGTAAGAGATCAAATATTTTGTTTGGGGAAGAAGCTGTGGAAACAATTTTTAGAGTGGGGAGTGTCTGAAGAAGAGTATATGAAAGTAGATTAGAAATGTAAATGGTATCCAGATTGACACAGTTGTTCTGTAACAAATGAAAGGGAAGAATTTATGTCCATTATTTTGTAAATCACAAAGTCCTATAGGATCATAGAGTTAGAGATTTAGAGTTGGAAGAGAAAATAAAGGTCATCTGGTTCAACATTTTCATTTTAGAGATGAAAATACTGAAGTTAAGAGAAATCCAGTGGGTTTTCCAAAGACTCATGGGGAACAAGAAGCAGAGAGCCTGGGTCCTATTTCTCCAAAGCATGCGCCAGCCTGCTGCCTTCTCAGCCATTACTATGGTATATCACTGTAAGCTTTATTAATATTTTAATTTTTTTATTGTTGCAATTACAATTGGTATTTCTTCTCTTCTTGTCCCCCCCTTCTCCATACTTTCTAGTGTCTCCTTATTACCCCCAAAGAGTACTAATATCAACAGCGTTTTTAAAGCTGGTTACCATCCAGTCCCAATGTATCTTTACAGCCTCATTACAATTACTGCCTCATACTCTCTTTAATGCAACTTGCCTTCCTACTATTCTCCATTCACAGCTCTCCATTTCCTGCTTCTAGCCTTTCCACTGGCTGGTCCCCTTGACTGTAATCCTCCTCATCTCCAACTCTTAGCCCTGGTAGTGTCCTTCATTCTGAAGTGCCAACTTTTTTTTTTAGTTTAAATCATTTTTTATATAATATTTTTAGTTTTCAGCATTGATTTTCACAAGAGTTTGAAGTACAAATTTTCTCCCCATTTCTACCCTCCCCCCACTCCAAGATGGCATATATTCTGATTGCCCCATTCCCCAGTCAACCCTTCCTTCTGTCACCCCACTCCCTCCCCATCCCCTTTTCTCTTACTTCCTTGTAGGGCAAGATAGATTTCTATGTCTCGTTGCCTGTATATCTTATTTCCTACTTGCATGTAAAAACTTTTTTTTGAACATCATTTTTTAAAACTTTGAGTTCCAAATTCTCTCCCCTCTTCCCTCCCCACCCACCCTCCCTAAGAAGGCAAGCAATTCAACGTAGGCCACATGTGTATCATTATGCAAAACCTGAAGTGCCAACTTCTAATTGCCGCTTTTATTAATCTTCTCAGCTAGTAATGCCCTCCCCAATAAAAATCACATTTTACCTCATTTATCTGTTCTATTTTTGTTCCTGTGTTCTCTCCCAACATATTATAAGCAAATCGAGGACAAAGTTTGTTTAACTATTGCCCAGTTTCCCTATGCCTATGTCAAAGTGGGTGTTTGTTGATTGATTAATATTTTCCAGTAACTATGACTTAATTTTTATATAAAATTCCTTAACATTTTCCTAAGAAAATTAAGAAGAGGCATAAATCATATACAAACCATTGTTTCCCATAAGCATTGTTGTGTAAACTATAGCCTAGGCAGACAGATCTTCATAAAAACATAAAATAGAAAAGTGTGTCACAAAAATAGCCAGTGGTTTGTGTTTCCTCAAATCAGCTTGACATTTTGAAATACCTTTAAAACCAGTCCTTTTGACTTTTCACTTTCAAAATCAAGGTTAAAGTAACATTTCCTCTTTTAAAAATGCTCTTTCAACTTCACTGAAATGCACTGATAAATGGTGAAGTTTTTCCACGTCATCAAATTTTGGCCATCAGAAACCCCAGGGGGAAGTATCTTTTGGGGGGATGGAGGGAGAGAATTTTAACAGTATGAAATTCATTTCCTCAAATCTTTCCTCTCCTCTTTAACCTTCTTGCAAAGCATTCAAATTACATTTATGGAGTTCTTCTAGGAACTTTTCTGACATTGAGAAACTTTCTATTTGTTGCTGAATTCAGGTTTGCTGCTGGGGATGTTGTAGTCAGTGCGTTGCACTTGCCTTGATTGCACTAGTATGAAGAAAGACCCCAGTTCCAAGTAATTGAATGTGATTTGGATTAGGAGAGATATATTCATGTACTCTGCCTCCCAATCATCCTTAAGATTTCTTCCTTTAATTCTCTTTTCCTTTTTTCAATGTGAACTATCACACACATGGCTAGGCTTACTTGTGTTCCAAATGGCCTTCCTCTTAAGAATGCTTACTAAACCTAATGTATTCTATGTCTACACCCTAGCCTTGACAAATCACTCTAACTCAACATGTCCTTGGAGGTATCCATTTTTCTACTTTCTGGACTACTTCACATATTATGTGGCATTCCTAAATTTAAAAAGGGAAGCAAAATAAAGGGGGAAAAAGAAAAGGTAAGAAATAAAAAGAGAACAGAAAAGAAAAAAGAAAATAAACTGAAAGATTTAGAGAAAGGGACTATGAACAAGGCCATAAGTGAATGAGAATTTTTAGGAAATTAAGAGTAAATGCAGTCAATGTGAGAAGAGAGAAATAGGGGAATAATCAAAAAGGAAGAGGTGGATCTGACAAAAAAGACATCTAGGGCAGAAATAGTATCTGAGAAAAGAAAATAACTGATGCTGAAAAAAGATTCTAAGATTTTAGAGTTGAAAGCAATCTTAGACATCTTTACGTATTACTCCATTATTTTACAGATGAGGAATTTGTTGTTGTCGTTGTTCAGTCACTTCAGTTGTTTCTGACTTTTTATGACCCCATTTGGGGTTTTCTTGGCAAAGATACTGGAATGGTTGGCTATTTCCTTCTCCAACTCATTTTTACAGATTAGGAAACTAAGGCAAAAAAAGTTAAGTGATGTGCCCATGGTCACACAGCTAGTAAGTGTCTGAGGCCAGATTTGAACTCAGAAAGATGAGTCTTCCTGACTCTAGGCCCAGCACTCTATCCATTGCAAGCCCATACATGAGGAAACTGAGGCCCAAAGTGATGTATTTTTTTAAAAACCTAACGGATAATAACAGAGCCAAGGATTGAACTCTTTTCTTTTAATTTCAGATTCAGTTCTTTCTAATAGCCCTGGCTTAATCAGCAGAGATTTGAAGAAGAGATTTGAGAAATCAAGATATGTAATGTGAGAGATAGCAAGTTTTTATGTGGATATAATAATAAATTCAAGGATCTGAAGAAAGGAGTGTTTGGCCAATAGAAAAATCAGTAGCTCGTTTGCTTAATAACTTAATTCTGCAGCAGTCATGTCACTGAAAAGATGATGAAATACTGCAATCTTCAGAAAAAGAATAAAAGAAGCATTAGCTGTGATAGTAAGATGATAGAATATATAACTAAAAAAAAGCTATCAGTGGTCTAAATGTGGGAATGTTTTGGGTTGTGAGATTTTTTTTGTAATTTTGTTTAATTTTGGTGTTTGTTCTACATGATATCAAATATTTAATCTTATCTGTGTCATATTGTAAGGATGTTTATTTTTTTTAAATTGATATTTGGTATTCTATAGGTATATTTGTCTTGTACAGGTTGCATTTACTTAAATATGTAGCCTAGAGGCTGCTCTATGGTATGGTGGATAGAGCTCTGGTCCTAGAATTAGGAAGACTGGAGTCCACATCCAGCCTCAGATGACCCTAGGCAATTCATTTAATTTTGTTCACCTCATTTTCCATTATAAAATGAGGATAGTAACATCACTTGTCCCCCAAGATCACTGTGAACATAAAATGAAATAGTATTGATTAAATTCTTTGTAAACTTTACAGAGCTATTAATATAAATTCTAGGTATTGTGATGATGATGATGATGATGATGATGATGATGATGCTATTGTTTATGTCCTACTTAAGATTAATCAAAATGAGAGATCTTTTAGTTTTAAAGTAAGTTTGGTGTAAAATGGACTTTATAATCTTCAGGCTACCTTGGGTAACAACCTGTTTAATCACAATCCACTTGTCACCTCCCAAACACCTAGGCGTCACTTTAATTTCTCTCTCTTACTCCCCAAATCCAGTTTGCTGCCAAGGTACATCCATTTTATTTTCATAAGATCTCTTGAATATGCTCCGTTTTCTCCTCTGACATAGCCAATACCATGGTGCAGGCCCTGGTCACCTAATATTTTGTGTATTGCAATTGCTCCTTGGTCTCTCTGACAAAAGTCTCTCTCCCCTCTAGTCCATCCCTCATCCAACTTTCAAACTGATCTTCCTAAAGTAAAGATCTGGCCATATCACTTCCCTACTCAATAAACTCCAGTGACTCCCTATCACCTCTGGATTTGAATTTAAAATCCTCCATTTGCTCTTCAAAGACCTTTATGATCTGTCACACACACACCCCCACTTGTTGTCAGGCAAGGAAAACCATGTAGATCACTCCTCTACCCTTTCTGAAGCCACATTTGCTCTTGGGTAGATGACTATCTTCCAGGTGAAGGATCAACCTCCTACTAAGGGGAATTCTCGGAAGAATCTTGCTTTCAATGACTAAGAGAGAGAGACAACCATCTCTCCACCACCACTCTGGGATTGTAACAGGAGAAGTCACTTCATTTCCAGGAGTTCGATTGGGATTTGAATGAAGCCAGAGAAGGTAGGAGGCAGAAATGAGGAGAGAGAATATTCCAAAGACTAGTTACAGTAAGTTAAAATGCACAGAGTTGGGAGATGGAGGAGTTTGTTCAAAGAACAGCTCTGAGTCCAGTGCACTGAATAACAGAGTACATGGGAGCAGAGTAGTAATAGGTGTAAGAAGACTGGGAATGTGTGTGTGTATGGGGTGGGGGGAGTTCAGAACACATTTGGAAAGATTACATTTTATAAAGGGAGTCTATCTGTCTTCCTAGGTTTCCTCTACTGTAAATATGTAATAATGGTAACTTCCTCACAAGGTTGTTTTGAGGATTACATGAGATATTTGTAAAGCACAGAGCATAATGGTTGGCACATAGTTACTATTTACAAATATTTATAAACGGACACCCAAGTGAACCTTGAGACATCTGAGTGAGTCCTGAGATAAAACTATGAATTTAACTTCAGCTTCATCCTCTCATTCCTTGGCTATACTCATCCCTTTTGGACCCCTGAGCCCTTAAACTTGAAGTGGGACTCCCCCTGGCTCACCTTGGTGCAAATAAAAATACTGATGGAGAGAGCCTTGAAACTACCCTTTAATTGGGATTAATTTCCTTGAGACTCATCCTGGGCTGGATAGAATCCCTTTATACAGTGTAATATTTCTAGATGTGTCCTGAACCCCAGAGGAAGACATTAGAGGTCTACCTCCAAGCCTCATCAGCTATTTTTGGTGTGATTGATAGAAAAAAATATAGGGGGAGGGGACATAGGATGCCCCCTGAGGGACCACTCACTTTCTTCCCACTGTTATCTGTTTTTCATACAGGATATGACTGACTCACTGTTTTGATGTATCTTTTCTTAGCTATTTTGCCTTTGGCAATATCCTTTTTAAGGGATAGATAACTGACTATAAAACATTTCTGTCTAGTAGTATGTAGCTAATTTATTGACATACTCCAAATTACTCCTTTTTGGTTTTCTTTTTGGTCGAATTATTCAACCACAGGCGTGTTTAATGGTGACCTGACCCCCTCAGCAAGTACATATCGGAGACTATCTAGCCCTGTAACAGTTCCTATCTTTTCCACCTACTTCTTTCACATCTAATCACTTTTCTGAATGTTTGAGTCATTCTTTATTAGCTTCTGCAAAGACAATTCTAAAAAAAATATATAAATTGCAAGATGTATAATTTTTAAAATGTTACATTTTTATTTGTAATGGAACATTATAACTAATGTGTGGGCTAGTAAGATGCTATCTTGGAGAAATGCTAGAACAACTGAGACTGCCCTCACGAATTATTTTTTTATTAAGAAGGCATTTTCTTTAACACAAATGTTTTCCATTCCAGGAATACTTTCTAGCCCCAGTGAGTTAACAAAGTAATCTGTTTGCCCCTTGGCTTATTTATAATTTGCAAAAGCATCTATCCTTTCTGCAAAATGACATTTACCATATTCAGAAGTTTAGGACCAATAGAAAATCAAGATGATTACATTCCTTCAAAACAACTCCCAGAGGAACTTTAAAAAATTCTCTTAACAATGGAAGTAATATGTTAGAAATGTACGGTTAGTTTCTTTTTCAATCACCTTGACATGAGTTTGAGGTTTGACTCCTTCAGACTTGGACATTCAGATCCCCTAAATGCCAAGTAATCACTACTTTCTGAGAAATTCACAATTTTCTATTGTCATTATCATATAAACTATACTTTGTGAAATCCATTTTCAGAAAACATTCTGAAATTCACTAGGAAATGGCTCAGGGCCATTGAGAGTGACATAAAATTACACCATAATTCTAGATATACCAATTTCAAAAGATCATTCGATTGTGCCTTTATCACATTTGATAATTAAGTAGTTAAAGCAAATTATTAGAACCTATGGTTTATATTCTGTTGAAAATCTTTTATGGTACACAAGTAGCAGAAATATGGATTCAATGACTCAGTGGTCCAATCTTACTGTTAATTATTGAAGAGTCACAGAAAAATAATGGCACACCTTCCACAGCAATTCTAAATTTACAGTTTTTTCTTCACCAGAAACTTTTGAGGTAGGAACTGAATGTAGTATTATTATCTTTATTTTATAAATACAAAGGAATTAAATGCAAGAAACATTTATTTGTTGTGTGCCTTGTATATCTCTAGAACCTAGTGCTTTGCATTGTTATCCCCATTTTACAGATAAGGAAACATGAGTTCCTCTAGAGAGATTCAGCAACTTAGCTTTAGTCATCTAGTCTCAGAAATTTTTCTGAGCTGTTATTTTTACTGCCAAGTCTAGTGCTTTCTCCTCCCTCATATACCACAATACCTTCTAATCAAGACAAATACTATGCCATCATTTAAAATAACAAGTTGTCATCTTAATCAGTTTTATTCTTTTTTAATGGGAAAGGCAATGCAGATTGAAAAGAAATTCTAGACATTGCAAGTTTATATGAGTATGAGGAGTACTGGGCTAGAATAGGTATGCAGTTCATGATGGTGCATGCCTGTTGGAGATAGAGTAGATAGACTGAAAAAAAAGCTGGAGTCATATTCTAGTTATGGTGCATACTAGCTGTGTGAGCAGGGGCCTCAGTTTCCTATTTTTTAAAATTGGAATGATTATACCTCTACTACTTGCCTTACATGATTGGGTGAAGGTCAAATGAATGTGCAAGTTTCAATAGAAAAGAACCCCAAACAACATTTATAGTGCTTACTATGTATCAGGCACTGTGCTAAGTACTTTTTACAAATAGTATCTTTCTCATTTAATCTTCACAACAACTTTGTAAAGTAGGTGCTGTTATTATCCCCATTATACAGTGTGAAAATTGAGGCAAACAAAGGTAAAGTGACTTGTTCAGGGTCACACACCTAGAACTGAGGTATATTGGAGGCCAAGCATTCTACGATTCTACCCACTGTGACACCAACTGTTCCTAAATTATGTACTGTGTGTGAAGAGCTTTGCCAATATTAAAAATGCAACAAAAAGTATTATACACACACACACGTAATACATATGGGTGTATACACAAACACATATATGTATATACCTATATTTATATAACGTATTCATTTTTATTATACCTGTAAACTTCAATAATACTTACAGTTCTCAGTCAATGCAGTTTGTTATGCTGGTAGTCATCCCATATTGAAAAGAACCTAAAAGGATAAGGTGTTTGTCAGTTATGTTGGTAAGCAAAATGACCTTTGTTTTGTTTGTGTAATTCATTGTATTTCATTGAGCCTTACTAGGTGCTAAGCCCCAGGCCCAAACCCCTATTAGGTGTAAATCCTATGTGGGTGTGAATTGGCAATTAAGGTGGGGCCAAAGGTGGGGCTAACTCCAGGGAGGGCCTATTTTACATGTCTGGGACAGCAGAGGCTCTTAGACCACGTGGGTTTAAGTCACCTCTTTGTGACAATTTTAGGTCATGTGGGTGAGTCGCATGTGTGACTCACCCCTGACACTGAAAAAAATATAAAACTAGGACTTGGCCTTCTCTTCCTTGGAGCTCATTCCCGCAGCAGCAGTGGTGGTGCTCGTGACTCTGGGCCAGCCCTTGTTCTGAGTTCCAGGGCTGAACCTAGATGTTGGTAACTATGAATCTGTACTGGGTCTGTCTGTTGGTGTTTGTAATTTGTTTGTAATTTGCTCTGAAGTTCAATGGGCTGGTCTCTTCCCCTGAACTAAGTGAATGATATTTGTATGCTGAATTAAAGTGAGCTTGTCAAACTCTTTCACCTTGTTTTCCTTAGTTAAGCAGATCAAAAGAACCTGTGCTTTCTGGGTGCTGGCAGTTTTCTGGGTGCTGGTTGTTGGTGGATCTTGCACCTCCACAGAAGCTGCTAGCCCAATTGTGGAAACATTAGTACAACAACAAAACTCAATAAATCAATCAATAATCATTTTATTAGGTATTAACCCGATGCAAATTCCTATGATAAACTCTGGGGGAAAATGACCAGGATGAAACAGTCACAGAGGCTCAACAAGCTTACCTTCTAAAGAGACAAGTACATATATGAGTGTATATATGTATGTGTATATATATATATACACATACATACATACACACATGCATATATATATGTATTTATGTGTATGTATATGTATATATATATACGTATATATATATGTATATATATACATGTATATAAATGAATATAAGGTAGTTTGGAAGTAGATATCCAGAGGACTAAGGGGGACCAGTTAAGACTTCCTGAAGAAGATGGTATATATGCTGTATCTTTAAAAAATCAGGGATTCCAGGAGGTAGAACTGAGAAAGGAGGACATTCCAGGTCTTGAGAAGAAGTAGAACAAAGACACAAAGCAGGGAAATGCTGATAGTACCACTACCTTAGCGCAGTCTCTCATTGCCTCACTCTTAGACTATTGCAATAGCCAGCCAGTTGATATTCTTGACTTTGGTCTCTCCCAGTTCCAGTCCACCTTCTACTGAACTATCAAATTAATTTTCCAAAAGGATAGATCTGCTCATGTCACCCTCTTATTCAAAAAACTGCATTGACAACCTATTACCTCCAGGAGGTGTAGAATATAGAATCTGCTGGTTGTCATTTGAAACCCTTCATAGCTAGATCCCCTCCTAACTTTCCAGTTTTCTTAAACCTTAACCACCCTCAAGTATTTTTCAATCCTGTGACAGCCCTCACCCAACTTTCCATTTCCTGTCCCCAGGCATTTTCCTAGCTGCCCTGCCATGCCTGTAATGTTCTTCCCCTTCATTTCCATCTCCTAGTTAACCTGGCTTTCTTTTTTTAAAAAAATCTCACCTTCTGTGAGAACTTGAGTTTGAGATATCTTTGTGACATGCCTCACCTCCCTGGTTTCCTTTATTTCTCAGCTAAACTGCCACCTTTTATAAGAACTCTTCCCTAACTTTAATTCCAATGCTTTCCCCCTTTTAATTATGTCCTATTTATCCTATATATAACTTGCTTTGTATATACTTGCTTTCATGTTACCTCCTCCATTTGATTATAAGTTCATTAAGAGCAGGGAATTTTTTTTCTTCTTTTTTATCCCTAGTGCTTAGTGATTCCTGGCATACAGTAGGCATATGATAAATGTTTATTGATTGATTGATTGATTGATTGATTCAGCTCGATATGTCCAGTTGGAAGTTGGTGTTATTAGACTAGAGCTCAGATGAGAGAGTAGCAGTGAATATATAGATCTTGGAGTCATCTTCACAGACATACTCATTGAAACCAGGGGAGCTGACCTAAAAGAAAAGAATAAAGAGAAAAGTGAAACAGGCTCAGCATAGGCCTTGGCATATATGCATAATTAGTGGGATTGACATTGGTGTTGAATAAGCAAAGGTGATCGAATGTGTATTGGACAGATAAGAAGAAAAGCAAGAGAAAGCAGGTCCCTAACAATTATAAGAGATGAGACTAGCCAGAAGAAGAGTAGAATCTGCAATGTCAAATGTAGCAAAGACAAAGGAAGATGAAGATTAAGAATCCATTATATTTAGTTATTAGGAGATGGCAGTTGTTTAGTTACTTTGTAGAGAACAGTTTCATTTGAAGGATGAACTGGATGGCTGCATCAGAGTCTGTTTTTCTAGTCTAAACAACAACAAAAATCAAAAGCTAAGAATCACTGACATGTGATGCGTGTCTTATAATGCCCTACCTGTCCGATAACATAAAGAATAACTATTGACTTTCTGATGAAAAATTTCCATAGATTAAGATCACAACTATTTGCCATAAAACTCAGCACAGAAGTAATGCCTGTAAATATTTGTATTGTTTGAGCATAGACAAAACCAACCTTATTCTCTCTCTTGCAGTTGTAGTGGAAGTAGAAGTATAGCAGATGAAATGCAGTACTGTACATCTAACGTACACTATTTCAGGATATTAATTAAATGTGTTAATACAGAGATAACCAAATGATACTAAGAAAATGAAAGATAAGAACAATAAAGAATATATCTACACACTCTCAGGCATATTAAGTTTGGACTAATAAATGTAGCATTTATTTGGTGGTTTTTTTCCCTTCTTTATTTCTAGGTTACACCCTCCCCCCTGCCCTGCCACAGTTTTTTTTAAAAAATTTTTTTCCTCTTTAGTTTTCTTATCAGAAGCAGATTGCGCTGTTTTGGGTCTTTCAGATTAGCCAAGAGTTCTATTTTGATCTTCTGCTTCTCTGTCTAGCAAGAGTAGGCTAGAATTTGATCATCTCACATGTTCAGACAGTTTTGAACTAGCTTGAGTCAAATCCAAGTCAAGTTAAAATGAGAGGAACAGAAAATGAAGAAAAAATTGTTTGTCCAGAAAGAAAAATTAGAATGCTATTGTGAACTCATCTAAAGTCCATGCTTTTAGACAGAGCATCAGGCAGAGATTTATTCACTATGCATTTAAATATTGCATAGAAAGTTTGATCCAACTCTATACAATTGAGAATAAGACTGGGAATGCATTGGCTATAGTTATAAAAGGAAAATTTACTTGGCAACGAGGTGTCAGTGTGAGTGGTGTCAGTAAGAAGGGTGTTTGAATCCTGTTTCAGAAACTGCCTAGCTTTGGAAATGTGGGCACTTCACTTAACCTCTTTTGGCCTTAGGTTACTCATCTGTAAAATGGGCATAATAGCAATACCTATGCCATAAGAGGGTTGAGAAGATTAAATGAAATAGTATGCAGCTTAGTGGTGCAGTGGATAGAGTGTTGGTCCTGGAGTTAGGAAGTTAGGAAGTTAGGAGTTAGGAAGTTAGGAGTTAGGAAGGAGTTAGGGAGTTAGGAAGTTAGGAAGACTCATCTTTAATGCAGATGCATTAAATGCAGACTGTGTGCCCCTGGCAAGTCACTTAACCCTGTTTTCTTCAGTTCCTCGTCTGTAAAATGAGCTGAAAAAGGAAATGGCAGATCACTTCAGTATCAAGAAAACCCCAAATGGGATCACGAAGAGTTGGACACAACTGAAACAACTGAACAATAATAATAAATATTAACAAAGTATCCTGCAAACCTTAAGGGCCATATGACTGTTAGCTGTCATTATCGTTATTGATGGCAACCAAGTCAAATTTACAAATGGGTCAAGGCCATAGGAGAGAATTTGCTATTAATGTACTCTTTAGAAAAATGAGACAGGCCTTGAAAATGTAAGACATTGGCAGAAGCAAAGGACTTGTGGCTTGGATCTCTAAGGGTCCCATTTGGTAATGTCTGGGGAAAAAGTATACAAAAGAGAGAGGGTCAGATTGCTTCTAACACACAAAAAAAGTTTTGGATAATATAAATAATACTCGATCACAGCATTTGAAAAGCTATACAATCTGTAATTTTATCATTACGGGTGCTATCGCTGCCACTGCAGATCACATGCACTCTCCAGCTTGGGAGATTGTCTTTGAAAGCTATCATGGCTATGAAATATATCAATTACTCTGAAGCCAAATAGGGGATGAGCTTTACTGAGCTTAGATAAATTAGTCCCAGAATGACATTCCATTACCACAATTCTCACCTGCACTCCATCTGTACAGCCTTTAAGAAGTCAGGTTTAACTCCATATCATGATAAGATATTTAAGAACGACAACACAATTTTTTTTTTAAATCATGAACCTGACCTTTTAAATCTGATAAAATAATGGGTAGCTACAACATTAATAAATCATATACATTTAATTAGGATTTGAATGTCTAGCAAATGTTTTGCTTTCTGGCTTTTGGAGAATGGGGTTCCAGTCAATGAAAATTTCTTAATAAATAATGTAGCTCCTTAGCAGCAATTTGCTGATAAGGGCTATACTAAGAATAAATTGATATTACCCCAGGCATTTTCCCTCTTATGCTATTCAGGTTCTTCCTTCAAAAATCACAAGTGAGTGAAAGGGCAGTGATTTAATCAGCATTGTTTGCAAAAGCCCTTAGAGAAGAGAACCAAACTTAAAATAATAACAACAGAGAATGTAAATAGCCATTGAGTAAGCCTAAGACTAATATAATATATTCCTGACTGTTTGGTTCTTCATAAGCTGCACAGCATTGATGCTTATGACTCAACAGTAGGTTTATACTGGAAAATCCTGTTTTCTAGAAGCTGTGATGAATAGTATAGCTTTTACTGTACATTACAAAGATTTATTTTTTCCTAAACAAAAAAAAAGAAATGTTTTCCCCCACAAATGCAACAGAGGGGGCAGGTCCTATTGCTTCTATGCCCATTTCCTTAGAGATTCTATGAGTAGTTTGAAACTGGTGCAGACTCAAGATCATTGTGAAATAAAGATATGAGACTAGCAAAAATTCAAAAAATTCAAGCAATAGAATCCAATGACCCAGTCACTTTTCAACTTTGATTCTTGTTTTTAACTTGGAATCAGTTTTTACTTTCTTGTTTTTGGGGGCTCTGAAAGAGAAAATTTCAGGGAAGTCATTGTCTTAAAATCAATCATTCTATCAATTAAGGAGTATTTATTGACAATTTATTTTGAAGGACTTCCAAGACAGAGTCAAGATGGTGGAGACGATGAAGCCACTCAGGTGATCTCTTCAACATTCCCCTTCAAATAACTTGAATATAATGCCTCAAATTGAATTCTAATATACCAAAGCCAATAAAAGGTCAAGACAACTTAGTAGATCAGAAGGGGAGGTCTGTGGCACTGGAGAGGGAGATTGGCCTGGAATACAGGTGGTGGCAACATCATTTTTAAGCCTTGGTGATTTTAATAACAGCAGCAGCAGCTTCAGGAGCTCTTGGCCAAAAGATGATAAGTGGATGAAGCAAATAGTCAGAAAGCGATTACAGGAGACTCCTGTGATAGCACACAGAGGTCAGTGTGCTATTTGACAACTCCAGTTCCCATATACATTTCTGAGTCACATTTTCTAGTTGAGGGAGGCATGTGAGATTGCAAGGCAGCAGGGGTCCCAAGGAGCAATAACACTTTCTGATGCAAGGGATCAAGGGCCCTTCCTATGTGAGGACCAGAGTGTAAATTAAGAGAGCAGTTACCCCTCCTATCCCTGCATTACACGACCTCAGAAACACCAAAAACCTCCAAACATCCAGAACTAGCTCTGCAAATAGCAGTATGGAAAAGATTGAAGTTTTGAACATTGTCCCACAATATCCCCCCTCACAGGTGAAAAGAGCCCTACTTTAACATGAAGTTCAAAGTCAAAGAATAATCTCAAAAAAATGACCAAACAACAACAAAAATGACCCGACCAAAAAGAAAAAAAAGTCAATGGTGACAGAGGTCAAGTCAAAACTGAGGTATACAATAATGTTGAAACAGCTACAAGTAAAGGATGAAAGAAAAGAAAAATACAAATTGGATACAAGTGCAACAAGAATACCCAGAACAGCTAAAAATATTTTAAAAATCAATTAAGGATGAGGCTGAAATGGTGATTAGATGCAACAACCCAGCCAAATTCTGCCAACATTTTCCTCCAAACAACTTTAAAATAATGCCTCAACGCAAAATTCAGAGCAACAGAGCCAAAGATTAAAAAAAAAATAAAGGTAAGAGTGAGATGACTTTCCAGCCCGCAACAAATTAGGAGGTAAGCAAGAGAGGTTGATGATACTTTGGTGAAGGCTAACCCAAAGCACATGTGGCCTACATAACCAGCAGCAAGCCTTGGAGGTGGTTGTAGCAGTGGTAGCAGTGACTTCAGGAGCTCTAAGTCCAGAAGCAATAAGGGTGTTGGACAACTGGTCAGAAACAAAAACACAAGGGACACTTTGGTGGAACTAGGACCAGCTGACACTGACTGGCAACTCTGTTGTATATATGCAGTTCTGAGTCCAGGACACAAAAGAACTCGTGGTTGGCCTTAAGGGAACTGGTGCCCTGGTCACAGTTCCGAGGCAGAAAGGAACAGTAGCACTTGTGTCTAAAGAAGAGCAAGAACGATTCCTAGGTAAAGACCAGAGTAGAGGCCAGCAGAATATTGACCACACCACTACCTGGATCATATCTCCTTGGAAGATCCAAAAACCTGCAGACCTTGAGAACTAGCTTAGAAAATAGCAGCATGAAAAAGTCTGAGGCTTAGTACACTACCTCCTTACACCAGGTGAGCAGAAACTAATTTTAATAAAGTTCAAAGTCAAGAAGTATTCTAGGAAAATGGGCAAACAACAAAAAAGAACTTGGCCATAAAAAGCTTTCATGGTGGAAGTTAAGATCAATAAAACAACGTCAAAAAAAGCCACAATCAAAGCCTTAGATATAAATGTAAATTGGTCACAAGCCCAATTCATGCAAGAGTTGAAGACAGATATTCGACTGGTAGAGAAAAACATGGGGAAAAAATGAGCGATGCAAGAAAGTAATGAAAAGTAAATTAACAGCTTGATAGAAGGAGCACAAAAAATATTGAAAAAATAACACTTTAAAAAATAGAATTTCCCTAAGGGTAAAAGCGGCATAAAAATTCTCTGAAGAAAAGAACTCTTTAAAAAGCAGAATTGGTCAAGTAGAAAAAGAAGTTTAAAAGTTTAGTAAAGCAAATAGAACTTTAAAAATTAGAATTGGGTAAGTAGAAAAACATAATGAAACAAAGTCAAAAGAATGAAACATAAATAGAAGAAAATGTATAATAACTCATTGGAAAAACAACTTACCTGAAAAATAGATTAAGAAATTGTAAAGGAAAATTGCCCTTATATTTTATATCTAGAGGCTAAAATAGAGATAGAAAGACTCCCTGATCACCTCCTAAAAGACATCCCAAAATGAAAACTCCCAGGAAAATTAGAGCCAAATCCCTGATCTTCCAAGTCAAAGATAAAATATTGCAAACAGTGAGAAAAAAGAAAACATTCACATACCAAGTAGCTATAACGACAGTCACACAACATTTAGTAGGTTTCACATTAAAGGACTGGAGGGCTTGGAATGTGATATTATGGAAAGAAAAGCAGATAGGGTTACAATCAAAACTGAGTGAAATGGTTCTGGTGGAGAGGGTTGGGGATGGGGAGAGACGTTTAATGCAAGAGTGGTCTTCCAAACAGTACTGGTATAAAGATAAGAGCTCAATAGAAAATTTGACATTCCGACACAGAATGCAAAAAAAAAAAGCCTAAAAACGTAATCATGAAAGAGAAATGTGTGACTAATAAAGTTAAACTGTTCACATTCCTATAGGGGAAGGTGATACATGTGATTCCTAAGAACTTTATCATTATTAGGGTAGTAACAGGCATTCTGCATAAACAGAGGGCACTGATGTGATTCAACTATGTTCAGATGATCTCAAAAGTAAATGAAGGGGTGAGAAAGAGGGATGGACTGGAGACAGGAGGAAGGGAGAGGTAGAATGGGGAAAATTGCTTCATATAACAAAAACATCCAAGGAAAAGCTTTTACAATGGAAGAGAAATGGTGGAGGGGGAGGGTAGCAGGCAATGTTTGGGCTTCATTCTCATCAAAATTCTTTGAAATAGGGAAGAATATATATATTTTACTATATAATATATGTGTGCATATTTGTGTGTGTATTCAGCTTAGTATAGAAATCTTTTTTTTACCTAAAAGGCACTTGGGAAGAGAAGAAGATAAATGAAAGAGGGTGGCAATTATAAAAGTGAAGACAGATTAGTGGAGGCAGTAGTCCGAATCACAACAGAGTTTTGAGGAAGGAAAGTATAAAAAGAGAGAGAAAGATAAATAGAAGAAAGTAGGATGGGTGAAAATATACAATAATTTATCATACCTGTGAATGTGAATGGTATGAGCTCACCCATAAAACAGCAGAGAATAACAGAATGGATTAGAAACCACAATCCAGCAATATGTTATTTTCATGAAACACACTTGAAACAGGAAGATAAACAGAATTCAAATAAAGGACTGGAGCAGGATCTATTATGCTTGAGCTAAAGTAAAAACGGCAGGGTTAGCAACCATGATCTCAGACAAAGCATCAGCAAAAGAGACATAATTAAAATATATCAAGGAAACTATATTTTGCTAAAATGTGGGCTTTGTAATGACACTAGTGAGTAGAGTCCTTAGGCAGAGAGACTAACCAACAGGCTATTTGAATAGTGCTGATGAGAGTTAATAAAGGCCTGTGCTAGAGCAGAGGCAGAATAAGAATAGGGAAGGGACACAAATACATACAAAAATACACTATCTCTATCTATCTCCCTATCTATCTATCTATCTATCTATCTATCTATCTATCTATCTATCTATCTATCTATCTATCTGTCTGTCTAAGAGAGTTATATCACCAATGCAATACCCACAACAGCTGCTGTGAATATGCTGGCATATTCCCAGGTTTGAATTGCAAGGTATAACAGACTCTCTTCATTGAAGACAAAACCAAAACATTTATTCAAACACAAGAAAGCCAAATCTCTCATAGCAACAAAGAAATGTATACACATTATCAATGAAGGGGGCACCTATCAATGAAGGGGGCACTGCCATCCCCAAGCCTTCCCTCTGCCAAGCTCCCCCACAAGAAAACTCCATTAAGCAAAATCACTCCCTCTCTCATTCATGCTAACTGCTCTGCTCTCTGTTTGCCCTCACTCTCCAAGCTCCAACTCACTCCAATTTCCTGCTCCTGCACCCTGTATCATCAATGTTGCTAGCAGCTGCTATGGAGGCGTAAGACCAACAACAAGACCAACAACAGCAACACACAGAAGGGCTGCTAGCATAGGTTCTTTGATCTTTCTAAGGAAAGAAACTTTAAAAGGTTTACAATCTAACTTTAATTAAACATACATATATCATTCAGTTAGTACAGGGGAAAAAGTCAGCACCCTGAACTTCAGAGCAAATACAAATAGAAATTACAAACAGAGAAAATGTAAACAGAGCAAATAACACAAACCTGCAAACAGGGTTTCTCTCTGTCCATAGCAATACATACATAGTTACCAGAGAGAGAAGCACCAACATCTGGGTTTTCAAAGCTGGAGGGCTCTTTAATGTCTACCCAGAGTCTTGTCAGGAAAAATCACAGGAACATTCTTCCAATCAGTGAGCCCAAACGCAAAATGCTAACCTCACAGTATACATATATATATAGATATATAGATATATAGATATAGATATAGATGTGTATATAGATATAGTTATATATCTATATACATATACATGTACATATATATGTATATATATGTGTGTATATCTATATCTATATCTATATCTATATATATATATGCTTCCTCAGGATCAGAGGGCATCAGAAGCATGATCCTCAAACTAATGTGACTTAGGCTTTCTTGTGACTTAAACAGGTCATCAAAGACTCTTGAATCACCAAAGGCATTTTATTGCCTTAGTGCTGAGAAGCACTCCAAAAGAAAAAAAAAAAGGAAAAGTCCCCCTTTACTTGCCATTACACACCCCTTCCTACTCCATCTGTTCAGCAAGCTGCGCCCACCACAGGCTCATGTGACTCGGGCTTCCATGTGACTCAAGCAGGTCACTTAGGCCTATTAATGGGCAAGAAAGATCTTCCCATTCCATTAAGAATACATTAACAATATGAGTATATACATGTATACATGTATATGTATGTATACATAAATATGCATATTAATATACACATTCCCACAATGCACATATGTATATACATATGTATACATGTATGTATACACATGCATGCACATACATATATAAATTATATTATGAAGGTAAAATTGACAAGACTTTGCAACAGATTGGATATGGAGATGGGTGAGAATGAAGGCTCTGTGTCCACATCTATACTGTGCTCCGGGATGTCTAGAAAAATAGCAGTGTCGATTTGCATTAGATGGTGACTGGAAAGCAGTAACTGGCGTGAGCTCCCCACCAAGTCCCTCCAAAAACCTATAAAAAAATGGCTCTGAACCAATTCTAGAGCTGCAGAACCCACAAAGTGGCAGAGGGAAGCAGGGCTCCAGCCCAGGACGGCCTGGATGGTCTCGGGGTAAGGTCTGTCCCGCACGGAACTCCCA
>CM053627.1:60114438-60136452 GCA_028646595.1 Phalanger gymnotis
ACTAGGGCAGATAAGAGAGAATGGTGAGACAGGAGAATGGGAAGGTTTTGAAGTGTAGGTATTATTTTCTAGAAAGTAACTATCTCTAAAAGGAGAACAAAAAAATTCTTTGGTGACAGTGTTCTGGGTTTCCTTCAGGAAGGAGTGAGGTTAGGTAGGATATTGATAATTCTGGAAAAATGTTTCATACATCACACATTTATTTTTTTTTTCATTTCTTTGGATGATATTGAGTTATAGAAAAAAAGAACTTTATCTTTAGCTCTCCTTTCTTTCTTATTCCAGTCCTCTTCGCTGTTTGAATTAGCTTAATATTAAAAGTTGTTTTTTAGTTAGTTGCTAAAATCTGCATGGTAATCCCCGAAAGGTGAATTGTTTTATTTCTTTTCTTATGAGAACCCATCTATTCCATAAAGATCTAAAACAAATTCAAACTACCCCATACCTTCTTTCAATTTTTGAAGAATGTTGGAACTGGCATAAACCACAACTTAGATCTTCATGTGGTCTTTCAGGCCTAGTTAAATGAAGTTTGACTGAGGTTCCTTAGGCCTACTTCCAGCTTCTCCCTCATACCTAGTACATTCTATGTAGAATTGAAAGCTGCTCTGTGGTTATGGAACTCAGGACAGTAGTTCAAAGGATGCCAGTGGACACTTAAAAGTGCTTGTTGCACACAAGGAAAGAATGGCTTGTGATACAGTGCTATTAAACTGTATTGAAATCCTGGTTCAATAAAGTCAATGTCAACCATAATACAAAATTTGAGCAAACCCTTTAAAATACAGACCTTTGGAGAAAATAGGGTAAGGTACAATATGGACAAAATTTTGTTTATATCATCCGAAACTTTAATGTGCCCAGGAATATCTGTATTCAATCCTCACTCTGATATATACTAACAATGTTACCCTGGGCAAGTCATAACTTTTAAGTCTTCTAGATGACTCTCTAAGATTATAGAAAAGATGTGTTGGGGGAATTTCCTTTCCTGAGGTCTCTCTATCCTAAAGAAAGCACAGGTACAGTCCTTAGACCTATGTTTCACATATGCTTGTATGTGTTCATATGATTTCACTTTCAGCATGTGAGCTCCTTCAGAAGAGAGACTGTTTTGATTTTCTCTTTGTGTCCTCAGAACTTGGCACCTAGACAGGCACACTGCATCTCTCAGCTCCATCTATTTTCTCTGGTTGTCCCACATGCCTGAAATGTTTTCTCCTCCTACCTACCTCTTAGCTTCCCTGGCTTCATTAAAGTACCAGCTAAGGTTATATCTTTTACAAGAACCCTTTTCTAATATCCTTTAGTTCCAATACCTTCCACCTATTGATTATCTCTAATTTATCTGGTGGAGAGTGTGTTTGTACACAGTTGTTTACATGTCGTCTTCTCCATTAGATTGGGAACTGTCTTTTAGTTTTCTTTGTATTCCTAGCAAACTTGCATAGTGCCTGGCACATAGTAGGTGCTTAATAAATATTTGTGCCACAGTATCTTGAGCACTGGGCTTAGAGTCAAGAAAATCTGAGTTCAAATTTACCCTCAAATACCATGTGACCCTGGACAAGTCACTTTACCTCTGTGTCAATTTCCTCAACTATAAAGTAGAGATAATAATGGCACCTTCTTCCCAAGATTGTTGTGAGAACTAAATGAGAGAGTTGTATAGCACTTAGCATGCTACCTGGCATATAGTATTGTTTAATAAATGCCTTTTTAATCAGTAAATAAATGAATACTTCTTTTCTTCCTTTCTTCCTTCTTTGCTGACTGGGTAGCTAGAATATGAGAATCATAGTAATTAATTTTGATTGATTTATTGAGACATATATAGTTATATTGGAAAGATTCCAGAAAAAAATAACACTAGAATGATAAGGAAAATAAGAAGATTGAATAATGGAGAGATTTAAAAGCTTTTGAATGGACAGAGTTTGGCAAAGAGAAGATAAAAGGGAATTGAATTCACAAATATTTGAAAAATCATAGTTAACCAGAGAATTCTTGACAATCATGTATTATTAGGAATAATGCAGCATGAATGAAAATGCCAGAAAAATTTAGGCCACTTAATAATATACATATGCTATCTGTCAAGAAATATTAGAAGTCATTCATATACTATTCACAGGAATTCTATCTTTTAAACACATTGCTTGGATGCACAAAACTCAAAGGTGAGTCTGCATGAACTGCTCCTGCATGGACTGTGCTAATTACCTGAGAGAAATTAGAGCTAAAACGATGTAAGATAGGACTTTTTATTTATTATTTAACTTTGCCAAGAACAATTCCATTTCTCCATTGATCCGGAAATAGACTCAATTTCTCTTTGGCAAGGAGTCTTTTGAGATGGGTTACTTCTACCCGATTTGGATTGACTGGTCAGGATAAAATCACAACCATGAAAGGAGAGGGTATACAAGAAGCCAGGGATCAGGCATTTCTAAAATTGCAGATGATATTTGTTTGCAAACATCATACATCATGAATAGTTCTAGAGGATAAGCAGGAATAGAGCCTTCTGTGCCATTCCTGCTGAAGCCTAAAGTACAATTTTCCTAAGGCATTGAACATGATTCAATCTGATTTAAGTACTGTTCCCCAGAGGTTGTATATCTTCGCAAGTGTGCCCCAAAGTGCTACCATTCCCTATGGGTAATGGAAAGCTAATTACAATGATAAGAGAAGCCAAGTAAGACTGTTTTAAGGAAGGCTTCATTTGTTTTTTGTTTTGATTTTTTGGGGGACGTTAGAATCCATTTCCATTCTATAAACTGCCTGGCATAATCTTGGTACTAAATGAATGCTTGTAGATTGACTGATTGAAAGAAACAAATGTGGCCTTAAAAATACCAATGCACTTTGGTGGAATAATGGAAATAGAGTTCCAGAAAAAAATATCTTGTTATAAATAATCAGAATGGACTTTTTTAAAGTATGGGAAGTAAATACACATACATACATACACACACACATGCCCATGTGAGAAAACTCATAAAATCGTAATACAGTATGACCTGGTATATGAACCTGGTCTATAGATATAAGTATAAAGAATTTAGGTGTTTTTTAACATACAATAGAGAACTTTTAGTTCACAATCTATTATCTTAAAAAAGAAAAAAATGTATAACCAATTTTAGATGAAAACTTGTAGAGTTGTATCTAGTGAATGGAGACTAGCTTGGAGAGCCCATTTCCTACTCTTACGAGGTAAAAAATAAGAGAGTTTCACAGACTCCTTGAGCTTCAGTATTAATAGCAAGCATTTTAATTCAGTAATACTGGATAAGAGAATACTACTCCAAACAGGGGGTTATCAGGCAGACCAGTGAAAAGTAACAACAGGTATACTATCATGAGGCAAAACTGGGTCATTTCAAGGAGAATTTAAGACTGTGAAGTGGGAATACAGATTCTTAGAACTTAAGTGAAGAGATACAGTGAGTCTATTAGGAATTTTAGCCTAGGTAGGAATTTATAAAACAGAACTCAGAATAGATCCAGCTAGAAAAACAGAGATGATAGGAAGAGAGAGTTAGCCAAAAGATATCCAGGGAAGGGTCGGGAGACCCATCTTCACACCTCACTTCCATTAGATGTTGGAACAAATTTTCCACATTAGTCTTCCTCTTTAAAAAAAAATGAACTGTATTTCCATTGGAGAAAAAAAAAAATCAATGTGTTTATTTGCATTAAAAATATCAAGTAGTTTCAGTTACTACTTTGTATGTTCCCTGGAAGGGTCTTATGCTCCACCCCCTCACCCCTCTACCCCACACATTTGGCAAATTCTGGCACAATAGAAAGTTTTGTAGTCTTGAAACATGCCTTAATATCCTGCCTCTGCAATATACAAAAATTGTGAGCTCCTTGAGGCCAGAGACTATCTTTCACCTTTTTTTTGTATCCTTACACAGTACCTGGCACATAGTAGGCACTTAATAAATTCTTATTGACTGACTGACTCTTTCCTTCAAATTAACCTTAGGATTCTGGCTCTGTTTCTTCCTTATTGTTAACTCCCATAAATTAATTATCATCTTTATGCACACATCTCTCATATATGTGTGTATGTGTGTATATAAACATATATACACACATATGTGTATGTGTGTATGTATATATATACATACATAGATACTTATGTAATATACATATATATCAGTAGATATTTTGGTTGTATGTACAGACATAGATAGAGATATACACACATACATATGTATGAGTAATACATAATTCTATCATTGTCCTACATAGATCACCAATTATTCATCATCAACTACTTATTGATATTTTCACTTGGTTATTACATTGGCATCTCATACTCAGTATCTTCAAAATAGAACTAATTACTTCCCCCTCCAAACTAATATTTCTTCTGAGTATCTGCATTTTCTCCAAAGGTGTTACTATCATGCATATCTTCTCAGATCCACAACCTCAATGTAATCCTCAGCCCTTCACTTTCCCTTAATTCCTCAGCCTCGTATACAATCAGTTCTAAAATCTTGTGATCTTACCTCCACAGAATCTATCAAAAACCACTTCTTCATCCTAATTTTCTTTCAACCTACTGGATTAATTCAGAGTTTCATCATCCCCTGTCTAGACTATTGCTATCACCTTCTACTTGATCTCCATGTCTCTAGTCTGAGTTTCTCCCCCCCCTCTCTCTTTCTCTCTTTCTCTCTCTCTCCCCTCTCTCTCCCTCCCTCCTTCCCTCCCTCCCTTTCTCTCTCTCTCTCTCTCTCTCTCTCTGTCTCTCTCTCTCTCTCTCTCTCTCTCCCTCTCTCTCTCTCTCCCTTTCTCTCCTCCTCCCTTTCTCTCTCTAATCTATCCCCTCCCCAACTGACAAACTCATATTTTTTTCCAGTGAAAATTTCACTATATCTCTTATAGGGTTAAGAAGCTTTTGTGGCTACTTATTGCTTTTAGGACAGAATTCAAATGTTTCTCTGCTGTATTTAAAGCTCTTTACAGTTGAGTCTCATCTTATCTTTCTGGAATTATTTCACATTATTTCCTTTTCTGTATCTATGTCCTAGCTGAAGTAGCCTAATTTTGGTTCCCACTAAGCATCATTTTATTTTTTCTCCCAACTTCTGCAATAAGCTGCCACTTATTTCTTGTATGGCTTTCTTAATTATCTCTCTATCAAAGAATCTCTAACTCCCTTGAAAGCAAAACTCAGTTATCTCCTTCTTTAGGAAATCTTCCCTAATGCCTTCCATTGTTAGTGATCTCCAACATCCTTAAAATTACTTGTATTTGTACTTGTTATATTTACCTTGGGCAGCTAGGTAATGCAGTAGATAGATTTCTGGACCTGGGGTCAGGAACACCTAAGTTTAAATTTAGCCTCAGACACTTACTAGCTGCATGACTCTGGATAAAGCACTTAATGCAGTTTGCCTCAGTTTCCTCATCTGCAAAATGAACTGGAGAAGGAAATGGTGAACCACTTCAGTATCTTTGCCAAGAAAATTCCATATAGGGTCACAAAGAGTTAGATATGAATAAACAATAACAACAAATATTTGTCTCTTTGTATATTTTTTATTTACTTAGCAGTGCACATTTCATATTTCCTCTACTGAAATAAATGCTTACCAAAGGCACTGGTTGCCGTTATCTTTGTCTCTTTATCACCAGCAACTAACAGGATGCCTGCCATCTAATAGATATTCAATAAAATCTTGTTGAATTGAGTTGAATGGAAAGGAATTGAAACAAATAGAAATATATTATATTTGAAGGGCAAGAGTTACAAGACTATTCTCTTCGGCTATTTTGTAGATTTACAGGTTGATCAATATTACAACTAGTCAAGTCAACAATCATTTGTTAAATCTTTATTATGTGTTAGGTGATAAGTGCTGTGATAAGCACTGTAATAAGTGCTGATACAAAGAAAGCAATAACAAAATAATGACACCAAAAATATTGGCCTTGCTCTCAAGGAACTCACGGTCTAATGCAGGACACAACATGCAAACAACTGTGTACAGTATGCCAGAGTAAATGGGAGGTAACCTTAGAAGGAAAACATTAAGATTAGAGAGGGCTGTGAAAGATATCTTGAAAAAAGTGGTACTTTAACTGAGATTGAAGGAATTCAGAGAAGCCAGGAGGCAGAAATGAGTGTTCCAGACATGGGGGAGTCAGTGAAAATGGCCAGTATCAAGCATTGAAATATCATATCTTAGAAACAGCAAGGACGTCAGTCACTGTGTTAAAGAGTACAAAGAGAAGAGTAAGCTCTAAGAAGAGTAGAAACATAAGAAGCATCTAGGTTATAAATGGCTTTAAAAGCCAAACAAGAATTTTTATCTGATTCTAGAGATAATAAGGAACCACTGGAGTTTAATAAATGGGGAGAGGGGAGAACATGGTCAGCCCCATATTTTAGGAAGATTAATGTGATTACTAAGTAGAAGATGGACTATACTGAGGAGAAACTCGAAGCATAGAGATCAATCAGAAGGTTTTTTTTTTCAATAGTTTAATTATGAGGCAATAAGGGCCTAGACCAGGGAGATAATAGTGTCAGAGAAAAGGGGTCATACATGACTTTGCAAAGATAAAAATGCTTAAGACTTTGCAACAGCTTGGATATGACAACAAAGAAAGTTACAAGTCTAGGGTGATATCTAGCCTATGAGCCTCAATGCTTCAAGCACATTGAGGATGGTAGTAGGCTCGACAGTAATAGGGAAGTTAGGAAGAGGAAAAAGTATATTTAGGGAAAGATAATGAGTTCAGGTTTGGACATATTGATTTTGAGATGTTTGTGGCACATTCAATTTAAGATATTAGATATTCAATAGGAAGCTGGAGAACTAAGACAAAAAATCAGGAGTGAGGTTAGGGATAGACAAATAACTGTGAAAATCCTCTGCATTTAGATGATATATAAATACATGGAAACGCTGCATACTGATGATACATAAATGCATGAATGAGATGAGATGACCAAGGAAAGTAATACAGAGGGAAAAGAAAAGAGGGTTCAGCACAGAAACTTGGGGGAATACTCAATTAATATTTATGACTTTGAGAAGACTGAGCAAAGGAGATTGAGATTTTGGGCAGGTACTAGGATAGAACAGTGTAATGCAAACCTAGGGAAAAGTGAGTATCAGTGAAAGGAGGTTGATCAAGTGTCAAAGGCTACAGAGGGATCATGAAGAAAGAACACTGAGAAATGATCATTTGGTATTGGCAAATAAGATATCATTGGTAAATAGAGAGAGAGAAGGTTAATTTGGTCAGAAGCCAGACTTCGAAAAAGAATGAAGAAAGTTGTTGGTCTAATCAAAAAGTTTGGCCATAAATGGAGAGAGAAGGATAGGATGATAGTAGGAATGGACAGATCAACTAAGGGTTTTTTTTGGTTGTTGTTTTTCTTGATGGAGGAGACATTGTCCTTTTTTGTAGACAGTAGGAAAGGAGAGGTTGAAGATAAGTGAGACAGTGGGGACAAGAGAAGAGATAATCTGCTGGAGAAAAATGGCTTGTAGATGGCTCAGCCCTGGCAGAGACAGGAGTCACATCTTCATGATAGATGGATGGGACCAAGGCAAAGATAGTATCAGAAGGCTACTAATGCTATTAGATGAAGAAGAGAGGAGAAACAACATCCTTTTGTGAACGATCTCTCTTTTTTCATGAAAATATGAGTCTACTTGGTGGTAGCTTTTAATTAATCCTCTATCTCGTACTATCCCTGGTCAACAAATTTTTTAACAAGACTCCACCCTCATCTATAGTTCCTGGCAGCAAATTCAAGAATGATACTGTCACTTTTTTGGTGGTGGTGGTGGTGGTGGTGGTGGGGAGAACTTTCATCATTTCTTTCCTGAAGCTACAATAAGGATGAAGGATTTCTGTAATTGATATTTCAAGTTAAAGATATATTGGTATGTTTTTCCCTGTATTCTTCATCATCCAAGATACAAAAGTACAGATCAATAGATAAATGTGACTCACCTGAAAATCAGCAGGTATGAGGTAATGCTCAATGCAACATCCTTGATAACATTATTTGAACACATTAGAAATGCCACATATTTACTTCACCAAGCTTTCTGCTCTGGTTTCAGCATCTTTAAAAACCCAAACAATATATGACTACAATGCTAATATTCTGGATTGCCTTGAGATTGTTAAGCTATTATTCTAGATTTTATTTTTCCAGAGCTCACACCTTCTTGAGTAGTTTGCTCCCAAATTCTTGCCCTTGATTGTAAAGTATCCTGGCAGGTAGACAATAGACAGAAAAATTAGTTCTCCCATACTACAATTCTCATCAAGTCTGGTAGCTGTAGGATTCATATTTAGATATTCTCATATGTACCATTTGAACTTTTCTGTCACCATCTCAATGTTGTTCATATTCCTTCTGTCACCTAAAAGGGCTATACACACAGTCTCCAAAGGTTTTTCAGTGTTACTACACTCTAGATACATAATCTTATTTGCTAGTAACTTTTTTCAAAAGCTTTTATAAAAGACATAAGAGTTCTTATAGACATCCATGGTCATCTAGAGGCTGTTGAATCTTTTGTCCCAATTCTAGAGGTCTCTCTTGATCCAAGTTGGCAAAATCATTATGTCCTACAGGGCTTTCTCACCAATAGCTCTCTTGTACATGAGATTTAATCAATTATGCCTGATATATTATAATCAATATGATTGATAATTTTGCTTATCCAATTATTACTGACTCCATTGCATAGCTTCAATGGATGAAAACCTCCTCAAAGCAGGGCATCCTCTTGGGAATAAATCTTGAGTTCCTGAAAGTCATTTTCCTATTGTACATTTTTTCTCTTTTCATATTTCTCTCTACCATTTATTCAAGTCAACTATTAGGAAGATGAATTTGCTGCTATGAAATTTAGAATCAAACCTGCCTCACTCTACATAGACTCTTAGCAGCACTTTGACATATTAGAGGATTCCTTCCAGTGTGCCACAGATCACCTTAAAGATGTCTTTAGACATACAAGATATAGAGAATAAGGAATATGATTCAAATCAGTCTTCCCTCATTGGTCATGCACAATGAAGTCATAAGCTGACTACTGTATCCACATATCTTTTCCATTTAGCATCCAAGTTAGTGCTTGCCAAAATATGTCAGTGAAAAGGAAATGAAAACGGAGTTCCTTAAATATAGCCTCTAAACTTACCATTGTTAACTCACTTTAGAGTCAAGAACTCCTACTTGTGAGTGGGGTAATGAGTTTCACCCTCACTAAGCCTTCTATTGGTTATCACTTTCCTGGTGTAAAACAGCACCCAAGTGTACTCATATGGTATCAATTGGTAATTCAATAGTCTTTTTTGGATCAGCATAAAGCAACACTAGTGTATGTAGGAGGTAGTGTATAAAGTTCTTAAAAGCCTGCTTACGGACACAAGTTTTAACAGTCTACAAAAGGTGCCAGGGGGTTCAGGCCAGATTTTTCCTTCGAGTACCATACAAATATCTATTATGAATAAGAAGAGAAACTAAAACAAAACAAAACCCAAACATGAGACTGGTAGAATGTGGCTATCCTATTCCCTACCTGGGTAAGAGCTCTGGGAAGAGATGGAGAGGAGTCAAAACCAAATGTAAGTGCCTATCATAATGCTATTTATGTACTTACTATGGGATTTAAGGGTCTCAATCAAATTTCTTGGCCAATACTATTTTCTCTTACAGTCTACCCTTGTTTTTAATCTATCCTAGAGTTCTTTGTAGATCTAGGATGTGAGTATGAGCTCCCCACATTTTAGATCTTCAAATAACACTAGGATGGAATAAAAATAAAATTACTACTGATGATGCTAGTGCTATAATCAGGGAGCATGGGATTGATTGGGTTATCCCAGTAATCACAGATATAATCAATATGTTGGCAGATAGAACATCAGAAAAACCATAGATTTGATGATTTCTCTTGGCCAGATCAAGAATTGGGCTCTTGATGAAGAAAAAAAAGTAATAATCAGGGGCTGAAGAATTGCAGTGGTATTCTTCAAGGAAAAAGTTTCTGACCAAAACACTCTAAGGACAAATTCTATAAATCAAGAAGGTTCAGATGCAAGGAGAAAAGGCACTGCCACACTTTTCTGTAGCAGTAGTAAGGGATAGCAATCATCCTTCCTTCCTTTCCTTCTTTCTTTCCTGCCTTCCTTCTTGCCTTTCTTTTCTTCCTCCCTCCCTTCTTTCTTTCTTCTTGCTTTCGTCAAATTCTTGCTTTCTTTCTTGGTTTTATTTTCCTTCCCTTCTCCTATTGGAGAAGATGTGATAAAATTAGACGCATTGCTGGAGGAGATGTGAACTGATGCAATTATTTTGGGGAACAATTTGGAATTATGCCAAAACTGTGCATACATTTTGATCTCGCAATACCCCTACTAGGTCTGTATTCCAAAGAGATCATGAAAAAGGGAAAAGGACCCATGTGTATAAAAAAATTATAGCAGCTCTTTTTGTGGTGGCAAATAATTAGAAATTGAGGGGATACCCCTCAATGTGGCATGGCTTAACAAGCTGAGCTATATGAATGTAATCAAATAATATTGTGCTATAAGAAATGATGGGCAGGTGGATTTCAGAAAAACCTGGGAAAACTTACATGAACTGTTGCTGAGTGAAGTGAGCAGAACCAGGAGACCATTGCACATGGTAACAGCAACATCGTGGGACGATCAACTATGATAGAAATAGTTCTTAGCAACACAATGATCCAAGACAATTCCAAAAAAGCCAATGATGGAAAATTCTATCCATATCCAAAGAAAGAGCTATGGAGTCTGAATGCAGATTGAAACACACTACTTTCACTTTTTCGTTTTTTTCTTTCTCACTTTTTTCCCTTTTGTTCTGATTCTTCTTTCACAACATGATTAATGTGGAGATATGTTTGACATGCTTGTATATGTATAACCTATATAAGATTGCTTGCTGCCTTGGGGAGGCAGTAGAGGAAGAAGAAAAATTTGGAACTCAAAATCTTACAAAAGTGATTATTGAAAACTACATTTATATGTAATTGGAAAAAAATTAAATACTACCAAGTGGGGAAAAATGAAATAGTTCTTCAAGCAAGGGAGAGAAGACATAAATAAAATAATAGAAATTAATATTTGACCTTATTATTATAGGACTCCAAGGTTTATAATGTCCTTTTCCTATATTTTCCTTTACATAATTTAGTTACTGGGACATCTTTTATGAAGTTGTCTTATTGCCAAAGAAACCCTCTCTTTCCTCCTACCCCGAATCAATTTTTCTAATGAGTTTAGGGCAATTATTTTTCTTAAAGTAAAATAGCTGGATGGTATTATTTCTAAAGTGCTGGACTTTTAATGAGCAAAACCTGACCATGGCTTTCAGGTAGTCCAATAATTCTTAAATTATTTCTCCTTGATCTGTTCTAGGTCAATATTTTGCAGGACAAGCTTCCACTTGTCAAATTTTAATTTTTAAGGAGTTATTTTCTTCAGTTAGCCTTTTTTATCTCTTTTTCTATTTAGCCAATTTTACTTTTAAAGGAGTTTTCTTCAGTAAATTTTTGTACATTTTTTTTCTATTTTGTGCTTCCTCTATCAAGTTGTTGACTCTTTTTTCATGATTCTCTTACATCATTCTCATTTTTTTCTTTCTTCTACCTCTCCTACTTGATTTGTAAAATCCATTTGAGCTTTTCCAGGATTTTTTTTTTGGTTCTGAGACCAATTCACATTTTTCTTTAAGGATCTGCACACAGATGTTTTGACATTGTTGGTCTCTTCTGAATTTGTATTTTGTTCTTACCTCTCACCATAATAACTTTCTATGGTCAGATTCTATTTTTATTTCTTGTTCATTTTTTTCAGCCTACTTCATTACTTTTAAAGTTGAGCTCTCCTCCTGGGGTGGAGGGGGCACTGTCCCAAGCTTCTTGTGCTAGAGTCTGCAGGACCTAGTTGCTTGCTTGGTGTTACACATGTGCCACAAGGGGCCTGGCCACTAGCCTGGTATTGTTCCAGGGCCATGGTGGAGGGGAGCAGTGGCTGTTCACCTGCTTCTGCAACGGGGCTGCTGGGCCTTGGTCATTAATCTTTGTTGGGGCTCGTGGCCTCCCAATGGATTCTGAGGAAGGGCCTGCTGGTGGCTTGCCTGAACACTGCCTGCCCTGGACTATACTCCCCCTTTACCTGAGCAGGACAAACCTTTCCTGTACATCTTTCAAGTTGTTTTAGGTTGGAGATTTTTTTCCAGGGAAAAAGACAGAGGAAAAGCCATCTTTTTGTTGGTTTTGCCATTCTGGAATTCAATTAAGGTGCTATTTTTATAGTTTTTTGGAGGTGAATTGGAGAGAATTCAGGCAATTCCCTGCTAACTCTACCATCTTGGCTCTTGGAAGGTCTAAAATCTGACTTTGAATCGTGCTTTGTTAACTTACTTTGTGTATATGACTGAGCAAGTAACAATCTCTGTATCTATTTCCTTAAATGTAATTGTAGGTCCTACTTCACTGGATTGTCCTGAGAATCAAATGAGACAATATACTTAAAGTGCTTCATAAACCATAAAGTGCTATGTAAATATTAGCTATTATTAATGAATGGGCCTTGACTTTTTGTTATTGTTGCCTCTTGATGCCATTATGTGTAATTTCTCCACTCTTTCCTAATAATGTTCTGCTCTTCAGCTCTCTTTTGTAACTAAATATGTATTTCACATCTATACCTATGTACATGCAATTCATTTATATTTCCATATTTCTGAGGTTTCACTAAACTTCTGAATTTAACCATTTTATTTTCTTTCAGTCAAATTAAAAACAACCTCTGGTCACAGTTCAACATTCGGAATAAGAAGGATCATAGTTTCCAGGAGTCACAAATCCTTGAGGATTGCTGTGCTAGAAATGTGAAGAAACAAATTTCAAGAGTCTATTCCTGATGGTGTGGTAGGAGAAATATCTTAATTCCATATACCTATTCCAGCTAGGTTGGTCTTTCTTTTAAAAAAAAAAAAAACATTGAAATAGCCTGAAGACTTGCTCAGCTTGGGGTCAGATTGTCAATAGTTTACCTTGACAGATTCCACTTCAGTCTCAAAAAATCTTTCTTTGAAAATAAGAGTATAAATTTACTAAGTGTGTATGTGTGTATGTGTGTGTGTGTGTGTGTGTGTGTGTCTGTGTGTCTGTGTGAGTGAGTGTCCCATAATGGCAGAATGTTCATTCACAGATAAGCAAATAAATCTTTATTCTTCGGTATAAAATCTGATGTACTTTTATACCAAACTCTTTGTATGTGTTTTGGGAGGATAAGTATAGAAGCTAAGACAAAGTAGATAGATTTGGATCCAGAGGAAGGGAGACCTGAGTTCAAATCCAGTCTCAGACACTTACTCACTACGTGATCCTGTGAATTGAGCATTAATGACTTTGCCTCTGTTTCCTTTTTTAAATTTTATTTAATATATTTAGTTTTCAGCATTGATTTTCACAAGAGTTTGAATTACAACTTTTCTCCCCATTTCTACCCTGCCCCCCACTCCAAGATGGCATATATTCTGGTTGCCCTGTTCCCCAGTCAGCCCTCCCTTCTGTCACCCCACTCCCCTCCCATCCCCTTTTCCCTTCCTTTCTTGTAGGGCAAGATAAATTTCTATGCCCCATTGCCTGTGTATCTTATTTTCTAGTTGCATGAAAAACTTTTTTTTTTGTTTTTCAACATCTGTTTTAAAACATTGAGTTCCAAATTCTCTCCCCTCTTCCTTTCCCACCCACCCACCCTTACATAGAAATTATGCCTCTCACACTTTTTAAATGTCACACTTCAAAAGGTATGGTCACTGCTTTCTTGTTCTGTGCTCTGGTCTTTACAAGAAAAGGGCCCCTGCTCCCCTAGAGGGTCCCCTGTAATCTCTTTCTGACTGGTTGTCCAACCCCATTTATGTCTCTGGACTGAGAGATTCCAAAGCTATTGCTGCTGTGACTGTTGCCAACTTGTGTGGACAGGCTTTTGCTCACAACAAGCTTCCACCCCTATGTCACAAACTTCTCCTCCCAATTTCCTACGTTTAGGCCAGAAAAATATTTCACCCTGATCTTTTGTTGGCTCTGTCACTCCAAAGTTTGATGTGAGGTATTATTTTAAAGTTGTATGGAAGGTAATGTTGAGAGAGTTCATGTGGTTCCCTCTAATCCACCTCTCATCTCGACATCATGAGGAGACTCAAGCATCCAGTAGTAGGATTCAAATAAATTAACAATTGATTCTCCAATGAGATGAGGCGCTGCTGCCACTGACATAGCAGGTGCAGACCCCAACCAGAAAACAACTAGTTAGTTGAACTAGACCTAAAATTAGGTACTTGTTCTCCTGATCAGGTGTGAACAGGCTGAATTCTACCACTGAAACTAAAACAATTAAAGGGCTACTAGGAACTTAGTAACTGCTAAGATTAAACACGAAATCACTTTTAGGCAAAGAAAACAGAAGTGAAATGGACAGGCTAAAGTTCTGAAAAGAAAGATAATGGCTAATAAGAATCACTAATATTTTTATCGAGCTGTAAGTTTGCAAATTACTTTATAGATTTCAACTCACTTTATCTTTACAACTTCTCTAGGAGGTAGGGGCTATAATTATCCCCATCTTACAGGTGAGGAAATTAAGGCAGACGAATGGTAGGTGACTTGCCTATGGGCACCCAGCTACTTATGTGTCCAAGGATGGATTTGAACTCAAATATTCCTGAATCCAGATCATCCAGTGTTCTAAACACTGTGTATTCTATCATCCACCTATAGAGATAGAAATTAAGGTGCAGCTTCCTGCATAGATAGGTCTTAGAAGATAAAACAGAGCAATAAAGATTCCTTTCCTTTTTCCTCATGCCAATTGTGCCATTCTAGGTCCTATTTGGAGAAAGAGGAGGGAAAGAGGGGGTGTGGGAGGGAGACAGGGAGGGAGGGAGAGAGAGAGAGAACAAGGGCACTCCGAGCTTCTCCGTAAGCTTGCGCTGGATTGGTAATCATTATATGTTACATAAGGTAGCAGTACTACACCAGAGAGAAAAGAGCCAATTCTTTACTTCTCCTTCATTTTCATTGTAAGGCAGAGAAAAAGGGAGGAATATACCTCAGGAATATACTTGGAATACATGCTCTTCCCTACTAAAACTATGCACATATTTTTAATTAAAGGATTCATGTACGTGCATCTAACACCCCTCCACACACACACACATGTTCATTCAAACACCCTGCTACATTCTCACTACTGAATCAAAAACTAACTTTCAAATAATAATTTATTTATTAAATTGCATCAGGCCCATTAGTCACTGATTAAAGCAAAATCAAATTTTGCTGACTTTCTGTAATTCCAACCAATCTCAATTTCCCTGGGTTCAACATATTGTCGCCCTTAGTCCTTACCCCTTCCTGAGAGAATGATTGTCACCTTGTATCTTTTCCCCACTGGCTGCTCTATACAATCAATCCCTCTAAAGGCCTAATCTTTATCTACTGAGACCAGTCAAGCTTGCTGGTGAAAGTAAAATTAGATCTTCACCACCATCAGTTGCCATTTCCTCATGTGATATCTCAGCCTACTTAGAAGAAGAAAAAAAACTCATAAGCCCTCATAACATGTCTGGAGAGTCTAAAGTATCCTATCCATCCATCATCTCCTGTACATATTAAATAAAGTTTTTAGGAAGCCAGTACACTGGACAATCTTATTTTCTAGCCATATGTTCTGCAGTCTTATCAAGATCCTACTTTTAAACTTAAACTTTTAAAAAAAAATTAAACATTTTTCAACATTCATTTTTATAAGATTTTTGAGTTGCAAATTTTTTTCTCCTCTCCCCTCAAGAAAGTAATCAATCTCATATAGATCATACATGTACAGTCATGTTAAACATATTTCCACATCAGTCATATTGTGAAAGAAGAAACAGACCAAAAGAGAAAAACCACAAGAAAGAAAAAAAGTGAAAATAGTATTTATAGTCCATCTCCATTCAAACTCCATAGTTATTTCTCTGGATGTGGATATAATTTTCCATCATGAGTCTTTTGGAATTTTCTTGTATCATTGTATTGCTGAGAATAGCTAAGTTATAGTTGATAATTGCACGATGTTGCTGTTACTCTGTATAATGTTCTCCTGGTTCTGTTCAATTCACTCAACATCAGTTTTTATACATTTTTCCAGGTTTTTTTTTTCTGAAACCGGTCTGCTAATAATTTATTATAGCACAATACTGTTCTATTACATTTTATACCACTACTTGCTCAGTCATTCCGCAATTGATGGGAATCCCCACGATTTCCAATTCTTTGCTACCGCAAAAAGAATTGCTATAAATATTTTTGTAGAAATAAGTTCTTCATCCTTTTTAAAATTATCTTTCTAGTATATACACCTAATAGTGGTATTGATGGATCAAAGGTTATGTACAGTTTTATAGACCTTTGGGCATAGTTCCAAATTGTTCCAAATCTTCAGAATGGCTGGATCAATTCACAATTCTACCAATGATGCACTAGTGTACCAATTTTCTCACTTCTACAATATTTATAATTTTTGTTTCTGTCATATTAAATCTTATAGGTGTGGGTTGGTACCTCAGAGTTGTTTTAATTAGCATTTCTCTGATCAATAATGATTTAGAGCATTTTTTCATGTGACTGTAGATAGCTTTCATTTTTTCTTCTGAAAACTTGCTGTTCATGACAATTTATCAGTTGGGAAATGACTTACATTCTTTTAAATCTGACTCAATTCTCTATGAGAAATGAGGCCTCTACCAGAAATTTTGGATATAAAAATGGTTTCCCATATTTTTGCTTTCCTTCTAATCTTGGTTGCATTGGTTTTGTTTGTGCAAAAGCTTTTTAATTTATTTATTAATTTTGCTTTTCGAAATAATCTCTGTCTCTTGTTTGGTCATAAATTCTTTGCTTTTCGATAGTGAGGAAAGCTATTCCGTTCTCTCCTAATTTGCTTATGATATCATCCTTTATGTCTAAATCATGTGCCCATTTTGATCTTATTTTGAGCAGGGGTGGGGAATCTGTGGCATCAAAGCCACATGTGGCCCTCTAGGGCCTCAAGTTCAGCCCTCTGGCTGAATCCAAACTTCACAGAAGAAATCTCCATAATAAAAGGTTTGTTCTACAAAACTTGGATTTACTCAAAAGGATGCATTTCCAGATGTTGAATGTCACATGTGGCCTTGAGGCTGCAGATTCCCCACCCTTGGTATAGGATGAGAGATGTTGGTCTACGTCTAATTTCTGCCATATTATTTTCCATTTTCCTAGAAGTTTTTGCCAAATAGAGTGTTCTTATTACAGAAGATGGAGTCTCTGGGTTTATCAAATAGTGGATTACTACAGTAATTGACTACTGTGTCTTTTGTACCTAACTTATTACACTGATCCACCACTTTATTTCTTAGCCAATGCGAAATCATTTTGATGATTGTCGCTTTATAATATAGTTTTAAATCAGGCATGGCTAGGCCACCTTCCCTTGCATTTCTTTTCATATTTCCTGTGATATTCTTGATCTTTTGTTCTCCCAGAACAATTTTATTATTTTTTCTAGCTTTATAAAATAATTTCTGGTAGTTTGATTGGTATGGCATTGAATAAGGAAATAATTTAGGTTAAATTGTCATTTTTATTATACCAGCTCATTCCACATATGACCAATTGACATTTTTCCAATTGTTTAGATCTGACGTTATTTGTGTGAAAAGCGTTTTGTAATTGTGGTCATATAGTTCCTGGGTTTCACTTGGCAGGTGGGCTCCCAAATATTTTATGTTGTTTACAATTATTTTAAACAGAAGTTCTCTTTCTATCTTTTCTTGCTGAGCTTTGAAATATATAGAAATTCTGATCATTTATATGGGTTTATTTTATATCCTTCAATTTTTCTAAAGTTTTTAATTATTTCAATTTTTTAGGGCATTCTCTAAGTCTACCATCATATCATCTGCAAAGAGTGATAGCTTTGTTTCTTCATTGCTTATTCCAATTCCTTCAATTTATTTTTTTTCTTATGATTGAACCTAAAATTTCTAGTACAATATTGAATAATAGTGGTGATAATGAGCATCCTTGTTTCACCTGATCTTATTAGGAGAACTTCTAGCTTATCCCTATTATATATAATGCTTGCTGATGGCTTTAGGTAAATACCATTTATCATTTTAAGGACCTCTCCCTTTATTCCTATCCTCTCTAGTGTTTTTAATAGGAAAGAGTGCTGTATTTTGTCAAAAGCTTTTTCTGCATCTGTTGAGATAATCATATGGTTTCTATTAGTTTTGTTGTTATATGGTCATTTATGCCGATATGTTTTCTAATATTGAACCAGCTCTGCATTCCTGGAAAAAATCCCACCTGGTCATAGTATATTATCCTCATGATAAGTTGTAATAGCTTTGCTAATATTTTATTTAAAATTTTTGCATCAGTTTTTATCAGTGAAATTAAGCTATTTTTTTTCTGTTTTAGCTATTCTCAGGTTGAGGTGTTAGCACCATATGTGTGTCATAAAAGGAATTCAGTAGGACTCCTTCTTTGCCTATTTTTCCAAATAATTTATATCGTTCTGATATTTATTGCTGTTTAATTTGTTTGATAGAATTCACTTATAAATCCATATAGCCATGGTTGTTACTTAGGGATTTTATTGATGGTTTGTTCAATTTCTTTTTTTTTTTTAAAAAATTAGAGTTATTTAAGTATTTTATTTCTTCTGTTAATCTGGGCAATTTACATTTTCATAAATATTCATTCATTTCACATAGACTGTCAGATTTATTAGCATATTACTGGGCAAAATAACTCCTAGTTATTGCTTTAATTTCTTCTTCATTGATTTTGAATTGACCATTTTCATTTTAGATATTGGCAATGTGTTTTTTTTAGATCAAATTAACCGTAGGTATTTTTCCCCGTAAAACCAGATTTTAATTGTATTTCTTAGTTCAATAATTTTCTTACTTTCAATTCCATCAACCTATCTTTTGGTTTTCAGAATTTATAACTTGGAATATGATTGGTGATTTTTAATTTGTTTCTTTTTCTAACTTTTTTTAGTTGCATGCCCAGTTCATTGATCTATTTCTCAATTGTATTCATATAAGCATTTAGAAATATAAAATTTCCCCTAAGTACTGCTTTGGCTCCATCCCATAAATTTTGTTAGGTTATCTCATTACTATTGTTTTCTTTGATTAAATTATTGAAAAATAATTATCTTTGTCCTTTGTTCTTTTTGATGATATTATTGAAAAATAATTTCATAAAAAATAAAAAAATAAGAGAGAAAAATACAAATGGGGAAAATAGGATGGAAGGAAATGTGCAGTAATCATAAATGTGAACATGAATGAGATGAACTCTCCCATAAAACGGAAGTGTATAACAGAGTAGATTAATAACCAGAATCCAACAATATGTTTACAAGAAACATATTTGATGCAGAGAGATACAGAGAAAGTAAAGGTAGATGGCAATATATTATGTTATATGTTAAATATATTATGCTTCAACAGAAATTAAGGAAAAAAAGCAGAGGTAGCAATCTTGATCTCAGAAAAAGCAAACACAAAAACAGATCTAGACAATGAAGTACTATAAATGTTAAATATACATACACGAAGTGGTATAGCATCCAAATTCTTAGAGGAGAAGTAAGTGAATTACAGAAAGAAATAGACAGTGAAACAATAATAATGGAAGAGCTCAACCTCGTGTTCTAACAATTCACCTAGCAGCTGCTGTGGGGGACGTAAAACCAATAACATCTAGCTCACAGAATGCTACAAACCTAGATTCTTTTGATCTGCTTTACTAAGGAAAGCAACCTTAAGGGGTTAACAATCTCAATTTAATCCAAAATACAAACATTATTTACTCAACTCAGGGGTAAAAGCGAGCACCCAGAGCTTCAGAGCAAATACAAACAAATTACAAACATCAACAGACAGACCTTGTCTAATTCAAATCTCAATTAATAGTTACCAGAGTTTAATGAAGTCTGAACATCTGGGTTTACAAGCTGGAGGGCTCTTAACTACAGCTGCCCAGAGTCTCCACATCAGCACACCACCAAGAGTGAGAGCCCTAAGCAAATAGCTCTATCTTCCTTCTTTACGCAGTCTTTAGCCGTCATCAAACATCATCTGAGTGACCAGAACTTAAGCTCTTACAATTAGATCTGGTCTTACCAACTCCCATTAGGACCCATGTGACCTAAAATAATCACAAAAATGTGACTTAAATCCATGTGGTCTAAAAGCTTCTGATGTCACAAACATGTCACTCAAACACATGTAAACTAGTTTTCCCTTGAGGCAAGGAGGTCGTCAAAGACTCCTGATTTAATCAAGGAAACAAAGGCCAAACTCTTCAAGGGCATTTGGTTGAATAAATGGTAAGAGCCCATCTTGATTCCCAATATACCTTTCCCTAACAGACTGACATAAATCTAAACACAAAATAAACAAGAAAGAAGTTAAGGAAGTGACTAGAATTTTTTTCTTTTTTCTTTTAATTTAATATATTTAGTTTCAGCATTGATGTTCACAAGAGGTTGAATTACAAAATTTTCTCCCCATTTCTACCCTACCCCTCACTCCAAGATGGCATATATTATGGTTGCCCTGTTCCCAAGTCAACCCTCCCTTCTGTTACCCCACTCCCCTCCCGTCCTCTTTTCCCTTCCTTTCTTGTAGAGCAACATAAATTTTTACGCCCCATTGCCTGTGTATCTTATTTTCTAGTTGCATGCAAAAACTTTTTTTTTGTTTTTGAACATCCGTTTTTAAAACTTTGAGTTCCAAATTGTCTCCCCTCTTCCCTTCCCACCCACTCTCCCTAAGAAGTCAAACAATTCAACATGGGCCATATGAATATCATTATGTATAACCCTTCCACAATACTCATGTTGTGAAAGACTAACTATATTTTGCTTCTTCCTAACCTATCCCCTTTATTGAATTTTCTCCCTTGACCCTGTCCCTTTTCAAAGTGTTCGTTTTTGATTACCTCCACCCCCATCTGCCCACCCTTCTATCATCTCACCTTTGTTTTATCTTCTTCCTCCTTCTTTCCTCTGGGGTAAGATACCCAATTGAGTATGTATGGTATTCCCTCTTCAGGTCAAATCTGATGAGAGTAAGATTCACTCATTCTCACTCACCTGCTGCCTTCTCTTTTCTTCCTACAGAACTGCTTTTTCTTGCCACTTTTATGTGAGATAATTTACCCCATTCTATCTCTCCCTATCTCCTTCTCTCAATATATTCCTCTCTCATCCCTTAATTTGATTTTATTTCTTTCAGATATCTTCTCTTCATCTTCAACTCACCCTGTGCCCACTCTTTCTCTCATACACATACATACATACATACGCACTCATATATACATATATATATATATATATATACATAAACATATATATATATGCATATTCCCTTCAGCTACCCTAATACTGAGGTCTCATGAATCATACACATCATCTTTCCACGTAAGAATGTAAACAAAACAGTTCAACTTTAGTAAGTCCCTTGCAATTTCTTTTTCTTGTTCTTTTTCTTGATTACGTTTTCATGCTTCTCTTGATTCTTGTGTTTGAAAGTCAAATTTTCTATTCAGCTCTGGTCTTTTCACTGAGAAAGCTTGAAAGTCCTCTATTTTATTGAAAATTCATATTTTGCCTTGGAGCATGATACTCAGTTTTGCTGGGTAGGTGATTCTCGGTTTTAATCCTAGTTCCATTGACCTATGGAATATTGTGTTCCAAACCCTTTGATCTCTTAATGGAGAAGCTGCTAGATCTTGGGTTATTCTGATTGTGTTTCCACAATACTCAAATTGTTTTTTTCTGGTTGCTTGCAGTATTTTCTCCTTGACCTGAGAGCTCTGGAATTTGGCGACAATATTCCTAGGAGATTTCTTTTTGGGATCTCTTTCA
>CM053627.1:60146240-60181126 GCA_028646595.1 Phalanger gymnotis
TGTTAGAACAGGCCTGGGCCCACTTCTCTTTTCTCTCTATGCCATCTCCCTTTTGATGATTTCATTGCTTCTCACAGATTCACTTAGCATCTCTATTTAATAACTCCTAGATCTATATGCAGAACACTATTCTTTCTGATAAGCTCCAATACCATATAAATGCTGGATATTTCTGACTAAATGTCCCAGACACATAAAATTCAATTTATCCAAAAGAGAACTTATTATCTTTCCCCTCAAATCCTTGTCTCATCCCAATTTCCACATTAGAATTGAGGGTGCCACCATCTTTTAAGTAATCCTTTTTCTCAACAGTGTTAAATGCTACAGAGTGGTCAAAAAGATGAGAACTGAGAAAAGGACATTAAATTTATATTGTCTTCTTGATGCCTAGACCACCACATGATGCCAAATTGTCTCTGAAATAGGAGTCAGAGGTGGAGGAGTGAGTGGCAAGAAATAAGTATCACTTATGTGTAAAATGTACATAAGAAACATGAATAATATCAATCTTTGTAATATTTTCTAACTTTAACTGAAGTAGCAAAAACATATAGTAGTTTCTATTTGATTTCAATAGGTGATTTGATGTGAGATGAGATAACACATTCATCAAACAGTTACTATGTGCCAGGCACAGTGCTAAACTCTGGTTATATAATAATAAGCACAAAAAAGACTTTTTTTTAACATTTAAGAAGCTTATATCCAAAGGTAGCAAGATGGTGTATAAAGGTAGCTGAGAAACAGGAAGGTAAATACTCTTGTGGTAGAAAAGTATCCTTGGCTGAGCCAGGCCATAAGGGAGTATTGTGGGTATGGATAACTTCTCAAATAGAGGTTTTGAGAAGGAAATAAAAAATTGGAGGAGAACATCACAGAAAAGGAAATGTTACTAGTTTAAGAGAACTGCTGTGTCAGAGGCAGAAATGTAGTTCAGTGAGTTTTCAAGTATAGGTATGATGTAGGGATTAAAATTATCCAATCTATAATAAAGAGACTTAGGCAGAGCTGTGAGCCAATGACACTTTATTAAAGGGTCCATGGTCCCCTCTATTGACATGGATCTTGGATTTTACTCATGATCTGAGATTCACCCTTCTTCCTGAGCCTTGTATTTATATACCCAAATATGCAAAACAGGCAAGGTGAAATACAGAATCTAATTGATGTGCCTTGCTCTTGTGGGCCAAAAATGACATATTATCGGGGGAGACATAGGTTGGGTGAAACACAGGACATCTTCACTGACTAAGTGATCATAAGATGGCCATCTGCTTGTGTTGGACAAGAGAAAATAGTCCAGAGATACAAAAAAAAATTGGAGGACTTTCTGTGTAATTGAGTTACCTCTGTCACACTGGGCTTGGATACCATGACAAGGAAGAACAAGGATGGAAGTCCTTTAGTTAACTTCCTATGATTAAGCAAGAGAACTTAGAATCTTCAGCTCCTATCTCTGGGGCCTAACATACAGAACTTATAATCACCACCCCTATGGAATCACATCAAATTAATTAATACTGATTGGAATAGAGTAGGGATCCAAATGAATTATTTTTCACAATGAAACTTGCATGAAACAATGGTTATTATATTTGTGAATTATAGACATTTTCAAACAAATCTCTAGATAGCACATCTGTTATATGTAAAGCATACTTGATATTTATCTAAATGAAAGTTAATTTCTTTAGAATATTATAATTGGAATCATAAATCTGTTCCTTGTGTTTCAGATGACTGATATTTTAACTTTTCAACCAAACATTATAGTGTCATGTAGGCAGAGATGCAGACTTTAATCAAAGATTTAGGTTTTGTACAACAGTCAAGTGTTGGACTCAATTAAGAAAAATGCATTAAGTCCACAATTTGATTTTAGTTACCATCTTGGCCCATGTTATCATAGGTTTGGTTTTTTTTTCAGGTAAAGACAGTCATTTTGCTATGTCTAAAATATGAATGAAGATTATAGAGTATAAAACTATGAGGAGAAATTACAGATACTTTTGTCCAAACTGTCTATTTTATAGATGTGGAAATTGTGGAGCAATTATGTTATGTGAGTTGGCCACAATCACACTGTTAGTAGTTAACAGGGTCAGGATTGAAACACAGTCACACTGACTTTAAGTTAGGCCTACAACCTGCAGTCAGTTGCTTACAGCATGCCAAAGGATTTCAGGCAACCCCTGAAAAATGTACAGGAAGCATCTTCTACAATTTCTGTGGGTACTCAAAATCTTTTGTGTGCCTGCGGTGGCAGGTTGTGCAGGTCTGCTTGAAGTCTAATTCTCTTGAATGACAGTTAACAGCATCAGGAGGTCTAAAGCCAATAATGAGCTTAAACTTAAAGAAAATAAGAACAAAAAGAAAAATGAAACTTTTAAATCTGTTCATTTCAACAAGTTATTTATGAAGTGTTTAGGCCACTTTGTAAAAAGTATTTTTTGTCAGTCAAGAATCAATCAACAAGCATTTGATAAGTGCTTACTATGTTTTAGGCACTGTGCTAAAGTCTAAGGTGTATACACAGAAAGACAAAAGCACGAAATTATTCCCTGCCCTCAAAGTGTTCACGTACTCATGAGGAAGATACATAAATAAATCTATACATACAGATACCTATAGAGTAGAAGGAAGGTAGCCTGAAAGGGGAACACTTTGGTAGATTGGGAAACCAAAGAAGGTCTGCAAAATCTTGGATTTTAGATGAATCTTGAAAAAAGCCAGAGAAACTAAGAGACAGAAATGGGAAGACAGAGCATCCAGGCTTATGTTTGATACATTTTATTCCACACTCTATGTTCAAAATGACAAGAAAGACCAATGTGCACCTCAAAACTTAACCTGATTCTCTAGGTCCCTGTGGAAATGTTACAAAGTCTTAGATGATTCCTAAGAACATATGTATATACACTCCCTCATATCCCACAAATCTTGATACCATCTTTGTTTCTATTAGTCCTGACCTAAAACAATTTCTTGCAACCTGCTTGTAAGGACAAATTACTCAGGGAAGATATAGAATATTGAAAAATTGTGGCAAACTACTTATTTATAATATATCCCAGTCATCTTTTTGGGGAGGATATCCTTCAAATTAAGGCTTCTTGTGAATAGTGAAGACTTAAATGTATCGCTGATATTGCCAATTATTTGCCTTTGCCCAAATATGCCTCTCATCAGAACAAAAAGATAAACCATATTTTTAGAATCTGCTCAATCATAAATATTAAGCATATTAACCCTTTCCTAATTTAAAGCCCCTCATGTGCTCAAGAGGTTTCTTTCATATGCTAACACTTAGGAAAACTGTAGAAAAATTATTAAACAGATGGTTTAAGAGCACTTAGCAAAAGAGATAGTGCATTTATGTTACTATATTGAACAATATGTTCCAGGAAATTTAATGACAGAGAGAAAAGAAGTACAGTTTTACATAAAAAAAATGTTTACCATCTCGTCTTGTAATTAGAACTGAGTGTTCATTTAGAACTATGCCCAAAGGGCTATAAAACTGTGCATATGCTTTGACCCAACAATATCACTTCTAGGTGTGTATCCCAAAGAGATCATAAAAATAGGAAAAGGACCCACATGTAGAAATATATTTATAGTGGCTCATTTTGTGGTGGCAAAGAATTGGAAATTGAGAAGATGCCCATCAATTGGGGAATGGCCGAACAAGTAGTGGAATACGAAAGTAATGTAATATTCCTGTGTTATAAGAAATGATGAGCAGGTGGACTTCAGAAAATCCTGGAAAGACTTATATGAACTGATGCTGAGTGAAGTGAGCAGAACCAGGAGAACATTATGCACAGTAATAGCCACATTGTGTGATGACTAACTTTGGTAGATTTAGCTCTTCTCAGCAATGCAAAGATCTAAGACAACTCTGAACGACTCATGATGGAAAATGCCATTAACATCCACAGAAAGAACTTTGGAACCTGAATGCAGATGGAAGCATACAATTTGCTCTCTTTTGTTGTTGTTGTTTTGTTTTGCTTCTTCTTTCTTGTGGTTCCTCTCATTGGTTCTAATTCTTCTTCATAACATGACTAATGTGAAAATAAGTTTAATATGAATGTTTATGTAAGGCCCATATCAGATTGTATGCCTCCTTGGAGAATGGGAAAGGGAGAGAGGGTGAGAAAATTTAAAACTCAAAATTTTAGGTAAGTGAATGTTGAAAACCAAAAATAAATAAATTAATTTTTTAAAAAAAATTCTAAAAAAGAACTGAGTGCTCATTGATTATAGAATAACTGAACACATTGTGATCCATTGATTAAATGATGTATTGATATGCTCTAGAAATAAATGTGAAGATTCATGAAAGGTTCTGATTAAAAATGATGGGCACAATGACTAAAATAATATAAAATAAAGGAACACTGAAAGGTTAGTGACCAATCATGATTTTATAGCACTGCTGGGGAAACATGCCTCTTATCTCCCACCAGAGGATAACTGGACTATAAGGTTTGGAATGACACACATATTTTCATTTATGACCAATATTTTGATTTGTTTCCTTGATTACTATCTGTTTTAAGAGAAGTTTCTGTGGGAAAACTGGAAAATAATCATAACAAATTACACATACATATAGATTATTTTTAGATCCAATTATTTTTAGATCCAAACTTGGTAATCAAATTTCAAAGTGTTCACTTTCAATATTTTTGTTGTTATTTTTATTGGCATTGTTGTTGTCATTGTGTATATTGCTTCCCTGGGTCTTCTTATTTAAATATAACTTAATATGTCTTGACATGATTTTCTGTATTTCTGTTATTTTTTTGTTATGACACAGTAATATTCCATTACATTCATATATCACAAATTGTTTAACCATTCTTTAGTTGATTGGCATTTGTTTTGTTTCCAGTTCTTTGCTAAATAAAAAGAGCTGCTATAAATATTTTTGTCTAATTTTGGCTTATTTTTCCTACCTTTGAATGCCTCGAGATGTTTGCCTAACAGTGAAATCTTGTAGTCAAAGATCATGACCATTTTTTAAAAGAAGGTAGTGATAGACAATTGAAGATAAAGGTAAATGAAAACTAAAAAAAACCTGATCTATTTGAAAATATGTAGATTATTGATTTATTGAGCCTTCTAAATGAGAACAATAAAGAATTTACTTTTTTTCTCAGTACTATATGATATGTTTGCAAAAATACATAATGTGGTAGGGCACCACTTCCATTTGAATTGTCTCAGGAAGATTTGAAGATCACCTGGCATGACAAGGGAATGGACACTAAGGGCCTTTCTTAAGCTGAACTGCTAAGCACTGAAACTCTACTGAAGAGAGCACAATTCCCAGGTGCTGGCCATGTTGTTTGAATGTCGAACATGCATTTGCCTAAAAGACTATTTTACAGAGAACTCACACAAGGCAGGTGCTCACATGGTGAGTAGAAATACAAGAACACTCTGAAGGTCTTTCTGAAGAACTTTGGTATTAATTGTGAGAAATGGAAGATACTGGCACAAGAGTATTCAGCATGGTGTACCTGTATCAAAGAAAAGTGCTGTGCTCTATGACCAAAGCATAATTGGAATAATACAAAAGAAACATGACATGCACAAATTTAGAGATATCTGTACTGCAAATGTTCATATGAACTATTTTTGTCCAACCCGTAGTAGAGACTTCCAACCTTGTACTTGTCTGATCAGCTACAACTGGACACATTGCACTTTGACCCCAACAGAGTGATATCATTTTTATCCTCTTTGAGAATGAAAGAAAACAAACAACTATGCGTATTACAATGGAAAGCTTTTATTTCTTTTTTGTTGAGAAGTGAGTTGTAGTAATAGTTATACAAAGAAAAAAAGAAAGAAAAGAGTCAATGAACTACTAACAATAAGTAGAAGAAAGGAAATAATAATTTATTAAGTGCTATCTCTGTGCCACACACTATTGTAAGCACTTTACAAATATTATCACGCTTGATCTTTAAAACAATCCTGAGAAGTAGGTGCTCTTATGATCTCCATTTTACAGTTGAAGAAATGAAGAAATGAGGAAAGGGACAAAGAGTAGCAGGGCAATGTTGAAAGCACTATGTTAAATTAGAAATAGATACATACACACACACACACACACACATATATATATATATATGTTTGTATAGATGCTTTTGTGTATGTGTATATACATATACACATATATGTGGGTATATCTATATATGAATATTATATTATAAATCTACACACATATATATGCACATGTACACATACATATATATATACATGTGCATATTTTAAAAGCTATATATAATGGACATTTTTATTTCCATATGCTGTCCTCCTTTCTGTTCTTTATATAATGAAACATTTGTAAATATTTGTCAAACTAATAATTAGAAAAAGGAAAATTAAAGGAGCCAGTAAGGGAAGAAGTGAATAAGGAAACGAATGGAGTAAGGAAATGAATGTAGGAGAAAGGGGAAGAAGAAATAAGAAGGAAGGAAGGAAGGAAGGAAGGAAGGAAGGAAGGAAGGAAGGAAGGAAGGAAGGAAGGAAGGAAGGAAGGAAGGAAAGAATATTGAAAATGAGTGAAGGCCATAAGACTTGAGGAGATAAATTGCTTTATTAAAACAGTAACAAAACATTTAAAGGATGAAGTTTACCAACTTCTTGTAAGTGCTTTCTATTTCTGGCAAAATTCTAGAGTGTATTATTAATAGGATTTTTTTGAATATACATGAAGGATAGATTAGGGAAATGAAACAAGGGAAAAGGAAAAGTCTTACTACAATAGTCTGGTGGTAAGGAAGATCTTTATCAAGGTGGTTGTGGAGGTCATAATGTAAGAAGCAGAAGATACAAGCAATAGTGGCAGTGATAAAAGTGAATTAGACAAATACAGATTGGAAGAGAGAAAGAGAGGGAGGGAAAAGAAAACCCCAAAGTTACAAAAATGGGAAATTATGTGACTGGTAGTGTCACTGAGAGACCATTGGGAATGGAAATTTCAATTTGGAATTCATCTATATAGAAGTAGTAGAAGAAGCCATGGTATAAGATGTACCTAATTTACAGGGTTGTTAAGAGGTTAAAATTAGATACTACTTGTAAAATATTTTACAAATGTTACTGTCATCACCGTTATTATTATTGTAATCACAATTATTGTTATCATCTGTTGTTGTTGCATGGTCATTTTTCAGGCACATTGACTCTTCTTGACCCCTTATCATCATTACCTTCTCCAAATTAAAAATAAAAATAATAATAAAAGTAGAGAGTCAGAAACAAGATGGTCAAGAAAAGGCAAGCAGTCACTTAAGTTTTTCCCCAAATCTCTCCATAATACCTTTAAATAATGAGTTGAAACAAATTCTAGAGCAGCAGAACCCAGAAAAAGAGGGAATGAAAAAAATTTTCCAGTCTAAGACAACTTAGAAGGTCAGCAGGACAGATCTGAAGCACCAGGAGAGAGAGGATAAGTGGGGGAAAAATAGAATGGAGAGAAATACATAGTTAGTAATCATTATTGTGGAAAAAAATTACAGTGAGTTGCTCTGATAAAGACTTCATTTCTCAAACAAATAGAAAACTGAGTAAGATTTATAGAAATAAGAGCCATTCCTCAATTGATAAATGGCCAAAGGATATGAACAGATTTCAGACAAAGTAATCAAAGGATTACCAGACAAAGTAATCAAAGCTATCTACGGTCATATGAAAAAAATGCTCCAAATCACTAAGAGAAATGCAAATTATTTTTTTTATTTTTAATTTCCTACATTCACTTCTATAAGATTTTGAGTTCCAAATTTTTCTCCTCTTATCTCCCATCTTCCCACCTCCAGAGTGCATGCATTCTAATTACTCCTTCCCCCAATTTGCACTCCTTTCTATCACACACTCCCTTCTCTTATCCCTTCCCTTCTCTTCTATCTTCTTGCAGGGCAAGATAGATTTCTATACCCCGTTGCTTGTATATCTTATTTCCCAATTGCTTGTAAAAACATTTTTTAACATTCATTTTTAAAACTTTTCTCAAGTATGATTGACATTCCTCTGTCCCACTGAATGTTTTGTCCCCCTGCAGGATTATACTCAGCTTTGCTGGGTAGGTGATTCTTGGTTTTAATCCTAACTCCTTTGACTTCCAGAATATCATATCTCAAGCCCTCCAGTCCTCTAATAGAGAAGCTGCTAAATCCTTTTTTTGTCCTGATTGTGTTTCCACAATACTTGAATTGTTTTTGTTTTTTTTTTGTTTTCTGGCTGCTTGCAATATTTTCTCCTTGACCTGGGAACTCTGGAATTTAGTTACAATATTCCTAGGAGTTTTCCTTTTGAGGTGATCAGTGGATTCCTTCAATTTCTATTTTCCCCTCTGGTTCTTAAATATCAGAGTAGTATTCCTTGATGATTTCTTGAAAGATCATGTCTAGGTTCTTTTTTTTTTTTAATCGTTGCTTTCAGGTAGTCCAATAATTTTCAAATTATCTCTGAATCTATTTTCCAGGTTAATGGTTTTTCCAATGAGATATTTCAAATTGTCTTCTATTTTTTCATCTTTTTGGTTTTGTTTTATAATTTCTTTCTCAGAGTCATTAGCTTCCATTTGTTCCATTCTAATTTTTAAGGAATTAATTTCTTCAGTGAGCTTTTGGACCTTCTTTTCCATTTGACCAATTCTGCTTTCTAAAGCATTCTTCTCCTTATTGTCTTTTTGGACTTCTTTTGCTATTTGGGTTAGTCTATTTTTTAAGGTGCTATTTTCTTCAGTATTTTTTTGCATCTCCTTTAATAAGTTGTTGATTCGCTTTTCATGATTTTCTTGTATCACTCTCATTTCCCTTTCCAATTTTTTCCTCTACTTCTCTTACTTGATTTTCAAAATCCCTTTTGAGCTCTTTCATGGCCTACCACCCATTCATATTTTTCTTGGAGGCTTTGGATGCAGGGGCTTTGACTTTGTTGTGTTCTTCTGGTTGTATGTTTTGATGTTCTTTGTCAAAAAAGTAAGATTCTACAGTTAGAATATTTTTCCCCTTGTTTGCTTATTTTCCCAGCCAATTACTTGACTTCTTAAGTCTTTGGTAAGGTAGGACTCTGCTTCCAGTATGGAGGAACATATACTACCCTAAGCTTCAGGGGTTTTGTGCAGCTGCTTTCAGAGCTACTTCTAGGGACCTGCACATTGTCAGATTTTTCAGGATAGTGTGATCAAAGGGGAGGTGTTTATTCCTCTCCTGGCCTATGCTCTGATCTGTGAGTGACCACAAGCACTCTTTTCTGCCTTGGAACTCTGAGGAGGGTTACCTCTCTGTGGCCACTATAAGCTCCACTACAACTGCCCTCCTGCTTGCCCCAGGATGGCCACCAAGGACTGGGACCCAGATCCAAGCACTGGCAAAGCCAGTGCTTGCCTTAGTGACAGCAAAGAGATCCCTGTGATCCCCCACTCAATCTGCCCACCATCTGTGGGCTGAGAGCTCTGGAAGCAGCCCCTGCCACCACTGCCTCAGGGCTAGAGCTAGATGATGCTCTGCTTCTATCTCACCCAGGTCCCACAGACCTTTTCTACTGACCTTCTAAGTTGTCTTTGACATTTTTCCAATTGTGGTCTGGAAACCACCATAGCTGCAGTGATTCCATCTAGTGAGGCCTGTTCCATGTTAGCTGGAGCCTGGAATGTGCTGGAACATTTTGTACTAGACTGCGCTCCTCTCTCAGACTGGTGCAACAGACTTTTCCTGTTGACCTTCCAGATTGTCTTGGGCTGGAAATTTGTTTCACTCTGTCATTTTGTGGGTTCTGCTGCTCTAGAATTTGCTTAGAGTCATTTTTACAGGTATTTGGAGGGGTATGAGGGAAAACTCAAGCAAGTCCCTCCTTTTTCTCTGCCATCTTGGCTCAGCTCAGTTCCTATATAGCATAGTCCAACCCGGTTCCAAGTTCAAAGATCCCCTTGGGCTATAGTGCCAGGTATGCAGGCTTCTCATGGCTTACTTGCAGGACAAGCAGCAATATCCAGACTGGTATACTGTCTCCAAGGTTACCATAACCCAAGGTCCCACATCCCAGGACTCTATCAACTAAGCTTAGAACCAAAAAGGACAAAAAATATAATAAAACTTGGGATTTAAAGGGGGTGCAGGCAACCCATCTTCCATATCCAAGCAGCTTAGATTGTTGTATCTATGCTGTGGGAAAATAGGACCATTACCCCTGTATGCCTTCTGAAATACAGTCTGTTCCAGTCTGGCAATTTCAAAAGATACAGCCTGTTTCAGTTGTACAGTCAATACAATAGTCTACACTCTGATCCATGTAGTAGGGAAACACAGAATGGCTTCTCCCAGAAGCACATCCCTAGTGTTTCCCAAGATGGCACTTTTATCTTAGATGATCTGAACATTCATCAAAGCCCCCTTACACTCTTCTCTCGTGTTCAAAATATTTACCATCACTGTCAAATAGACAGTGGTACATTTTCAACATAGTCCTTGTCCTCAATTCAGAATAGTCCTCTAGGGAGTCATCAGCAATGTCCTCTCACTTGTTTCCCAAGTGCTGTATGCAGCAGTCTCAAAATCATCAATTTTACATGAGCATATAAAATCCCACATTCACAGATAAAAATCACAATTATTCTCTTCTACCATGGATGCAACAATAAGGAACATTTCACAAAGTTTCCGAACATTTCTGCTTGCTTAATCTTAAGAGTTGTCTTACAGGAAGTTTTTCAAATCACAAGCAAAAGACAGAGCATAGAGTGGGTTCCATGAGGGGTCTTTGGCATTCAAGAGTGTCATTGACCCATTTTATTAATTATTGTTAGCATGATTAATAGTGATTAATTACCCAGAAATTATGTCTCTTGAACTTTTTAAACATTATAAAACAAAACAAACAAAAAACCCTAGCTTCCCATCTCTGATAAATATCTAGGTCATACTGAATATTCTAAACAACATAGATGTCTCTTGATAAGGTTTTGGGACCTAAAGTTACTTAAGTATCAGCAGTCTCTCAGACAAGAAAACTGTGCTGGGTAGAAACCCTTCCATGTTTCCCTCAGATCGTAAGCCCTTTGAACTGGGTTCTGGATTCCCTAAAAATGATTTCTTTCTACACAGGGTTCATGAAAATCCTCTAGGGCTTGCTCTACCATAGATAATCTCCAAAGGAAACTTGAAGTTATCCCATGGATTCTTGCTATTGCAAAGGTAAAAGGAATGGGAATGCAAACTCAACCAATAATTCAATTTAAGTCAATAACAATTCATTAGGTACCTACTATATGCTTGGTAACACAAATGCCCACCCCCACCCCTACCTGCACCCCCCCCCAAAAGACATCCCCAGTCTTTAAGGATGTTGCACTCTAATAGATGAAGACAACATGAATCAGAAAGCTGTAGGGGGTGGGGAGATAGGGACCATATGGCAAGTTCAGATCCTAGCATTTTTGTAAAGAAAGACTTTGGGAGGAGTTTGGTGCTCTACCTTCCAGGCCTCCAAACAGAGGAGAGAGGAGGTTGAGAGAAGTGAGAAAGTGTTAAGTATCAAAAATTAAGTCAATAAGCACCATGATGAGAGTTCAGGGAATCAACTTATCATGTTTACTCTAGTCAAACCAAGCATAACTAGGTGTCATGTACTACTGCATAGAAGTATATTCTTTTCTCTTCCCATTATTCAGAGGTCTATCATTTACAAAAAGGACAAACAAAACAAACAAAAGCTACAACTCTTATTTTTTGTGGACAAAGTGCTAAAATGGGGTAGACCATCCCCCTGGCTAATCTAGGATATGATGCACATACTGTGGGTGAATAGGACCATTCCCTTCCAGACACTGCTGGAAAGTGAGAGTCTATCCCAATCTCATATTTTTAAAAGACTTTTAGGGGTGGGGAACATGTAGCCTCAAGGCCGCATGTGGCCTTCTAGGTCCCTGGGTGGATCCTTTTGACTGAATCCAAGTTTTACAGAACAAATCCTTTTATGAAGAGAATTTGTTCTATGAAGTTTGTATTCAATCAAAGGGCCCCACTTAAGGACCTAGAGGGCCACATGTGGCAATCAAGGCCACAGGTTCCCCACCCCTGACTTAGACTGTTCCAGATATTCAGCAATGAAACATTTTGCCCTGCCTCTCTATATGGTAGGCATATACAGGATGTCTTTTCCCAGAGTCAACAACCTGACATTTACCATTTAGAAACCTCCATCTTAGCTGATCTAGGCATGCAACAAAGATCATAAAAACTGGAAGAAAAATCAAAGGTCCTGTCAGTAAAATCGGTAAGAAGAATTCAATGGTGACTTGAGATAGTTTGAGTCGTGAAGTCAGAAGACAAAAGAGAAAGGCCTATCACAAAACCACTGAATCAGTACATTGGGTGAATCCTGATAGAGAATTTATTGATAGGTATAAGAATAGCTAAAGCTGTAAATATTCAAAGGAGAGGGGAATTATGATCTTCGGAGGCTGAGAAAATATTCATATGAATGAAATCAGATCATTCTAAGTTATCTGTGTAAGAGACAGTGTGGTATAGTAGATAGGACACTGTCCTTTGAATCAGAAAGACCTGTTTCAAACCCCAGTTTAAATACTTGTTGAGTAATTCTGCATAAGTCATTTAACATAGCTGAGCCTCATATTCTATATCTGTAAAACAAAGTGGTTAGATTAGGTGGCCTCTAAATCCCTACCAATTCTAATTCTATGATTTTGTTTTATCAGCCCTTTTTAGGTTAACTCCTTGAGATCAGAGGCCATGTTCTACTCCTTTTTGAATGTCTCAGAGTACCTAGAAAAGTACATGGAACATTGTAGGCATTGTGTTGATTAAATGAGTAGTGTTTATTAAAGGTGAGTATATTAAGTGAATCAATGAAAAGATAACCAAGAGTTTATTGGAAAGGGACATAAAATTCATAAATTCATATGTATAATCTCTGGATTTGTTCACAGTTATCAAATTTCTTCCTGGACATTATTTCCCTCATGAACGTTAAAGTTTGATCAATACACTTAATACCATAACTGCTATCCTGCAGCACTTATGTAATGATATAGACACTTAATCGGGACCATTTCCCAATGAAACTTTAAAACATTCCTTATTTGTTTGTTCCTCTTCTTCTAAAAGAAATCTAGTATGTATAGTATAGTGACCTAAGAGACAACAGATCTACTGTATTTCCCTGTGTACAAGACACACTCTTTTTCAAAAAATTTGGGGTCTAAAAACTGGATGCATCTTTTACAGTAGTTGTAGATTTTTTTTACTTGCATTTACTGCTTTTTTGCGCTTGTTGTCTTTGTGCTCATTGTTTCACATTTGCTACCAGTATATCAGGTTACATTTTGCCACATTCTGCCCAGAAATGGCTCAGAAAAGATTTTTGTACAGTGCTGAATTCAAGTTAAAAGTGATCCAGTTTGCAAAAGTGAATGGAAATCGTGCTGCTGAATGTAAGTTTGGTCCTCCTCCAACTGAGAAAACAATTCCAGATTGGCTACAGGAAGAAGAAACCCTACTGAAAACGCCATGGCAGAAGAAGGCCATGAGAGGCAAGTCAGCAAAATGGCCTGATTTAGAGAGGGAATTGAAGATATGGATTGAAGAACAAATGACAATTGGAATTCCTGTGTCCACAAAGATGGTTCAGCATGAAGCAAGAACAACTGCTGATGAAAAAGAAGTTACTGATTTCCAGGGACACAATTGGTGCTTCAGATTCTTGAAACGGAATGGACTAAGCATGCATACATGCACCAGACTTTCCCAAAAGATGCCTGAAAGCTATGAGCAGATGAAAAAAACTTGAGTTTAATAACTTTATGTAATACTTTTTTTTTCAAATTTTGGTCCCCAAAATTAAGATGTGTCTTATACATGGGGATATATGGTAAATTCTAGCACTAGATGAATTTTAGAATTTCTGTGTGAACATAGTTTTATCTGTTTGTTTGAGTTTTTGACTGAATGGATGAATTTTTGGATGAATTCTATGATTTTAATGTCATAGGGAACTCCCAGTGAGAAACTTCCTCTGCCAATGCAGATTAACATTTTTTCCTATATTTTATAGATTTTAGATGCCTAGGATAACTCAAGGTTAAATGACTTGTCCAGGGTGACACCTGTGGCAATTTTCTATATATTCTTATTCTAGTTAATTTCAAAATTGTTCATGCCTCTGTATTCTCGTTATAAATTAGCAGTTATTTATATATTACTTTTAGGTTTACAAAGTATGTAAAAATTCTCCTTCATGGAAGTGGCTCCAAATCCACCTCCAGCTTCTCTATGTGATATATTAGGTGGCAGTGGCATAGGTATTGAGTCCCATTTTATAGATAAAGCAACTGAGGCTCAGAGAACTTAGTTTTCTCCAACATCTCATACCTAGTAAATGTTAGTGGGTTCAAATTCACACACTTTCCATTATACTATTTTATCTTGGTATAGTAATAATGCTATTAAGTTAATCAATCAACAAACTTTCATTAAATGCTGACTATGTTTATGGAATTATGCTATGTACTAGAGATAGAAAGTTAAAAAGAAAATTAAAAACTTAAAAAATTAGACTGCCCAAATGGAGCTTATGTTCTGGTGGAGGGTGACAATATCTGCAAATATGAATATACAAAGCAAGGAAATTAGGAAAAGCCTCATGTAGATGAGAGAATTTGACCTGAGCTTTGGAGGAAATAAGAGATTCTAGGAGGAAGAAAAAAAAAGGAAGAATACATCCCACGTTTGGAGAAGAATCTCTGCAAATTACTTAGTTGGACAAGAAATGTTGTGTATGAGAAAGAGCAAGATGGATCAATTCTCAGCAACTTGTGCTAATTTTGGCCTAAGAATTAACAGCAAGGAAACAGAAGTTCTCCCCCAGCCCACACCATACCATCTATACATGGAGCCTTCAGGTATAGAAAATGGAGAAATTTAGAATGTTGTTGATAAGTTCCTTTTCCTTGCCCATAAACTTTCCAGGGATGTACTTATAGATGATGTGGTTGTTGCACACATTGCCAGAGTTAGCTCAGCCTTTGCTAGGTTCTGAAAGAATGTATGGGAGAGAAGAGGTATTAGGCTGCCTAGAAAACTGAAGGTCTACAGAGCCTTTGTGTTGATCTCATTGTTGCATGCCTGAGAAACCTGGATAGTCTTCCAGCATCATGCCATAAAATTAAACTACTTCCATTTGAATTGTTTTAGGAAGATTTTGAGTATCACCGGCAAAATAAAACACTGGACACTGAGGTCATTTTCTGAGCTGAACTGCCAAACATTCAACTTTATCAAAGATAATGCAACTTCAGTGGGCTGGCCAGATTGTTCTAATGCCAAATGTACATTTTACAAAGAACTGACACAAGGCAGGCACTTACATGGTGGTCAGAAGAAGTGATACTAGAAACGATGAGCTACATGATCTTAGAAAAACCTGGAAAAGGCTAACTGATGAAAAGTGAAATGAATGGAACCAGGAGAGCACTGTACACAGTAATAGCAACATTGTAAAATGATCGACTGGGAATGACTTATCTATTCTCACAATTACAATGACCCAAGATAACTCTTAAGGATATATGATTAAAAATGCTATCCATCCCCAGACATGGAACTGATGGAGTCTGAAGACAGATTGAAATATACTTTTTTTTAACTTTCTTTATTTTTCTTGGGTTATTTTGATTTCTGTTTTCTTTTACAATGTGGAACATATGGAAATATGTTTTTCATTACTACACATGTATAACCTTTATCATATTGCTTGCTTTCTCAATGAGGGGGGTGGAAAGGGAGGGAGGGAATTTGGAATTCCATTTAAAAAAAGTTGAAAATTGTTTTTACATGTAATTGGGGGAAAATAAAATACCAAAACAACAAAAAGAAGTTACACTAAGATAATCTGAGGGTCTCTTTGAAGAACTTTGGTGTCAATTGGGAGATATGGGAAAGACTTGCAAAGGATCATACAGAATATTGTGCCCACATTAAAGAAAGCACTGTGCTCTATGAGCAAAGCAGAATTCTGGTAACTCAAAAGAAACATGAGATTATCAAATTTAGAGACATCTTTCTCTCTCTCTCTCTCTCCCTCTGTCTCTCAAATTGTCATACAGACTATTTGTGCCCAACCTGTGTTTGAGCATTCAGAGTCTTTGTTGGTATAAATAGCAACAACTGGACACACTGTACATTGACACTGACACTGTGGTGTCATTTGGTCCTCTTCAAGCACAAAGAACAAATAATGCCAACAACAATAGTACAGGAAGAGGGATAATGTTTAATGATCTCAGAAGATAAGGGAGAACCAGATTATTAATAGTTAATTTTAAGCAGAGAAGTTTGAATTGGATGCTCAAGGTAATAGGGAGCCACTGAAGTTTTCTGAGTGGAGGAGTGACATGGCCTGCACCATTTGGGCATCTATGTGGAGAATAGATTGGAGAAATAAGAATAATAAAACTCTCCTACTTACTACCACTCTTATCTACCACCAAGGATTTTTTGAGGAAAAAAAAAGAAATAAAAGATGCATAATTAGTTGGAAAAATTTGGGGTCTTCAATTAATTGCCATAGAAATCTACCATGATTATGCTGTCAGATCATTTTAGCTTTACAAATAACCTTTAATTTAGCAGGCCATTTATTTTGGGATTGCTGGGGTTCCATAATGTATGCAAAACACTTTGCATATATCAAAGACTTAAATAAAAGATTTATTATTGATATTATCACTGATGTTTTTCATCATTATCAGTGATACTAAAACTCCATTTTTAATTAATTAACTGATCAAGTCGGAAAATCAATGAGTATAAAGTATTTTCTTTTTCCTATTGAGTTAACAAAACATTTGGTTAAACGGACAAACTAGTTTGTTACTTTGACACAATATAATCACAGTAACAGATTATGTAATAAGGGGTGACCTATTGTCTTAGATTTTTTAAAAAAATCTAAGTAATTAATCTTTTTCTTCTTATTTAAGGACAAGTTAATGCTTTTCCTTGGGACACTTCAGTTAATCTAACAATAAAATGCTAGTGTACTTTATGATTTTTCTTGTTTCAATTAAACTTTTTCTCGGACAAAATCTAATGGCTATTGGGTGTGTTGATCACCTTCCCCATATGTCTTAGCCCACTGTGAGTTGCTATCTGGGAAATTAAAAACAAAGAAAGAACAATTTTAGCACCATAGTGAAGAAATGTATTCAAAAGAAAAAAATTCATTATGATGCAAGTTGGTATTAAAATGCAAGGCATCATCTTGAAAGCTGGTACTAAGCATACTCAGAGGGTAGCTCTGAATCTAAATGTTGTGCATTATGATTATGAAATCTGGGTCTCATTTAATCCACCAACATTTTGTTGTGCTTAATATTTAAATAGATGCTCTAAACCATTCTTCGGGAAAACTTCTCTATGAAAAAATCATTTGAGGAATAACAATGTATGATTTGACCATTATCCATCTATTGTATTATTAAAATAAAAAAACAAATGCAGCTGTAGTCCTTGTGCATACATAATGTGTATATTAGTTGAAAATTCAGTAATCCCCAATAGTGTTCTCTATAATTTTAAGGATTTGAGCAATATAAGGAATACTAAAACAGATTATAGGAGTTGCATAACAAATGTGGCTATTGAATAAACTCCAGTGATTTTTCTACAATAATGCCTCATCATGGTATGAGTTACCTGAATCATGCTAGGATATCATGAAATATATAAAGTCCTATCAAGTTGGAAAGGCTTTGAGCAAAACCATCAACAGTGTAAATGCCTGTTATCTGTTGATCCCACTAGGTTAAGTGCAGAGCATCTCAAAATAAGAATATTCCCTACTAACAGAAATACAAAAGTTTTGAGGTTAAAGCAATTCTCAAACATTACCTATAAGGGAATGAATTGGTGGAACTATTTAAAAATAAATACAACAACAACAAAAACCTTTGGAATGGTATGTAATTGTACTTCTTTAATTGTATTCTAAAGAAGAGATAAGAATATGTCACCTTCCTGCTTTCTTTGCAGATGTAGGGAACTATGAGTGCTAACCACTGAATGGACTTTCTGACTTGAAGTTTTGGTTAATTTTGCTGAACTTATCACAGGGTAAGGATAGAGAGGCTGAAATGAAAATGACATAAATGCAAAATATAACTGAAAATATAAACACACATAGATACACATATGACAAAAATAATAATTTCATAGCATTCAACACTGTGTTAACCTTTCTTTTACAGGACAACTTTTCTGAGTATTTTGGGCTGGTTCTATGATTTCCAAATCACAATCATGTTCCCTTTCCTTTTCTTGGTTGGAAAAATAAATCTACCTCTGATTTGATGAGGTGAATATCTGCATCACTACTTACCCACTGTTATCACTACCTACCACATAAGCTGGACAAAGAGTTACAGGTCTTTGAATCTTTTTATTTGTTTCTACCATGTTCATCATAGGTGAAGTAATAAAGCTGGAAGAGAGAGTGAGTTGGAGCTTTCAGTACCTTAATTCTCCAATTATTTTTCGAAATGCTTTTATTTATGGGGTACTTCTGTGGATCAAATCCATATTAGAAGATATTAAGTAGTGGATGTGTAATAAGGAAGTGAGTATAAATTGTTGTTCTTTATTATTTGCTCATGGTGAAGATAGAAAAAGTGGGGACACCTTTGTAGAAGGGAATGTATTTCGATAAGTTATTTATTTGTTTTTTATGATAAGGGTTTTTACAAATTGAATAGTGTGAACAAATATAGTTTGAAAGTCTGAATATGCTGAGAAAGAGTAAATACTTATTAAAGCAAATTTACATAGGAGTTGGAATGAGATGGCATTAAAGTTATAAGTAGAAAGGTCAGACTTGATAGGATGGAGGAATACCTCTTCCTCTAAGACCTATCATCTGTCTATCTATCTATCTATCTATCTATCTATCTATCTATCTATCTATCTATCTATCTATCTATCTAACTAACTATCTGTCTGTCTGTCTATCAATATGCTTACTTTCTCCATTTCTCACTCCAGGAAAATATAAGTTCTTTGAAGGCAGATATTGCTTCACTTTTATAATTATATCCATAGAGCTTTGCAATGACATTTTTACAAATACATGCTGACTGGTAATAGACTAGAGGGAAGAAAGTATTACTTAGTGTATTAGCAGAATAGAAAAGTAGATTTGGTGGAGATATTGTAATTAGCCTTAACCCACTTCGTAAAGATATATGCAAGACCCTCTCCTGAGATTGAGGAGTAAAATTCAAGTCGTCCTGATTGTTCCCAACTGCTCTCCAGCCTCTCCTTGCTCAATATATCTTGAATTTTCACCACTAGACTCATCTTTTTAAATCAAAGTAATAAGCACTGATGGAGCATCTACTACCTACCTAAAATCAGGCAATAAAGATTAAGTACCTAGCCTGTGCCAGTCACTGTTCTAATTGCTGGGGAAAACAACAAAACAAAATGAAACAGAAATCTCTACTCTCAAGGATCTCAAAGTCTAATGGGTGAGATAGCATGCACAGAAATATGTACAAATAAGCTCTGCTGAGGAAAAATAGAATATAATTAACAGAGGATAGATATAAGAACTAACAGGAGTTGCAAATGACTTCCTCTAAAAGATGCGATTTTAGTTGGAATTTAAAGGAAGTCAGGGAAAACAAGAGAGGGAGATGAGGAGAAAAAATATTTCAGAAAGAGAAAATTCTGAAGCTGAGAGATGAAGGTGTTTTGTTTAACAGAATTGTAAAACATTCTGGAACTGAGAAATAAAGTTATTGCTTTGGTGGAGCAGGAACTTGATCAAACATTACAAGAGAGGGAGCAGTGTGTGAGAAGACTAGATAGGCAAAGATGGGGAGCAAAGCATTAGATTATTAAAGCATTTGAACACCAGAGAATTTTGTATTTTATCCTGGAGGTAACAAGGAGCCATTGGAGTTTATTGTATATGGGGATGACATGGTTGGACCTGCACTTTAGGAAAATCACTTCGGTAGCCAAATGGAGGATAGAGTAGAGAGCTAAGGTATGTAGACTCACCAACAAGCTATTGGAATAGTACAAGCCTGAGTTGATGAGGGTCTCCACCAGAGTGATCACAGTGCCAGAGGAGAAAAGGGACTATGAGAAATGTTCCAAATGTGAAATTGACAGGTCTTGGCAACAGATTATATATGGGGGATAGGAAATAGTGAGGAGTTGAAAATATCCCCTAGGTTGTGAGCCTAAGAGACTGGTAGGATGGTGTTAGCTTTAACAGTGATAGGGAAGTAAGTCATGGGAGGAGTAATTAAGGGGAAAGAGGAAAGTTCAGTTTTACAAATATTGAGGTTAAGATGTCTACTAGACATCCAGCTTGAGATTTCTTATAGGAAATGCAAGAATGGAGGTGAGCAGAGGTCAGCATGCCAAGTGGAGAGATACTTTTCTTTAGATGGCAATTTTTGCTCTGAGAATTAAGAACCCTTCATTATAGCTCTTCATTATATATTACCCATTGTTTTGTGTGTCATAGAGTTTAGGAAATGCATGTTGAATGAATGTATCAATGCCATTGAATCTCTAGGGCTTATATTCTATTAGGTGTTTTTTACTCTACATTCTGTTGAGTTTTTATTTTTCTAGATGTGGGTGGCAGCTAAAAATCAGCAGAGGCCACCTATAATGCCTAAATTATATCTGTCACATTTGTGCTTTCTTTTCTTTTCCATTTCCCCTTTTATTACTGCTAATATAATATTTACATCTTCTATAGCAAAATATAATGACAAAACATGTTTTTTACTACATATCCTCATAGATTTCTTTATATCTCTTCTGAGGCTGCTAAAGTGAATTAATTCAGATTCCCTGAATGCAGAATACAAAGAGAATATGAATATTTTAGGGTATAACATTCTATGCAAAAGAAAATACATTAATTTGCATAATAGTTCCATTTAAAAAACACTTGAACATATGAATAAGGTAACAGAAAGCCTTTTCTTAAGGAATGAGAGACTCTTGCTGAATAGATCACATAATGTTTAATATGTTGAACTTTACTTTGAATAAGTTTTGTCTTTAATAATATTACTATCATTGATGTTTCAATGGAGAAACATATTTACAATAGAGAATATATTCATATGACTTCATAAAATGTTATCTAAGATAAAGCCAGAATTTTAGGCCTAAATTCACAACAGGTTAATCTCCTCTCTTGCATTTTTTATTATTACTAGGCAAAATCATAAACTCTGTCCATTAGATTTGTAATAAATTTCATTTATGTGATATAAGCTAGTTACTCAGTGCCACCCAGCAAAACTTTTATTCTTCTTTGATTGACTATCACACTTTAATCACTAGCAATTCGAAACCAATAGAAAGTGTATTTTTTTAATGTTATTGGTTTTTGTCTCTTCTAAATTTTCCTTCACTTCTGTGTATTTACGTTCTCAACCAATTGTTCTCTCTCTCTTGTTTCTTTGATGAGACTTGCCATAGCAGATGCAACTTATTTTTATGTGCCAATTATTTTTGTTATGAAAGCCATAAATTCTTCTCTCTTGATTCTCATTTCTTTTTAAACCACTCAGAACCAGCATGTAGTAGTTCCATTTTAACTTCAAAAACCACAGGGTGGTCTGTCTAGTTAAGTGCTAGGTCATTATCATTTGTTTTGTCATATTATCTTCCTGGACTGGTTTACTGGATCTGGAGACCATAGTTCCTTCTGTTAATGTTTTCTATGATGACTTATCAGTTTATGATCAGAGTCTATGAGTTTTATTATTCCTGAGATCTTTATTCATTTCAGTCTTTTTTCCTTTTATTTTCCCTATCGCTCACTTTCTGACTCCTTCCCCTCTGATGGTGGTTTCCACAGAAACTAGATCTTAAATTATCTCAGCTACCTTCTATAGTGGGCAATTCGTGATTCAACAGCCTATGTCTTTGCCCCCTAGTGACTAGAACTGGACCTATCTGTATGTTAGAGTCTTTTCCTCAGGCTAGAGTGTTTAATAGTGCTCACCTCCACACAATATTCTGTACCATTCCCTCTGTTTCTCAGTTCTCTGATGCAGCAGTTCAGATTGCTGGCCAAACTAGTGCCACAAAAACCAGAGGTGAATTCTGAAGTTCATAGCTTGGATCCCTGAGGCTCTGGGAAGACAGCTGGGGGCGAGGAGGTGGGGTATGGAGTTCATCTCTGTTCCAAGCCTGTACATGTGTCCTACCCCATTCTTTTTTTTTTTACAGGGGGGAAGGCAGGGCAATTGGAGTTAAGTTACTTGCCCAAGGTCACACAGCTAGTATGTGTGTCAAGTGCCTAAGGTCAGATTTGAACTCAGGTCCTCCTGACTCCAGGGCTGGTATACTCCATTCTTTCTATTTCTCCTTTCTATTAAAGAACTCATTTACAGCACAGAGCATTACCATCATGCCAGTCACAAAGATCTTAGCAAACTTCTTCAGCCTAAAGCCTAGATTTCCATAGCACTGGAAAGAGGGAGAAGAGGACCAAGTGTGTGGGAATGAGGTTTGTGGCAAACCCATTTACTGCATCAGTAAGTATAATTTTGCTGCTGGGAGGGTAAGTGAAAGCCCAAGTGCTCTCCTCTCCCACAAGTGGTTCTTCTTTATGGGATTCACAAGAACATTCTCCTTGTTGATGTCCATGAAATTTGTCAGGACAAACTGATTTTTTATATGATCACCAGTTGTCCTCAACCTGATCCTTAATCTGAACATGTTTTCCTGTGTAGCTTCCCTCTATCCAATTAATCAAGGGTGTTCCTCAGTTAAGTCCTATTTATCCTGAATATAGCTTGCTATACATGTATGTATATGTGCATATATGTATGCCTGTGTATATACACACACATATACACCCATATATGCATATATATACATATATATGTACACACACACATATACACACACACACACACACACTCACACACAAACAATTGGCTTGATGCCTTCCCCATTAAAATGTAAGCTCCTTGAAAGCAGGGAGTCCCTTTTACCTCTTGTTTTTATCCATAAGACTTAATATAATGCCTAGCATGTAGTAGGTTCTTAGTAAATGTTTATTGAATAATTAATTCAGACAAATCTCATTTTTCTCTTTTCTTTTATGTTTTCAGATGTTAATTCTTGATAATGTCCCATCCCACCTGGATGGTGTCCTCCTTGAACATTTAAGACCATGCAAATGTATACATGTTTTCTCTGAATCTGCTGATGTCACCTTTTCTAAAATCTAGAATAATTGTAAAATTTTTGCCATTTTTTAAACTTTCTTTGTCATAAACTCTAGTATAGAATGGTCACTTTCTCCTAAATTTTCCATCATCCCCATGCCACTTAGTCAACTCAACAATTTACTAAGAACTCACTATGTATCAGTAATTAGTTCCTGATAGTGAGAATTGCATCCAAAATAGAATATTTATGTTGTTTCCCATGCCTCAGCTGTATTTCTTCCTCATGTGTACTTTGTTAATATTTACAGTGAAAAATATTCAGCTGAAATATCTGTGCTATGGGAAGCCTATCTTCTTTTCCCCTGGTCTTACAGCACCTTGAATTACTCTCTCCACACACACACACACACACACACACACACACATACACACACATACATAGACATACATATATACACACATAAAAATATATATAATGAGTATACATATACACACATATGAACTTTTGTGCAAAAAAATATTGTTTTCCACAATGGAATATAAGTTTCTAGAGGTCAGAGACTATTTTGTTTCTGTCTTAGAATTTCTAGCCTCAGCCCGGTACCAGGAAAAAAGTTGACCCCTAGTAAATGCTTATTGAATGAATGTGATTGAATATATTTGTACAGACATACAAAGATGTATACACAAAATACACATCCATGTAAGTACATTTATACATACAGGAATGTATGCATATATTGTATGCATGAATTTATATTTGTGTATACACACAAATATACTATTGTTGTTCTATTAGGTGTTAGGCCCCATCTTTATATCTTCGACTAATTTTTCATTTTAAATAGAGGTGAGCATCAGGATGTCTTGCTTGTTTTATTTTTCTTCCTGCATGTCTGTTCAGCTATTGGAAAAGTCACCATTGCCCTTTTTTTGCATCACCCCCTTGTAATGTTTTCTAATTATTGCACCAAAGCAAAACTAGCCAACATGCCCTGGTTTCACTTTCAGAGGTTGGAATGGGCTTGCTGTATAAATATACAGCTTATTAATAAAGCTACTGAAGTTTAAACACTACACTAGTACTTTTGGGATCCCCCCCTTTTTTCTGATGATTAATGGCTATGTATTTCTCTAAGGAGCACTATTTTCCAGTGATTTTCCAGTATTCATGCTAGCGAGTTTTTTGTTTGTATGTCTGAGTTTATCTTTTAATTCAGTCCTTATAGAAAACATATGTTATATACCAGGATTTTAAGCATGACCCACCTCAGTAATTAAAGGTCTGAGGCTCCATTTGGACAACATAATATGTTAGTTTGGCTGTAGGGCAAGTGAATTCATTTGAGGCTTATGCCTCTATTGTTTATTTGGGCTTTTAAGTTTGTTTATAAGAGAAAATGGAAACATAAAACAGACCTGTTCTCTACTTATCTCCTTGTGTAATTCTTCACAGGGCAAAAAGAATAGATACATCTAGTTTAGTCTATATTTACTACAAGGCAGTGTGAAACCAAAAACTATCTCTTAGCTGAAAGAGCCAGCAAAAGCCATTGATTTTGAAGTAGTTGTTTAACATAACTCATACTGTGTAGCATCCCTTTTAGTAGCAAGATACTAATCTCTGTAAAAAGAGTGTAAACAACAGGATATTGTAGGCAAACCCATGAGTTGGCTGTTTTTACACAGTTCAATATCTGTATACACAACCTTTACTTCTAAAGGGAAAAAATAACAGGTTCCTGAAAATGTGTGCATAAAGCGAATTTATATTAAATGAAAAAAAAAAACACTCTTCTTCCCCACAATGCAAGTTATGGCTTTGGAAATGTGTTCTTGGGTATGGGGTGGCACTGGGAGGCTGATAAATCTGAAGAAATCTTTTAAGAAAATAAGATGTGCTATAATTTACAGTTGGCATCATCTCACATCCCACTGCATGTAGTGAGGTGGGAAATCCGTGTTTTTTTTGTTTCTGCTGATATTCCCTCCAAATCTTTCAGACATGATGATCAGTGATCATTGGTAATTGAAACTAACTTCTTTGCCTTTCAGTGTCACTGCTGTTGGGAGAAAATGAGGCGATGGCAAGAATATGCACCCTGATAAAATAACAGACCTTTAAGGTAATATAATATTGTGGATATTTTATTGTTATTTTATATGAATTATCTGCATACTAGAACTATAAGATTCTTGAAGACAAAGATTTTGTTGTTTTAATTTTTGTATACCAAAGTGTAGAAGTAGCTAAAATAATGCCTTGCATACTATAAGTGCTTAATCAATATTTGTTGAATTCAATTTCAATTAAGCCAATTTGAGCTGTTCATGTACTAGCCTTTTGGGTAGCTTCTCTTCTGATCTATTATCTATTACTAATGCATCTCATCTAAGGCAGGTGTTAATGCCTTTTCTCTCAAAGGCAAGACAGATGTCATTTTAAAATAAACTATCTCACTGGACTCCCAACACACTGTTAGTAGACAGATAGTGAAAATATTTTTTCTTCCCATTTGATAAGATGGAAAAGAGGCCTGAAAAAAAATAACTTACCCTAATTTATATCTCAAGATAAGTGGTGCATCCAGATCTCACAACAAGCCATCCTGTCCCTTTGTCCAATGACTGTATCCCTTCTTAAATATTTTGAATATACTATTGTCTTAGGCAAATGTACATATTTTGCCCCTCTCTTTCCACTAAAAACAATTTCTCTCAATGGACTGCCCTGATCCCATCTTTGGAAACTACCATGATTCATTGCATGAGGTGAGAAAGCAATGCGGCTCCCCTACCACTAAGAATATGGTAAATCAATGATTCTCAAACATTTTGTTCTCAATACCTCTTTACACACTTAACAATTATCAAGGACCTTCAAAGAGCTTATATTCATATGCATTGTCTATCAATATTTATTGTATTGAAATTAAAACACCTTAGCATTATTGTAAAAATAGTTTTCACTTTGTGAACTTCCTGCAAGGTTCCTGATGAATTTATTAAAAAAAGTTTAATTACTTACGATGTGCAATTACTGTGCTAATCATAGGGGAAATAAATACAAAAGCAAGAAAGTCAGAGCTCTCAGCACTGCTTGGTTCATAGTAGGTGCTTAATAAATGTTTTTTTCAGCTGATTGCTCTCAAGGAGTTAATATTCTTCTAGGATAAAAAAACATATATGTACATACATACATATGCATAGATACATACATATACATACGTACACATATACACATGCACATACATAAACATACATACACGCACACACACTCACACATATATATGTATTCATATGTATATATATATATATATATATATATCAAGCTTCAAGGCAGATGGGAAAATCCCATGGTTTTTAGAAGTAATAGCATCTATATAGTGATTTTTAAAATTTTGTCTTGTTTTATCTTCACTATAATCTTGAAATTTAGATGTTATTATTATCTCTGTTTTTCAAATGAGGAAATTGAGGCAATCTTAAGTAAGTTGCCCCTTTGTTGCATTCTCTCTCCCTCTGATTTCCTTCTCCATTTGAAAAATAAAGATGAAAAATGTTACTAAAAAGACCCTTGTGATAACCATGAGTAGTCATGGAAAACACATCCCCAAACAGCCTAAGTCTCAAGATTTCGGTTTTATTCTCAATTTTGAGTCCATCGTCTTTCTGTCTTTGGATCTCTGGAACTGTTTTTGGTCATTGCATTGATCAGAGGTTTTAAGTATTTTGGAGTTTTTCTTCTTCTTTGTAATGTTTTATTATTGTATAAATTGTTTTCCTGTTTTGTACTCACTTCAATCCACATTAGTTGTTTTCCTAGATTTCTCTGCAATTTTCCCTTCCATCACTTCTCATAGGACAATGATATTCCATTAAATTCATATATATTCAGCCATTTCTCAATTGATGGACACTGCCCTTAGTTTCCAGGTTTTGTCTCTGTAAAAACAACTATTAAAAATATTTTTGTATATGTACGTATTACTGACCTCGCATTGATATCTTTGTTATTCAGGCATAACAATGGTATTCCTGGGTCAAAAGCTATATGAAATTCTGTAACTTTGGGGCATAATTCCATTTTGCTTTAGGAATACCTAGACCAATTTATAATTTCTTTCAAGAGGATATTAACAGTTCTCTTTTCCTGCAGCTCCTCAACTCATCATTTTCCTTCCTTTTTTTTTTAACTCTGTCAAACAGATAGATATGAGATTGAATCTTAGAGTTGCTTTAATTTGTATTTCTCTAATTATTAATGATCTGGAGCAATTTTTCTTTCATATAATTATGGATAGCTTGTATTTCTTTCTTTGAGAAATATCGCTTCACATTCTTCATTTTGTTTAATAATGTCATCTTCTATCCCTGGATCTGAAAGGTAAGTTCTTTCTTATTCCCATGTTTCATTTATATGTCTTCTTATATTTGGATCATTTAACCATTTGTGGTTTATCTTAGTATATACTATAAGTTGCTGCTCCAAGCTTAATTTTTGTCAAACCGCTGCCCAGTTTTCTCAGAATTTCTTATGCCTAATATGTCCTTTCCCTTCAAGCAGCAAGTGTCTTGGGTTTTATTTGGTTGTTTGCATTAGTTTATTTTATACCTAGGTTATTTAACTGATCAGTCTTGCCATTTTTTTTCCAGAATCAAGTCACTACTACTTTTTATTATAGTTGAAGATCTAGTATTGACAGACCCCTTTCCTTCTGACTTTTTCTTCTCATTATTTATAGCCTATGACATCCTTGACTTTTTGTCATTTCAGATGAATTATTTTTCCTACTGTTATATAGTAATCCTTTGGTAGTTTGACTGGTATGGCATTAAATAAATAAATTTATTTAGGTAGAGTTGTCATTTGTATTGCATTAACAGCTTATCAATGATGAATTCTCAATTATTTGGGTTTGCCTTTGTCACCATAAGCATTCAAGTTGTATTCATGTAGTTCTTGCATTTATCATTGTAGATAGATTCCCAAATGTTGAATAAGTTTTGTAGTTATTTTAGACAAAATATCTCTTTTTCTCGCTTCCTGTTGAGTTTTATTGGTAATAGAAATGTCAGCAATGTATGTGAATTTATTTTATGGCTTTCAACTTTGTTGAAATTATTGTCTCAATTTAAATTTACTATCTAGGTTTCTCTTAGGAAATCTTCATATTATCTGCAAAATGAAATAGCATTATTTCTTTCTCCCTATTCTTATTTCATTGATTTCTGTTGTTTTCATTGGATGGAGGGTTAGTTTTGTCACTATTACTAGTATTTCTAGAACTATATCAAATGATATCTGCACATGGACATGAACATATTTTATTTATATCTGATTTTCTTAGAAAGAATTTCAGCTTCCCAGATTGTAAAAATACTTGCCATGGATATTATATACTAGTTGCCATATCAGGAAAAGTTTTCTTTATTTCTAGTTTTTAGTGTTTTAATAAAGAAATAGCTGTTAAAATTTCAAAGGCTTTTTTGCAACTTTAATATGATATTTTTATTGATCCAACAATTAATATTATCAATTATTTTACAGTTTTGTCAAAAATTGAAGCAATACGTTCTTTCATGGATAAATCCAACCTAGCTATAGTGTGTAATCCTTGTGTTATATTGCTGTAGCATCTATGTTAATTTTTTAAATTACCTTAATATTGACTAGAGGTACTGGTCTAGATTTTTTCCCTTTATTTTGTTTCTCCTATTTTAAGCCCATGCTTGCATCACATAAAGGATTTGTTTGGATTTTTTACTTTCTTTTCTCCAGTATCAAATATGTAATCCTCTTATTTACATTTGACACCCTTTACATTCCAGTCCTACTAATACATACACCTTTCTAAGTCTTCTTAAGTCTTGTGTCCTTTCCCCAGCACACATAGTCTGTGATCCAGTGACACTGGATCCTTGATGTTCCCCAAGCCAAGCACTCTCTCTCCCAACTGCAAATACTTTCACTGTGTGTCTTCCATGTCTGGATGATCTCCATCTTCATCTCTACCTTCTGGCTTCCTTCAAATCCCAGCTAAAGCTCATCTTCTGCAGAAAGTCTGTCCTGATCCTCCTTAAATCCAGTGCCTTGCCTTTGGTTATACCCTCCCCCTCCCACAATTTTACCTGTTTGTAGCTTATTTGTACATAGTCATTTCTGTATTGGCTCCTCATATCAAACTGATATTCTTCCTGTACTATGCATGTTTATGATTAATTTATTTTTGCTTTTTTTTTCCTTCATTTCCATCAGTAAATTAAGCATTTTTCAGCACTACATACCAGGCACTGAACTAAGCACTGGGGACACAAGGAAAGTTAGAAAAAAAAATAACACTCCCTGCCCTCAACAATACAACACAACAGAAAGAGAGATAAAAAAGGTTTCTGTCAACCAGACCATGATAAAGCAAATGGTAAATTATGAAATGGCTCCTATCCCATGTCCACCCTCCACCCTTTTTAATTAGAGGTATCAGGGGTCTCAGAGGAAGGGGATATGGAGGAAGTATGAGTTTTAGGGTTAAATCATCTTGCAGGATGATGAATTCCTGGAGATCAAGAAGTCCTGGAGGATGGCCATGTAGGAATGATAAAGTTTCTTTCCTGGGTACTATCCTTAAATGGAGGATCTGGGAGATGCTCTCTGATGTCTACCTTCTGCCAATTGGTGGAGTGGGGCAGTTCTAGTACAGTGGATACCACTAGGTGGCTCAGTGGATAGAATTCTAGCCCTTGAGTAATGGAAGACCTGCGTTCAAATCCAGCCTCAGGTACTAGCTGTGCAACCCTGGACAAGTCATTTAATCTCTGTTTGCTTAAGTCCACTGCAGAAGGAAATAGCAAATAACTCCAATATCTTTGCCAAGAAAACCTTAAAGACAGAATGGTCATTGGTGTTGCAAAGGGTCAGATGCCACTGAAAAAACAATAAAAGTGAGTGACAATTTAAAAAAAAAAGGAAAAAATGCAAGCATATGAAGAGGAAAAGCATTGCTAGATATTGATTGTTCTAAACATTAACTGGGAATTTTACTGGACAACAAATAAAATGAGTTAGCAGTGTGATACAGCTCCAAAAAAGGCCATGCAATCCTGAACTATATTATGAGAATTATAGCTCCTAAAAGTCAGGAGGTGATAGCCCCACTTTGAAAAGCCCTCTTAATATCTCATATAAAGTATTGTTTTCAGTTTTGAGTGCCCTGGTTTATTAAAGACATTGATAAACTGAAGGGCAACCAGAAGGATTAAAGCCTTTGAGTTTATGTCATAAGAGAATTTATTGAAGGAACAGGGAAACTTTGGCTTGGTCAAGAAAAGACTCAAAAGAAACATGATATCTGTCTTCAAGTATTTGAAGAGATGTTGTTTGTGACCCTGGCCAAATAACTTCACCTCTCTTGGCCTGAATTCTTCACCTATAAAATGAGGGACTTAGACTCAATAACCTCTACTGTCCTTACAACTCTAAATCTATAATCATATAATCCTACTTGGAAAAGGGATTAGACTGTTTTTTCCCCAAGAGGCTGGAACCAAGAGCAATAGGTAGAATTTTCAAAGTGATAAATTTCAATTTTTTTTATTAGGAAAAGCTCCCTACTAATTAGAGCTATCAGAAAAAATGGAATAAGTTACCTCTAAAAATGGCAGATTGGATTTCTTCACAAGCAAAAGTTAGACAACTAGTTATTGGTTATAGTATAATTGATTCCTTTCGTATATGGATTGTATTACATGGCCACGCAGGTCACTTCCAATTCTCAGACTGTGTTGTCCTATGATTCTGTGAGGGTAGAGACAGCTGGATTGGGGAGGAGGCATTAGCTTCTAGTCATTGGTGGTGGGAAGGAGCAAGTATGAATGAGCTACTCACATGGTTATAGTTGGTAAAAATTGATGGGGGCTATTTCTATTTCTAAACTAGGTTACATAGGCCATTTTTTCGCCTGGAAATACAGTGCTTGAGGCTTTCCTTATCTCTATCATCAAGTGAAAAACATGAGAAAATAGATTGTACCCTTTCAAGTTCTATAGAAATAACTATAAGTGGGTAAGTAAGTAAATGAAAAAGTTCCAAATTTCCTTCTAAATAGCTTCTTGGAGCAACCTGGTAAAGAGGCATCACATTTTTCGAGGTAGTGTATAATCCTCACTTTTAGTACAACAGTTTAATAAACATACATATAGTGTACCTGTGTGATATTGAGTAAGTAATTTGATCTCTCTAGGCTTCATTTTCTTCATCTTTCAAACCATGCAAGTACCTGGGACATAGAAGGCAATTACTGTTTGTTAACTTGATTAGATGACTGACCTCTGACATCCCTTCCAGTTTTAAATCTATTATGTTTTTTCTACAGGATAAGTTTCTCCACCCCTCAGGTACTAATACCTTCATCTCTTAGAATGTCATCTAATAGATTACTCTTCCTTCCTCTCTGTCTTCCTCCATCTTGATCTTTGTCTATCTTTGTCTTTCTCTTTCTATCTTTCTTTTCTTCTCCATATGTCTTTCTGCCTCTCTCTCCTCTTATTAAATTGTTGTCTTGCCCATTAGAACATATTGTAAACTCCTTGAGGATACACGTTAAATTTGTATCATTTAGGATAGGGTTTATTTTAGCCTTTATTTTATATCCCCAGCTCCTAGCACAGTGTCTGGCACTTGATTCTTACTCAGAAAAAAAAAATGTTTGCTGATTAATTCAATGACTTTGTGTCTCCTTTGGAGATAAATAAAACAGGAACAAAACAACAACAACAAAATCTAGTTCCTTCATCTCAGTCGTTTTCTTTCATAGGCCTCTAAGTTTTTTTTCTTCTCAAATTGTTAGATTACTCTCTAGGCTCCCATGAGTGGAAGATTGAAAAGTGTTGTAAAGAGAGCTTTACTCCTCCCTACCCTTTCCTTCCCTGTGGTTAATTGTTAAATTTGTATGCTGAATATGGAGTTTGGCAAGTGATCTGTCTTCTAAAGTTTCTCAATTTCTGCTGAGCCATTTGGTAAATTCCTGATTAGCATTAAATAAGGGCCTGATCAAATGCGTTGTTGGGGCAGTGCCATCTGCTGAAAAGTGAAACCCAGGTCAGGAGGGAATGCTTACAAACCTCACTGACTTTCGTGATAAATTTATACATACTCAAGGGAAAATTCTCTTATTTGCCAGAGATGCTTCTTCAGATTAAAATATGCCACCTCTGGATTTTGGATAAAGAGTTGGAAATATAGCTTTTGGCCATATATGTCTTTCATTGCTGATGAAAAAGTACTCAGAAAATGACTACGGTTTGACCCTCAGAGTTCCACTTCTTTCATGTCTACTATCCATAGCCCACACGTCTGGAACTGGTACATTATTTTTTCGTTTCATATGCAATTTTATGTACAATGTATTCAATATTCTTAAAGCTAATGAAAACACAAATGACATAGTAAGCAGGACATTATCAATGTGTGGAGCACCAGCAATCTGTGAAATGACACTTTTCATTTTTGGACTGATACTTTTTGATCAGACTTACATTTTTTCCTGACAGACTCAAGCTTTAGCCAGGAGAGAGACTTCATCCTTAGTTGCTTGTTATGGCTCTTAAAAAATAGCCTTAGTAAACATTTGTTAAATTCCTTCTTATGTGAAAGACAGGTGGATAAGAGGGAAAAGGAGTGATAAAAGGTTGAAAAAATTGACAATCCTTCAAAGAGTTTCCATTCTAAAAGTGAACAATATAAGAAATGGAATATAGTATAGACTGCGAAATAGGATATAGGCAAATAGTTCTAAGGAAAATGCCATGAAGAATGAAAAATAATTATCAGCTGGGTTGGTAAGAAGTCTAGGAGGGAAGAACTCTCAGAGATGAAGATGATAAGGAAATTATCTATTCCAAATATGAAACATTACCCCAGAGGGCATAAATAGGAACAAAAAGTAGAAATTGAAAAAATAGAGAAATTGAGGTTTGATGAAAGAAACAAAGGTTACACCTAGAGCTATCCAAATGTGGACTGAATAACTTCTGGAGGTGGTATAGTGCCCCTTCACTAGAGGTCTTCAACGAAAGATTGGATGGTCACCTGCTAACTGCTAGTTATAATGGATCCATGGTCAGATTTTGATCAGACTAGGTGCACTCTGAGGACACTTCTACCCGAGTTTCTGTGCAAACATCTGTTTGTGTATTGGTTCACATCAAAGCTCTAACACTTATTATATCTGGAACTCTGAACAAGTCATTAACTTTTCTGGGTATCAGAGCAGATGGGTTTAAGTGACCTTTGATAGTCCATTTTTTCTCTCCTAGGTTGCCTATTAGACATTTCAAACTGGATATCCCATAGATCTCCAACTTCCCATGTCCCAAAGAAAACTCCAAGTATTATCATTATTCCAGTCACCGAGGTTTGCAATGTTAGTGTCTTACTTTTTTCACCTATCTTACTCTCTACATTGACTCTTTTGGGAAATATTTTTTTCTTCTATCTCCACATAAATTTTTAGATATTTGTTCCGTCTTCTCTACTAACCTAAACATCACTCTAGTTCAGGCTATTATCAACAAAAAGCTGGACTATTTGCAACAGCCTTTAAATTGGTTTCCCTACCTTAAGTTTTTCTTCACTCTGATCTCTCCTCCATTCAGCTGTCAAAATGATTTCCCTAAAGAAGAGGTCTGAATATATTATTCTTTCTCAATAAATGCCAGTGCTTCTCTATTATCTCTAAGATAAAAAAATGAACTGCCCTATCTGACATTTGGATTTCCTTACAGCCTTGTTCATTTCTTCCTTTTTAATCCCTTCCACAATTTCTATGATCAAGTCAACCAGCATTTATTAAGCTCCAATGTGCTAGATACTCTGCTAAGTGCTAGGAATACAAAGAAAGGCAAAAGCAATCCTTGCCCTCAAGAAGTTCACAATCTGCTGAGGGAGATAATAGGCAAATAATTGTACGAACAAAATATATACAGGAAGAATTGGAGATAATGTCAGAGGAAGTCACTAACATTAAGGTGGATCACAAAAGATTTCTTATAGAAGATGGAAATTTAGCTGAGACTTCAAGGAACTCAGGGAAGTCAGAAAGAGAGACAATAAGGAGCCAATTTTAGGCGTGCAAATTGGCCAGTGAAAATGTATAGAGTTGATTAATGGAACATCTTGTTTGAGGTTCTTCAGGAGGCCAGTGGCATTGGATCTAGCCATACTAGCCTACTAATTTTTCAATTTATACAACATTTTACCTCTCTTTTGATGCCTTTGCAATAGTTTCCCATGTCTGAAATTATTTCCCCTAGAGTTGAAAAATGTTTCTCCAAAGGTAGTGTTCCTAATTATGTTTTTTTTACTTTAATATAAAAAAAATCGATCTACAATAGGTGGTAAAAATAGAAGGGTATGGAACAAGCATTTTTGTATTGCTTACTATGCACACTGTGCTAAGAGTTTTAAAAATATTATCAATGAAGATGGCCGCATGAAAACAGCATCTTGCTGGAGCTCTCTCACAAGTTCTGTTGGATTCCTATAAAAAAAGTGAATCTGAGCAGGTTTGAGAGAGTTAGAAATTGCGAGCACTCTGACTGGGGCAAATTTCCCAGCCGGGAGAAT
>CM053627.1:60181626-60200835 GCA_028646595.1 Phalanger gymnotis
GGGCCCTGCTTCCCTCTGCCATTTTGTGGGTTCTGCAGCTCTAGAATTGGTTCAGAGCCTTTTTTTTATAGGTTTTTGGAGGGATTTGGTGGGGAGCTCACGCCAGTTACTGCTTTCTGGTCGCCATCTTGGCTCCACCCCGTCCCCCACCTTTTTCAAAACAAATTAAGATAGAGATTAGAAAGTAATCCTTGAATAATGAAGGAGGTAATGAAGAATAGGGGGAAAAAAACTAGGCTGGAAAGCAGAAGATCTAGGGTTGGTCTTGTTCTTGCAAATAACTAGTTATGTGATATTGGATATCATATCCCTTCCCTGGCCTTCAGTTTCCTCATCTGTAAGCTGAATGTGCTGGATCAAATCACCTGTAACATCTCTATAAGGATCTGTTTTTACGCTGTTCCTTCAATTTGTTCAGTGATTATTTGTGCTCCAGTGTTGTCAAAGAAAAAAATAGGGGAAGGGGGCAGAGCCAAGAAGGTAGAGAGAAGCCAGGAAATTGCTTGAACTTTCCCCAGTTTTTCTCCAAAACATTAAATCAAGCCTCTAAAAGAATTCTGGAGCTACAGAATCCACAAAAAGACAGAGTGAAACCATTTTCCAGCCCAAGGTGACTAGGAGGACTTCAGGAAAGGTTTGTCTCACTTGGGTAAAAGAGAAGCACAGACTAAAACAGGGAGTGTACAGGCAAGACAGTGGGAGCCTCTTAGCTACAGCACAGATCAGCAACGAGGCCCCGAGGTTCTGGCTCAGCAAGCCATTGGCACAGCTGGCTATCTGTGAGATGTCCAGCCATAGTACAGAATGTTAATTGCCAGCCTAGGATCCCAGGGCACAACAGGTTGTATCAGTAAGGCAAGATTCACAATGTTAAGGATGACTATGATCATGCCTGTATGGTTCAGAATCGCAAAGTATAAGAAACTCTTTAGGTAGAAGGCAGAGGAAGTATAACGTTTATTTAGACACCAGAGGATCCAATCCCAAGACCAATGACTCCAATTGAATATAACAGTAATTATATTCCAAAACCAGTAAGCCCACCTCAGTGTAGCAACAAGGAAATTATAACACAGTATTATAGCAAGGAATGAAGTTATTCCCCCCCCCCCCCCCCCCCCCCGCCCGGGGTCCTCCCCATAAACACTCAGGAATTCTGTCTGCTTGCTTGTGTTCTCTTCCCCCTCAGTTCTCTGGTCTGTGCAGCTTCCTGGTTTCTACTCTCCACTCCACACTCTTTCTGCACCTCTGTTGTCTCAGAGTTCTTACTTCTCCTCTTTGGGCTGGATTCTGAATTCTCAGTTCTCAATGTCTATCTTCTGGGTGTATATACTTTTTGGGGGCCCAAGGGCTTCACATCCAATCATCAAAAGAGTTACGGCCTGCGGTTTAGTGCCTAGTAAGTAAAGACCTGCCTACAAACAAACTTCAATCAAGATTCCCTTAATGGGCCCCACCTGAGGTCTATTGAGTGGGTAGAAAGGTCTCTGATTGGCATCACAAAGGTATGGGCCTTCTTCTAATCAAGCCTCCCTTTGTTGGCCCCACCTGAGGCCTACTGAATGGGTGGGAAAGATCTTTAATCACTGATTGGAATCACACAGGTGTGATTAGGCTGGGCCACTCTAGTGCAGTGAAAAATCTGCCAGGCCCAGAGGCCAGGGTGCAGAAAGCTAGTGGCCGAGCATCTTGCCCCCAGTGCAAGAAGCTTAGGACAGTGTCCCCCATACATCAGTAGTAGACCTCAACTTTAAAAAATGAGATAGAGATTAAAAAAGGCACTGACATAAGAAGCTAATATGGCAACAGGGAAGATCACAACACAAACTCAGAAGAGGACAACAATGTCAAAGTGCCTACTTGTAAAGTCTCAAAGGGGAATATGAATTGGTCTGAAGCCCAAAAAGTCCTCTTAGAAGAGCTCAAAAAGGATTTTAAAAATGAAGGAGAGGTAGAAGAAAAATTGGAAAAAGAAATGAGAGCTATACAAGAGAATAATGAAAAGAAGAGTCAACAGCTTGGAAAAGGAAGCACAAAAATTGATTTAAAAAAACTATTTAAAAAATGAGAACTAGGTAAATGGTAAATCAAAATTCCACTGAATAAAACATCTCCTTTAAAAGTAGAATTGGCCAAATGAAAAAGGAGGTGCAAAAGCTAACTGAAGAAAATAATTCTTTAAAAATTAGAATTGGGCAAGTGGAAGCTAATGACTCTATGAGACATCAAGAATCATTTAAACAAAATCAAAAGAATAAAAAAATGGAAGAAAAATAAAGTACCTCATTGGGGAAAAAAAGCTGACCTGGAAAATATGTCAAGGAGAGGAAATTTAAGAATTATTGGAACAGGGTAAATTACATAAAATAAAGAGGCATGAAAGAACCATTACAGTACAGGGATAGATGGGAGGGGGAAAGCATTGTTTGAACCTTACTCTCATTGGATCTGGATCAAAGAGGGAATAATATACCCACAGAGCTGGGTAGAGAATTCTATCTTACCCTATATGGAAGTAGGAAGGGAAGAAAGAAAGAAAAGGGAAGGGAGGGGCTGATAGAAAGGAGGGCACATTGGGGGATGGAGTGGTCAGAAGCAAAACACTGGTGAAGAAGAGGCAGGATGAAAGGAGAGACAAAAGTGTAACTCAGTAAAAAATAAGATGGAGGGAAATAAATAGTAATCAAAACTGTTAATGTGAATGGAATCTCCTGTCATGTCTCATAAAATGAAAATTATGTACCAAAAATGAGTGAAGACAGAGTGGATTAAAAACCAGAATCCTACAATACAATACAATGCAAAAGGCTGATGAAGAATATATTATGCTTCAGCTGAAGTTAAAAAAAAAACAACCCAGGGGTAGCAATCCTGATCTAAGACAAAACAAACACAAAATAGGTCTAATTAACACAGATAAAGAAGGAAATTATACCTTGCCAAAGGGTACCATAGACAATGAAATCATATCAATAGTAAACATATATGCACCAAGTGGCATAGCATCTAAATTCTAAGAAGAGAAGTCAAGTGAGTTACAAGAAGAAATAGATGACAAAACTATTCTAGGAGAGGATCTCAAACTCTGCCCCCCCCAGTACTTGTTAAATCTAACCATTAAATAAACAAGAAAAAGTTAAGGAAGTGAATAAAATTTTAGAAAAATTATATGTGATAGACCACTAGAGAAAATTGAATGGGCATAGAAAGGAATATATCATTTTCTCACATAGCTTATGATGCAGCAATACCACTACTAGGTCTGTATCTCAAAGTCCTTATAAAAGTGAAAATGGTCTATATATACAAAAAAGTATAGTAGCTCTTTTTGTCATAGGAAAGAATTGGAAACTGAAGGAATACCCATCAATTGGGGAATGGCTGAATGACTTGTGGCATATGAATGTAATGGAATACTACTGTCCTGTAACAAATTATAAGCAGGCAGATTTCAGAAAAAAAACAAAACATTGAAAGACTTACATGACCTGACGTTGAGTGAAGTGAGAAGAACCAGGAGAACACTGTACACATTAACACCAACATTGTGCGATGATCAACTATGATTGGCTTCATTCTTCTCAAAAATATAATGATCCAAGATGATTCCAAATGACTTGTGAGAGATGTTATCCATCTCCAGAGAAAGAACTATGGAATCTGAATTCAAATTGAAGCATGCTATTTTTACTTTTTTTTTTTGTTTTTACCTGTTCTGTTTCTTCCTTCATAACATGTCTAATGTGGAAATATGTTTACATGATTACACATGTATAAGATATATCAGATTGTTTGCTGTCTTGGGGGGGGATGGGATTGTGGGAGAGAGAAAAAAATTGAAACTCAAAATCTTATAAAAAACAAATGTTGGAAACTATCTTTAAGTGTAATTGCAAAAAAAAACAATACTACATATCAAAAGCAAAAGTTGTTACTCTAAGAAGTATTTCTGATATCAGGATAACATCACATTTAGGCAAATGAATTATTCTATTCACAAATATAGATGGGGACGAAATGTGGTTATTTTGGTGTTATAGAGATAACTTTAAAATAGCTAATAGGGCTTTTTATTTTTTTTAATCTGCATCTATAATTTAATTTTGGTGGAATATTTTCTACAAGTTCAAATAAGTACCTCTTCTTCTAACTGTTTTACTGGACTATACATATTTGATATAAGGGAGAAGTTCTACTTGGCAAGAGATTAGGTTATTAAAGGTAGGGCAGAAAAAAATTGTGTGTGCATGTTTGTTTCTGTATGCACATGTATACACATGTGTCTATATGTTTATATATTTCATATATAGTTAAAACTAGTTTAAAAGTTTTAAAACCAGTTAATTGTAGATCAAAATTTCTTATTTCAACTTCTTTGTTTTTGTGTATATTAAAATGTTTGGGTGTGGTAAATGATTAAGTTCAACAAAACAAAAACATTTACTCAGAACCAGCTCATTGCTGCAGTAGATAGAACTCTCAACTCAGAGTAAGGAAGACTGCAGCTTGGAACTTACCCCTCTAAGCTGGGCAAGTCATTTAAACTGGGTCAGCCTCAATTTCTCCATGCTTAATATAAATGTAGATAATAATAGCACCTACCTCAAAGGGTTTTTGATAGAATCAATTGAGATAACATATGTAAAGAATTAACAGTTAGGTCACATTACTGCAAATAATGAATCCCCTGAAGTGGTCACATGTACTCAAATTAGAAGTATTCAGACATTATAATTATGTATAATATGGTCATTGGTTCCAGGTAAATGGAAGTCTATGTAGAACATATTCAAATAATGCAACCATTTAATTTCATTCAAATTTGAATAATGCAGCCACTTATTATTTGCACTAATCAGGATACAGCTAGCAATTATCATCATTATTATTAGCCTTAGAGAGTTATCTAAGGTACTCAGGGCTTAAATGTCTTTCCTATGGTCACAAAGATACTAAGTTTAGCATGTAGGACTTGGACATAGTCTTCCTCATTTCAAGCCTAGTGTGAATTGATTATCTTTCAGTTATCAACATTGTCTCCTCAAGAGAACTTTGTAGCCTTTTCAATGAGCCTTAAAACTAATTAGTATGTGGATGTCAGAATTCACTTTAGCAAAAAAAAAAATAAGTACTTGTACTATGTATTATGTACCACATACAAGTTACAGAGCCAGTTGCTGGAAAATAGACATGAAAGTACCATAAACCCTGATCTTAAAGTGCTTATCATCTAAGAGGATAGAAAACATACACACCAGGAGTTATAATAGGAGAAAGACTGTGACAATTCTAAGAGAGAGGTTTAAGCAAAATTCTCTGAGAAACACGAGGATAAAGATTACAGACCTAAAGGTGGAAGGGATCTGATTCCTTTACTTGATGAAGAAACTGGAGCCTAGGGAGTTTTGTGACCAGTAAGTAGCACAGTGATTTGAGGGCAGCTCTTCAGACATCAGAGTCAGTATTTATTTTCTTTTATCTAAAAGATGAAGGAAAGAGATACAGTATAGAAGAGATAATAATTGAACTAGGGTTTAAAGGAAGGGGCATGTGAACACTCAGACAAATGGATTGTGATATTAATGTCTGGAAGCTGGACAGCTCCCAATATGTCCGATCTGAAAATAATATTCATCTCCACACATTACATTTATCCTAAGAAATATTTGGAATGAATTTAGTTTTAGGTGTGGGGCATAATCGCAGGGGCAAAGGTAAAAAGATGTGAAAGAGTAAGATGAAAATGAGAGTTAAAGGTGAGAAAAGATAAAAGCAAAAATGGGAGTCATTTTGGCTGGAAAATAGATTGGGTTATAGAGTCAATACTACTATGAAGCAGAGTAGGTTCAGATGGTGGCAGTCCTCAAATATATAATCAGAATTTTATACTTTACTCGGTAGGAAAAAAAATAGAGTCACTAAATATCTTTGAGTATAAGAGTGATGTAATCAGAATGACAACTTAGAAAGATTATTCACACAGTTGTTTAAAGGCTGGACAAGTAAGAAGTCAGATTAGAAATGGAAAGATCAGTTCAGAAGTTAGTGTGATAATCTAAGGGAGAAAAAATAAGATAGTCACAGTATGTGCAGCATATAAATGGGATATATTGTTGATGTAGAATTGAGATCTTGGAAATCCCTTATGTAAGAGGTGAGGAAGAAGAAAGAAGCACAGAGATCCCAATATTATGATTCTGAGTGACTGGAACAATGGTAGCACCACGGACCAAGATACAGAATTTGAGGAAGGCATGGAATTATTATAATCATCCTAATATAAAATTATATATTCAAATTTAAAAACATCTTTATGACAGTCTCATAAAATAAGTATTTATAAGTATTATAATTAGTCCCACTTTGAGGAAAAGGAAACTGAATGTAAGGAGGTTAACTTATTTGTTCACAGTCACATAACTCTGTGTGTATGTATGTATGTGTGTATGATTCACAGATCTATGTATCTGATTCTAGTCTTTCCTCTTACTTCATTCCCACATCACAAAATATTTATTTAATATTTCAATCCTGATGTCTCAGAAACAATTCTAACTCAGGATGTCCAAAAAAGACCATATTTTCTTCATCTCACCCCCCCACCCAATCCACTCAAACAAAATTCTCTCTTTTTGAATGAGGCACTATTCTTCAAATCTTAGAATTTCAGTATCATACTGATTCACTCTTTTTTTCCACTTCAACTATTTATTTGTCATATCTTCTTATTTCTACCACTAAAGAAAAATCTCACAACTAACTACTCTACAGGTAGGTGGCATAGTGGATAGAGTATCAGGCTAGGAGTCATGAAGAATCATCTTCCTGAATTCAAATCTGGGCTCAGACACTTATTAGCTGTGTGATCCTGGGCAATTCACTTAACCTGGTTTGCCTCAGTTTCCTCATCTTTAAGATGAACTGAGGAAGGAAATGGAAAACCACTCCAGTATCTTTGCCAAGAAGTCAGGCATGACTGAAGTGACTGAACCACAAACTCCTCTCTATTCACACAGCAACCACCATAATTTTCACCTTTAATCAACTCTTAGGTTATTGGAGAGGACTTTCAATTGTTCCCTTTCCCCAGAGTCTTTCTCCATTTCAATTCATTTTCCACATAGCTGCCAAAGTGATTTTCCTTAAATGCGGGTATAATCATGTGATTTTCTTACTCAATAAACTCTAGGAGCCCCCATTGAATCAAGAATCAAATATAAAATACTCAGTTTAGCTTTTAAAGCCATTCAGATTTTGGTCCCAACCAGTCTTTCCATTGTCAATATTCACTACAACCTGCCATCTGCTTTATTGTCTTCCCAAACTGGCCTTCTCTCTTTATTCACATGGTACTCCATTTCTACCCCCATTCCTTTGCACTCACTGTTTTCCATACCTGAAATGCAATTCCTATTCACCTCCATCTCACAGAATTCTTTTCTTCCTTAAAGACAGAGCATAATCACTACCTTGTACACAGTTTCCTGATCCCCACAACTTCTTGTGCCCTCCCTAACTTGTTTTAACTAACATTTTGTACTTATTCTTGTATATGTTTCATGCATATACATACCTGCATATATGTACATGTATATGTGTGCATATGTATATATTCGTATTTCCAGGAGATGTTTCCTTTATATATTTTTGAGCAGCTAGATAGCCAAAAAGTCTTGAACTTTAAGTCAAGAACACCTGAGTTCAAATCAGACCTCAGAGAATACTAGCTTTACTAGCTATGTGACCCTGGGCAAGTCACTTAACCTGTGTCTGCCTCAGTTTCTTCAAGTATAAAATGGGTATATCAGCACCTACCTCCTAGAGTTGTTGTAGGGATCAAATGACATTATAAAGTATTTACTAAAGTATCTGGCACATAGTAAACACTTAGTAAAAAGCTTGTTCCCCTTCCATCTAATAGAATTTAAACTCTTAAAGTATATAATTTATTTTATCCTTTGCATCCCTGGAGTCTTGTAGAGTGTCTACAGGCTATTCATAAATGATGTTGATTGACTGACATTAAGAATGATGGTTTTGTTCAGAGTGTCAGATACTGCAGGCATCAAGAAGTATCAAGAAGGTTAAAAAAATAGATAAAAAGGAGTAAAGTGGCTTTTCACACTGATACTATATATCTTTTAGAAATCAGTGGACTTTGTGTCTGTCATTGTCTGATTTTACTATCATGTACACTAAGTTATATATTTTAATATGTCCATTTATTCTTCTACATTATTAATAAAGTTTTTATCATTATTATTTTTATATCTAAGATACCTGATTATCATTTGCTTCTTTCTTTTCATTGAATTAGATATATTTCTTAGCATGATATAACTTGACAACAACTTTCTCCAAATTTGGTCATTCAATTCAAACTTGCACTATGATTCCTCTCACAATTCAATGCACTATTAGTACACGTTGTCTATTGATTTAATTGGCTATGTTTTTTATATGATCATTTAAAAATGTTCAGCTCTCTTTCATTAAAGATATATTTTAAAATATGATTGACAATTAAATGGGGCTATAATGCATTTCCAGATTAGAAGAAGATCTAAAATGTGGAATCTACATCGTTTCAGTAGTTGTAAAACTGTCATTTCTGATATGCCTTCTGTTTTGTGTGGTTATTAAATGCTTCAATATTCTTTTACTTTATTTCAGATGATAAAACAACAGTGCCTTCAGGAGCATCCCCTTCTTTCTTTCAGTACATTTTAATCCTCATGACATTTGCATGTTGTTCATTTTTTGTAGACTTTCTGTGATGCAAGCCTTTGGGTCAAGTTTACGTCTCTTGATTCTTTCCAGTGGTAATTTAAAACTTATTTTATTGTACTGACACTCAAGAACTTTATTAAATACTTTTTCGTAGCAAACTTTAAGCCAATGAAACACACAGAGGCAACTATATAATGGTGAGCCATGAGGACACCATTGGCTTGTAAGGTAGAAATATTCACTGTTCTGTGCTTGTAAAATGCATGTCTAACTTTATCACATCCCACTTTCTTGAACAATTCTTATGTCAAACTTAATATTGACCACTTTTTCTACTAAGTCATGTCCTTGACTAATGATAAAATCATTTTTGGGAAATCTTTTAAGGAAAATGCCCATGCACTTCATATCCTTTAAATAAACATCTGTATAGACCCTAAGCTATGGTTCATTAATTCAAAATTCACCTTTCATTTTTTTTCCTTATAATGACTAAGACATAATAGTATAAAATTTTAAACCAATAGTAGATACAAATGGAACAAGATTTTTATCTTTGTTTGTTGCTGTTATTTTGTTAGAGTCAAATGATAGTAATAAGGGGAAGAGACATTAATCTACTAATAAAACTTATTAAATATCATTTCATCAAGAGACATCCTCATCCTCCCTCCTAAGGTTGTCAATGAAATGCACTACAGACTACAAATAAGTGCCCTGTGGCTTCTTATAGATATCAAAATGTACAGTAGCAAACCAATTCCATAAAGAGACTTAGGAGAATAGTTTTGCCCACTTTTCTTTTTTCTCACTCTGCCTAGTTTGGTATAAATGTAAGAATTTTCTTTTCCATATTCTTATCACTCAAATAAAAAAATTCATCCTTCCCAATATTCCCTAAAATGACTCATTGATCATTGAAAAATATCTTAAAGTATTATTGTTGATTTGCAGTTTTCAGTATCCTAACAATCCTGACATTGTAGTTTAAAAAACTGAATGAGCACCCCTTGTGAAATGGCTGTGACATTGCTGAGTAAGATTGAGCACTTAAGAAAAGAACAATGAGATGAGGATGAGGTATTCTTATAAGTGGAAAAAAAAACCCAACATGCTACGCGGTACTAAAGCATGTGCATCACGTGTTTGTTTATGTATTGTATTTTAGTTGTATTTAATGTAGGTTGAATTCAAGATGAGGTAGAATTCCAGAGCTGTAACTGGGGTGAGGCAGCTGGAGTGTTGATCCAGGATACATTTTCTAGGGTCCTGTCAATCCTTGCACTTCTGTGGCACGTTGGAAGGAGAAGAGAAACATTTCTTAAGTGTTTACTGTGTGCCACACACTGTGATAAGTACTTTACAAATATTATCTCATTTGATCTGAGCAACAACAATGGAATGTAAGTGGTGTTATTTTCCCCACTTTTACAGGTACGGAAACTGAGGCAAAAAGGGGTTCAGTGATTTGTCCAGTGTCACACTGATAGTAAATGTGAGTCTGGGTTTTAAATTATGTCTGCCTTACTCCAGACCCAGTACTCTATACATCTTTCCACCTACCTACCTTTTCCCAAAGGAAAACAAACTAATGAAAACAATAAAGACATAGCCAAGAGTGTAGAGAAATGCCAAGAAATTGCTGAGCTCTCCCCAGTTTCCCTCAGAAATAGCATTAAATTAAGCCTCTAAACAGACTGTGGAGAGATAGAACCTACAAAAAGATAAATTGAAAGGACTTTCAAGCTTAAGATAACTTAGAAGGACTTTTGTAAATGTCTGTCTAACTCGGGTAAAAGGGGAGTACAGTTGAGAGCAGATGGTGTCCAGGCAGGCCAGCAGGAGGATCTTATCCACAGAACAGATCAGCAACCAAAGACCCCTGGTCCTGGTTCAGAAGGCCAGTGGCACAGCAGGCCAGGTATGAGGCTTCCTGCTACAGGGAAGAAGGCAAATTGCTGGCCAGGGAACCCAGTGGACAACAGGCGTGACTATGCCTGGCCACCCCAGCATAGCGGGTAAGCTGCTAGTACTTGAGCTTCCAGTGTAGAAAGTCAATGACAAGGCCCCTGGCCCTCAGCACAAGAAATCTGGGACAGCACCCCCTGTGTTCCAGAAGCCAAACTCGACTTTCAAAGTTATTAAATAAGCTAAAAAGTGAACAAAAACAAAAAAGTGCCATGACCATAGAAAGCTTATGGTGACAGGAAAGATAAAAACACAAACTCAGAAGAGGAAGACAATGTCAAAATGCCTACATATGAAAACTCAAAGTGGAATACGAATTTGCCCAAAGACCAAAAATCCTTCTTGGAAGAGCTCAAGAGGTTTTTTTTTTAAATGAAATAATAGAAGAAATTTTGGTAAAAGAAATGAAAGGTATATAAGAGAATTAGGGGAAAAAAGAGTCAATAGCATGTAAAAGGAAGGAAAAAATTGACTGAAGAAAACAATTCCCTAAAAAATTGAATTGGCTCAATGGAAAATAATCCATGGAAGAAAACAACTCCTTATAAAGTACAATTGGCCAAATGAAAAAGGAAGTACAAAAGGTAACTGAAGAAAATAATTCCTTAAAAATTAGATTGGGCAAGTAGAAGTTAATGACTATAAGAGATCAAAAATCAGTCAAACAAAACTGAAAGAATGAAAAAAAATAGAAGAAAATGTAAGATACCTCATTGGAAAAAAAAAACTGACTTGGAGAGTAGATCCAGGAAAGATAATTTAAGAATTATTATACTACCTGAAAGCTATGATCCAAAAAAAAAAAAAGCCTGTACAGCATCTTTCAAGAAAGTGTCAAGGAACACTGTACTTATATCCTTGAAACAATGAGTAAAATAGTCATTGAAAGAAACCACTAATCACTTCCTGAAAGAGATCTCAAAATGAAAACTTCAAGCAATATTGTAGCCAAATTCCAAAATTATCAGGAGAAGGAAAAAATATTGCAAGAAGTCAGAAAGAAAGAACCCAAATATCAAGGAGACACAGGCAGGGTTACACAGGACTTAGCAGCTTATATATTAAAGGAATGGAGGACTTGGAATATGATATTTCCAAAGGCAAAAAAGTTTGCATTACAACCAAGAATCAGCTTCCTAGCAAAATTGAGCACAATGGATATTCAATGAAATAGGGGTTTTCAATGATGAGAAGACCACAGCTGAACAGAAAATTTGATCTCCAAATACAAGACTCAAAAGAAGCATAAAGAGGTAAAGAGGAAAGCAAAAACAAAAATGGTATTCAATAAGGCTACACTGTTTATATCCCTACATAGGAGGATGATACTTGTAACTCTTAGGAACTGTATATCTATTAGGGCAGTTAGAAAAGGTATATTTAGGCAGAAGGTGTGGGTATAAGTTGACTTTGATGAGATAATTTTAAAAAATTAATTAAGGGGTTAAAAAAAGGATTGCACTAGAAGAACAGGAAAGGGAGAGTCACAATGGGGTAAAATATATCACAGGAAGAGTTATGAAAGACCTATTATAGTAGAGGGAAAGAAGGGAGGAGTAAGTATTGTTTGAACCTTACAGTCATTGGATTTGGCTCAAAGAGGGAATAATATAACAATCAGCTGTGTAGAGAAATCTGTCTTACCCTACAGGGAAGTAGGAGGGGGAAAGGGAATGAAAAAGAGGTGGGAGCCTGATAGAAGGGAGGGCAAAAGGGAGGATAGAGTGCAGGTGTAAAGAGGTGGAAAGAACAGGGGCCTGATAGAAGAGTGGATAGATTGTGGGAGATGGTGTTCAGAAGCAAAACACTGGTAAGGAAGGACAGGCTAAAAAGAGAAAGAAAAAGTATAAACAGGGGTAAAAATAGGATGGAGGGAAATAAACAGTTAGTAATCAAAACTATGAATATGAGTGAGGTGAACTCTCCCATAAAATGGAAGCAGACAGTAGAGTGGATTAAAGGTTGTTTAAAAGAAAACACATTCAAAGGAGAGAGATACACACAGAGTAAAGGTAAAAGGCTGGAAAAGACTGTGTTATTCTTCAGTGAAAGTAAAAAAAAAAAAACCAGGGGTAACAATCCTGTTCTCAGACAAAGCAAAAGCAAATATAGATCTAATTAAAAGAGATAAAGAAGGAAACTGAACCTTGCTGAAAAGTACCATAGACAATGAAGTCATATGAACAGTAAACATATATACCAAGTGTTATAGCATCCAAATCCTAAGAGCAAAAGTTAAGTGAGTTACAGGAAAAAAACCAGAAAGCAAAATTATACTAATGGAAGACCTCAACCTCCCCCTCTCAGAACTTGATAAATTTAATGACAAAATAAGCAAGAAAGAAGTTAAGGAAGTGGATAAACTTTTAGAAAAATTAGTTATGATAGACCTTGGGAGAAAATTGAATAGGCATAAGAAGAAATAAATCTTTTTTTTCCTCAGGAGTACATGGCACCAATACAAAAACTGACCATGTTTTAAAGCATAAAATCCCCATCATCAAATGCAAAAAGGCAGAAATATTAAGTACATCACTTTCAAGGCATGATGAAGCAAATGTTACATGTGATAAAGGGCCATTCTAAAGAATGAGTGGGTCAAACAACAAATCATAAAAATAATCATATAATCAAAGAGAATGGGAGTAACTAAATAATACCAAAATTTATGGAATGCAGCCAAAGAAGTGCTTAGGGGAAATTTTATATTGCTAAATGCTTGCATGAATAAAATAGGGAAAGAGTACTTCAATGAATTGGGCATGCAACTAAAAAAAGCTAGAAAAAGAACAAATTTCAAATGCCAATTAAATAACAAATTAGAAATTTTGAAAATTAAAGGAATGATTAATAAAATTGAAAGTAAGAAAACTATTGAACTAATAAAGAAAACTAAGGACAAGTTTGATGAAAAAGACAATATAATAGATAAGCCTTCAGTTAATTTGATAAAAAAAAGTAAGAAGAAAACCAAATGTGAGTATGAAAAAGGAAAAAAGATGAATACATCACCAATGAAAAAAATTAAAACAATAATTAGGAGTTATTTTGCCCAACTGTGTGCCAACAAATCTGACAATCTAATGAAATGAATGAGTATTTACAAAAATATAAATTGCCCAGATCAACAGAAGAGGAAACAAAACACTTGAATAACCCCATGTTGGAAAAAAAGAAATTGAACAAGCCATCAATGAAATCCCTAAGGAAAAAAAATCAGGGCCAGAGGGATTTTTGAGTGAATTCTACCAAATGTTTAAAGAATACTTAATTCTTTTACAATACAAACTATTTGGGAAAACAGGCAAAGAAGGAATTCCACCCAATTCCTTTTATGACACAAATATTGTGCTTATACCCAAACCAGGAAGAGTCAAAACAGAGAAAGAAAATTATAGACTAATTTTCCTAATGAATATTAATACCAAAATTTTAAGTAAAACATTAGCAAAGAGATTACCTCAATTTATCATGAGGATAATATACTATCACCAGTTGGGATTTATATCAGGAATGAAGGGCTGGTTCAATATTATGAAAACCATCAGCATAATTGACCATATCAATAACAAAAATAAGAGAAATCATATGATTATCTCAATAGATACAGAAAAAGCTTTTGACAAAATACAGCATCCATTCTTATTTAAAACTCTAGAAAGGATAGGAGGCATAAATGGAGCCTTCCTTAAAATGATAAGTAGTAGTTATTTAAAACCATCACCAAATATTATCTGTAATGGGAATAAGCTAAAAGTTTTCCCAATAAGGTCAGGGGTGAAACAAGCATGTACATTATCACCACTACTATTCAATAATGTGCTAGAAATTTTGACTGTAGCAATATGAGAAAAAAAAATAATTGAAGGAATTAGAATAGACAAGTAAAGAAAGTTATTACTTTTTGCAGATGATAAAATGGTATATTTAGAGAATCCTAGAGAATCAACTAAAATACTTGAAATAATTAAGAACTTTAGAAAAGTTGCAGGATATAAAATAAAGTCATATAAATCATCAGCATTTCTATATATCACCAACAAATTCAGCAAGATGAGAAAGAAAGAGGAAATCCTTTTAAAAAAACTTTAGATGATGTAAAATATTTGGGAGTCTTCCTGCCAAGACAAACCCAGGAACTACATAAACACAATTATAAAACACTGTTCACATGAATAAAGTCAGATCTAAACAACTGGAAAAAATATCAATTGCTCTTGTGTAGGGTGAGCTAATATAATAAAAATGAGAATTCCACCTAAATTAATTCACTTATTCAGTGTTATACCAATCCAGCTAGTCAAAAAAATATTTTATAGAGCTAGAATAAAGAACACAATTCATGTAGAAGAACAAAAGGTCAAGAATATCAAGGGTACATTGTCATCTCTGGGTAGCCTTCAGCTACCCATTCCTGGAGTCTAACCTCACCCTCAGTCCCACTTGTGACCCCAGTCTCATCAAGACCTTCCCTAAACCCCTCCTCTCACCACCCCAGACTACTCGACCATCCTACATCCCTCCCACAACCTTTTTGTATATATGATCCCCCTTGCCTCCATGAAGGTGCCCAGATTTGATCTAACTCAGCTCAGATTCAATCTAGCCCACTGGCATCGGTGTCACAAATGCTCAGGCTCCCTAAAAGTCTATCCAATGTGCTTAAATCTTTAATAAGTTTTGTTTTTCTTTGGCTGTAAAAAAAGAATATCTAGGGTACTCCATGAAAATCGGAATTGGGCAAGGCAAAGTCAGTGAAGGTATGAGATCAAGAAATAATAATACAAAATGTAAAGAATGAAAAAAATGGAAGAGAATGTGGAACATCTCATAAGAAAAACAACTGATGTGGAGGACAGATCAAGAAGAGAAAACACAATATAATTGGACTACCTTAAATCTATGATCAAAAAAAGTCATACAGTAATACAAGAAATAATTAAGAAAATTGTCCTGCAGCATTAGAATAAGAAAGGAAAGTAGAAATAGAAAAAAAATCCACTGATCACCACCTGAAAGAGATCCTATGAGGAAAGCATATATGAATATAATAATCAAATTCTGAAACCCCCAGCTCAAGAGTAGAGCATTACAAAAAACAAGGAAAAAAAATAAATACGGTGGTGTGACAATTATAATCACACAAGACCTAGCAACAATGACACTAAAAGACTGCAGGTCTTGGAATGCTACATGTCAAAGAGGGAAAGAACTGAGTTCTGGCTGAAAATATCATACCCAGCAAAGCTAAGCATAATCCCAAGTGAAAAAACCAAAACAAAACAAAAAGAGAACACTTAAGGAACTGTTAAAAAACACCTGAACTTAATGGAAGATTTGACATACAAGAGACAAGCAAAATATAAAGTACTAAGTTACATACCAAAGACTCATTACAAGGAACTCAATAAGGGTAGACTGTTTACCTTTTATGGTTGTCAAATGTCTATCTAAGATTATTATTATTAGTAATTGGGTAGTTTATAAGAGAGATTGGGGTAGACCTGAGTATGATATGACTTTTAAAAGTAAAACCATTTAGGAACATCTAAAAAGAGTAATTATTTTATACAAATGAGGTGAGAGAAGAAGAACCAACAGAAAGGAATTAGATGAGGGAGGAGAATTATTAGTTCTGTAAACTTACTTTCATTGGGAAGGGGTTCAAGAGGGAACAATACATACATATCTAGAAGAGTATAAAGGTCTTCTAAATTCAGAAAGAAATAAAACACTAAGAGGATAGAGAGGGGAGAGAAGAGAAGGGAGGGATCTTTAGAGGGGAGGGTGAGTGAATATCCAAAGGAGGGTATACAAGGGCATTTGAATTTAAGGGAATGGGAGGATAAGGGAGGGATCCTTGGAAGGTGGCTAGGTTAAGTAATAGGAGGGCAAGGTAGAGGGTAGAAGTAAAATGGAGGAGTTAGAAGAGATGGGAAATAAGAGATAGGCACAAACATAAAAGCGAAGATCAGAAATAGAGTTTGTTAGGGAAAGTATACGTCTATGTATGTATGTGTATATAAGTACATGTGTATCTATATATCCATATATAAATATAGCCATACTTAATTGTGGCTTTCTGGGGTGGGGAGAGGAACAAAGTTAATAGTGCACAGCAGAGAACAAAAGAAAAATATCAAGGAAGCAAAGACAGACAGCTCTCAACACAATGTGTAGTACTTATTTTATTGGCTTTCTTGAAATGGAAATTTATTGTTATGTATTTTGAATCATCTCTCACATTCTGCTGTGCACATGACATGCTTTTTTTTTTCTTTTCTTATTATGTATTTAAGTTTCAATATTTAAGTTTATAATATGTTTCTTTTTCTTTTATTATTGTATATTTAAGTTTCAGTAATTTTTTAAAAAGAATCTCAAGGGTATTAACAAAAAATAATGCTAAGAAGATGACCTACGTGTACCAAATTTAAAACTATATTGTAAAGCAGCAATCATCAAAACTTTTTGGTACTGGCTAGGAAATAGACTGGCATATCAGTGGAATAGGCTAGTTACACAAGACACAGTAGTAAATGATTATAGTAATCTAGTGTTTGATAAATTCAAAGACTCCAATTTCTGGAATAAGAGCTCACTTTTTGACAAAAATTGCTGGGAAAATGGAAAATCATATGGCAGAAACTAGACATAGAGCAACAGCATACTCAATATACCAAGATAAGTTCAAAATGGGCACATAATTAAATATAAAGGATCATACCATAAGCAAGTTAGGAGAACAAGGAATAGTTCAGTTGTCAGATCTAAGGAGAAGAGAAGAATTTATGACCAAACAAGATAGAGGAATGTTTTGCAATGAAAAATAGATAATTTTGATTACATTAAATTTAAAAGCTTTTGCATAAAAAAGCCAATGCAACCAAGATTAGAAGAGAAGGAGAAAGCTGGGGAACATTTTTTACAGACAGTGTTTCTCAAAAATATAGCAAAATGAGTTAAATTTATAAGAATACAATCATTCTCCAATTGAAAAATGTTTAAAGGATGCGAACATGAAGTTTTCAGCTAAAGATATTAAATCTATCTGTAGTTATATGAAACAATGTTCCAAATCACTATTGATTAGAAAAATGCAAATAAAATAACTAAGAGCTACCATCTCACACCCATCAGATTGACTAATATGACAGAAAAGGAAAATGATAAATATTGGAGATGTGGGAAAATTGGAACACTAATGCATTGTTGGTGGAGTTGTGACCTGAGCCAAACACTCGGGAGAACAATTTGTGTATATTCCCAAAGGGCTATAAAACTGTGAAAACCCTTTTACTACTACCAGGTCTGTATCCCAAAGAGTTTATAAAAAGGGAAAAAAAACCAGATGTATAAAATATCAATAGCCACTCCTTTTTTGTGGTAACAAAGAATTGGGAATTAAGCCAGTGTCCATCAGTTGGGGAATGGTTGAACAAGTTGTGCTATATCAATGTAATAGAATACTATTGCACTGTAAGAAATGATTAGCAGGTAGATTTCAGAATAACCTGGAAAGACTTGAACTGATACTGAGTGAAGAGAGAGAATCAAAAGGATTTGTACGCAGTAAGAGCAACATTGTGTGATGGTCAGGTATGATAGACTTGGCTCTTTTTGGCAATCCAATGATCTAAGACAATTCCAAAAGGCTGCTGATATAAAATTCTATCCATATCCAGAAAAAGAACTATGGAATCTGAATATAGATTGAAGAATACTATTTTCATTTTTTTGTTTTTTCTGTCTTTCTCTAGGTTTTCCCCTTTTGTTCTTATTCTTCTTTCACAACATGACTAATGTGGAAATTTATTTCATAAGATTATGCATGTATAGCCTATATCATAGTGCTTGCTGTCTTGGAGAGGGTGGTGGGAGGGAAGGAGAAAAATTTGGAACTCACAATCTTGTAAAAATGAGTGGTGAAGACTATCTTTACAAGTAATTGGGGAAAAAAATTAAATACCATCAATCAGGAAAAATATTAAAATAATTTTATCGTGTTCATCAGAAAAATGAAAACAACAACAATTAAAAGAGCTTGGCACAGGGGGTGGAGCCAAGATGGCGACTGGAAAGCAGTAACTGGCGTGAGCTCCCCACCAAGTCCCTCCAAAAACCTATAAAAAAATGGCTCTGAACCAATTCTAGAACTGCAGAACCCACAAAGTGGCAGAGGGAAGCAGGGCTCCAGCCCAGGACAGCCTGGATGGCCTCAGGGTAAGGTCTGTCCCAAACGGAACTCCCAGCCCCCAGCTGAGGGGAGCAGAGCTGAGCCAAACAGAGCCCAGCGCGCGCAGACTGACAAGACCAGGAGTGGAGCGGAGAGTGCCCTAGCATGCTGAATTAATGAGCTGTGTTGTGTACCAGACCTCACAACCCACAAACAGCAAAGACAACACAGAAGGTTAGTGGGAAAAGCTGCGGGACTGGATGGAGTTTGCGGTTAGACTACCACCCCTGAGGCAACGGAGGCAGGGCAGCTTTAGAAATTCAGCTGCAGTTGCT
>CM053627.1:60201335-60236962 GCA_028646595.1 Phalanger gymnotis
TGGAAATGGGGAGAAAATCTGTAATTCAAACGCATGTGAAAATCAATGCTGAAAACTAAACATATTAAAAATAAATTAAAATTAAAAAAAATAAAAAAGAGCTTGGCACATAATTAAAATAAACTACCACACAGTTCATACATGGTGAGATTCTTCCCCATTAGTCCTGACTCTACTCCCTTTCTCTCTTTACCATCTACTGACTAATATGTCTTGATGTCTTGCTATCTCTCTCACAGTCACTACCATTATCCTTGCAAGTGAATTGAAGATGTATTTTGTGTCACTTGACTCTGGTTCCTATACTGCTACTTATAACTCCGAACTGAGGTATTTATACTTTGTCACTTGTGTTTCTTTTGATAAATATCACATCTTGCAAGATATTTGCAGGAAATTACTGCACTAGGCACAGAATGCACAGACTTTTGTGTCACAGTGATACACATTGATTTCTAATGGGGCCAATGCTCTGTAAAAAGCTTCAAAAATACCACTAATAGAAAAACTTTTCAGGTGCTCTGGAACCCAGCTTTGTCGCACAGGACATTTCAGTAGGTACAACCATTCAATTTCATTGTATGGTGATGGATACTTTGGCAGTCAGGTAGCACAGTGTTTTGAATGATGGAGCTTGAGTCAAAAAGACCTGAGTTCAAATCTAACATAAGTGGATGTGTGACTCTGGACAAGTAATTTAACTTCTCTTTGGCTCAGTTTCATGAACAATAAAAAAAGGGGTTAATAATAGCACCTCTCTCAGGACTATAGTGAAGATTTTGTTAAATAGTACTTTCCAAATGCTTAGTACAATGCGTGACATACACTAGGAGCTTAATTAACATCTATTTTCTTCATTTGAGATTTTACAGGATTACCCCCAAATTATCCATAGAAACTCCTTATTACATGCTAAAGAGTCAGTAGACCGAGGATTGTTATATCAAAGTCACTTAGACCTTGACATCTCTCCTTTACCAAAGAATTTATTATGGTCATGCTAGGTTCCTAAAAGCTATGCTGATACAACAGAAATTCTATCAAGTACTACCAAGGTGGAAAGACTTCAACTATAGACATTTCCAAGGAAGGCAAGGGCAATAAACATTAATATAGTACCTATTATGTGCCAGGCACTCTGCCAAGTGCTTTTTACAAGTGTTATCTCATTTGATCTTCCCAGCTACCTTTCAAGGTAGATGGTATTATTATCCACATTTTGCAGTTAAGGAAACTGAGGCTAACAGGGGTTAAGTAAGTGGCCCGGGGTCATGCAGCTAGCAAATGTCTGAGGCTAGATTTTAACTCCGGTTTTCTCGACTCTAGGCCCAACACTCTGTCCGTTTACCACCAGCTGTTTCCTAGGTAAGCTTGAAGTGACTTATTACCAGGTTGGATAAAGAATACTGAATTTGGGGTCAAGAATAGCCTAAACAAAATAAAATTATAAAGAAATTATAATCTACATCTTCAAGCCTGTAGCTCCATAAAAACTTAATAATGACTATACAATAGATGGATCATAAAACTGAATTATTTAGAAGTCATTTATTCTAACACCTACATTTTACAGAGCAAAAATAAAAACTGATTTCAACAGAAGTCAAATTATTTTCTCAAGGTCACATAGGAAAAGGGCAAATTGTAATGAATCTCATTTAATCTGATGATGTTTTTCCTTAGAGAACAAAATCAGGAGACTTCATGAAGGTCGAATGGTGTCAAATTTGGACTTGATCTCAGAACTTCAGAAACACTGGAAAACTCTAGGGGGAAAAAGGCTACCCAGAGACATTTTGTTTCCTCTTTCTTAGAGGTCTTCAAGCACAAGTTGTAAAATCATGTGTTGGTTATGTTATGATGGGGTTTTCTTTAATACCTGCGATAGATTGGATGGCGACTGGATTTACTTCCAACACAAATTCTGTGATTCCTCCAAATTGAGATCAATCATTCTTTCCTTTGTGCCACACTGATCCATGTTTTCTTATTACTTCAGACTTTGTGAGATGATGAAAGAAAAAAAAAGTCTTGAAAAGCAATAGGTACTACTTTTAGTACCTTTCACAGATTGAGAGATCATAGCTATAAGGTGAGAATGCATCTTATAAATCCCATCTATTCCAACTTCATTTTATGTACAAAATTCTTATGAAGTTTCAGTGATAAAAGTTACTTATGTGGGAACATACTGGTATTAAATAGCACAGGCAGGATTTGAACTGAGGTCCCCTAGTTTCAAGAGTCAAAATTCTTTCCATCGTACAATCCTGCTTTCTTAATTGCCTTTAGAGTGTTGCTGAGATTTTAAAGACTTTTTTGTTCTTTTGGTTTTATTTTGTTTTCAAGACTCTACTTATCTTGCCCAGGCTAGAAATGCAAATGACCCACAGACCTTCTTCCAATGCTAAACAATACAGAAGCTTTTACCTGTTTCTGTTTTCCCTTTGATCTGGGCAGGGTCACACTTCTCTAGACAGTATGGTGGCCTTCCATTCCCAGAGGCTCAGTGTGTTAATGATGGATTTAGTTCAGACACGCGATAAGCTGTAGACATATTGCAACTTAGCCCTTCCAGAAATCCACCAGCCTCAGCCTTCCTCAGTAGTAGGGTAGCATTTCCTCTGGGTAAAAGCATTTTTAAAATAATCTGATTTCTAGGAAGTTGTTACAGAATTGTAAGGAATTATTCTGTTCTGGTAGGTCAAGGAGTCCTACAGTTACACAGAACATAGGATTTTGGTATTAGTTTATGATAAATATAAGCTTCTATTTGGTGAATCCTAAATCATCTCAGAGTGTTAACGTAGGAGAGACCTTAGGGATCATACAGACTATTTTGTTTTTGTCTCCATGACAGTAATTTGGGATAACAGGGTGTAAATGGTTAAAAAATCCCAACTCCATTTCTCTTAATTAGTTCTGAAATGAACATATTGATTAATATTAAAGTGTCATAGATATAAAGTTGTGAGAGATCTCAAAAGTTGTCTGTTTAAATTTCTTCATTTTAGAAATGAGACCCAGGGAGATTAAGTAACTTATGCACTAAACCAGTAATAAGTGTCAAAGGTGGGGCTAAAAAGTAGGCTTTCTGACTCGAGCCATTTTCAGCAATTAGTTCAAAGTTAATTAAGCACATAGTGAATGCTTAATAAATTCTGGTTAAGTTGAATTATATTTTGTTATACTATATATAAACATTAGACATCTAATGTTATGTGTAGATATTTCTAACATGTATATAATATCTATAAATTTATATGTATCCATATTTTTATTTACATCAAAAGATAATTGTTCTGATAGTTTTTAACCAACTTGGTATTTGACTTTATATTCTATATGTACATATCATACACATGCACCATCAAGACTAATTTTGTCATTACATTAACACTCTGCAATTTTGTTCTGGTAAGAATTGCAACAATGAAGTGTATTTCTCAGCTCATATGTAATAACCTCCTCTCCTTCCTAGTCATGTATCTCTGCTTGGGATATATTCAGTACACCTCTCACATTCCTAACAATTGATCATGGACTTCTGCTCTGAACTCAAGTACTATTCACATTTTCCCCACTGAAAATTCAGTGTCTTCTTTTCATTCCTTTTTTATCCCATTGGACTCCTTGTGCTCAATTTAAGTGATTTACACTCTCTTCTCTCTGGTGAATGTATATTTATCACTGACTTCTTTTTTGTCCCCCTTGTTATTTACTATTTATATGATGCCACTCAGATACCATTTGTAACTAAGATTTGTCTTTTTTGTTGTTCTTATGCAGATAATGCTCAGTTTTACCTGTCATTTCTTTCCCCTTTGTGACAGACTTCTCCATCTCCTCCTAATTTACTGATATTTATCATTCAATGGACAAGAATTGGATGTAACTCAAGCCATACAGACTTGGCTCTAAATATAATATGACTTAATTTACAGATTTTAGTCTTTCCTAATATGAGATTATGTTTAAAATTCTTTTTAGTCCAGAAACTGTTTGATTTTAGCTTACAGCAAAATAACGTGAAAATGCATACATTTTAAAGTCCATTCTTCCCACTTACAGCCTTCCTCCAAACTCTCACCCCTCATCACTGTGAGAAATAGGATGTAGTTTTCTCTCTGTGACTTAGTATTTTGATACGTATGTATTTATATCATGTAAACCAGTAACATCTCCTTTTTAAGGAATTTTAAAGAAAATATTGAATTTGAATAATTGAATAATATTTTGAATAATATTTTGAGAAAATATTGAATATCTGATCCAAGATCCTATATCTGCTAAATCCTTTTCTCATGGGCTCCCATGGTGATATAGTTTGGACTTAGTTTGATTTAGGGTATCGTCCTTCCATGCTGCTTGGGCATTACTGATTACATAGTAAATGGCATTATGGTTTTTTTTTTAACACTTCATAGTTCCTGTTACTTATGTAACACTTTAAGTTTTGTAAAGCATTTTACATACATTATTTCATTTAAAACTCATTTAGCCTCTGGTGAAAGTGTTATTTTACCCCCACTTTAAGGATGAGAACACTGAGGCTCAGAGAGGTTGAGCAATGTTCCCATGGTCCCATTGCCAGTGATCACTACAGAATGGATGATAAAACATGTCTTTCTGAACTCAACTCCACTGTGCCAGTCTGTACTCCAGAATCTTTATATGAGAAACCTTTAGACAGCCTAGCTATATCTCTTCAAGGTTTTCATTTGGTCTATTCTTTTAGGTATGTCTTAGATCTAGGCTTCAGGGATTATGATAGCTAAGGTAAATGTTTTCCTACCTTTTTCTTTATCTCAAACATATCTTTCCAAACATTTTCAAAGATAAGGTCATGATTCTGATAATTTTCAAATAATTAATGATTTGACTTGGCGCTAAGTGAAAAAAAAAAACTTGAATAGCTATAGCTAACACTATATGTAAGTACATGTATATGTATATATATGTAAATACACATATGAGGCAGTTAGCTAGATGATGCAGCAGGTAGAGTGCTGGGCCCAGAATCAGGAGGAAGTGAGTTCAAATACAGACCCAGATACTTACTAGAAGTGTGACACTAAGCAAGTCACTTAAACCAGTTTGCCTCAGTTTCTTTATCTGTAAAACAAGCTATAAAAGGAAATGGCAAAGCATTCCTTTGCCAAGCAAACCTAAAATGGGGCCTTGAAGAGCCAGACATGACTGAAAAATGACTGAATAAATACGTGTGTGTGCAGGTTTATTATGGAGGCTGATTAAAGGGGCTTGAGAGAGCCAATTCTTAAATTTGAGTAGGAGCATATATACTTTAAAGACTGGCAAATGCTACAAATCCAGACTTGATTTACTGTTTTGTCTAGGCTTGATAAAATGCTGGAGAAAATGTTAATAATACAGATTAAACTTAAAAGTGTATCATGTATGTACTTTTTGAAGAGAGCTAGATGTTAAAAATTTACCACACATATGGGTATGTATAATGTACATATATACATATCTAACATTAAAACAGAATATTGATGAAACATAATGATTAGGTAATAGTTATAGGAAAGGGAATTCAGACTTAATATATGAGGACATAAAGTACTAAAAATAGACTCTGGCACACTTAACTCCTTTCTTGGATCTCAGAACAGCAATGGATTTCCCCCAAAAAATGGCTACAGATTAAACAAATTCACAAGAATCTGAGTTGGTTATATGGAAGTAATATTATATAATATTCAGTTGAGCATGCCCTAAATCTTAAAACTGATGGAATACTTTGCCAATGTTGCCGGCAAAATGTTGCTCTAGAAAAAATTAGCATCCTTACATTAAAAGAAATAATACTGTTTGTCCCATAGCTATGGTCCTGTACCAATACAATATGATCTCCATTATAATAACCTACTTTATGAAGATTAAATGGTTTTGCAATTCAAACAAGGTAAAATTGGCTTAAAGTAAAATCAAACACTAGTTTGCTAGTTCAGGATTTGAATAGTAGAATGAGAAATCTCCCTTATATTGCTATTGTGCACTGGTCAGCTAAGAAGTAATTGCTTTTTATAAGGCAAATTTGCTTTTACTTTTCTAAGGTAATGAAATGAACCTGAAACATTTCCTTTGAAATCAAAGTCACTATCACTCAAATGTCAGCAGCCAAATTCCATCATATCGTTTCAGCAAACACATAATGCGAAAGTTGTGCCTCAAGTTGATTGACAGAATTCTATTAGAAAGCCTTTTTCCACATTCATTTATAATTATTTGTGTTGTAAATCAATAATGATTTTATTTCTTCATATTTGTGTGTTGTTAAGTTGGACCCCAAAGCAAAGCCCCAAGTTCTTCTGGGAAAGAAAAATGTCTTCCATAACTAGTCTGGAAAAACTCTAAATAAAAGAAGGTACCATGAACTTAACCAAACAGTCAAAGCACATAGTGAACTAAGGAAATGACACTAAATGATGTGTGGTCCAAGTCCTGAATAAAAATGGAATTTTTCAATGTAAAAGTAATAAACGTGCATACATATGTAATGTGTATCTATATATACACACAAACATATATGTGTATATATATATACATAAATATATACATACATATACATCTGTATATATTTTAAAGATATTTATCAATCCTGTCCCCACTACAAAATCTTTCTTTAAGGTTGATTGCTTGTGTTCACATTCAAAATTTATCAAAGGAAACAGGGATAGCTCAGATTTTCTATTATCTCCTGTAATGAGAGGAGTGTTTAATTGAGATAACAAAGATGCATTCAGTGACAATAGGAAGCAAAATAATATGAAGTGAGCCAAAACAGAGGGCTAAATATTTTTAAAAAGAAATGATGGGTGAGGAGGAGGAGCCAAGATGGTGGAGTAAAAGAAGGGATTGTCCTGAGCTTTTCCACAAGCCCCATCAAATACCATTAAATGATGACTCTAAACAAATTCTAGAGCAGGAAAAATCACAAAAAAAGGAATAAAACAATTTTCCAGCCCCAGACAACCTAGAAGGTCAGCAGGAAACGTCTGTGGCATCAGAGTGAGAGAGGCGCACAATCCAGTGCAGGGGCATATCAGCATAGACTGGGCCCCAGCAAACCAGGAGCAGGCCAGTGGCGACTCAATTAGTAGCAGAAGTGGCAGTTTCTAGAATTATTATTTATTTAATATTTTTAGTTTTCAGCATTGATTTCCACAAGATTTTGAATTACAAATTTTCTCCCCATTCCTACCCTCACCCCACCCAATCCAAGATGGCATACATTCTGATTGCCCATGTCAGCCCTCCCTTCTGTCACCCCACTCCACGCCCCCCCCATCTCCTTTTCCCTTACTTTCTTGTAGGGAAAGATAGATTTCTATTCCCCATTGCCTGTGTATCTTATTTCCCAATGGCATGGAAAAACAACTTTTTTTTGAACATCTACTTTTAAAACTTTGAGTTCCAAATTCTCTCCCCTCCTCCCTCCCCACCCATCCTCCCTAAGAAGTCAAGCAATTCAACACAGGCCACACATGTATCATTATGTAAAACCCTTCCACAATACTCATGTTGTGAAAGACTAATTATATTTTGTTCCCTCCTATCCTGTTCCCCTTTATACAATTTTGTCCCTTGACCCTGTCCCTTTTTGTAAGTGTTTGCTTTTGATTACCTCTTCCCCCTATCTGCCCTCCCTTCTATCATCCCTCCTTTTTTATCCCCTTCCTCCTTCTTTCCTGTGGGATAAGATACCCAATTGAGTGTATGTTATTCTCTCCTCAAGTCAAATCCTATGAGAGTAAGATTCACTCATTCCCCCTCACCTGCCCCCTTTTCTCTTCCAGCGAACCACTTTTTCTTGCCACTTTTATGTGAGATAATTTACCCCATTCTCTCTCTCCCTTTCTTCCCCTCTCAATATATTCCTCTCTCATCTCATCCCTTAATTTGATTTTTTTATATATCATCCCTTCATATTCAACTCACCTAACCCTAAAGGTGCCCTCTCTCTTGTGCTTTCTCTTTCTTGTTTACTTTTTCATGCTTCTCTTGATTCTTGTGTTTGAAAGTCAAATTTTCTATCCGGCTCTAGTCTTTTTGCTGAGAAAGCTTGAAAATTCTCTATTTTATTGAAAACCCATATTTTGCCTGGGAGCATGATACTCAGTTTTGCTGGGTAGGTGATTCTTGGTTTTAATCCTAGCTCCAATGACCTCCAGAATATGATATTCCAAGCCCTTCAATCCCTTAATGTAGAAGCTGCTAGATCTTGTGTTATCCTGATTGTGTTTCCACAATACTCAAATTGTTTCTTTCTGGCTGCTTGCAGTATTTTCTCCTTGATCTGGAAACTCTGAAATTGGGTGACAGTATTCCTAGGAGTTTTCTTTTTGGGATCTATTTGAGAAGGGGATCAGTGGATTCTTTCAATTTCTATTTTACCCTCTGGCTCTAGAGTATCAGGGAAGTTCTCCTTGATAATTTCTTGAAAGATGATATCTAGGCTCTTTTTTTTTGATCATGGCTTTCAAGTAGTCCAATAATTTTTAAATTATCTCTCCTGGATCTATTTTCCAAGTCAATAGTTTTTCCAATGAGATATTTCACATTGTCTTCCATTTTTTCTTTCCTTTGGTTCTGTTTTATAATACCTTGATTTCTCATAAAGTCACTAGCTTCCACATTCTCCAATCCAATTTTTAAGGTAGTATTTTCTTCATTGGTCTTTTGGACCTCCTTTTCCATTTGGCTAATTCTGCCTTTCAAGGCATTCTTCTCCTTCTTGGCTTTTTGGAGCTCTTTTGCCATTTGAGTTACATTATTTTTAAGGTGTTATTTTCTTCAGTATTTTTTGGGTCTCCTTTAGCATGTCATTGACTTATTTTTCATGGTTTTCTCGCATCCCTCTCATTTCTCTTCCCAATTTTTCCTCTACTTCTCTAATTTGCTTTTCCAAATCCTTTCTGACCTCTTCCGTGGCCTGAGACCAGCTCATGTTTTTCTTGGAGGCCTTTGATGTAGGCTCTTTGACTTTGTTGACTTCTGGCTCTATGTTTTGCTCTTCTTTGTCACCAAAAAAAAAAGATTCCAAAGTCCGAGTCTGAATTTCAGACTTTTTTTGCTGCCTGTTCATGTTCCCAGCCAACTACTTCACCCTTGAGCTCTTCATTGGGATACAATTGTTTGTAGAGTATAGAGCACTTTGCCCCAAGCTTGAAGGGTTGCACTGTTGTTTTCAGAGCCACTTCTACACAGCAAGCTCTGCCACACTAGCACTCCTTCTCCCCCAAGAACTGCCAACCAGGATTGCCATCCAGATCCAGGAAGGGCAAAGCCACCTTTGTACTCCTGCTCCAATCTGCCTCTTAATTCCTCCTACCAGGCGGGCTTGAGGCCAGAGGCAACTGCAGCTGTAGCTCTGGAAGCAGCCTCAGAGCTGCACCACCTCCACTGCCCCCAGGGAGGTGGCTGAAAAGTGAACTCCTTTCATTATGTTCCAGCAGCTTTTCCCACTAACCTTCTCTGTTGTCTTTGGCTTTTGTGGTTTGAGAAGTCTGGTAACTGCCACAGCTCACTGATTCAGGGCACTATGCTTGTTCCGCCCAACTCCAGGTCTGGTTGGTCCTGGTGTGGCCCAGGCTAGGCTCTGCTCCACTCTGCTCTTAGCTCCATGGGACAGACCCTTCCCAGCGACCATCCAGGCTGTCCTGGGCTGGAGCCCTGCTTCCTTCCACTATTCCATGGGTTCTGCAGCTCTAGAATTTGTTCGGAGCCATTTTTACAGGTGTTTGGAGGGAGCTGGGCTAGGAGCTTAAACAAGTCCCTGCTTTCTAGCCACCATCTTGGCTACACCACCAGCAGTGGCAGTTTCTAGACCTCTCATACTACAGATAGTGGTATTGGGCAATGAGTCAGAAGGAGATTTATAGGGGTCTATTTGCTGGGACCAGAAGAAGAACTCTATTGAATTGCTTAAACTTGGATCCAAGTTGCAGTCCTGGGTCTTAGTCCTAGTATGAAGAGGAGCACTGGCACAGCAGAATCATGGACACAGGAGAGCAGCGACCCTGGTCAAAGTTCCTGCGTTGAAAATAGAATTTGTGGTCTCTCACAAACCAGTGTACAGTATAGGAGAATAGTAATTACACCTCTCCTAAGATCATAGTACCTTGGAAGAGCCAAAAACTTACCCTAGAATTATTTCTGAAACAGCTGCACAAAAAAAAAAAAACAAAGGTTGGGGCAATACCCCCTCCACTTGGGGAACAGATCCCCACTTCAGTATAAAGTTAAAAGTCAATAAATCAGCTGGTAAATGAGCAAACACACACACAAATTTGACTATAGTTAATTACTATGGTGACAAGGAAGATCAAAGCACATACTTAGAAGAGAACAAAGTCAAAAGTCTTGCATCCAAAGCCTGCAAGAAAAAAAAAATTGAATTGGCCTCCATGATGAAATAGCTCAAAAAGGATTTTAAAAATCAATTAAAGGAAGTAGAGGAAAATGAGAAGACAAATGAGAGTGATGCAAGAAAATCATGAGAAAAGAGTTAATAGTGTGGCAAAGGAGGGACAAAAGATACTGAAGAAAATCACTCTTCAAAAACAAACGGAAAAGGCCAAATGGTAAAAGGGGCACAAAAACCCAATGAGTAGAATACCTTGAACAGCAGAATTGGCCAAATGTAAAAAAAAACATACAGAAATTCACTGAAGAGAAGAATTAGCCAAACGAAAAATGAGGTACAAAAGGTCACTGAAGAAAATAATTCCTTAAAAGCTAGAACTGGGCAAGTGGAAGCTAATGAATTTATGGAACATCAAGAAACAATCAGAGAAAATCAAAACAGTGAAGAAAATAGAAGACAATGTGAAATATGTGATTGGAAAAACAACTGACTTGGAAAATAGATCCAGGAGAGATAATTTTTAGAATTATCGGTCTACCAGAAAATCGTGATTAAAAAAAAGAGCCTAGTCATCATCTTTCAATAAACTAAGAGGCCTGATGTTATAGAATCATAAGGTAAAATAGAAATTGAAAAATCAACTGATCATCTCCTGAAAGAGATCCAAAATGAAAACTCCCAGGAGTAATATGACCAAATTCCACTCCTCCCACATGAAGAAGAAAATACTGCAAGCAGCCAAAAAGAAACAATTCAAATATCGTGGAGCCACAGTCAGAATAACATAAGATTTAGCAGCTTTACCTTAAAGAATCAGATCATTTGGAATATTATATACTGCAGAGAGAAAAAAGCTAGGATTAGAACCATGATTCATCTACCTAGCAAATGGTAATAACTCTTCAAAGGAAAAATGGGCATTCAGTGAAACAGAGGACTTTGAAGCATTCCTGATGAAAATACTAGAGTTTAAAAGAAAATTTGACTGTCAAATACAAGATTCAAGAGAAGCATAAAAAGATAAACAGAAAAGAGAAATCATAAGGGATTTGATTAGGTTAAAATGTTTATGTTCCTACATGGGAAAATTATATTTATAACTCCTAAAATCTTTATCATTATTAAGTCAATTAGAAGGAGTATACATAGAAAGAAAGAAGTTTGAGTTGAATGTGATGGTTGAGAAAGAAGAATGTACTGGGAGAAGGGGAAATGGACAGGTTGAATGGGAAAAATTATCTGACAAAAAAGAGGCCTAAAAGAGATTTTACAGTGGAGAGGGAAATGGGAAAAGTGGGAAGGGGAATACATGAACCTTACTTTCACTGGAATTAGCTAAAAATAATTAGCTAAACAGAGTTTATTGCAGAAAATTTATTGCATCATTTGGGAAAGTAAGAAGAGAAGGAAATGGATAAGAGAAGGGGGAAATAATAGCAGGGAGGGCAATTTGGAGGAGGTAAAAGTCATAGGTAGAACATTTTTGAGAATGGATGGGAGAGAGAGAGAAAAAGAGGGAGGGCAAAGGAGAGGGAGAGGAAGAGGGAGGGAGGGAGGGAAGAAGGGAGGGAAAGAGCAATAAATGAGGGGGATAGGATTGAGGGAAATACATAATTGTTAATTATTACTGTTAAAAAAGTTACGGTGAGTTTCTCTGATAAAGACTTCATTTCTCAAACACAGAAAACTAAGTAAAATTTACAGACATTTACAGGAATTTACAATTCCTCAATTGATAAACGGTCAAAGGATATGAATAGACAGTTTTCAGACAAAGTAATCAAAGCCAGCTATAGTCATTTAAAAATGTTCTAAATCAATATTGAAATAAGAAAAATGCAAATTAAAATAACTCTGAGATACTTCCTAACTCCTGTCAGATTGGCTAATATGACAGAAAAAGAAAATGACAAATGTTTGAGGGGATGTGGGAAAATTAAAACACTGATGTACTATTGGTAAAGTTGTATACTGATTCATCCATTCTGTAGATCAATTTAGAACTATGCCCAAAGGGTTATAAAACCATGCATATCCTTTGACCAAGCAAAATCACTACTAGGTCTATATTCCAAAGAGATTAAAAACAAAAAAGGAAAAAGACCTGTTTATACAAAAAAAATGTTTATATCAGCTCTTCTTTTGGTGGCAAAGAATTGGAAATCAAGTGATTGTCCATCAACTGAGGAATGGCTGAACAAGTTGTAGCATATGATTGTGATGGAATAACGTGCTTTAAGAAATAATAAATAGGGCGCTCTCAAGAAGAAAAAAACATGGAAAGACATGAACTGATGCAAAATGAAATAAGCAGAACCAGGAGAACAATATACGTAGTAACAGCAATGTTGTATGATGATCTACTATGAGTAACTTAGCTGTTCTCTGCAATACAATGATCCAGTTCTGTAATACTTACGATGAAACATACTCTCCATTTCTAGAGAAAGATATGATAGAGTCTGCATGCAGATCAAAGATACTTTTCCTTCTCTTTATTTTTCTTGGGTTCTTTTTGTATTTTCTTTCATAGAATGATTTACATGGGCATGTGTTTTGCATGACTACACATGTATAACCTATATCAAATTTCTTGCCTTCTCAATGTGGGTGGTGGTGAAAGGAATGGCTAAACAAGGGAGGAAGAGAGAGAATTTGGAAATCAAAATCCCCCAAAAAAGAGATTGGGAAAATTGTTTTACATGCAATTGGGAAAATAAAATATTAAATAATATTAAAAAAGAAATGGCAAAAAAACAAAGTATGAGTATATAACAATGTCATCTTTAGATCTATAGGGCACTTAAACATCCCAGTGAAGCTTTTCAGAGTCAATGCAGTGATGATTATTTTTGAAACTTGTAAGAAAACTTTGTAGGTTATATCCCAACCACTGTGCAAATGGAATCTCTATCTATTCTGAGAGTTAGAGCATGGTAATACATTGTAAAAGTTATAGATCTGGAATGGCAGAACTTGGATTCAGTCCATGACTCATAATATTACTACTTTTGTCACTTTGTAAGTCAGGCTCACTGGGCATCTTTACCTTTATGATATATGGAGAGTTGGATTAAATGACTACTAACATACCTTCTAGCCTCAAATCTATGAACCTGTGAAAAGAACTCATAATACTGGTTCTTATGTTTGGTTCCACCTATAAAGATTTTTTAAGCATAGCAACTTATGAAAATTAGCTGCTATTTATAAAAAATAGATCATTGAAGTATTAAAATAAGTTATAAATTGAGGCTTGCAATAGAAATCTCTATCATACAATTACACTTGATTTATAATTTCAAGTCATGTTGAAAAATTAAAATCCTGGAAAATACATTGAAAGTAAGTAAAATATTGCTAGATTATTAGTCAGGAGGCCTAGGTACTACTCTTAGTTTTGTAACTAACCAGCAACGAAACCTCAGGCAAACAACTTGAACTTTCTGAGTTCTTTTCCTCATTTGTATAATTATGTGATGAAATTTGATGATGTCAAAGGGGCCTCTCAGCTCCCAGAATCTATGACTTGATGTAATCAAATAGTCAATTAATGATTTTAAAATTTGACTAGAAATTGATTTGAACACATATAATAACTATATGGTCTATTTTACATAAGAATTCATTTGAGATCTACAGTTACCCCATAAGTTAGGCACCACAAGTATTATAAGTCCCATTTTATCAATGAAAAATCTGATGGTCAGGGGTTTAAATGACTCACCCATGGTTTTATAGTGACCAATAAAACAGAACTTTGACTGCCATGACCTTTCCATTGTACCACATTGCCTCACAGATGACACCAGCAAAATTGTAGGGATACAATTAGGATGACTGAAAATATTACCATCTGTTATACAGGCTGTTTCTAAAGTCTGGACACATAGGAAAAATGCAAATTTTCAAGAAATGAAATGAATGAAATTTTCAACAACATTTTATTTAATTGGAATATTAACAAATAATATCTTCAATATGATTTCCATCATTTATGATGCAAAGTTGCAAGATTCACGTGAACTGGATGTAATAACTCCACATTGCCATCAAGCACCTATGTTTCCAGACTTTAGGACCACCTTGTACTATTATAGTTGTTTTTTTTTTATTTAGTTAATAATATTTCTTGGTAGTAGCCTTTTTATTGTGAGAAAATTGAAGTCATTGATCAAACATACTTCAAAAAAAAATAAAACTTTAAAGATGCTTTTAGAACCTGAAGAGCTTAATAGCAAGATCTTGAACAAAATTGGATACTTTGCCTAGAAAAGTAAATTGCAGACCTCTTCCTAGATGGAACAGCCTTTTTTTTTAATCAATCACATTATTTAGCTGCTTGACTCCCATTAGCAAAAAGGAGAAAGTGTAGATTCATTCTTTACTCAGCAGGTTAGATGTTTTCTCCAAAAGGTCACTTCATATTGAGTATAAAGTTCCTCCAGGTTGCTCAAATGAATCATTCAAAGAAATCACAGAATTTACAAAGCTGGGCTCCCCCCTCAATTTTCCTCTGAGATCCATTAATAGTTGGCAAATAATGCTGGCCTTTCTGGTGTGCTCAATTCTTCTGTGCTTGGGTGAGATAGTCAAGAGTTCTTTCTAAATACTGAGTGTGACAAAGGCCCTTGGACTACCTAATTGCACAAGAGGTAAGGGAGATGTGAGAGTTGTTTTGATTGCTATTACCAACCCAATGAGTAGTGCTTTTAGTTTCCAAAGTGCTTTGTGGGGATCAATTAAATCCTAGGGTGTCTTTCTGAGACAGAGAAGGCTGGATTGGTCTAACAGAGAATAAAGTATTAGGCTAGAAAACGTGCCTTGTATGAAACAACAGACTTCAATGTCCCAGAAGCTGTCTGTATTTGCTTTAGTAGAGGTTCTTTAATAGGACTGCTTTTGTGGTCACACTTTTTCAATATATAATTTTGTGCTTCCCCCTCCCTCAAGTCTGAAAATTAGTTTTATTAAAGTCATTTTATTCATACAAAAATTCTCTTGTTGAAAAATAAGAGACTTTTGACATTGCAGGGACACTGGCTAATCTAGGAAGTGTCATTCATACTTCAATTTACTTCATTTAATACTTTACAATGTAATGAAAATATTTTAATATTGTTTTGGTGTTTAGTCTTTCCTCTAACTTTTTTTTAGGAAAGGCATAATTTAAGGAGATTTTTTCAAATGAATGAGAAGATAGCAACCAAAATATCAGACATCTATATAAGAGAACTTTTGTATACATGCTTATAAAGATCAAAAGAATTAAGATATATTCTTATTATACATTTCAGAAAAAAATTAGCAAGATAAAGAAAATATTTAATACTTTTTGCTCTGAAAGAAATATCTATTAAATGACACAACTCTGCAAGTTTCGAAAGTATATTTGTAATATTTGGTTTGTTTTTAATCGAAGGGTTGAAGTCAATTGTAAATCATATCTGTAGTTTTAAATGAGGGCCAATAAAAATTTGCTTTATTAGTTCTAGCTTTAAATGGTTCACTACTACACCATCATACCCAAGGCTTTTTAAGGAGCTAAATTAAAATTCTAATTGGTGACTTCACCTAAAGGAATTTTTCAACCTAGACTTCCCAGAAACTTCTGATAGTTCTTCTATCTAAGCCCAGAAGTTCAAGTGAAAAATGTGGCACTCATTATCCCATTCCATTACATACACTTATAGTGCTAAGTTGAAAACATGACTAAGTAATATGTGGTCATCTGTATGCAAGGGAATATTGCTTTTGTTTAGTTTACTATCTGCAAGGTATAAGCTAAATTTCTTCATTAAATATATATATATATATATGATTATTTTTGTGTTGTGGTGGATATTTTGTTTTTATATAAATGGTTGTCTTAATAAAATATTTAATCCACAAGGTATAGGGAAACATGACTAAGGTGCAAGAGACTCAGTTCTTGAGTGTGCTTCTTACTAGGTATGTGGCTTCAAGCAAAACAGTTAGATTGTCTAAGATTTCCTGGTGCATAAAATGAAGGGATTTGACTTGGTGATCTCTGAGATTATTTCAAGATCAGACTCCTAAATTCTAATTCAGACTTTTAATTCATTCAGTTGGTCTGTCTTATGTAATCATGTTGTCTGACTTAGAGTATAAGCTCAGTTATTTTAAAGATGGGAAGAATCTTCTAGGGAATTTAAGCAAAATCTCTCATTTTACAGATAAAGAATAAAAGGTTCTAGAGATGCCCACAGTGCCATAAAGGCAGCAAGTTCCAGAGCCAGGATTTGACCCCAGGTCATCTTTCATCAAACTCAGTGTTTTTTTCATGGTGATAGTCAAAAAATAAATGAGATCACAGTTTTAGAGCTTAAAGATACTTTTCAGTCATTTCAGTCATGCATGTCTAACTCTTTGTGACCCCATTTGGTGTTTTCTTGGCATAGATACTGTAGTGGTTTGTCATTTTCTTCTCTAGCTCATTTTACAGATGAAAAATCTGAAGCAAACAATATTAAGTGACTTTCCAGGGTCACACAACTAGTTAGTATCTGATGCCAGATTTGAACTCAGGAAGATGAGTCTTCCTGACTCCAGGCTGGACGCTCTCTTCATTGTGCCACCTACCTGCCCTTAGAGACCATTTAATCCCACCTCCTCATTTTACAATTTAGTGAAGAAATGACTTGCACTAATCACAGAAATAGTAGATAACTTTTTCAGTTTTCTTAAACCTTAGTTCCTCCAAATATTCTGCAATCTAGTGACACTAACAATATTGCCATTCCTTGTAAAAAAAAATATTCTATTTTCAAACTCTGGGCATTTTCACTAGCTGTTTCCCATGCCTAAACTACTCTTGTTTCCTCATTTCTTCCTCCTTCAAGTGAAATCAGATAGATCTTTTGTGAGAAGCCTTTCTAGATCTGCCTTAATGCTAGTCACTTTCCTCTCTGATAATTTCCAATTTTGAATATATCTTGTCTATATGTAATTATTTTCATGTTACTTTCAAGTCCCAAGTAAAATCTCATCTTCTATGAGAAGCCTTTCTTTGTCCCCCTTATTTCTAGCAACTTTCCTCTGTCGTTTATTTTCAATTTATTATGAATACATCTTATCTATTCATAGTTATTTTTGTGTCTATCCCCAATAGAATATGAGCTCCTTGAGGGCAGGTACTTTATGTTGTTTTTCTTGTGATCCTAGTATTTAGCACAGTGCCTGGCACATGGTAGTCACTTAATAAATCGACTTACTAATAGATTTGAACCTGTGTACTGTGATTTCAAATTTAGCACATTTTTTCCAGTGTACCATTATCCTAGCTTCTTCCCACTTTGGTGGAAAAAGTGGCAGATCTCTTCTAACTGGAGGGCTTAGGTTGGATAAGCTGTAACAGCTCCAAAATAGTGTTTGCACTCTTGCTGGTACCACGAATGTTCGCTATTGAATTCTCATTGGCAGTTATTCCAAACATTCTTCCAACTTCTCAAAGGTCCTATACCACATTAGCAGAATAGCTTCCTCCTTACTTTATTGAGAGAACAGCACTCCTTCCTTCATACACATCTTTCCCCCTTCATTCTACCCTTCCAAACCCCTCCTTTATTATACTCTGCTTTCTCCTCTGCTCTAGTCCTTGATGAAGAAATTGTCTTTTTTTCTGATCAAGGCTAACATCAGTACCTATGTTTTTGTTCCCGTCCTTTTCTATCTTTCATCTTTAGGATAGGATACATCTGTGTGTACTTGTAGGTAATGAAGAAGAAGTCCGTGAATAAAAAAAAAAGAACTAAAGAACAGTGAAAGATAAGGCTGCTGGATCCATGGGCAAGCTCCTGAAGAAGAAAGAAGAGTGCAATCTATATTCTGGAGCTGTAATAGCTTGAAATTTCTGTGACCAGAACCTCTAACATTTTCTACAGAAACAGAGTTTGCTACACTGTATCCATCCTTGTATCTTCTTTGTCCTTTACTCTTTCAATCATTTAGTGACACTTGTCAGATCTCTAACATTTGTCACCTGTTTTCTAATCAGCTTTCGCTATAGATGTAGCCCTTATCACCACTCACCCAGACAGTGGCAACAGTCTTTTAATTGGCCTCTGTATTTTGCAGTCTCTTCTGTCTCTAGTACATTCTCATTTATTCAGTCAGTCATTCAACAATCCTTTACTAATCACCTAATATGTGCTTGGCATTGTGTTAAACTCTGGAATACAAAAACAAATGGCAAACACAATCCCTGGCCTTAAAGAGATTACGTTATAATGATGAAATAATTATGAAAATAACTATGCATAGAGAAGACATATACAATATAAGTGAAAGGTAATGAAGCTGTAGCTCTGAGGAGTATGGAAGGAAAAAAGTTGATTACAGAAGATGGAACAGGTAGAATCTTGAAAGAAGCCAGGGAATCCCAAAGGTAGTGGCAAGGAAACAGAGAATTCAGCTCTGGATTAGAGTTTGAAGTGAGAGAAGACTTTATATTTTATTCCAGGGTAACAGGGAACAGGTGGGATTCATTGAACATAGGAGTGACATGATCAGACCTATCTTACAGAAAAATGACATTTGAAGGTCAGTGGAGATGGATTGGAAGAAGGGACTTGAAATATGAAGACTAATTTTGTGGCTATTGCAGTAATTCAGGTGAAAGGTAATGAGGGGCCTAACTAGAGGACTGAAGAGAAGAGGAAAACTATTGGAGAAATTTGAAATGGATTGGATATGTAATGTAAGTGAGCAAGGGTAGAGGATAACATTGAAGTTATGACCTCGATTGACTGGGTGGACGGTGCTGCCTCCAAAAGTAGTAGGGATTTTAGGGAGCAATTTCGGCAGAAAGGGAGTGAGTTTTCATTTGGAAAAGTTAGATTTCAGATTCCTAGAGTAAGTCAATTTTAGATCAACAAGGCAGTTAATGATGCATGTGTCTGAGGCTTGGGAGACAATCAAGGGTTGTATATAAAGATGAGCAAATCATCTATGTTGACATGATAACTGAATGTATGGGAGCTGATAAGATCACCAAGTAATACAGTATAAAGGAGTAAAAGAAAAGGTCCCAGGCCCAAGCCTTCAGGGATAACCACAGTTAATAGGCATGACATGGATGATGAGCCAGCTAAGGAGGCTGAGAAGGAGTGTTGGGACAGATAGAAGAAACAAAAGAAAGGAATGGGAGGAAGAGAGAGGGGGAGAGGGAGAGAGGGGTAAGGAGAGAGATATATGTTTATGCATATATATATGTATATATAATTATATGTGTATATGTGTATGTTTACATATATACATGTACATACATGTACATATACGTATACATGTACATGTACATATATGTGTACATCATTCAGGTTCATAAACCTGAAATCTATCCAGGGGGCCTTTGGGGTTTCAGAAATCATGATCTAGAAAGAGGAATTCGGTGAACATGCAAGTTGGCAAAAGACAGCAGGATAAGTCATTGTTGCTTCTTTAGAGACTGTTGAGTTGTACAGAGCTACTATGCTTGGAAGGTACGTTAATAGAGTGATCAGGAATGGTCTTTTGTAACAGGTGGTGCATGAATTTTACTTTGAAGGAGATAAGGCATTCTGTGAGGTGGTAATGACAAGGGAGTGTGCGTCTGACCTTGAGGACTTCTTCTACAAGTATATTGAAGTCAGAGATAGAATGTCACATGTGTAATAACCCTGGGAGATAAATGCAATTTGTATTCCATTTTTTCAGTTGAGGAAACCGGGGCAGACTTGCCAGGGATCCCACAATTAGCAAGTGCCTGAGGCTGGATTTGAACCCAAGTCTTCTTGACTCCAGGGCCCTGGTTCTATGTATTTTGCACCTAGTTGCCTCATGTTGGACTTAGGTAGCCTCTGAGGTCCATTTTAATGCTGAGAATTTGTGATTCTCTTGGAATTCTTAGACTTCCCTCCATTCATTCTGTTATTACTACCTATGTGTAAAAAGTTTTGATCTTTTTTTTTTTGGTGGGGGAAGCAGTATCTTTGAGGAAGCAAGACAGGCACAGAACTAAAGGTGATAGCTTACTTTTGAATTTCTTAGTTTGATTCAACATCTTATAAATTGTGGAATGTTTTTGTTTGGATGCGATGCCAAAAAAAAAAAAGAAAAGAACAGGATTAAGCTGATACTCTTTATATGATTTTAAAAAAATACTATCTATATGAAAAGGAACTCCTGATGCTTCTATTGATAGGTTACATCAAACAATATTGTATGTTAAGAAGGCTTTAGGATAGCTAGAATTTGAAAGACAATTTATAATCCTGATTTTAATGCATGACTAATGTCCTCTTGAATCATTTTTATTCAAAGAATTCCTTATTAGTAAGAAACATTAGAACCCCGGAAACAGTATTCTATCAAGACACTCATTAAAGGAAAATAAAACCTTTTTAATAAGAATATCATCATGGCTTAATGGACTGATCATGACTTGAGAACCTTGCTCTCTTACCTAATTAATGTAAACAATTTATTATTTTTTTCTTCTTTGAAAACGTACTGAGTGTATAGAGCCATAATTTGTGATTGTCTAGAATGGGGTTATTAAACATATTTTGTGTCATAACCCATGTTGGCAGTCAGGGGAAGCCCATGAACTCTTTCTCAGATATTAAAATTTAATATAATTAAATATAATTATAAAATAAACCAATCATAATGTAACGAGGATGTATATATATATACATATACATACATATACACATATACATGCATACATATACATACACACATATAATATATAATATAATATTCATATATTATAATATATATAATTAGTATTGATTATATAATGCAGTATATTATATAAATAATTATCTTGCATTATGTTACATTATATTACATTCTGGTTCATAAACTTCCTGAAATCTATGCAGGGGGCCTTTGAGGATTCAGAAATCTTGGTCTAGAAGGAAGAACTTTGTGAAAGTCCAGTCTGGCAGAAGGATAAGTCATCAGCAGCTTGTTTTAGAGACTGGTGAGTTGTACAGAGCGGCCAACCTTGGAAGGTACAGTATGAATAAGGCAGAGTACCAGGTACAAAAGAACCATCATATCAAGAAAGAGGACCACACCTTGATCTTTGATAAAGAAGGAGGTAAAAAAATAGGTTGTCAGTCAGAGTTAGGGCATGAGATCAGGGAAGTTGTTCTGAATGGCCAAGAGAAGAGACTAGTTTCTAGAATGAGGGCAAAAGCTCAGAGGAGGACCAAAAGACAGGGCAAGTTGAAGGTGAGCAGCCTGATCTGCTGATCTTTATATTGACCCTATCCAAATGATTGATCTACCCAGGGTCAGAGATAGTGCTAAGCCTAGGTAGAGTATAGCAACTGGGTATGGAGGAGGGGTAAATAGGCATCATGTCATTTATTAAACCAAGCTTGATATAGTAGCGATATTAAAAAATTCTTAGCTTTGAAAATTTAATGGAATAAAAGCAGGATTATGACATTCAAATTCAAGAAGCAAATACAAAGGCATAAATGGAAACTAAGAATAGAGAATTAGAAAGTATATTCATAAAATGTGTACAAGAAATTGAAGGCTACAAACACTAGAACAAAAAGAAAATAAAAAGACTGAATATTAAACAAGGGAAAATAAAGGCTGAATGCCAGGGGAAACTTCCACTATTTTGTAGCACTCAGGGCATTTTGCAGGTGAATAAAGCATCTCATGGTTCCAGCCATTATTGTTATCATTATTATTATTATTATAGTTGGGAAAAGAAAAAAAATGAAAACGAACCTTGAAACTTAAAACTCTGTTGGATGCAAAAGCAGGTTGGTTTTGTAATTGTTTTAATGCTGTGCTCGTTTTAAAAGAGCATGAGTTCTAACACTATTTTTTCTGTATAAAGGCTCAAAAGAGTCTGCTTGTCCTCAAAAATAACAGATCACACCATTTGCACTGAATATACTTTCAGCTATGAAGGGGCACTGTATCTGATTTAAATATAATAATGCTTAAATAATGACTGACTTCTCTGGTTAGTGTCAGAGGATATTATGCTTTCAGTGGATAACAAAAGAGCCCTGCCTTTGATACTGCAATGCCCCTTCGTTCATAAGGAGACTGAGATTGTTCTCCAAAATCCTGGTTGTATTCTCAATACATATACAGTACTATACATTCCTGATTGATGTCAAGACCCCTTCTTTCTTTTTGACAGGTTTAGTTTGGGCCATTCATTTCAGTTTACAAATGAAAGAACATACCTGCTGAGAAAAATACACATAATAAATACATCGCTAATGGCTTTAGTAAAAAGGAAGAGAAAGCTTTTACTATTAACATTTAGTTTCTCCCCTTCCTAAGCTGAGATAGCGTGGGTGGAAAATATAATTATGTAGCTTATTTTACTTAAAAAAATATATATATGCATATATATATATATATATATATATATATATCTCACCTGCTTCCAAAAAATTATTTATTTTGAGGCAGCTTATATAATAAGACTTTGTTATTGTTGTTGTTGGCATGGGTTTATCACCTAAATGGGCTCATTAGAATATCAAAGCAAAGAGCTAAATACATTGTAAATGACAATTTAGATTTTGATGACTAGAAACTAAAGAAAATAGAATATAATTTACAAATATTCTTGTATAAGTACACTCTCCTATGTAGATATGTTTATGAAAACAGCATGACTCACCAGTCTATGTTTCTCTATTTTGTTTATGGACACTCTTTCACCTGTCATATCTAATTTTCTTTACATCCCACTTAAGTCTACACCTGGTGACACTATTAGGAGCATAGTTTTAGGATCTTAGAGGCCATTAAATCATGTTTCTTATGTGATAGATGAAGAAATTGAAGTTCTGAGAAGTTGAGTTATACATTCAAGGTCATATTGGTAAGGATCTGAAGCAGCGTTACAGCCTTGGTTTTCCTGACTCAAGTTCCAGTTCCCTAACCATTACTCTGCATTGTCTCTATTAATAGTAGACAATTTTTTTATATTTCTGTGTTCAATTCAGCATTGAGCACATCAAGATTTTAATGTCCAGAGGGAATTGATGTTGCTGTTCTTGCTGTTTCCAAAATAGAGAGTAGCCTTAGAAAATTAAATTATTCCTTTTGACTTGCAGGTCTTCTAAAAAACATTCTAGCTCATATTCTAATATTATAAGTCATCAAAATGCTAAGACTCTAGGGTCCCAGAATTCACTCTTTTACAATACATACGTAGCTTCTATAATGTACAGCTCACGCCCTCTAGCTATAACATAGTTTTCCAGTTTCTTGAGACTTCCTGGGAGAGTCACATCTCTATGGTTACATTTTTCTTTCCTGACTGTTTTTGTTCTTATACAAAATGTTGGGGATATTAAGATTTATCTGAATTTATATTTTCTATATTCTTTCTTTTTTTAAATGGCTATGTTTTTAAAGAGGCTTCTTATATATTTAATACTTATAAAGATGAGTTATTTTCTTGTCTCATGGTAACCAATCAGAGAATTGCTAGGTTGACCCACTTCTTAGTAAACTTAATGGGAAAATGTTTGATAGCCAAGATACAGTTTCTGTTTGTTGATTTTTTGATGAATTTATAACTTTGGGTAATTTTAAGATGTCTAAAAAACCTTTCAAATTGTATGGCATCTTGGTTGTCAGTGGCAGACCTATGAAAACCATTAATGCTAATTATATGTATAGTCATTCAGAAATCTCTTTACCTGTGGACACATTTTCCTCTTTTATCTTTAATTTTTAATTAATTAATTTTTATTTTTCAATATTTACTTCTATAAGATTCTGAGTTCTAAATTTTCTCCCCTATCTCTTTCCCCTCCCCCTCCCCAAGACAGCATGCAATCTGATATAGGCTCTATATATACATTCATATTAAACACATTTTCACATTAGTCATATTGTAAAGAAGAATTAGAAATAATGGGAGGAATCACGAGAAAGAAGAAACAAAAAAAGAGAGAGAGACAGAGAGCAAATAGTTTGCTTTGATCTGTATTAAGTCTCCACAGTTCTTTGTCTGTATGTGGATATCATTTTCCGTCACGTACACATTTTTACAAACTTATTCCATAGCTTTAATCAGTGTTTCCCAAAACAATTTGTGATTAATAATTTTTTGTTTTGTTGTCTTTCCCTAGGTATATATGGAGTTTTAAATCCCCTTGAAAGGTTCATAGATGTGGCTACACTTTTTAAAAAAAACACAATTCATTTTAATTTATACATAAATACTTCCTGATTTCCCCCTGGTAAAGGACTCTCATCCAAATGGGACTTAATCTACCATTTCCCAGGGAGTTAAACCCAAGGTGTTGTTTAGAGTAGTTTAGGGACTTGCCCCAGGTATCCCACTCAGATTTTAATTCAATTTAACAAGCATTTATTGAGATCATCTTATGTGCTAGCAGCTGTAGCAGGCAGCGGGGATTCAACAAAAAACATAACAATTCCTGCCTTCAAGAACATTATATTCAACTTGGGGAAAACAACATGTACACCTGCTTCCCGTGGCCCAAGGGCTCCCTTCCCCTAAGTCTTTACCCTTACTTAGCTGGAGATTAATAGGGATAATAGAAGCTCATTTTTACCTTGGCTCACTGCCCTCACCTGGAGTTATTCCAGGAAAATGTAATATACTTATGGAGCACTTCACGTAAACATTTCCCCAAAGATGGATAAAAGGGTTAGCAGATCCTCTACGATCCATCAAAGTAACTAACAAGAACTGACCAATGAATACCCCATCCCATATGAACATACAATCTACTACATGGTCTCCAGAATATTAATAGATATACTCTGATAGTTTTAGGTCACTTTTATAGTTGTCTTTTTCACTGGGTACTGAATTATAACCAAGTGCACATGCAAAAACACATTAACCCACCGAAGTGGGTGTCTTTCCTTGTTCCTTCTTAGCAATTAAGGAGGAGTAGCTATTTTGCATTTCTCAGGAGAGGAGGAGTATAAGGCTGAAAGAGATGAAGGGGTACTGGAGATAGAATGGCTTATGCTGTGACCTTGTGAGCTTTAAATGATCACGAGAACACAAGGTGTGGGAGATCTGGGCCAGAATTTATGGGCAGCTGAACCCAGAGAGAAACAAAGCCTTGATCATCCTACCTGAGCCAGCCCAACAGTGAAATAACACTGAGACAGTGATTTTTCCAATCACGAGAGTGACTTCATTTCCTGGTTTTCCTGCATTCAGAAGTAAACTTAGTTGGGAAGATGTTTCAAAGCAACTCTCCTCAAGGATCTAATCTTAGAAACCTAATAAACGACTCTATTCATATGATCAGTAGTTCCTAAGCCAGGAAATCTTCTTACCAAGCTTCTTTGGACAAAGATAAGCATATAAAAGATATATACTAAGCATGATTCTTCTTGGAGGTGGAAAAGTAACGGAGTCAGAAGAGGACTCAGTTCATATAGTACTTTTGACAGTTATTGTCTATGCAGCCCTGTGCACATTATTTAAGCTCTCTGAGTCCCATTTTCTTCATCTGCAAATTAAGAAAAATAAAACGTCTCACAGTCATGCAAGAATCAGACAAAAGAACTGCTGAAACTCTTTGGAAAACTTAAAGGCTATATAAATTAAAGGTATTATTATATAGTGACTTGTATTCAGGAGTGTGCTGGAGCCATCTCAGACTGTCTTTAGAGAACCACTTGTTAAATTTTTAGTGGAGGAGCATTTAGCCCTCCAAAGCCGGCATTGTAGGTTGTAAATCTGGGCTCAATTTACTCTATTTTTAAAATCATCTAGCTTTAATAAAATGACTGAGAAAACAGTAATAATGAAAATATAACTTAAAAGTGTGTTAGGTGATTTTTTTGAGAGCTAATTGTTAAACATTTACCAGTATACTTTTGCTTCTAGTGTTATAAAACTATACATGCACATATATAAAATATGTGTATGCATACACATACATATATATGGAGGCATATGTTAGCCATACATACTTACATGCACACACACACACACACACACACACACACACACACACACACCACATATCACCCCTCCTAATGTGATTTTACACATCTTGAGGACAGGGTTCAGGTCTTTTGTTTCCTCTGTATTTTGCATAGCATCTAGTGCAATCTTAAGAACATAATAGCCACCTAGTAAATGCGTGTTAAATTGAATTAAATTTACTGAGTTCATGAAAATTAAAAAAAAATGATCTGAAAGCATTAGAACTTTAATGAAGATTTAATTCCGATAGGATATAAAAGCAGTAAGATAACTACTCTGAGCCTGGTTTTGACCTGAGGCACATTAAGTCATTTGGGATTGAAGGGAGATTTTCTCAGAGGTGAAATCTACAAAACCTGTCTGAATTGAAGAGATAAGAAGCCATGTTCTTCCATTTGTACAGGGTACTGGGAACAACATCAATAGTAAAAAGCTAATCTAATTATTCCCTATATTTACTGCTGTTTTGTTCATAACAAATGACATTTAATTAGGCCATGCCTAAAATCTTCAAGCTACTCAAACATAGAAGCAAGAATAGATGAATAAATCATTCCATATTTATTTATTTATTTGCTAATGCTTCTTTATGATTTATTTCAAGGAAGTGCAATTAGGACTCTTTTTCCAGGTCACAAACATTCAAGAAAATTTACAGTTTATATTTCAAATCCCTTTCATCTCAGTGAATCATATGGCCTGGCTGCTCCATGACTTAGAATTTTGTGTTCCGTATCAAACAGCTCCATCTATCTTACATTCTTTTTTTGTATATAATTTAAATCATCAAGTGAAAAGTTCATAAGGGAAGACAGATAATATTGCGTAGATAATATTTAAATAGATTTAACGAATTCCTTCTTTAAAGTATTTAAAAACTGGGAGAAAACTTGTGTCATGAATCTGTTTATATTCTAGTTAGTACAGATAATAACAAAGCAAAATGTATTTAATGAAGATTTATAGACTATTCTATAAGATTAGAGCATGCTGCTTTAAATGTTTTTAAAAGAATGGTTGCTACAGTGTGTGTTAAGTGTGGGTGATTTCACAAGGTCAGCATTGCAAGTCTTTTATTTTCTTTATTTAAAAAAAATTTGTATATCTAAGGGCAACTGAAGACAAGGGAGTTCATAAATAATAGTAAAGTCCTAGGCAGGCTGCCATCCTGACAGTATATTTTATAAACAACCATAAATAACACTCACTGCAGCATATCAGAGACAATTATACCACGCCATCAGCTCCATTGTTTTGATTTACTGGGGTCTTTGAAGCAAAAGCAATACTTACCTGTCACGCCTAACTGCGGGCCTCTAATATGTTTGCTATTTTTCTAAGGCTTCATTATTCTTGACTTTGATTTTGTAATTTTAATGTATGTTTTTGTTTGTTTCAAAGATGGTCAAATGAAAACCTGATGTTTATCTTTCTACCTCTTCTTCCCTTCCATTAAAAAAAATCAGAATATGAAAAAAGGTACCTTACTGCTGCTTTTCATTATGATCAGCTTACTAAGATGGGAAAAATAGAAATTATTTTACATCCTTAACAAAATTATTGTTTTCAATAAGACCATTTTATTTTGAAATATATCTTATTGATATCAATTTATGCATCACCTAATTTATCCTATCTCCTTCCTTCTGCCCGTCTCAGCAAGATCTCTTATGCTATATTGTATGTGACTATTTTATAACTATGATTACTTCATTAGAAATAATTATATGACTTTTAAACAGTTATAAGAACATTTTATATATAGTGAAATCATTAATAATGTGAATTATGAATCTGTAATGTTCTATGTATTTTATTTTATACTATATGAAGTTATATTTTTGTTAAATGTAGTAATTGTTTCCAATGCAATGGAAATATACAGTGTAAATTCAAATAATGCAATTATTTCACAGGATTTATTATTCACATTAATTAGGACCGACATGTATAACATAAGCTCTTTTTTTTTAAAGCCTTACCAGAGACTTTCTAGCCAAAGGGAGGTTTTGAGCCTCCTTCCTAGCCCTAGCCTTTTGCATCTTCCTTCTCTCTGCAGCCAATAAACCACATCAAACATAAACAGGGCAGAATTTCACAGAAGCTCTTTCATTCCACTCATCCTATGGCCTTTGGGGTTTTTGAGGTATAGCACTGGGCAGGCACAAAGCTCAACAATCAAATTGAAGTTAAGGAGAAGGATGATCCTCTCTTTCTCATCATTAAATCATTACTCTCTCTCTACATGTGGTGCTGCATTGGAGGGGTGGGTGTGAGGGATTGTTTGAAAGCATAGCATTTGACATCTGCCTTGCCCTGTTAGAACTCACAGGCTGATTCCTTTTGTACCTGATCTTATAAATTAGCAATGCTGACCTAAGTGGTATTTTAGGAGATACCTTTTATTTTTAACCTCTGGAAAAAGTTCACATTTAAATCCATTCCCAGTGCTGTTGGTGAGCAAACAAAAGAGTGTAAGGTCTCATACAGGACTTTGAGATAAACTATGTAAAAGGGATGATCACACAAACAGCTACCGATTTCAACCCATCTGTGAAAAAGAATCTCCACTATAACATGCCACACAAAAGCTCATCCAGCCTATATTTGAAGACATTTGGGGAAAGGAAAACCAGCACCTCCAAACTCAATCTATGTAATGAATGGACACTTCTAAGCATTAAGAAGTCTTTTGTGAGTTCAAACCTAGATTTCTCTTTGTAACTGCTATCCAAAGCTCCTTGTTTTGCCTGCAGAAGCCAATCTAATTTCTCTACCATGTGGTAGCCATTTAAATTCTTAATTATAGCTGTCATGTCTTCTCCAAGTCTTTTCTTCCCCCAGTTAAAACATCTCCAGTGGAGAGGCAGAGTCAAGACGGTGCTGTGAAAACATAGACCTACTGGAGTTTGCTCACAAATTCTGTCAGATACCTCTAAAAAAGTGAATCTAGACAGATTTAAGAGATTTAGAAGCCACTATTAGACTGAATGGGGCAGAAGCACCAGACATGTAGAATGGCACCAGACCACACCAAACAGGAACAGCAGAGGAACCTAGCCAGTGAGTGCAGCTGAGAGAGCACTGGGCATGCAAAATGTGGGAGCAGGAGCAGACCCAGGGTGGAAGTACTGGCTACATCAGTGATTCCCATGCTTCTCAGCCCAGGACAGGATTCTTTCAGAGCTATAGAAGACAGCAGGCAGAGCCTGTCACTTGGGGAGCAGCTACCCCGAGGCCTCCAACACACAGTCTAAAAGTAAGAAATTTGCCTTCTTGAACTTACGGGAGCTGTGTTGTCCAGGTAAAACAGCTCTCATCTCTCTCTTCCTCACCCAGACAATGCTCCACTGGGAGAAACCCTGGAATAGAGGAACCATAAGTGAGGCTACAGTAGCCTTTTAGATAGGGAAGTTGGGGAGAGGGCCCTTCTTATGGGGGTAGAAGGAGAGTAGGTCAGAAAGAGAGGTGTCCCAACAGGCCCCACCTCAGCAGAACAGCGGGAGTTCCTGAGCCCCAGGGGAGTGGAGCCAGGAAGCATCAACATCAGGACCCAAGACATGCCTTGGAACAGCCAGGGGAACTGGCAGACACCAGTATAGACAATGGCTGAGACCACCCATGCTGTAGTACAGCCCTGGGGGAAGAGGAGACTTGCACCAAACAGACAACCCCTCCCCCACACTGCAGGAAACCAGAGGCCACAGTGCACAAAGTCAGTGAGAAGGCCCACAGCTCCCAGCCCAAGAAGCTTGGGACAGAGCCCCTTGAGCCCCAGAAGCAGAGATGCACTCTAGAAGCCAGGAAAAAGACAAACAACATGAAAATGCAATGCAGAAAACCAAAGATGACTAATTCTTATTATGGAGACAGGGAAGTGCAAATAGCAATTCAAAAGAGGATACTATACCCACATCTGAAACTTCAAAAGGGAATGTAAACTGGTCTGCAGCCCAAAAAGCATTCCTGGAAGAACTCAAGGAGGACTTTAAAAACCAAATTAAAGAGATAAAAGAAAAAAATGGAAAAAAATGGGAAATAATTCACTGATGAGAACAAATCGTTAAAAAGTAAAATTGGTGAAATGGTTAAGGAGGTTCAGAATATAACTGGAGAGAATGTCTCATTGAAAAGTAAAATTAACCAAATGGAAAAGGAGATAAAGAAGTTAATGAAGAAAATAATATATTAAAAATTAGAATTGGGCAAATAGAAGCTAGTGACTCTATGAGAAATCAAGAGTCAGTCAAAAACAATCTAAAGAATGAAAAAATAGAAATAAAAGGTGAAATATCTGATTGGAAAAACAACTTGCCAGGAAAACAGATCCAGGAGAGATAATCTAAGAATTATTGGTCTACCTGAAAGCCATGATGAAAAAAAGAGCCTGGACAGTATCTTCCCAAAAATGATCAAGGAAAACTGCCCCCGGGTCTTAGAACCAGAGCGTAAAATAGTCATGGAAAGAATCCACTGATCGCCCCCTGAAAGAGATCCCAAATTGAAAACTCCAAGGAATATTGTGGCCAAATTCCAGAATTATCAGGTTAAGGAGAAAATACTGCGAGCAGCCAAAAAAAGAAACAATTCAAATATGATGGAACTACAGTCAGGATCACATAGGAACTTTCAGCTTCTACAATAAAAGACAGGAGGAATTGGAATATGATATTCTGAAAGGCAAAGTAGCTTGGACTACAATCAATGGCCATCTCCTTGCCTGAAAAATTATGACCAGCAAAACTGAGCATAATTTTTCAGGCAAGGAGATGGCTATTCAATGAAATAAAGGAATTCCAAACCTTCCTGATGAAAAGACCAGAGCTCAATGGAAAATTTGATCTTCAACTACAAAACTCAAGAGATATATAAAAAGGTAAATGGGGGGGAACAAAAATATGTTATTCAATTAGGGAAAATTGTTTATATCCTTATATAGGATTAAAATATTTTATATATGTCATACATACGCATATATGTATGCATATATCTATATCTATCTATCTATCTATCTATCTATCTATCTATCTATCTATCTATATATGTCCATCTTGAGAATGGTACAGTTATTACAACAACTGAAAGGGATATACATTGATTGAGGGTAGCAGTATAAAGTAATTGATGTGATGCTAAAAAAACATAATTAAGATAATTAAGAGGTGCAAATGGTTTGTTCTGGGAGAAGAGGTAAAGAGGAGGTAGAAAAGGGTAAATTACATCACATGAAGAGGCATACAAACATAGAGGGAAAGAAGGGAAGGAGAAGAGCAGTGTTTAAGATTTACTTTCATTGGATTTGGTTCAAGGAGGGAATAACATACTCTGATAAGTATAGAAATCGAACTCATGCTACAGGCAGTAGGAGAGAAAAGGGGAAAGAAAAGGGGGGGTGGATAGAAGGAAATGAAGAAATAGCAAGGGAAAAGGTTAAGATAAGGGAAGTGCATCATTAGTGAGGGAAAATTGAAGAAGAGAGTGGCCAAAAGCAAAACTCATTTGAGCAGTGGAAGGGAGAAGAGAGAAATAAAAGCATAAGGTGGGGGGTGGATAGGATGGAGAAAAAGACACAGATATCAATCATAACTGTGAATGTGAATGGGATGAACTCTCCCTTAAAATGGAGGTGGATAGCAGAATGGATTGAAAACCATAATCCTACAATATGATGTTTGCAAGAACACATTTGAAACAGAGGGATACACACAGGTTAAAGGTAAAAGGTTGGAATAGAATACACTATGCTTCAGCTGAAGTTTTAAAAAGCAGAGGTAGCAATCTTAATCTCAGACAAAGCAAAAGGATAGAGATAATTAAAAGAGATAAAGAAGGACACTATATACTCCTACAAGGTACCATAGACAATGAAGCAATATAATTACTTAGCATATATGCTCCAAGTGGTATAAGATACAGATTTTTAGAGGAAAAGTTAAGAGAGTTACAGAAAGAAAGAGAAAGCAAAACTATACTAGTGGGAGACCTCAACCTCCCCCTCTCTGACCTTGATAAATCTAACCTCAAAATAACCAAGAAAGAAGTTAAGGAGGTGAATAGAATTTTAGAAAAGGTAGATACAATAGCCCTCTGGAGAAAACTGAATGGGGATAAAAAGGAATATACCTTTTTTTTTCAGTGGTACGTGGCAATACTCAAAAATTGACCACGTACTAGGGCAGAAAACCACACAATCCAGTGCAGAAAGGCAGAAATAGGCAATGCCTTTTCAGATCATGATGCAATAAAAATCTCTTAGAAAGGACCATGGAAACATGAGCTAAAAATTAATTGGAAACTAAATAATCCTAAAGAATGAATGGGTCAAAGAACAAATCTTTGAAACAATTAATAACTTCATTCAAGAGAATGACAATAGTGAGACAACATACCAAAATTTGTGGGATGCAGAAAAAGCAGTTATTAGGGGAAGTTTTATATCTCTAAATGCTTACATGAATGAAATAGATAAAAAGGAGATCAATGAACTGGTCATGCAACTGAAAAAGGTAGAAAAAAAAACAAATTAAAAATCCCCAATTGAATACCAAATTAGAAATGCTGAAAACCAAAGGAGAGATTAATAAAATTGAAATCAAGAAAACTATTGAAGTAATAAATAAAACTAAGAGCTGGGTCTTATGAAAAATAAAACAATAAAATCAATAAACCCTTGGTCAATCTGATTTCAAAAAGAAAGGAAAAAAAAACAAATTCCAAGTTTCAAAAATGAAAAAAGAGTGAATTCACCTCCAATGAAGTAGTAATTAAAACACTAATTAGGAATTATTTTTCCCAATTGTATGCCCATAAGTTGGACAACCTTAGGGAAGTGGATGAATATTTACAAAAATACACATGGCCCAGTTTAACAGAAGAGGAAGTAAAATAACTAAATATCCCCATCTCAGAAAAAGAAATTGAGCAAGCCATCAATGAACTCCCTAGGAAAAAAATTCTCCAGGGCTAGATGATTTTACATGTGAATTCTATCAAACATTAAGAGAAAAATTAATTCCCCTACTCTATAGACCATTTGGGAAAATAGGTGAAAAAGGAGTCCTACCAAGTTCTTTTTATGACACAAATATGGTATTAATACCTAAACCAGGAAGAGTCAAAACAGGGAAAGAAAATTATAGACCAATTTCCCTAATGAATATTGATGCAAAAATTTTAAATAAAATATTAGTAAAAAGATTGCAGTAACTTATCACGAGAGTAATAGAGTATGACCAGGTAGGGTTTATTCCAGGAATGCAAGGCTGGTTCAATATTAGGAAAACTAACAGCATAACTGATCATATCAACAACAAAACTAGCAGAAACCATATGATCATCTCAATAAATGCAGAAAAAGCTTTTGACAAAATACAACACCCATTCCTATTGAAAACATTAGAAAGCACAGGAATAAACAGAGTCTTCCTTAAAATTATAAGTAGCAGATACCAAAAACTATCAGCAAGCATTTATGTAACGGCAATAAGCTAAATGCATTACCAATAAGATCAGGGGTGAAACAAGGATGTCCAATATCACCCTTTTATTAAATTTGGTAGTAGAAATGTTAGCCTTAGCAATAAGAGAATAAAAAGCAATTGAAGGAATTAGAATAGGAAAAGAAGAAACTAAGTTATTACTCTTTGCAGATGGTATGATGATTTACTTAGAGAATTAAGTAAAAAAACTACTTGAAATAATAAAAAAACTTTAGGAAATTTGCAGGATACAAAATAAACCCACATAAATCCTTTGCATTCCTATATATTACTAACAAAGCCCAACACCAAGAAATAGAAAGAGAAATTCCATTTAAAGTTACTATAGACACTATAAAATATTTGGGAGTCTTCCTGCCAAGAGAGACCCAGGGCCTATATGAATGTAATTATGAAACACTTTTCACACGAATAAAGTCAGATCTAAATAAATGGAAAACATCAGTTGCTTATGGTTAGGCCAGCTAATATAATAAAAATGAAAATTTTACCTAAATTGATTTACTTTTTCAGTGCCATACAAATCAAACTACCAAAATATTAATTTACAGAGCTGGATAAACTAATAACAAAATTCATCTGAAAAAACAAAAGGTCCAGAATATGAAAGGAATTAATGAAAAGAAATGTTAGGCAAAGTGGCCTAGCCATACCAGATATTAAATTGTACTATATAAAGCATCAGTCATCAAAACTACTTGGTACTGTCTAAGAAACAGAGTGGTATATCAGTGGAATAGGTTAGGTACACAAGACATAGAAGTCAATGACTATTAAACCCAAAGAATCCAGTTTCTGGGTTAAGAATTCACTATTTCACAAAAATTGCTGGGAAAATTGGAAAATGGTAGGGCAGAAACTAGGCATAGACAGATATATTACACCACATACCAAAATAAAGTCAAAATGGGCTCATAATTTAGGAACAAAGGCTGATACTATAAATAATTTCAGAGAGTAAGGAATAGTTTACCTGTCAGAATTATGGGAAAAGGAAGAATTCATGACACAACAAGAGATGGAGAGTGTTACAAAATGCAAAATGGATAATTTTGATCATGTTAAATTGAAAAGTTTCTGTATAAATAAAGCCAATGCAACAAAGATTAGGAGGGAAGCAGAAAATTGGGAAAAAATGTTTACAAATAGTGTCTCTGATAAAGGCCTCATCTATAAAATATACAGGGAATTGAGCCAAATTTATAGAATATGTGTGCCAGTAAGGCAAAATGGGCTTAGTTTAACTGGTGCCCTTGAGGAGTTTGGCTTTTGTTTATGGTGAAAGTACTTTGACCTGTTAAATGCTAAGCCCCAGGCCCAAAGCCCTATCAGGTGTGAAACCCCTGTGGGCGTAGATTAAAGACTTAAAAGGGGCCAATTCGGGAAGCAATGGGTCTCTGGACTCTGGTCTCTAGTCCTTGACTTGAGAACGCCAGAGGCTTGGCTGCGAGGAGAGGCGACAAAACTATAGCCGGAAAAAATCCGAAGCACAGCCGACCCCTGTGTGGACCCAGGAGTTCCAGTGGTGAATATGAATTATGCCATCTTATTTTTTTGTGGCCTCCTGGCTACTCTTGTGAGGTAGGCCTACTGGGCCTGGAGGCTTGTGTTCACAATACTGGAGTGGGGAATTTGGTTCCCTAATTTGTTGCTCTGGGCCCTGAATAAATTTTTGGATGCCTTCTGCTTGGAGAATTCTGTATACCCATCGATTTCGAACCATTCTGATATTTATATGATCCTTGTT
>CM053627.1:60237462-60277216 GCA_028646595.1 Phalanger gymnotis
AACCAAGAATCACCTACCCAGCAAAACTGAGTATCATGCTCCAAGGCAAAATATGGATTTTCAATAAAATAGAGGACTTTCAAGCTTTCTCAGTGAAAAGACCAGAGCTGAATAGAAAATTTGACTTTCAAACACAAGAATCAAGAGAAGCATGAAAAGGTAATCAAGAAAAAGAACAAGAAAAAGAAATTGCAAGGGAGTTACTAAAGTTGAACTGTTTTGTTTACATTCCTACAGGGAAAGATGATGTGTATGATTCATGAGACCTCAATATTTGGGTAGCTAAAGGGAATATGCATGTTGTGTATACGTATGTGTATATGTGTATATATTTATGTATGTGTATGTATATATGTTATGTGTCTGTATGTATATATATACATATATATGTGTGTATGTTTGTGTATATATATACATATATATGTGTATATATATATGCATATATATATATATATACAGAGAGGGGGGGCATAGGATGAGCTGAAGATGAATAAGGGATGAGAGAGGAATAAGAGAAGAGAAGATGAATAAGGGATGAGAGAGGAATAAGAGAAGAGAAGGCAGGTGAGGGGGAATGAGTGAATCTTGCCCTCATCAGATGTGACCTGAAGAGGGAATGCCACACATACTCAGTTGTGTATCTTACCACACAGGAAAGAAGGAGGAGGAAGATAAAAAAAAAAGGTGGGATTATGGAAGGGAGGGCAGATGGGGATGAAGATAATCCAAAACAAACACTTTGGAAAAGAGACAGGGTCAAGGTAGAAAATTCAATAAAGGGGGATAGGTTAGGAAGAATCAAAATATCGTTAGTCTTTCACAACATGAGTATTGTGGAAGGGTTATACATAATGATACACATGTGGCCCATGTTGAATTGCTTAACTTCTTAGGCAGGGTGGATGGGAAGGGAAGAGGGGAGAGAATTTGGAACTCAAGGTTTTAAAAAAATAGATGTTCAAAAGTAAAAAAGTTTTTTTTTTCAAAAAAAAATCAGAGTATTGAAGCCTCCAGATTAATCTTCATTGTTTAAAACAAACATTGAGGCAAAGGACCAGGGTATCTTTTCAGGAAACTACATGTTATCCTTGGAGGTGCAAGAATCTAAGACCTCTCCCCTTATGATACTGTCTTTCACTACACATCATTGATGACATAATCAAACCAAGTGGAGAGATCCACCTTCTTAGGAGAAGGGTCAATACTCTGCTCAGCTCATGTCTTTTTAAATCTCTCTATAGCTAATCAAAGATCCTTGTGTTTACTGGCTTAGCTGACCAAAATGATTTCCAGAATATCTATGCAAGCTCTAACATCCCTCCAAGGTGTGACCATCACAACTCTTCCAGATGCAGACCCTCCATTTTCTATATTGATAGACGCGATCACAGGAGATCTGTGCATTTGAAAGTCCTTGTTGCAAGTCAAACTAATTAACTCTTGTTAATGAGTAATCTGGACAGAGAAAATGTACTTGGAGTTAGGAGCAGCTGGGTCACATTCTTCCCTCAACAATACTAGCTGCTTGACATTTTTGAGCCTTAATTGTTTTGTTTGTTTTTAATCAAATTCCCTTTGTCCATTACAAACTTCTCCACCGCCGCTTGGGTGGCCCTCAACTTTAATTCTTCAGAGAATATAGTTTTCCATTACTCTTAGACAGTACTGTACAATAGAGAGAGAGCTGACCTTAGCCTCACAGATACCCAGGTTCAAGTCCCAAATGTGACACATAATAGCTGTGTAACTCTAGAAAAGTCACACCTCCTTAGTTCTACTCTTCACCCTCAGCTATCTCTCTAAGACCATAATTTGAAGAAGAGGTGCTTACGTATACTGGTAGAAGGAATTTTGTCATTGAAAATTTTTATACTGATATAATCATAGAACAAGGCTAAAATAAACATGGTAGCTAGATAAATAGACAAATGGCTAGAGATAAATAAAATGCTAAAAAGGTAGGTGATAGGCAATAGAAAGATATATTACTGAATAAATAGGTAGATAAACAGAGAAATGAATAGATACCTATAGAACCTATCTATGTAAGGCTAGGACGGGGTGAATGGACAATAAATACACAGCTTGTTTAAGAATTCTCCACAGGTGAATACCCTAAGGAATAGGCCCCCTGCATTTTTTTTTGGTCAGGAAGAGGTCGTCAGAGTGATTTAAAACGGGTTGCCAAATCTAGTGCTCAGAGTTCCTCGGACTAATGGAACAGCTGTGTAGGCTATCTCCACCTGGGGTTATTGAACAAGCTTTTACAGATAATGGAAGGCAATGGGGGGGGGGGTCACTCAATGTGTATTTTTGCACATCAGTAAAAGCAACCACTTAGTTCAAATATCGTTGCACCACGTGTTTTTTCTATGCTAGATCAGATCAAACTGAGACCAAGACATTACATAACTGGAATGTTGTAAGGATCAGATCAGAATTGAAAATGTTAATGTACTAGATCAGTGTAAGTTAATTGTTTTTTTTTTTAATTTCATAGAACTTAATTACTGAGAACTGTCAAGTCATAAACCAAAATGATCTAAGGTTATTTTTCTGTGATAGTTTTAGTCCCATTCTCAATCACAATAGCTTTATTTTCTACAGCAGCAATAAGATCTGCACTTAGAAAAAAGTAGACAATAATAGTGATTGCTATCTGATAAGTAAAATAGTCTCTGAACTTGTCAGCTAATTATTTCTTAAAGATTTTCACTAATACACACATGTTTAGGATAAAATTTTAAACATTTTTTCCTTTTAACGTTTAACAATAAGAGGAAACATTTACCTTAGCACTTGATGGCTTACAAAGTGCTTTAGGTATATCATTACATTTGATTCTCACAGCTGTGTGAAGTAGGTTCTGATAAGGCCTTTTCACAGATGAATGGCAGGTTTCAGACTCAGATCTTCCTGGTCCCAAATTCAACACTCTACCCACTAACACCTAGCTGCCTCAATGTTTGTATAAATGTCTTTATTGAAACAATAGCAGTTCAGTTTTTAACAAACCTCAAGCAGGTCAGCTTTTGTAGTGACCACCAACATGTCAGAATTTCCTTCATCTTCCACAGTCAACAGTTCCTCAACTGGAGAAGATAGTCGAAATTGCAACGGTGTACTTGCTCCTTGAATCTCGTGCTTATGGGTAACATAAAATTCTCCATTATCATTTGGAAGGTTACATACCCTTGAAAGGACAATAAACAATTGACTGTTGATCCTTCCACGTAGTGTTCAGGTATTGGGCACCTTAAAAATGTATAATAACCTCAAGCTGTACTCCAACTGCCCTGAAAAATGCCAACCCAATCTTTTGGGTATGGATGGATATACTGGGTAAAAGTGTAATGACATTCCAGGTGTGCATTCGGAAGATAACCCTTGGCCGCATTTTAAAAGATGACATGTGTAAAGTTGTAAGTCTGAAGAGTGCTTGACAACAGGACTTCTTGAAAGGATGTCGAATTTATCCAAGGCAGGGCAGCGAGGCCCTGGTCAAGGCTAGTCAGTGTCAACAAGGCACCCTGCCCAGAGTCACCACGGGCTGCCAGGAGCCTTCCACCACAGACCTACTGATGGATGGGCAGATGGACCTATGGAACAAGGAGGGGAAGTGATGGTGGAGGAGGAGGAGGAGTGGGGGAGGGAGATATGGAGGGTGGGGCCTATATCAGTGTAAGTTAACAATATACTAGCTCGCTAATGTGTGATACCTACCAAGTAACATAATATATGATTGCAGCTCGCCTATAAGTAATAGTCCATATGGTAAGAATCGTCATCATAATGGAAGTCCATTGGAGAAAATTTTATTCAAGTGGGCCTTTCCAATTCTCTCTCCTATGTAGACAACTAGCTACTCCACCAATATATTGAGTGAGTTGTGGTGTTGAGTTATTTACTTTATAACCACTATGCCCTATGCCATATTTTTTTCATATAAACTTTGAATTATTTTCCTTTTTTAAAAAATGCATTTTTTCAAAAGTAAAAATCCTTTTTTCCTCCTTCTACACCAACATCATCCTAATCGACAACAACAATATCCCATTACAAACACAGAGTCAAGCTAAACTAATTTCCACATTGGCCATGCCCTCCAAATATGTCTCATTTTTCACTTTTCTATCAGGTGGAGTGGAGCATATTCCATCAGTGTTCTTCCAGAATTGTGGTTGATCATCTGATGATCAGAGTTCCTAAGCCATTCGATGTATACATTTTTCTGTTCACTTCATTGTATCAATTCATGTAAGTTTTCCCAGTTTTCTTAATTTTTCTTTTTAATATTTCAACAGTGGTATGCAAGGTAGCTATGACCTATTCGAGAAGCTGAACAATGAACGTAGAATGAGTTTAGATACAGAAATGTGCCCTTGAAATGTTCAAGCAGAAGCTAAATGATGACTTGTAAAGGATGTTGGAGAGGAGGTTTATGCATCTGGTATGAACACAGAGTAACAGGTTGTTAGTCCCATGTCGACTCTGTGATTCTGTGACAAAGGAAGCAAACATTTTTTGATAATTATCACTTTTTTATTTTGCAAGGAAACTATATAAATATCTAGAAAGTTGTAGTAGGAAGGCCGAATTTATGATCTCAAAAAGGATCATATAAATATCAGAATGGTTCGAAATCGATGGGTATACAGAATTCTCCAAGCAGAAGGCATCCAAAAATTTATTCAGGGCCCAGAGCAACAAATTAGGGAACCAAATTCCCCACTCCAGTATTGTGAACACAAGCCTCCAGGCCCAGTAGGCCCACCTCACAAGAGTAGCCAGGAGGCCACAAAAAAATAAGATGGCATAATTCACATTCACCACTCGAACTCCTGGGTCCACACAGGGGTCGGCTCTGCTTCGGATTTTTTCCGGCTATAGTTTTGTCGCCTCTCCTCGCAGCCAAGCCTCTGGCGTTCTCAAGTCAAGAACTAGAGACCAGAGTCCAGAGACCCATTGCTTCCAGAATTGGCCCCTTTTAAGTCTTTAATCTACGCCCACAGGGGTTTCACACCTGATAGGGCTTTGGGCCTGGGGCTTAGCGTTTAACAGGTGAAAGTACTTTCACCATAAACAAAAGCCAAACTCCTTAAGCACACCCGTTAAACTAAGCCCATTTTGCCTTACTGGCACAAAAGTGTACGTCCAAATTCTTACAATTATGACAAAAGAAAGATTACTACCTTAATAAAATACAATTAACCTCACCTTTCCATCTCTCCGATAGTAAATACTAGGCAATTTAATTCAATCCAATAGGTATTTTTAAATATTTTTAATTTATTTTTATCTATTTTTTGCAGGGAGGAAGGCAGGGCAATTGGGATATAGTGATTTGCCTAAGGTCACACAGCTAGTGTGTCAAGTGTCTAAGGCTGGATTTGAACTCAGGTCCTCCTGACTCCGGGGCCAGTGCTCTACTCAATGCACCACCTCGCTGCCCTTATTTGTCTATTTTAAATTCTTTTGTTTTTTTGAGTTCCAAATTATCTTCCTCCTTCCCATCTCCCCACCTAGTGAGAAAGCAAGTAATATGTCAATTATACACGTGAAATCATGTAAAACATTTTTCCATATTTGCCACATTTCAAAACAGCAAGAAAAACAATGTGAGAAAATTATAGTTCAATTTACACTCAGAGTTCATCAGTTCTCTCTCTGAAGGTGGATAGAACTTTTTCATCATGAGGCCTTTAGACTTGTCTTGGATCATTATATTGATCAGAGAAGCCAAGTTTTTCACAGTTGATCATCATTACAACATTGTTGTTGCTGTGCACAATGATTTCCCAGTTCTTTTCACTTCACTTTACATCAATTCATATAGGTCTTGCCATGTTTTTTTTATTTCTGAAACCACCCACATTGTCATTTCCCACAGCACAATAGTCCCAAAAAACTATTTATTTTAGGGCAACTAGGTGGCCCAGTGGAAGTAGAACCAGGCCTGGGATCAGGAAGAAGAGAGTTCACATTTAGCCTCAGACACTTATTAGTTGTGTAATTCTGGGCAAGTCACTTAATCCTCTTTGCCTCAGTATCCTCATCTGTAAAGTGGGCTGGAGAAAGAAATGGGAAACCACTCCAGTATCTCTCCCAAGAAAACTGCAAATGGGGTCAGAAAGAGTCAGACACAACTGAAACAATAAACTAGAGATTTTTTTTTTAAATGCAAGTGAGTCTCTAACCTTAAAGAGCTTATATCTTACTGGAGGAAACTAACATGGACATAGATAAGTAAATTCAAGATATATACAAATAAGTATAAAGTAGTATGGGGAAAAGGGAGAGCACAGACCCTTGGCAGAGACTAGGAAGGGCCACCTGTAACAGGTATGAGGTGAGCTAAACCTTAATGGGAGCTAGTGATTCCAAGAGACAGAAGTGGAGAGAGGAGAGCTTTCTAAGTATGAGTGACAGCTTGTGCAAAAGAATAGGAAAATAAAGATTGCGTCTCATGTGTGAAAGACACCACAGAATAAAATATAATAAATATGTTATAAAAGACAATACAATAAAAATACCAATTGACAATGAAAAAATTTCTCTCACTTGCTCCTCCTTATCTCTGTCTCTGTCTTTCTGTCTCTGTCTCTTTCTTTTCTCTGCATTCATGTCTCTGTGGCTGTGTATCCATCTTTATGTCTTTCTCACTCTCTTTCCATATTTATCTCTCTCTCCTCTGTCTTTTTCAGTCTGTCTCTGTCTCTTTCACACTGGATCTACGTCTCTGTCTACAGAAGTTTTCTGTTATAGATTTATACAGTAGCAAACTGTATAATTCATTCTGTAGCATACCCTGAGCACAGTGAGATCTGGGTTGTGAATAAACTAGCAAGGAAGATAATGTATGACTTCCTCTGTTGCTGAACTTGATATTCCAGGCAGTGGCTTTTCTGCCATTGGTGATTAATAGGTCTAATCATGATGGCTGTAGCTACTCCTACCTTGGCAAAATCTCTGTGTCCCTATGGAAGCAAGCTCATACAGCGGTATAATGCTAAATAATTCACTTCTCTGTGTCAGTGACCAAATAGCTCATGAGAAGGTCCTAACATGATGTCCAGGTCAAATAAATTCACAAGTGAAATTAATCAAAAAATATTTTTGATTAATGGAATTTAACAAAGGGAGAGGAGACAATAACATGGTTCTGAATGAGCCATTATTTAAGTGTCAAAATAAAAAAAGCAAAGACAATATTTATTATTTAAAAGACAATTGATACCAGTTTCTTGAATTCTATGCATAGATAGTTAAGTCTTCTAAACAATTTGTAGCTGATAGAATGAAGAACTTTAGGTGGGATTGGGACAATTTGAACTACATTTCCTCGAGTTAACTAGCAGAGGTCTTCACTTGAATAAGCTATTCTCCTATTCTTAAGACTTCTTGAAGTTTTCAGTAAGTTTTTTTTTTTTGCAGGGGCAGAACTCAGATTTTTTTTCATAATACATATTTAATATAAATTCATACTTCTTGAGGGTAAACTGGGTGAATAGATATAGATTCTTTATATGCTATACAATAGGTTGTACAAAATGGAGATTTAGATGTACTGTAAAGGGCAGGTGAGGTCTATCTACCTATGATATGGAACCTTTTATTTTCACATCATAGTATGGACATCTATTCACTCTAAAGCATGATTTGATTTTTATATTCTACTCTCATAGTGAAAACTCCCAGGGCCACCACTATGGCAGGTTGTACTCAAATCCTTTCTGGGTCTGAAAGTAACCCAATTTGGGGGGCTAATGCAATCCTCTGAATTATAAATTTAGGTCCTGAGCCCCCACCAGTCGTATTTGCATTTATCCACACAGCTGTTCACAATGATATTTATCTAAATATCTAAATCTAAATCTAAATATCTAAAATCTAAAAAAAAATTATCTAACAATAAAGGAAAAATATTAATAGTAATAATAATTTAAACCAAGTACATAAGTAATAAAGTATATCGCAATCCACACATAAACCTGGATCACATTCTCCCAATATTGCATTCACTTTTTTTGGAGGGGGGAGTGAGAAGGATAATAGACACCCATTTCTGGAAATGTGACAAGGAAGCATGTGAGGAAGGAAAATGCATTTGTGCAAGGTAATATATAATTCTGGGTTTTTAGGATTTGATATTCTCGATCCATTCATAAACATCTGAACTTTACAGGAATTCTTTACTAGCAGTTACTTTCTGTTGTTCTTTGCTGTTGTTCAGTTCAGCAAATTCTATTCTCTTCTATTTTTTAACTTACATAGTATTTACTTTCAATTTTCAGTTAGTCTAAGAGCTCCTCAAAGGTAAGTAATATCTTTTACTTTTCTTTGTTTTTCCAGCATGTGGCACAATGTATGGCACATAACAGATACTCAGTAAATACTTTTTGACTGACTGTTGACAACTGATCACAAATTAGTATTGATGTGTTTACCTATTAAATTTGATAGCAATTCCTTTAAGTCAAAAAAGTATCTATCGAGCTCATCAAACTGACCACCATCAGGCTTTATATACCAGCCCAACTATTTACTTACCAAAACATCTGTATTATCCAATCAAATTGTAACAGAGCTCACAACAAAACCGTTTAAGTTGACTGTCTGAGAAAAGAAAAAAAAAACTAGCCGAATTTTCACTTGCCAGAGTTCTGCAAAAATTAAATGCAATTAAATCTCAGCAATGCTTCCTAAAAAGTAGCTGTAAAACCTATGCATTTTCATTTTTGTTTTTTATGTATACACAGTTTGCATTTAATTCTCGGTGTATGTCTTTTCTTCTGCTTTTACTTCTTACACCAAACAACATGATTCCTCATCTCTCTGAAGTTCAGGAAAGAGTATGTACTGCAGTCTCCATCCAATCGATCCAGAATTAGCAGCCAAATCTTTCTTGTCAGGTGACTGCTTCTTCAGCCAGTTTCTTCACATAATTTGTCAAATATGCATGTTTGCCCACTGTTGAATATTTTTCTTATTCTATTCTTCAATGTTTTCTGCCTCAACATCCTATTTCCTATAGCTTTTAATGGCTTAAATTACAGGCTACTGGCACTTAGTGACTCAACTTTCTCGTAGGAGATAACAGTTCATCAAATTTCCCCAGTGAAATAATCAGATCTTATTTAATCATAGCTCAGTTTCCAAATAGTGGGTTTGATTTTTACATGTGTTCAATACTCCAGTTTCCCAGAAGCTATTGACCATTGAACAATAGTCTATTATTATTTAAAAAAAATTAATTTGATATAAGGTATATAATTCAGTGAGCATTAGAAGTAATATATGTGTATTACTTTAAGTGATCATTAGATATTAAATTGAATTCAAAATTTCATTTCCTGCCACCACATATTTTGCCAGTCATCCCATGTCCCTGGAATGTGCCATCTACTCATCACCAATTTTTAAAATCAATATTGTCTTCTAAGGCTCAGCTTGAACGCTACCTAATTTGTGAAACCTAGTAGATCCCCTTTTTCCTCCTTTCTCTACCAATAGTGATTTTCTTCCTTTAGTTTCACTTCCACAACACTTATCTTTGTATATGTTATATCTTCCAAATAATAATAATTGTAGTTACAATAATATCTAATGGTATATATAGCACTTACTATGTTTCAGGCACTGTGCTAAGCACTTTATAATTATTATATCATTTGATTCTTACTGTAAGCCTAGGAGGTAGGTGCTATTATTTATCTATTTTACAGATTTGGAAACTGAGGCAAAAGTGGCTAAATGACTTGTGCATAACCACATAGCTAGGAAGTGTCTGAGACCAGATTTGTACTCACGTTTTCCTGAATCCAGACCCAATGCTCTATCTACTGCTATCAACATGGACCACATGAGAAACTGCGTAAAGATTGTTGATGTCATCATCATAGACATCAAGAATATCTCACCAGGGCCACTGAGTGTTTTCACTGATCTTGTCTCCTGGATTTTTCCAGATAAATGGGCAGGATTCCTGCAAGGATCCTTTGAGATTATTGTATTTACTGTTATTTTATTTAGATTACTTCAGAGATCTGTTGGTATATGATGGTGGTCAGAGGACCAGGGGATGGATTGTGTAAAAAATGTGTCTAGTTCTGGTCCCCCAGTAAGGTTATTAGTGACCAATATGGGGCAATAGCAAAAAATAAGATTGCACAGCTGGACAATAAGGAAAGCTGAAAGCTGTAGAATGACACTTTCAAATTGTGGTGAGGAAGAAGACTATTGAGAGTCACTTGTACAGCAAGGATATCAAAACAGTGAGCACTTAAGAACATTAATTCAATCTATTCATTGGGAGGTCAAATACCGAAGCTGAAGCATAAATATATTGGTCACATAATAAGATAGATTCACTGGAAAAGATCCTGCTGTTGGAAAAGGTTGAAGGGAAAAGGAAAAGAGAATGGCTAAGGATGAGGTTGATGGTGTCATGGAAGCAATTAACATGAGCTTAAATAGACTTTGAGAGGATAGAAAATATAGTGGAGGATAGAAAATATAGTGGAGGATAGAAGTGTTTGGGGTGCCATGGTCCATGAGGTTACAAAGAATCAGATACAACTGAATATCAGGATCGCAAAGAAGATTCTGGAAGTGACATATAAAGCATCTGAAAGATCAAAGAAATATCATTTATTGTATAATATATTAATTAAAATTCATATCCTGGTAATATGTTTTACATCAGGGAAAAATATCTAGATACTACTTGTTATTGTTTTGGTACTGTGGTATGTAAATTTCAGACAAAATCCAGACTTCTGCAGCTCCAGACCAGTAGAACATAAAAAAAATGTCCATTACTCTGACATGACAACTTTCAAGTTTTACTGATATCTTTGACATGATTTGGATATGTTCATGAACTAATTCAAAGGTGGCACAGATAAGAGTTGGTCTGTTCCTCTCCCCCCAAATCCTATGAAAATTAAACCTCAAACTCCTGCTTCCCCTTCCCATCCATCAACACTCTTCCATCTCCATCTGGTCCGTGTTGCCTAGTGCTACCAAATGTAATTTATAGTTACTTGAATTATACTTTTCTGTCTCTCTGCCTGACCATTCTCCTCCCCATGCTAACTTCCTTCACCATCCCATTCCTTCTTCCCATACCACTGTTTGCCTCTGAACCACTTTTTGCTGCTTATCTTTGTACCTTATTAAAATTATTGCCTTCTTGCTGCCAATCATTTTCTTTCCTGTCAAGTGCCCAAGTACTGTCTTTATTTCACAATATCATAACTTAATTATCCTAATCAGGTGGTGATGGTGGTGGTGGTTTATGGACCTTGTCCAGATTTATAACTGAATTATATCAACTATATAAAGACCGATTAGTGTTCTTTAAGGAATTAGAACCATGAATATAGAAATCTAGACCACAGGTGTCAAACTCACAGTCCATGGGCCACAAGTGGCTGCAAAACATGAGTGTGACTGAACCAGCTTAAAATATAATTGAAAAATAGCTATTGAAATAAATAAAAATATGATACAACACAGATATTAACTTGTATTGTTGTTTTTGTTTTTCTAAGTCAATATGTATCCAGTAAGAATCTGTTTCTATTTGACTTGACAACACTGGACTAGGCATTTCCTCTAGTCTAAACAAAATCTTTTAAAAGTAATTGAAACAAACCCCGAAGAAGAATTATGTACCAAAGTTAACTACATTCATTTGAATTCAAGAAAACACGATGCTTAATGAGGTAAAAGCCTGACAAAGTTAGATTTGAGAACTTTAATCCATAATTTATTTACTCTTCATGCCTCCCTCACTAACGTTCCCAATGAAGCAGACCACAAAGACTGAATCCCAAACTTCTTTGAGACAAAATAACAGACCTCCCTCATTTCGCAATTTTAATGGGCGTATGCCACCCTTACCTTCTCATTATTCTATTACCAGAAAGACGAAGTATCAACTTTTCCTGGCCACGGGAATCAGAATGAGGTGAAGATCAGGTTCCTTTCTACTTCAGAGAACCTGTAAGCTATAGTACCTCCAAGCTTCAATTGCTTTGTCCAAAATATACACGCCCTTCTTCTGCCTCTTGGTAGATGCTGACTCAGGTCACCCAAAGAACTAAAGAAAAGAGGGAACTAGAGAAAGGTGTTAGTTTGTATGGCCAAAAGAAAGACTATTAGAATCTACCAGGAACCATTCCTGTGCCCCCATTAACCATGTGGGTCAGAGGCCTAGCCTAGTGAAAATTTAATTTTTCAATGTAGAGAGAGCTAAGGCAGACTTGGGGGTCAGCCCAGGTACTTGGATTTTAAAGCCAACATTCCAGAGGGTTAACTGAGACACAAAAGAGGAAAGGCTAAAAGCATAAGTAATTTCAGATGAATAAATTTTATTTAAAATGTAGAGCACAGAGATATTTTTAAGAGTGAAGAAACTAATATGAGAAGGGAAGCAATGTAACAAATCATTTAAAAATTTTGCAAACTTTTAAACAAACATTGTAACACAATAGAAATAGAACCAACACCTGACTACCCTGGGAATGCTGGGAATTCCTAAGTGAGTATATAACTCTAGTAGGAAGTTCCAGAATCATTCAAAAGAGAAATAAAATTTGTGAGAGAAGTTAGAAAGTAGGTAGAATTTCAAACTTAATTTAGCTGGAACTTTGCTGGAAATTTAATTTAGGAAAGAAATGGGGGCAGGAGAGGGAAGAAGTATATAACTAGATAAAATATGAAATTTAAAGGATTCTATGAGTTAATAGAACTACAAAAATAAGGAAGAGTTTGACAAATGGGAAGGGGATTTTGATAGTGAAGAGGAGAGAACCCAGAGAAATAGGACTGATTTAAAACAGAGTAAGCAAAACTAATTTTACAGGCAAAGTACTGACATAAAACAGGAAGAAAACAAAAAAAAATCTCTCTTCAGAAAGAAAAAAAATAGAGGCAAATGCAGGTAAGTAGAAACTTATTTCTTATAACTTTAAGGGTGACTAGATTACTTAAATAAACTGTAATGAACTGATTGAATGAATAATAAAACCCAAAGCTGTTGCACATATGAAATATAATTAAAGAATAAAGATATACATGAAATAAAAATAAGAGGCCAAAAATAAAATTTACTATTAATTCAGTGATTCTTAAGAAAGAATAGGAGTTGCAATTATAGTATACAAAAATAATAATAAATTATATCATTAATAATAAGAATAATACAAGAAGAGGTAAACAAGAAAATTACATTGTGCTTAATGGAGTCTTAGATAACAAAACAATGATACTATATATATAGACATTTGTATGTCTATATATAGTATATACATATATATGTATATAGTGACTATATATATAATGTATACAGAAAGTTCTAATTTGTATTGACCCTTGTATAAAGATTTTTATTTTTCTTTCTTTTTTGATGGGAATAGGAATAAAAAATGAAATAGAATTTAAATGCATAAAGGAAAATTAAACAAAAATGGCAAGAAGAAATAACAGAGTAATGGCAGAAATTTTTTCTGTTCCTCTCTGCTGTGTATACATCTATCAGAATCATAAAAATAGGGGAAACAGAATTTTCAAAAATTCTGGAGAAATGAAAGCTCTCATTAAAGAATCTAAATACCAGAGGAGGAGCCAAGATGATGGCTGGAAAGCAGGGACTTGCATGAGCTCCCCTCTAGGTCCCTCCAAAAACCTATAAAAATGGCTTTGAACAAATAGCAGAGGGAAGCAGGACTACAGCCCAGGACAGCCTGGATGGTCTCTGGGTAGAGTCTATCCCGTGGAACTGAGAGCGGAGTGGAGCAGAGCCCAGCATGGGCAGCAGCAGGACCAACTAGCCTGGGAGCCAAGTGGAACAGGCCCTAGCACCCTGAATCAGAGAGCTGTGGCAGTTGCCAGACTTCTCAACCCACAAGCACCAAAGAAAACAGAGAAGGTTAAGTCACTTGCCCAGAGTCACACAAATAATAATTGTCTGAGGGTAGATTCGAAAGCAGATTTTCTTGGGATCACATAAACTACTCTATCCACTGTATTACCTAGTTGCCAAAGCTTATATTTTAACGGAAAAAAATACAGAGTGAAGTGTTACCAGATTTGAAGTTACATTATGAAACAATTGCAAAATAACTTGATACCGATTTAAAAAAAAAATAGAAAAATCAATTAGTGGAACAGACTGAAAAGCAAAACCCAAAAACAAGTATTCAATAAATTGTGGAAAAAAAAAACTGCTACAAAAAGAATTTCCTATTCAATAATAACCCTTGAAAAACTTGGTTACTTGAAAAAAAAGTTCTGGCTACTACCTTGCAGTATATATTACAATGAGACTCAAAAAGAGGAGTGAACTGAATTTAAAAGGAGAACATTTAAAAACAATACAGAATGGAGAGACACTATTTACAACTATTAAAACTGGAGAATTCTTAAAGAAACAAATCATCAAGGTGATCAAATGAAAAATTCATTTCAACTATATGTAAATAATAAGCTTTTTCTACAAAATTTGGTTAGAACAAGAGCAGAGAATATTGAGAGGAAAACGTATGTTAAGTATCTCTGATAAAACATCTGCTATCTAAGATAGATAAGAAATTACTTCAAATAAACATTGCTTAAGTAGAATTTATCAAAAATACCCAGCTTTCACAATGAGATGAATTGATAAGAATAATATGTGAAAATAAAAATTCATTAAAAAATTAAATCAGCTCCAAGTTTTCACCTCTCTCCCAAAAGTTGGAAAAATGATGAAAATTGAAAATAGTATTAGAAGGTATGTGAAAGACAGATTGACTAATAAACCTTTGTGAAAGATTAAATTGATCCAAACATTTTGTAAAATAATTGAATTTTTTTAAGGAAGGTTACTGCTAGTAGAAAGTGGTATTCAAATAGAACTTTGAAGGCAGCTAGGGATTCTGGTAAACATATTTGAGGAAAGACAACCTTCAGTTTACAAACTTGATAAAAACTAGAAATGACAAATGTTGGAAGGACTACAGGAAATCATGTAAATTAAATCACTTTTGCAGGAGATGTGAAATTGTTACAGCTATTATGGAAGGCAATTTGAAACAATTCCAATAAAGTCACTAAATCATGATTACCTTTTGAATCCAAAATCTATACTCTGCTAAGCCAATGTTCTTTAAAAAAATCTTCAAGAAAGTTGAAAGGGACACACATGAAAACAAATATTTTAGCACCTGTATTTAAGTGACGAAGAAGTGGAAATTAGGTTGATGTATAGATTATGGAATGGTTGACATATTATGGTATATGAACATAAAGGAATAATATTACAGTATAAGAAATGATGAAAGGCATGGTTTCAGAGAAGAAACAAACAAACAAACAAAGCTTGGTAAGGTTTATTTTAACTCATGCAGTATGAAATAAGCAAAGCTAGGAGAACAGTTTATATAATACCAATACCAATGAAAAAGAAAAGTATAACTGAAAGACTTACAAACTCTTATAGACTCAAAGTCCAACTGTGATTTCAGAGGACCAGTTGTGGAAGAGGTTATCTGCCTCCTAGACTAAATATATCCACAACATACATTTTTGACACACCCAAAATGGGAATTTGTATTCCCCCTCTGTAATACCAATGTTACTAGCACCTGCTGTGGAGGTGTAAGACCAACAACATCAACACACAGAAGGGCTGCTAGCACAGGTTCTTTGATCTGCTTTTCTGAAGGAAAGCAACTTAAAGGGGTTTACAATCTCACTTTAATTAAACATACATGTATCATTCACTTAGATCAGGGGAAAAAGTCATCACCCTGAACTTCAGAGAAAACACAAACAGAAATTATAAGTGGCAATTAATACAAATCAACAGACAGGGCTTCAAACTGTCTGACAAAAAGTGATACACACGTAATCATCATAGAGAGGAGCACCAACATCTGAGTTTTTCAAAGATGGGGGCTCCTTAACAGCTACCCAGAGTCTCATCTGGCTACATCACAAGAACACTCTTTCCATGGGTGAGCCCCAAAGCAAAATTGTAACCTCAGAGCATATGTACACTTCTTCAGGGTCAGAGGGCATCACAACCCTCCAACTCTCACTGCTCTAACTTTCTACCCTACCCCCTCCTGTTCCACTCATTCAATAAGCTCCTCCCACCACAGGCTTCATGTAACTTAGTGTAATTCCATGTGACTTAAGCATGGCACATGGGCCTATTAATGGATGGGAAGATCTTCAAATGAAACAAAAATACATTAAAAATACACCCTCTTATAATGATTTTTATTTTTTTTTTTCATTTTTTTTCCTCTGGTGGGGACAAATAATTGTTAATTGAAAATAAAACAAGGTTTTATTAAAAAATACTATGTGCAAGGGAAAACAAGTGGACAAGTTTAGTCAAAATGTTTGTCACTTAGGAGGGAATGAGAATAATATGCAATCATTATAGAAAGAGCCAGGTTTTTAAGGGCTTTAAATGCCAGAGAAGAGTTTGCAGTTTGTCTTAGAAACAGTTGGGAACTACTTAAACTTCTAGAATAGACAAGTGACATGACCAGGCTTTTGATTTTGAACCACCATTTTTCAGTTCTGTGGAGGACAGAAAAGAGAAAAGAGGCAGAAAAGAGGAAGGTTAAGTAATTCAAGTGAAAGTTAATCAGGGTTTGAGTTAGTTTGGTTTCTGGTTTCAAATGAAGAAAAAAGCACAGATGCATGAGAGGCCATGCTGGGAATTTTGAATGAATAAATTTGAGCAACTGATTGCATATGAATGTGGAGGGAGAGGAAACCCCAGGAAGAATCATGGTGCTCTTGATAGAAATGTGGAAGTTAGGAATAGGGGTGGGTTTTAAGGAGGAAATAATGAATTTATTTTAAGAATATTGAAGTTGAGGTGCTATGGGACATCTAAGTGGAGAAATAAAACAAGTAATTGAAGATGAAGGAATGGAGCACAGGATAGAGCTATGTGTTTTGGCTTGGAAGTCATTGGCACAGGGATGATAGTTTGAGACTTTGGGAGGGCATAAAATGAGAACAGAAGTAATTAAATTCTATTCTTAATTGTTTTTATTTTAAAGAATAACATGATAATAGTAGCCAAAATTTATATAGCATTTTGTTTTACATACATTTTCCAGATGAAGAAAATAAGGTAGAAAAAAGGTTATGTGACTTATCAAGGATCACACATCTAGTAAATATCTCAAGCTGAGTTTGACCTCAGACGTTCCTCATTCTTCATCTAGCACTCTATGTACTCCACCAATTAGGTGCCTATATTTTTGTATTTTGCATTTCTAATATATATATATATATATGTATATATATATATGTAACACACATATATATATATGTAACACATATATATGTAACACATATATATATGTAACACACACATATATATATATTACATATATATAATATATATATAGGCTAAAAGTATTCCACCCAGTAATTAAAAGCATTATGCCCCATGCTATTTTGTAAACATAGATGCAATAAAGATAATCTTTTGCCAAGTCCTTTGACCAAGAAATAAGAAGTCATAACCTGAGTGGAAGGCGATTGTAAATTAATCTATCAATTTATTATACTTGAGGAATTTTTCAAATATTCAAATAACATTTATGATTCTAGTCATGCATTGTTTAAAACGATTAAGCATGAATAGCTCTTAAAAATCATCTTCAGTTTTTAGAATGAGATTTCAATTACCTTAATTGCATTTCATTATTTTTGTATACTCAGTAATTGTCTAAGATTCCTTACTTCACAATTTCCTTCATATTTCTGAGCTTTCTGAAGTACATTCCCTCTGAATCTTCTGAAACCAAATACACAATAAATCATGTTCAAATATTTGTAAACTTTCAAGTCATGATACTCCAAATGTTTAAGCATTTTCTACTTACTTGTTTCTATTCCACTGACTTTAAATATATTGTTTTGATGTTTATCTTTCTTTCTGCAAGAACAAGACATCAGTGAATAACTGTTGCCATGATGTTTAGATTAATTTACATCTATTGATAAAGACTGTAAAATTTAAGTAAATCTCAATATCCTATATGACCCAGAATATTATCTTAAATATAAGTAAATTTAAAGACACAGCAAGGGCAGTATAAAAAATGAAAAATAAAGTCTGGCATGGTAATTTGTGAATAGTCCAAAGAAGTTCTCAGTGGGCCAAGAAAATGACCATGTACAAAATCATTGACTACTGTGCTTCTGAGACAAGATCTATTAAGTTGAATGATCTTAAGGATTTCTAAAATTAAGCACACTTCTTAAATATTAATGAGGAAGGCAACAGAAGGTTAAAAGTGGTGTGAGCACTCAATGTAATGAAGGCTATTAAAGGAGAATTAAGGAGCTTAAAGGGTGGTTATTGTAAGAATTAGCTAAGTCATATATCCACAGGACTTTGTAGGCTACAGATGATGACATCACCTATTTCATCAGCGACTATAGTGAAAGTACTGGAATTTCTTATTTCACTGTCCAATCAATTCTGTGAACATGTTCCATAAGCATTTAAGAAGGTGAGATCTAAAAAACAACAAACCAAAAAATAAAACCTGGATGTCAAATACTCATAAAATAAAGCCATTCTGATAGATGATAATGCACTTCAGAGAGACAGAATTGAAAAATATCCCTAGACAAAGACGGTAATTTTGCCAAAAAAAAAAACCTTACACATGGCAGTTGGAGGAAACCAAAGAGAGGATGAGGAAGGGGTGGCTGAGGACAGGTGAGTCGATTGTGTAGGGCAGCCTTGTGCAACTGCTGATCTTTTGGGTCTAGGGGTGTGAAGTGACTGTCAGGGTGGTGCTGGAGAGCCATCTGAAAAACAATGTTGAACAAGTACAAATACCGAGACCTAATTGTACAGGAAATTTTCAGTTGTTATACTGTACAAAGTTCTCAAACCTGTACTAGATTGTTATGTCTTTAATGACAGCAATTCTACGGAGCTAACAATTCTTACTGGAACAATTCCTGTGCCCTATAGAGGTAACTTATACAGTGTCCCAATAAGCTTGGGGCTGCTGGACACATATCTGTGTAATCTCTCTATCTGTTTTCTTAAACCTATTAGTTCAATGACCATTAAAACAGATAAGTATGTTGAATCAAATGGAAAGATCTAACCTCCTTATTTACATGAATGGAAACATCTTCAATCTGACTTTTTGGATCTAATTCAAATAATGATTGTGGTGTTCGGAGAGGATCCTCCAGTATTTTCACATGCTACTCTTTCAGCATCCTATCTACCATACCAGCAACAGGACCACTAAATACTTCCTACAGGCCAGGTACACCAAGTGGAATGACTTCATACCTGCCTGGACACCTTCCCAATCCCAGTGGTTTCTCAGGTTAACCTTACCCACCAAGTGGACAGTACCCTCTGATAACAAGTTCGCAATATCCTTCCCAGCCTCCTGTGGCCACTGTTGTCCCCAGCAGGGATGGCACAATCCTTGAAGACACTATCCGAGCATCTCTCATTTCAGCCATTAGGGACAAGCTGAAATGGCAAATGAAAGAGGAAATAGCTCTGCTCGTGCCTTAAAGAGTCCAGAAGAACTGAAAAAACGTCACCAGAAACTGGAAGAGATGGTAACCCGTTTAGATCAGAAAGTGGCCGAAGTTCATAAAAAAAAAACATTAAATTACGGAAAAAGAAGGATGAGGAACTCCATTCTGCTTTGGAGAAAATTGAAAATCAGTCTGAAAATAATGACATTGATAAAATTATCATTCCCACAGCCCCACTCTACAGGCAAATCCTGAACTTGTATGCAATGGAAAATGCAATTGAGGACACCTTCTTTTACCTGGGGAAGCCTTAAGAAGAGGAGTGATTAGCTAGATGTCTTTCTGAAGCATTTGCAACTTCTATCCAGGAAATGGTTTCATCTAAGGTCATTAATGCAGAAAGCAAGAAAGATTGCAGGTCTCATGATCTGTACTGAATTGCCAGCTATCAGCTGGGGGATGAGCTTTCCCTATGACAACAGTCTTCCTTCTTTTCTCTTCCTGGCAGTAGGTACCCAGAATAAATTATTGTAGCATCACTGAAGTATAAGATATTTTAAATCAATAATATATTTTGTTTTCTTTTAATAAAAAGACTAGCTTTTATTAATAATGCACTTTTTATTCTCTGTAAACTTTTTGTAGTGAGTGTTGGGACTGATTATGCTGAATAAATTTGTTGCATAATAAAGAGAAAAACCTCACACACATAATTTCCATCTCGACTTTATAAAACATTTAAGAGGATGACCTACTTATATATTGGGGGTATACATAATCAAGGGGAGGATGAGGAGGATAAACAACTTGCATACTGAAATAATCTGTAAACACAAAAAAAAAACCATTTATTGTTTGAAGAGCAAAAATGGCAGGCCATTAAGTCCAGCAGTATAAAAGGCAAATTATCATTAATGTAGTAATTATTGAAGAAGCTACGAGAAAGTGCTGTAACATATATTTTCTGCCTGTTGGCTATTACAAAGCCTCTGACCTAGTTATATGCTCGTAGCTTATTCACATAAAATAACATATATAAACACATATACACATACACATGCTTGTATATACATAAATGTATATACACATACACATATATGCATACATGTAAATAGGTGCATGTGTGGGAAACTGTGATGGAGGATATTACATTTTTTAGTCCATATTAAAAACGTTTAGTATTTTAAACATCTCACTAATGTAGGGGTGACAAGAATAATTCTTATAAAATATGACATTTTAGGGAGAAAATTTAGGTCCATTACAGATCTTCCTCATCTTAAATCCATGATCATCTTTCCTAGACAGAAATGTATATGACTTTCAAATCAAATGAGTCAGTCAAAAGCACCTGATGAACCATTGAATACTTATGGATGATACTGATCTGTACAGATACACTGGAAGATAAATTAAATAGTTCCTTCATATTGAGGAATAATTCCCCAATAATATAAGGAATATCTTGGACTTGATATGATTAAAATTTTAAAATACACCAGGAAAGAGAGAATTTCAGTGAAAGGATGCATTGAACCAATGGATGAACATTGTGACCAAACAAAAACATTTATAGAATTTTTTTGGAATAAACAGACTTCAATCCACCAATAAATAGAAAAGATAAGAAGTAGGTATATATTACTGGATTTGTTGAATGTAAGAAACTTCTTCAAGATACTCTCAAACACACACATGTACACATACATATATGCACACATACACTAAACTAACTCAAAATAGGTGCCAGTTTGTCTGAAAATTTAATCAGGATAATATACATTTTTCATTCATTTTAAAATGCAATTAAGACGGTAATGTATTTTGAATTTCCATTAATTTCATTGGTTTAAGGTCCCAATAACATTGTAGAGCTTGACACAATATCATCTTAAGTCAGGTGTGGTTGGAGAACCTCACTATTAATAAGAAATCTTCCTATATTTCGATTCTGTATAGTACAGCCAGCATGACATTGGTGAATATGTTTCCATTGTTTGTTAATTTGATTGATGTGGATTCTCAGTGGAATTCTAAATAAAGTCATTGTCCAAGTCAAAGATCATAGAATTTTCTATCATTTTAACATATGTCATAAAGAACGTATTTGAGGAGAGCCTTTAAAATTGGATTTCATTCCACCAAACTGATTTTGTTTTTATGTGATTTTTTAAAAATGGCACAACAAATATGTGTCTTCTCTACACCTGTCAATCAATTTTTGTATTGTAAAGATGTGATTTGCTAAAGGACATCATCTGTATAAAACTGCGTAATTGTTCTTATTGTAACATTGCTAGGTCTTTCTGATTCTCCTCATCTTTTTCAACAGGGCTCAGATAGAAATAGTGGAAAAAATCATTATTGTATATAGTTTATTCATGTTCAATGTCATGTAGGTTGTTCAGAGGCTGATTAACTGCTTTTTGTAGTTGACAAAGTATTAGGAAATAAGTTAATCATCCACCATCTCACTAAAAGCATTGTCATTACAACTACAGAAGCATACAGAACAATAGATTTAAAATGTACATTATCCTGTTATGACATGATTTTTATCTTGTTGGCCATATCACAGCATTTTGGAAGCTTTTCATTGCATTTATCTTGGAGATTATTTGTACTTTCTATGGTGATCTCTAATAAAATGTTGTTCTTATTTTTTTTTAATGAATCAATGATATACCCAGGGATGTTGGCAACAGTTGGGTCTGTGACACTGGTCAAGTTTCAGTCTAGTTTGTTTGTTAGGTCCTCTAGGATATTTTGGAGTCCATGTTTGTGATATGGAGATTTTTCTTGGTTAGACCATAAAAGATAATAAACATCTGATATATAATTCTAACCTCCAGGTTGTGACATATAATTCTAACTACTAAGTTTTACTGGGTATTCAGTAGATGTTAAATGTTTACATCCTGAATTAACATTTCCTGCAATCTCAACTTTTTCAATTGATATCAGTAAATAAGTTTGTCTCCTGAAGGACAATCCTTCTGCAATTTCTGGTGGCAGTGACTTAGCCCTGAACTGACATCACAACCTCTCCATTTTCATAAACAAATATTTTGGACACTGTCATTTGTTTGATAATACTTTTACAATATATTATTGGCTAAAGTCAAGTAGATGTTTTTCAGGGAGGGCCTTTGTTATCCGTACTGGCAGTTATTCTAGCAAACTTTCTGAAAGGAATAGACAAAAGAAATGGGAAGTACCCATACCCTTAAGGTATCAATTCATATGATTGAAGTGTTAAGAATTATTATCGTGAAACAGCTGAGGTTAATCTAGCAGCTTTAAATTATAATAATAAAGAAGAGCCTATTCCCCTCATGAGGAAGAAGTAATGCAATAGCCAAGAATTCAAACTATAAAGTCATCACCTCAAAGCAAAACTAAGCTCTGTAGCCATACCCAGTGAAGCCATACTGTAGCATTCTTTCTGGGCTAGCAGATCAGTGTCTAGTTGTACCATTCTGTCAAGCAGAGTCAATTCACTCTTCAAGAAAGATGATGATGTATCTAAAAGTCATTGGCAACCAAGCCATGCAAGAAGCATGAGTTTACAACCACAGAATTTGAAGATAGGAGAAGCCTTTCTCAGCCATCTAATGCAAGCTATATGTCAAAGAAACCCAATGAAAACTTATACAACAACTGGTCGTTTAAGACCTGATTGAAGATCTCAAAGGAAGAAACACAACAAAATAATATCCTTAATGATAGTGGTTCTTTTAATGTTTAACTTTGTAAGATCAGCAGGTTAAAGTCTAGGGGTGCTGGGAACCCTGAAATTCAAGGGCAAAGGATGCTGGTCCTGCCTCAAAAGAATTTGACTCAAGCCTTCTTTCAGTCTGAGACAAGGTTCATTGTTACGCCAATAGAAGTGGACAGGTCTTTTAAGAACCAGCAACATTTATGATGATCATACTGACGAGGGGTCCAGACTCTTTAGGAATCTGAGCAATTTGGCAGATGAGACTGACTTTTTTGATTGTGTGGCCAATAACTTCGGGTGACTTAGAGATAACAGACCTGGAAGTAACCAAGAAGGGGTGTAGATGATATTAAGGAGTGGCATTTAGGGTGGAGCCAGGTGCAGACCATGAGGGCCACAATCAAAGGGCCATTGAATGGATTATTACCTGGAAAGGGCCAGATGCCCCAGCTGAATGCCAGAGACCTGCCTATAGAATGAAATATGAACTCCTCATTTTAGCTTTCAAGGCCGTATCAACCTGGTTCATATCTCTTTGGACATTACTTTCAATACCACATTCTGAAATCTATGTAGACTGGCCTTTTGTCTAATTCCTCCTACAGCACAATAAATTGTATTTGTATAGGCCATCCTCCCTACCTAAAATGTACTTTCTACTCATCTTGACTTCATATATTCCAGCTCTTTCTTTAACATGCAGCTTGTATCTCATCTGCAACAAGTCTTTCCTGAGCCCCCCAATAGCTAGTGATCTCCATCCCAAAGTGCATTGTACTTACTGCTTTGTGTGCTTATATATGTATATGCACTTATTAACTTTATACTATTTCCCACATTAATTAGTCAATAAGCAACTATTACATGTCAATTACTGTGTTAATACAAATGACACAAAAAATAGCAGAAGATAGTAGTTTCCCTCAAGGGGCTCACGATCTAATTTAGGAGACAACATGCAAAAAATATAGACAAACAAGTTACACACAGGATAAATATGGCATAATCCACAGAAAAGCAATCAAATTAAGAGCAATTGATAAATCTGTCCTGTAGAAAGTAGGATTTTATTTGAGATTTGAAGGAAGCCAGGTGTTGTGTTAATGGGAATAGGAAGATCTTTCCCATCCATTAATTGGCCTATGTGACCTGTTTTCAGCCAGAGTCACATGGAAGCTTAAGTCACATGAGCCTGGGTCACATGAAGATTGTGGTGGGAGGAGGTCGCCGAAGGGGTGGTGCAGGAAGAGAGGAGCGGGAAGTAAAGGAGTTTGATGGAGCTGGGAACGAGAGAGGAGGCAGAGAGGGAGAGAGAGCAGAGCAGCTAGCATGAGTGAGAGAAGGGCATTTTGCCTAACAGAGCTTGTTTGTCGGGAGGCCTGGATGAGGGAAGGCTTGGGGATGGTGGTGCCCCCTGCATTGATTATGTGTATAGCCTTCTTTATTACTAAGATGGATTTGGCTTTGTGGTGTTTGAATAAATGTCTTGATTTCATCTTCAATAAAAAGAGTCTGTTATATCTTGCAATTTAAACCTGCAATGACTCCTACACATTTATAGCAGCTGCTGAGGATATCATGTTGGCGATATGCCAGGAGGTAGAGATGAGGAGGCAGAGCATTCCAGGCATGTGAGACTACCAGAGAAGAGGACTGAAGTTGAGAGATGGAGAGTCTTGTTTGATAAAAAAAAAAAAAAGAAACCGAGAGTGCCAGTGGATATAGGGGGTGAGCAACATTGAAGAGTTTAGGATAATATCTAGATTTTGAACTTGGGGAACTAGGAGGATGGTGATGCCTTACACAAAATAGGGAAGTTTAAAAGAGGAAGGGCTTAGGGGAAAAGATAACGAGTACAGTTTGGACTTGTTAAGACATGAAGTTTGAGATACCTGAAAGGCAGTTGAAGGTGTGAGTCTGGAAGCCGACAGAGACTCTAGGTCTGGATAAGTATATTTGAGAAAAGTGATCACAGAGATGACAATTATACACATGGGAGCTGATGAGATCACCAAGTGAGATATTATGGAGGGAGAAGTGAAGAAGAACCAAGACAGAGCCCTGAGGGACAAACATAGATAGAGAGCTTGACCTACATGAAGATTTAATGAAGGAAACTGAGAAGAAGCAGAATGAGAACCAGAAGAATATGAGGTTCCCACCCCCCCCCCCAAAAAAAACCTAGAGAGGAGATTATCAAGAAGAGGGTCACAAACAATGTCAAAGTCTGCAGAGATGTTAAGAATGAATAAGATTGAGAAAAGGCCATTGTTTTTGGCAATTAAAGTTTAGACAGAGCAGCTAAAACTGAAATAGGTCAGAAGCCAAATTGTAGAGAGTTAAGATGTGAGTAAGAAGAGTGGAAATGGAAGAACTTATTGTAAATTACCTTCTCAAGGAATGTAGAGATAAAAGTCACAAGAGAGAGTTAGCAGGGCTAAACGGCTCAAGTGAAGATTTGTGTTTATAAGCAGTAGGGAAGGAGCCCATATAGACAGGGAATGGGTTAAGAAAAGTAAGAGTTGGAATGATAGAGGGGGACAAATTCTGGAATGGGGAAGATAGAATGGGATTCCTAATGCAATTAGAGCAGTTTGCCTTAGGATATCTCTTCATGTGAAACAGGTGTGTAAAGGAGGAGATAGTGGCAGAATGCATCTGAGTGATATGGTAGGAGGTAGAGGGGAGAATAGGGAGTTCTTGCCGTGTAGTCTTATTTTTTTTTCAGTAAAATATGAAGTAAACTCAGCGGAAATGATGGGGGAAGGAAGAGCCAAGGGATGTTTGAGGAGGTAGTAGAAGAGCCACTGTGGAGTTTCAAATACTGAGTTGCTAATGGAGGTTTAGAAGGATTGGTGCAATAGGGCCCAGTTCATATTATGTAGCATCAGTTTATGGTGGACCCTGTAAGAATGGTTACATGATTTTCTCCATCTTTGTTCAGCAGCATATGTGAAAGATTCAAGGCAGTAAATGTGATCCCAGACTAAATCTTGGTGAGGGAAAATTGGCAATATCATAAGAGGGGCAAGAATATCAACAGAAGAGGATAATATAGACTTGAACTGTTTAACCAGAGGTGAATATGGGGAAAGGACGAGAGAGTGGCCAGTGAAGATATGACAGCTTGAGAAAGAAAACAAGGGTTAACGTTTTGGTATGGACACAGAGGAGAGTTTGATGCAGGTGGGCAAAGAAGAGGTGTCAAGGCAATAGATTATTATCACATGAGGGAATTTCAGAGTTTTTAAAAATGGAAATGATAAATTTGTGGGTGATGGCAAGATCAAGGATATTATTATAGTTTCCTGTGGCTAAATGGGGGTTGGGAAATAAGTCATGGGAAACCAATACCCTGAGAAACTGAGAGGCTTTGATCTTAGAGTGATGATTAGTATAAATGTTGAAGTTTCTTAGTATGATGGACAGAGATAGAAAGGAGAGAAAAATTGTGAGCCAGGTAATGAATTCATTGGAGGGGAGTGTCATGAAGGTCTATAGATAATAGCCACCAGGATTTTGATTGAGTGGAAGGTTGGATTTTATGGAACTCAAAGGAGAATAAATTACTATGTGATAGTAGGGTGGGAATTTGGAAGTGGCATTGAAGAGAAAAGAACATTCCAGCTCCCCCTTCTTGCATTGAGATAATGGAAGGACGTGAAAGTGAAGCCAGTATTGGAAAGGATGGCCATGGATGTTGTGTTATCATGGGAAAGTCACTTCTCAGTGATAACCAGAAGATGGAACAAGAAGGAAAGGAAAAGATTCAACATGAAAATATGTTTGTTACCTTTGGCGCAGTCATTGCAAAAGGCATAGTGTAGGGGTGGATAGCATTTGTTAGGACATTGCAGTGAGTGACTTAAGGGGAATAGGGATAAGGGATGCTGTCATGGAGGATGGGGAAATAGGGTTTGGATGATGACTTACAGGGATTCTGAGTCTATATGATGTATAGGGTATCAGGGTTGGGAAACCTGAAGCCACAAGGCCACATGTGGCCTTCTCGGTCCTTAGGTGTAGACGTTTGACTGAGTCCAAGTTTTACAGAACAAATCATTTCATTAATGGAATTTGTTCTGTGAAGTCTGGATTCAGTCAAAGGGCTGCACTTGAAGACCTAGAAGACCACATGTGGCCTGGATGCTGCAAGTTCCTCACCCCTGGATATGTGACAGTTTGTTCATCATTAAGGGAAAGGCATATATTTTCCCAATGGAGGGTAGAAATCAAGCATGAGATATACTACAAGATGGAAAGCTATCTTCATCTTCCTACAGGAGACAAGTATATAATCACATTATATCATTGAATTAACTCACTAAATGAAATGAGAAGACTGAAATATTATGTGATTGAGGAGTTTGGTTGTTGTTTCAATGATTTTCACAATCAGAACTCAATGTTTGATTGTGTTTAGGTGTCATTTTCCAGAAGCAATTAAAAGCATGGCAGAATTGGCAGCACTTATGATTTCCATATTAGTTTAGTTTAGGCTTATTTTCAGTCTGTGGTTCCAAAATCAAGTTGCGGAAGAGAGTTCTTAGAAGACATTTTGGATGTCCAAATGGTAAAAAGCTGCTTTTGATGGTTTCATTCAACCTAAATTAGGACATGGAAGTAAGAAAGGGAAGGAAATATCAGTTATCAAAATTTTAGGTGAGTTGAAGTGCAAGAGGTATTCATTGAGGATCTACCATGTACAACACAGTTCTATATTTTCTTCTTCCTCTTCACCGACTTTCTCCAAAATCGATTGTAATTTGACTACTGACCTCAGGATCGAACTACAACTTTCTCCAAAGTAACCAATGTTTTCTTCACTAACAAATACATATTTTCTCAATCTTCATGCTTCCTGACCTCTTTTCACACTATGTCCTTGGACAATGATCGCATCCTCCTTATACTCATCTCCAAATAGACTTTCAGTTTCAGATTTATGTGACAACCCTCATGCGTAGGCTGAGCTATTATAACCTTCTCCCCTTCTAATCCCTGTCTGACCATTTCTCAGTCTCTTTTGTTAGATGTTCATGCAGGATATGCTAACTAGTTATGGTGGTATCTCAAGGCTCCCTCCTGACTCTTCTCTGATTCTTCTATGTTGTCTCTCCCTTTAAGATGATCTCATCAGCTCCCAGTGTTTCAAGGAATTATTGGGATTTGTGAAAAGTTTTCACACAAAATCTGTTTTGGGCTTCCCATATTTTTTATAGTTTTGTTCCTGGGAGCAGACTCTATGTGTTCTAATCTGAGGTTCACTCTATTAGGGTGACTCTAAAAGTAAATGGTTTTACTCAAATTGCATAAGTTATCTCACCTTCTAATAGTCTCTCATCCAGGCAGTTGGTGAATGACATTCCTTGGAGGATCAATTGTATGCAAATAATTCTACTCTGCATTGTAGGGAATTGCAAAGGGAATAGTAGGTGTACAAAATCCTTTTTCCTTACACAGTCCACAATCTAGTGAGCAAGACCAGATTAAACACCAATTGACACGTAGAAAGCTTAGTGACAGCAATAACCCTCCTAAAAAATATCTACTCGGAAATACACAGAAATGAGGCAGAGGATTAAAGGAGTTGGGAAGAATAAAGAAAGATTAGATTAGAGATAGTGCATTCTGCTAATGACAAGAAGTTGTCTTTTTAATTATATCACTCGAGTGCTGTTTACCTACCCATTTCCCACCCATACAGATACACTTACTCTCATATAATTTCTTTTCATGGAAGAACTTTTAATCAGCTGAGATTCATTAAGTTATCCATTTCAGTCATTGTCACACTAGACATGTGACAAGGATGCTGCTAGGTCTAAGAAGTCGAGAACCTTATTGGATAGATTGGACAATCTTCCTTAAAAACAGGACCGAAATAGTGTTGTGAATGTGGGAAGAGACATTTGGTTAAAATGGAAGGAGAGGGAGATATTATGAAAAGGGAGAATGGTTAATTGTTGATCAATAGAATCCACTGGCAAAAATTCCCTTTTACTTAACACTTTCTGAATTTCAAGCCTTTTGAAAGGGCTTGTATTAATGGATCCTTGGAAACTAATAGCCTCTCTCAATAGGCATTTCATGGCCAGCAGTCATATAAGCTTCTCACAATGCCCCACAGACATTTCTTGGAGGAAATATTTGTGGCTCAGACAGGTCAGATCAATTTCTAGGTGGCACTTTTTTTTTTTCTGACTGCATCTGCCTTAATCTTTATTCCTGCTGAGGCTCAATTTTCTCTATCTTTCTGAAGAATTAGGAACACTGCTGTCTAAAATGAAACCCACAGTAGAAAGGGTATCTGCAATTAATGGATTTCAAACTTCTCCCCCACCCATAAACAGAGAGAGAGAGAGAGAGAGAGAGAGAGAGAGAGAGAGAGAGAGAGAGAGAGAGAGAGAGAGAAAGAGAGACAGAGAGAGAGAATATGAGAATATTGTCAGTCATGTAAGAGGGATTCTTGAGTATGCAATATTTCTCCATTAAGTATAGCAACATAAGAGGGCAAAAGAAGTATCATGAATCTATGGGGTTGGTAGAAATGCCACAGTGATATTGAAAACTTTGTGCAAAACAGCATTCCAAATCTCAGCTGGATTAAATCACATAGAAACAAGAGCTATTGAAGAAGGAAGGCCAGGATGAAATGACTGGCCACAAGCAGTGCTAGCGAAGGAGACACAGAGGAATGAATATGCCCATAGATGCACCTGTCAGGCTGAAATGATATGAAGACTATTATTGACACTAGCTTTTTTCCTTATGGATTAAAATATGAATGTCAAAGCAGCCCACCAACTAAAAAGAGCAGAGATGACTTGAAAGGAAGATGTATTTGGGAAGGTCTGCTCATGGGAAGCTTGGGAAAAGCAGCCATTTATTACCATAAATATATCTGCAAGGCAAAGAGCTAGAGAAGAGGGAAGACACAAGTGGAAAAAAAATATAAAAGAATAGGTTACGAATAAGTATGTCACCCTAGTGTCATTTTTCTTTTTGTTGTTTCCTGAGAGTTTTCATGCTTAGAGCAGAAGTAGATTAATTCAACTATAACAGGCAGATTGCCCATCAGATATATCCGAATGTCTGAAGTGGTGTTGACTAAAGGGACACAAAGACTGTAGGTCAAGCCATATTAAGCATTAAGTGAAAATCAATTGAATTCCTTTTTGGTACTTACAAAGCTTAAAATTTCACCATAAATATATTTGTGCTATATGACTGTTTAGAGGAATAATTTCAAGGTTATATTCAATCAACTGTGCTAGGCATTATAAGGGAAATAAAAGAACAATATGTCAGTGTTTGAACCTTTAAAGTACATATAAATGAGCTAACATTCTTGACACACCTTTTTTTTTTTTAAGAGGCACCCTCCCAGGCAATTGCACCAATAGATAGCCTCTCCTAAGTGCCTTAAGGCATGGCATGAATCTGGGGAGAAAAGCACACCTTTGTTCTCACTCATGTTTGCAACCTGGTGAGAATTGGCTGGTGGGTGAGGTGCCTCTGCTAGAGTCTTCCTTTTATCTATGATTTATTAACATGATTGAAAATAACTGAGGCCCCTTCAAAATTATCTCCTTTGTTTGCTTCCATTGAATAAACCCTATATGTGACTGAAAAAAGAAAAGGTAACTATCTTTTGCCAGGAAAAGCTATACTTGATAGAGAGCTGTCTTGGTTATGGGAAAGAACTAGGATCAAGCCCATTCCCTTATATACACTGACCATGTAACCCTGTATAAGTCACTCAACTTTTCAATCACCCCAGGCAAGTGTCTAAGAGTACAACTCCGATTTGCATTTGTTGAAGGAGTTTCCTCACAGATGTTCATTAGGGGTATGGAACACACATCTGGTAAACTGAACTGCCCCCTCCCTCCCAATATTATTCTCAGATTTCTGAGAGAAAAAAGGGAAAGATTTAACATTCATGAAAATAATTAGATCTTAAACTGAACAAAAAAAGACTTTTCCAATGATAGAAATAGAAATAAGGCAGAAATAAGTTTGTATTAGATTAGTTGGGCAAAGTTTGAACTGGGTGATAGAGGCAAGATGTTGGAAAAACAGGAAGAAGTATAACCCAGGTTTTTCAACACAGCTCATTCACAAAGATCTTGAAAATATATCAGACCAAGGACTGACTTGGGAAATTGAAGGGAAAAAAAATCAATAATTCATTGTTCCAGCCAGGTTGGTATAAAGAAACTGAGGGGTCTTTGCACATTGAGGATGAGGTATATCCAGGGACACACATAGCAGAGTATTTCAGGATGCAGAAACTGATAGAAGACTGAAGCTGTTCACTGGGGCAAGGAGTCAATCCAGAGGGACCTTGACCATGTGCAGGAATTGGCAACAGAGGCAAAATTTCAACTCTGCCACTTACTATCCAGACTTGGATGACAGATCCAGGGAGGACTGAAAAGGGGATTTGCATCTGCAGGTAGCATTTTAGAGTGAAGAATAGTTGACAACATGAGGCTATGTATTAGATTAAGAACTAGCTCATAACCAAGCAGTAGTTGTGTGGTTCTGACTTCAAGGGTGGATCACGATATAATTTCTACCATCAAGCTCAATTTGATACTTATAAAGAAATGATTAGGGCAGAAATATTACACCAAAGGGGAGTTTACGGTTTGTGCTGGTAAGCAAAATGGGCTCTTAACACTTAGTTTGACCAAGTGCCCTTGAAGAGTTTGGCTTTTGTTTCCTTTGAGTAATTCAGTGTATTTTATTGAGTCTTACTAGGGGCTAAGCCCCAGGCCCAAACACATATGAGGTATAAAACCTATGTGTGTGTGGATTGGCAACGAAGGTGGGGCCCAAGGTGGGCTAACTAAGGGGAGGTGCTAACTCAAGAGCCAATCATAGCAGCCTAAGTTCTGGTCATTCGGATGATGTTTGATGACATCTGAAACCCTATAAGAAGAGAAGACAGAGCCATTTGCGCAGGGCTCTCACTCGTGGTGGTGCTGAGGCAGAGACTCTAGGCAGCTGTAGCTAGGAGACCTCCAGCTGGTAACTGGATGCTGAGACTTTGTTAAACTCTGGTAACTATGTATTGAGATTTGAATCAGACAAGGTCTATCTGTCCATGTTTGTACTTTGTATTTTGCTCTGAAGTTCAGGGTGGTGGTTTTTTCCCCTCAACTAAGTGAATGATATTTGTACGCTGAATTAAAGTAAGCTTGTCAACCCCTTAACATAGCTTTCCTTAATTAAGCAGATCAAAAGAATCTGTGCTTTTGCAGCATGTTGGCAGCTTTCTGGGTGCTGGTTGTTGGTGGATCTTACACCCCCACAACAGCTGCTAGCTGGATTGTTGAAACACAGTTCTGTCTCAGAACAGTCTATGCTTTCCAGCTAGCTAATGATGGATAACTCCAGCCACAGTCACTGGAATTTTCAACCAGGAACTAACCAATAAGCATATTGTCTAGATATAAACATGGGTTTGAAACTTGCAGAGCTCATATCAGGAGGACAAAAATCCAAATTCCCTGGATTAAACTACTTTAAGAGAGCTAAAAGCTTGCAAGTCCCTAACCTGAACTATCTCAAGATCTTAGAATAATGTAATACTTAATACCTCAAGAAATCACCACAGGAACCCAACAACAACAAAGTCCACCTCGACCATCCTTTGCTTCCCAGGAGTGTGCAGAGCTGGACCTTAATATCAGTTTCAAAGTCAGGAAGTAGACTGGAAGAATGAACCACAACAACTATTTCCACCCTGAAGAGCTGTCATGCTAGAACAGACACTCAAAACACAAACCTAGAAAATAACAATTCCAAAACATCTGTGAGCAAATCCTCAAAAAAAAGTCCAGGTGGGGCAAAAGTTAAAATACAATTCCTAAGAAAGATAAAGAATGAATTATTTAAAAAGAGCTAATAATTGTTTGAAAATAAGTCTTTAAAATGAGAAGGCTAGTAGAAAAAAATGAGAAAATAAATAGCAGCTTTGGAAAAAGGTTTGGAAAAAGAATAAATATTTGGAACAAGCCATATAAAACTTCACAAAAGGGAGTGAAGGGAAACACATTGAAAAACTGAATTAGCCAAATAGAAGATAATGATTCTGTGATACAAAAAGAAATATTAAAACAGAGTAAAAGAATGAAAAATAGAAGAAAATATAAAGTATCTCATAGTAAACAACTGAAATATAAAACATATTGAGTAGTGATAATTTAAGAATTATTGGAATACCTATAAATGATGACTAAAAGAAAAAGAATTTAGACGTTGTATTTCAATAAATCATAAAGAAAACTGTCCAGATCTGTTAGAATCAAAGGGAAAAGTAAAAATAAATATTCCTTTGGTTACTTCCTGAAAGACAAGTGAAAATGCACAGGAATATTATAGATATAATTCGGATCTTCTAGAAGAAAGAAAAAAAGACTCAAACCAGTCAATAAGAAATAATTCAACTATAATCCTAATGGAAGGGAAATGGATCCTTTTTTTTTTTTTTTTTTTTTTTTTTACAAAATAGAGTAATTATTACCTTGTATGATTTAACAATGACAAAAAAGAGCTGAGTAGAAATTTTGAAATCCAGACACAACTCATGAGGGAGGAACTAAACAAGTATGAACTTTTTTATTTTTTACATTTTAATATGAAAGAGATGATGCATTTATCCCCTCAGAATTCTGTCATCATTGGTGCTAATTGAGGTAGTTAAATTAAGTAGAAGGCCTGAGAATGTTTCTGTTATATTTTAATGCTCTTAAAGGAATAATGGAGGGGGCAGAGCCAAGATAGCAGAGAGAAGCCAGGTAATTGCCTGATCTCTTAAGAGTTTCCCTTGGAAACAATGTTAAATGAAGCATCTAAAGGATTCTGGAATGACAGAATCCACAAAAAGACAGAGGGAAACAATTTTCCAGCTTAAAATAATTTAGAAGGACTTCAGGGAAGATCTGTTTCATTTGAGGGAAGGGGGAGTGCAGACTTTGTGAAAATCAGAGAAGAGATTAGTAAAAATTAAAGTTAGAAAAACATTGAAATAATAAACAAAATTAAGAGCTGGTTTTATGATAAAAAAAATAAAGTAGATAGAACATTGGTTTATTTGATTTAAAAATAAAGAAAACCAAATTATGGGTATCAAAAATGAAAAGAATGAATTTACCATCAATGAAGAGGAAATTAAAGCACTAATTAGGAGCTTTTTTGCATAGCTGTATGCCAATAAATGTGATAATCTAAGAAAAGTGGATAAATATTTACAGTATTATATCTTGCCCAGATTAACCGAAGAGGAAATAAAATATTTACCTCCATTTTAGAAAAAAAAAAAGAAATTGAACAAGCCATCAATGAACTCCCTAAGAAAAATATCTCCAGGGCGAGATGGTTTACAAATGAATTCTACTGAACATTTAAAGAACAATTAATTCCAATACTATATAAAGTATTTGGAAAAATAGGTGAAGAAGGAGTACTACCAAATTCTTTTTAGTGATACAAATATGGTACTAAGACCTAAAATGGGAAGAGTCAAACAGAGAAAGCAAACTATAGACCAACTTCCCTAATGAATATTGAGGCAAAATTTGAAAAAAAAAACTATTAGCAAAGAGATTACAGCAGGCTATCATCAGGATACTATATGATTACTACGTGAGATTTATACTAGGAATGCAGGACTGGTTCAATATTAGGAAAAGTATCAATGTAGTTGACCATATTAATAAAACAAAAATTACAGAAATCATATTATTACTGCAAAAGGTAAAGAAAAAGCTTTTGACAAATACAGCACCTGTTCCTAATAAGAACACCAGAGACCATAGGTATAAATGGAGTTTTCCTTAAAATGATAAGCAATATCTATCCAAAACCATCAGCAAGCATTACATGTAATAGGGATAAGTAATGGGGATAAGATCAGGGGTGAAACAGGCATACCCATTATCAACACTATTATTCAATATGGCATTAGAAATATTAGCTTTAGCAATAAGAGGAGGAAAAGAAATTAAAGGAATTAGAATAGACAATGATTAAACAAAACCATCACTCTTTGCTGATAATATGATGGTAAAGTTAGAGAATCAAGTAAAAAGAAAATTATTTGAAATAATCAATACCTTTAGCAAAGTTGCAGTACATAAAATAAACTCACATAAATCATCAGGATTTCTATATATTACCAACAAAGCTTGGAAAGAAGAGCTAGAAATAGAAATTCTATTCAAAATAACTATAGATAATATAAAGTATTTGCAAGTCTACCTGATAAGACAAACCCAGGAACTGTATGAACACAGTTACAAAACATTTTTTCACACAAATGAAGTCAGATCTAAACAATTGGTAAACATCAATTGCTCATGAGTAGGCTGAGCTAATATAACAAAAAAAAAATGACAGTTCTACCTAATTTACTTATTCTGTGCCATGCCAATCAAACTATCAAAAATTATTTTGTGGCATTAGAAAAAAATAATATCAAGGGAATTTAAAAAAATGCAAAGCAAGGTGGACTAACTATACTAGATCTAAAACTAGATTATAAAGCAGGAATTTTCAAAATTATTTGGTGCAAAAAAAAATATTTGGTGCAGGCTAAGAAAGAGAGTGGTGATTAAATGGAATAGGTTAGATACACAAGACACAGTAGTATGTAGCTATAGTAATCTCCTTTTTGACAGACTCAAAGAATACATCCTCTAAGATAAAAACTTAGTGTTTGACAAAAAACTACTGGGAAAACTGGATGATAGTATGGCAGAAACTAGGCATAGACCAACAACTCACACACTATACTGAGATAAGGTTGAAATGGGTACATGATTTACATATAACGGTTGATACCATGAGCAAATCAGGGAAGCATGGAATAGTGTGCCAGTCAGATCTATGGAGAAGGGAAGAATTTATGACAAGAGAATATTATGACATTTAAAATGGATAATTTTGATTTCATTACATTAAAAAATTTTGGTAAAAACAAAACCAATACAACCAAGATTAGAAGAAAAGCAGAAAGATGAGAAACAATTTTCATAGCAATTGTTTCTTATAAACTCTTCATTTCTCAAATATGTAGAGATACCTGAGTTAAATTTATAAGAATACAATTCACTTCCCAATAGCTAAATGGTCAAAGGATATTGAAGAGGTTTGGGGTTGAGGGGTGCTCGACACCCCAAAGTACCAACACAACAGGTCCTGCCAAAAGAATTTGACTCAAGCCTTCTCAGCCAAGGGAAAAGACAAAGTTTATTAAGGGTTTGCCATAATGGGTTGTCTTAAGAAATCCAACCATTTGTGACACCTGTTTTCACAAGCAGGCCAGATTTCATCTATATAAGCTAGATCAAATCTCAGCGCCTTCATGGAGGCAAGATGAGAATTATATACACAAATAACATGAGAGGAATTGAGGGGTGGTCTGGAGTGACTAGAAGAGAGGTTTAGGGAGGGTCTTGAGGAGGAATCTAAGGAGGAGCTTGATGGGAGCAGGATGAAGTCAGACTCCTGGGTGGGAAATAGCTGAAGGATACCTGGAGATGAAAGACAACAGAAGGCTGGGGTAACAGGGCTAAGGTATAGATATTTTGATCAGGATTAAGGATGAGAAGTAGCTGGACAATAAAGGGCAAGGCTAGGTAGAGATTTGGGCCTATTGATAACTTAAGGTTATAGCCTCAGGCCAAGTCCAGATCAAGTGGGAAGATTCAAGGAGAGTTCCAGGGGGTTCCCAGAGACTGTACTCCATCAGGTTCAAGAGAATTCTCAGAGACTGTACCCTTATCAACATGAACAGGCTGTTTTCAGATGAAAAATTTAAAACTCTCTCTAATCATATGAAAAAATGTTTTAAATCACTATTGCTTAGAGAAATAACAACAGCTCTGAGGTACCACCTCACACCTATCAGAATGGCTAATATGACAGAAAAGGAAAATTATAAATGTTGGAAAAAATGTGGAAAAATTAGAACACTAATGTATTGTTGGTGGAGTTGTGAACTTATCCAAACATTCTGGAGAAAAATTTGTATATAAGCCCAAAGGGCTGTAAAACTGCATATCCTTTGATGCAGTAATAGCACTACTAGGTCTGTATCCCAAAGAAAACATGAAAAGGGAAAAGGGCCCACATGTAGAAAAATATTTATGACAGCTCTTTTTGTGGTGGCAAAGAATTGGAAATCAAGGGGAAGCCCATCAATTGGGGAATGGCTGAACAAGTTGTGGTATATGAATGTAATTGAATACTATTATTCTATAAGAAAAGATGAGCAGGTGGATTTCAGAAAAACCTGGAAAAACTTACATGAACTGATGCTGAGTGAAGTGAGAAGAACCAGGAGAAAATTATACACAATAACAGCAACATTTACAATGATTAGCTATGATACACTTAGCTCTTCTCAAAGAACGCAATGATCCAAGACAATTCCAAATGACTCCTGATGCAAAATGCTATCCACATCCAGAGAAAGAATTATGGAGTCTAATGCAGATGGAAGCATACTATATTTACATTTATTTGTTTTTTTTTTCCTTTCTTGTGATTTTTCATTTTTGTTCTGATTCTTCTTTCACAACATAACTATTATGGAAATATGTTTTACATGACTCTACATGTATAACCTATATCAAGTTGCTTGCTGTCTTGGGGAGAAAGGAGGGGAGGAGAGGGGAAAAAAATTTTGGCACATAAAATCTTACAAAAATGGATGTAGAAAACTATCTTTACATGTATTTTGAAAAATAAAACACTGTTAAATACAGAAAAACCCAAAATTAAAATTAAAAAAGAATAATGGAAAGAGAAGAAGAATATACTGGGGTTTTAAGGAGAGAGAAAGATAGGGGAAATTATCTCCCATAATTGGGACACTTGAAAGGAAGTCTATATAAACAAGGAGAAAGGAGCAGAGGCAGCTGGCAGCACTTGAACTTCACTCTCATCTGACCCGGTCAAAAGAAGGGGAAAAAAATACACATACATACACCCATGCACAGAGTTGCATACAAAAATATATTTCCCTCAACAGGAAAATGAGAGAAAAGAGACAAGGGAAAATGGAGAATTAGAAGATTTTTGGATCAAGGGATAAATTAATATTTGCTAAATAAATTATTAAAGATGGAGTTGAGAAACATAGAATGAAAAGTATAAAAGAATAGGACAGAGAGAAATACACTATTAAATATTATCCCTATGAAAGTTAATAGGTTGAAGTCACTCACAAAATATTAGAAAAAATCAGAATGGATCGGAAAGCAGAACCTAATAGTAAATTATTTGTAAATAAACACACTTGAAATAGAAAAAAAAAGACACAGAGTCAAATAAGATAGAGAAAAAATTAATTATGCTTTATCTAGAGTAAACAAGGTAGGAATTGTAATCATAATTTCAGACAAAAGAGCAAAAATAAACAATCCAAAGAAATAAATATGGAAAGTTCTAGAAATAATGAATCAACACAAATTCTAAATATACATGGAAAAAAATGAAATACCAGCAAAATTCTTAAAGGAATAATTAGTAAATTCTTAATGATTAAGAAGAAAAAAATAGAAAACAAAACTGTAATAGTGAGAGATTCAAATTTACATGGATAGGAAGGTGGTGCAGTTGATAGAAGACTAGACCTGGGCTCAGTAATACCTGAGTTAAGTTCAGGGTTATAACACTTATTAGCTGTGTGACCCCAAGCACTCACTACCTTTTTTGCCTCAGTTTCCTAATCTTTAAAATGAGCTGGAGAAGGCAATGGCAAACCATTCCAGTATCTTTGCTAAGAAAATCCAAATGCGTTCATGAAGAGTCAGACATGACTGAAAAACCACTGAACGACAACCAATTTACACTTCTTGGGGCTAGATATATCTAGCAAAAAAACAAAATAAAACAAAACAACAACAACAAGACAAGAGAAATGAAGAATTTCAGTAAGGTTTTTGAAAAGTTAGACATGATAAACCTCAGGAATAATAAATGGTTAAAGGAGTAAAGGACAACACATATAATTAAGCTATACATGGAGCTTTCACAAAAGAAAAAAAAAAGAATGGCCCTGTATTATGACATAAGATCCTTAAAAACAAATGCATAGAAGAATAAATTTTAAATACATTTTTTTTCTTTTAATTTATTTTTCACATGTTTGGTTTTCAGCATTGATTTTCACAGGCTTTTGAATTACAAATTTTCTCCCAATTTCCTCCCCCCCCCACTCCAAGATGGCGTACACTCTGGTTGCCCTGTTCCCCAGTCTGCCCTCCCCTCTATTGCCCCATTCTCCTCCCATCCCCCTTTCCCTTCCTTTCTTGTAGGGCAAGATAAATCTCTATGCCCCATTGCCTGTGCATCTTATTTTCTAGTTGCATTAAAAAAAAAATTTTTTTTACTTTTGAACATCTATTTTTTTAAAATCTTGAGTTCCAAATTCTCTCCCCTCTTCCCTTCCCATCCACCCTCCCTAAG
>CM053627.1:60277716-60293142 GCA_028646595.1 Phalanger gymnotis
GACCCTGTTCTTATTCAACAAAATCTTTAAACCAGAATCATAAGAAAGAACAAAAAGTTTCAGAGTAAAAAAAAAAAAACTTTCCCAGAGGCTGACTGCTGAATAAACAGATTCTTACAGCCTCAGAATCTTCCCCTTTCCTTATCTTGATTCTTTTAAACACTCCTGTATATAGATATGATTAGATATTAATATTATACACATCCTCCCCTGTGAAGTCTTCACATTTCATTTATTTACCTCACACAAAACTGAATTTTATAGGATTTCAGTCCTTGCTCATTAGTACTTGTATGTATCTCAAAAATTGTGTCCTATGTTGTTCTGTAGCATAAAAAAAAAATAAAAAAATAAAAAAAAATAAAAAAAAAGAAATAGAATAAATAGTGGTTCAGTTTCTAGCACAATGCACGAAAACCTGTTTCAAATGTGATGTATTGCTTGTTTCAAATGTGATATAGTTGTGTATTTATAAGGAAAAATAATATAAAGAAATACTGACTTTCTTTTGATTCTACTGAATGACTGTGAGTCTTGGAAAATGAGATTCTCCAAAGAAATGAAGTTGAGGATCACCCAAAGGGCAATGGAGAGGAAAAGTTGATCATGAACAGACTATAACACATTACAAACATGGAGTTATGCAGCAGCAGCATGTAAAATATCATCGAAAATATATCATTTAGGAGGAAAAGAAATGGGTCAGTCATGTGCTAACAATAAGAAAGAGCCCGTTGAGACTCCCTGTGTTACATCAGCATCATATGTGTTGTCGAGAAAATGAAAAAAATGTTCAGCACTTTTAGGGAAATCCCTTTGAGGAATTTGCATGAGGACTTAAAAAAGAGTCACCTAATATGGGCAGATAAGAAAAGAATGATGCACCTTGCTGGTTGGAATACCCACATCAGTGAGATCACAGGGTCATTGGAGTTTAAGAGTACTCTCAAAACATTTGTTGTGGGATTTCAAGGATTTCTGATTTTTTTCTTTATGGTACTAGACCTATGGATGTCAATTGCAGAGCACTTTTATGACTTTGCAGAAAGTTTTCAAGAGTGGCTGTTTGAAAAAATCTATTACTCTGTAGTCAGTTGGTAATGAGTCATTGTGAATCATAGCAGGGCAGTCTTCACAGAGATTGAGTAATACAAACATAGCCCTTGAGTCTCTAAGTATCACCATGAGATTTAGGAGTAGTGTTTCAACAACGGTCTCACAACAAAAATAAAGAACTGAAAAATAATAATACTGATTAAGAAATGAGTTTTATGTTTACTTTGAATGTATTTGAGGAAAATGAGGTTGAACTGAAGGAATTTGGGCAGATCTTTAAAAGGACTTTGGGGCCCTATTAAGGGCTTTATGATATCATATCATTGATTCTTTATCTCTTCACAATCTATGATTTTATTCTTTTTTGAAACTCTGATACCAGTATGTAAGTAGCAATACTTGTAGCTTTCCTATATGGTTAGGTTCATGGTTGGGCATAAAATGGAAGAAAGATGGGAAGGGTAAAACAGAACAAGACAGAGATTTTTTTTTCCCTCATTAACTGGAAAAGAGTTGGGAAGAAGAAAGGAATTTCCATTGAATTTGTTCATGTGAGAAATAGAATGCTGACAGTGAAGTAAAATCATGTTTGGAAGGTAAATGATATGGTAAAATCATGACTTGTATGTATTCTCTATTGCATTCAGAAATATATAACACACGTATTTATTCTGGGTGCCATATTTTAGAAAAGGCATTGATAAGCCAGAAATAGCAACAAGGGTGTTGAGAGGCCGATAGCCCATGTCATATAAGCATCAGCTGAAGTACTTAAGGATATTTAATTTGGAAAGGCCATTCGATGGCCAGGTGGCTGTGGTGGTAGGGAGTTGTGCTAGAGTGCCTATATGACAGCCATGTACAAATACTTAAAAGTCTATCATGCAGAAGAGGCATTAAACTTATATTATCAGAGATAGAACAAGAAACTATAGGTCAAAATTGCCAAGAGGCAAATTTGGTCTTAATATAAAGGGAAAGAAATACCCAACAACTTCAGCTATATAAAAGTGGAATGTGATACTTCAAGAGGTAGTGGGTTCCCTTGCCTGGGAGAGATTCAAGAAAAAATATTAATGAGCATTAAATTGTAGAGGTAATGCTTTTTTTTTTTCCTTTGGGATACAAAGGAATCATGAAGTGACTAGAAACATTGTGGGTTTTTTTGGTTTGTTTGCTTTTTTAACAAATGAATAGACAAAAAATCTTCATTTTATAAATATAATAAACTCAAAAACATCATTGAGAATTCAGTAAACAAATTGTAAAGGAAACGGAGAACTCTTGCCACAAGAGCCCAGAGATAGCATTATTCTAAAAGCTTTTTGGAAAATATTTGTAATAAAAGTCACCATACTGAATACTCAAAAATTACAAATTATACTGAAAAGAAAACCTTAAAAATATAGAGACATAGTAAAAGGAAATAAAATAATAAGGGGAAAAACAATGAGGTATATAACTTTCCTTTTACTCTGTCTGCTTCTTGATTGGCCCCAAGGGTTCTTGCAGTGTATCTTAGGAAGATAAATTTACATTTTCATACTTTTATTTAATGGCACAAAACTCATTTTATCCAACTGTATAATTATTTACAAAGCACTATATAAGAAAATGTAGGATAGAAACTTCTCAGGCCATTTCTATCTGACTTTCATCTAAAAAGATAAGAACAGTGATGATGATAACTTTGCGTAGTTAATTATATCAGTGTTACTTGAGTCACGTGGTAATTTTGTTAGTTGCATTAGTTAAAAATGAATTGGCTGTAACTCACTTCTTGTACAAAGAAGTTGATCAACCCTCCCTATTTAGGTCCATGTTCCACCCCAAATTGTGTCTGTCATTCACATCCTTGTGATAATTATTTGCTTTGTGATCAAATCATTTTTTGTAATACAGCTTACAAATCTGATTTTTATATTAGAGAAAATTTTTCCACCACAAAAATTCACAATTAAAACACTGTGTTTGCATTTCTGAATAAATATTCTCTGTCAACAAAGTATATCAAGAGAGTTCTTGTGGCACCATTGGTAGCTTAGTCTTGGAACCAAGTCTCTAGGCAACTCTCTAAATTTAAGCTACACATATAATTTAAACTTGAATTTTGTGTAAGTCATAGAGGGAATCATCACAACAGACATTACCCACAGTGATGAAATCACATGTCTAAACCCACCCTCACCTCTTTCTGTACCCTCTCCATCCAAAAATGAAAATATATCAAACATGTGGAAAGAACGTTTGCTTATGAGTCAAAGTACCTGGATTCAAATCCTGAATTTGATTGTTTCTACTTATATGACTTTGGGCAAGTCCATTAAAGTTATTGGGTCTCCATTTCCTCATCTCTAAAATTTAACAGATAATTTCTGTCACTCCTTTCCAACTCTAGATCTATGATCCTTGGAATGGATTCGACATATTTTCTCAAGGAATATCAGACAGCTTATGCTCTACATACACACAGAAAACAACAACAACATATTTTATTCATTTAGATCACATCAAATGATTTGGATTTAGAGATAGAAGAGACTTTGGGGAGTATCTTTTCCAGCTCCCTCATTTTTTTACAATGGAGACAAATGAGTCCCAGAGAAATTAAGTGACTTGTCTGCAGTCAAATAGGTTTTAAGTGACAGAGATAGTAAGTCAATCCACATCTTCTAACAGTAAATCCTTTGTATCATGCTGCCGCTCAAGGGAATGAAGAAAAAGTATGAATTCTGTCAAATAATCTCTGCTTTATAACCAAAAAACCAAGAGATTTTATTAAAATGATTTCTGTTAACTTACTGAAATTCTCATAATAAACAATTCACTCATTTGTTCAAAATTAACTGTAATGTATTTTCAGTTTCATTGATAAGGTTTCCCCACCCCACCACAGAAAAGATAGTAAATCATCCATACCTTATACTGTGCAATTCCTTTTTATGCTTTCTCAAAAATACTCCATGAAAGATGTCTGCAATGGGTCATCCACTCAACAAAAATTAAATATCTACTGTGTATAATATTAATACTAAATAAAAAAGACAGAGGTTTGGTAGAGCTAGCTCTAACTGGCTCTGAAGAGTTCATATTAAATTTGCAGTGTAAGCATTTACAATTCAGAAAACCAGACAAATCACAAATTATTGTTTTGTGGACTGTCTATATTAAAAAAGTGTTAATAATGAAGAATAAACTTAAAAGTGTGTACATTTTTGTGAGTTCTAGTTATTAAACATTTACCGGCATATGCCCACATTGCTCCACAAACACTATGAGCTCTTGGCTTGACTTAGGAGTGAATAGGATTTAAATGTAACTGAATTTTGCAAAGTCGTCAGCCTCAACCTCTCTTCCAGAGTTATTGAATTCCAGTGGCAGAACAAAAGTCAAGATGACAGAGCTTGCTTGAGCTCACTGGGAATACAGTAAGAAGCTCAAAGAATGAAATCATGATTATATTAAAGGGCTTGTGACTGTATGCTAATAATCATAATGATTACAACAGGAAGAACAATAATGATTGTAAGGGTATAGTTGGGGACTCGCTTACCCCATACTCCCAGGCCTTTGTCCAGCAAAGGCCTGATCTCGTGGGCAATGATGACATGGAAGCCAAGGTGGTGAATAGCTCCGTTTAATTATGACAGTGACCAGATTTTATAGCCTTCATTACGTAGTACTAGGACTGCCTTGATCCGCCTACTCTCTGCCTACACCCCACCTACTCTCCGCCTATTCTTCTCCTGTTCTCCTCCTATTCTCCTCCCCTTTCTTTCCCGCTCTCTCCCCATGATTCACCTGTGCACAGGTGAACCTGGAAAAGAACCCTGCACCACATTGCCAACAAGGGCGAGACCCTTCCTCCAAACTCCATCTTGTTCCTCCCATACCTCAGAGCCCTGAGGTTTCTCAGTTGGCGTCTGGGCGCGGAGGTCCAACGATGTTTGGGGTCGGCTCTAACTCGTCCAGTTACAAATGATAACAGGAATTTATTTGGTATTTTAAGGCTTATAGAATGCTCTTTTCAGCCTTTCAAATCTCTGAAAGGAGGGCATACAAAAGTTACATAAAACATAACTCACTTCTCTATGGAATTATTAGGGGTATAAGGCAAAAACACACATGACATGTGCATTCATTAGAGAGTTGCATTTGTGTGGAGTGTATCTAAATGTTGTAGTTGTAGTTACAGCTGTTGTCCTTGTTCTTGTTATTTTGAAAAGAAATACATTTCCCTGGGAGGTAGGGCTACTATGAATCTCATTTTACAGTTGAGGAAACTGAGGAAAACCAAGGTGACTTGTTTAGGTCATAAAGCTAGTAAGCTTTGGAGGCTGGATAGGAACTCAAGTCTTCCTGGCTTTAGGCCAAGTGCTAGACCCACTGTGTAGCCACTGAAAAATCTACTCTTAAAATGGGACTACTTTAGCAGACTTTGGAGTGGGTATATTAACTACTTGGAGGGAGCAGAGTATAGAGTGTAGGATTTGGATTCGGAGTATCTGATAATGAATTTTGCATTTCTCTCCATCTAATTTTTTTCTTGTTTATCCTCCTCTCTCTTTTACACCTCACCTTTTCTCTCCTCACAAATGTTTTACTTCTGATCACCACATTCTGCAATATAACCTACCTTTTATCAGTCCCCTTCCCCCTTCTATTCTCCACATCTTTTTACTTCCTTATAGGGTAAGTTAGATTTCTATATCCAACTAAGTATATATGTTATTCCCTCTTTGAGCCAATTTTAACGAGATTAAGGTTTGAGCTTTGCCTACTACTCCTCCCTCATCTTCAACTCCATTATAATATATCTTTCATGTCTCTTTTATGTAAAATAATTGATCACATTCAATGTCCTCCCTCCTTCTTCAAGTGCAATTTTTTTTCTCACTCAATTTTATTTTTAATTTTTTGGGTATCATCCCATCAAAGTCACCTAATATCCACACCGTCTGTTTACATATATTGCTTCTAATTTCTCTTATAGAAATAAAGTTGTTAAGTTATAAATATTATCTTGCCACATAGAAACATAAGTGGTTTAATCTTATTGAATTTCTTATGTTTTCTCTTTCTCATTTCTTTTTTACATTTTTGTTTTTCTTGAGTCTTGTATTTAGAGGTCAAATTTTTTATTCAACTTCAGTCTTTTAATTAGGAATGCTTGAAAGTTCTCAATTTCATTAAATATCCATTTTTTCCCCTGAAAGATTATATTTAATTTTGCTGATTAGGGAATTCTTGGTTGTAATCCTAAATCCTTTGCCTTCCAGTACATTGTATTCCAAGCATTCTGGCTCTTTAATGTGGAAGCTGCATGCTATCTGAATCGGTTTTTTCAGGGGTGGGGGGGGAGAGGGAATGCTTGCAATACTTTCTCCTCAATGTGTGAGATCTGGAATTTAGCTGTGATGTTCCTGGGAGGTTATATTTTGGGATAACTTTCAGGAAGTTATTGGTGGACTCTTTCAATTTCTGTTTTGCCTTCTGCTTCTAATATATTAGAGCAGTTTTCTTTGAAAACTTCTTGAAAGCTGTTGTCCATCCAGGCTTTTATTTTCCCTATCTTGGCTTTTAGGTAGTCCAATAATTCTTATATTATCTCTCCTGGATCTATTTTCTAGGTCAGTTTTTTTCTAATGAGAAATCTCACATATTCTTCTATTTTTCTTTACTTTTTTTAAATTTTGTTTTATCTTATCTTGTCTCATAGGGTCATTAGTTTCTACTTGGTCAGTTCTAATTTTTAAGGAATTAATTTCTTCAGTGAACTTTTATGCTTCCTTTTGCATTTGGACAATTATGCTTTATAGGGAGTTATTTTCCTCAGCAAATTTTTGTTTATCTTTCCCCATGCTATTGACTCTTTTTCATAATCGTCTTGCATTACTCTAATTTCTTTTTACAATTTTTCTTCCACTTTTCTAATTTGCTCTTCAAAATCATTTTTAAGCTCTTCCAGGAATTATATTTGGGCCTGAGACTAAATTACATTTTTTTCTGAGGTTTCACATTTAGCCATCTTGCAACTATGGTTGTTTTCTAAGTTTATACCTTGATTCTCCCTATCACTATAGTAACTTTCTTTAGTGAGCTCTTTTTGTTTGTTTATCTGTTTTATTCATTTTTCCTGCCTTTTTTGTGGCTTGGTGTTTTTATGTGAGAGTTGGGCTCTGATCCCGTACTGTCCCAAGCTTTTTGTGCTGAGGCTCTGTGTCTTACTGCTAGCTTTCACTGGCCTTCAGAGCTTAGTTTCTTGCTTTCTCTAGAGGGTAGGCTTCCCTTCTGGCTTATATGGGGTACTGGTTGGGTGCTCCCTGTTGGCCTCCCCTGGGTGTAGGATTTAACTGCTGGCCTCCTTCAGGAGTGGTGCCTTGCTGCAGGGTTACTATGGTAACAGTCATTCTGGTGGCTGGCCTTAGAGGAGGGATTTTGTTGCTAGTCTGCCCCAGGTGTAGGGACCTGCTGCTGGTTGGCTATGGAAACACAGCCTCCCTGTTAGGTAGTCCCTAAGAGTGGGGTCTCTTTGTGGGACATCCCTGGGGTGGAAATTAATTGCTGGTCAGTAATGGGGTCAAAGCCTTCCTAGTGGCTTGTGCTCAGGGTGGGATCACTGGGGTGGGGCTGTGTTACACAGAATGCTCACTTGCCTAAGGGGCTATAAATCTTGCAGGAGGGTGGGGCCTTGCTTGTGAATTACCCCAGGCTTGGAAGTCTTGTTTCAGGGCCCCTGCTTTGAAGCTAGTTGCTGCTGCTGCTCTTTGACCTCACACCCCTGTCATCCCAGTAAAACAGACCTTTCTTGCAGGGCTGGCAAACTGCTTCCCTTCTGCTAGATCAATTTCGAGGATGTTTTTAAATTGTTTGGAGGGAAATTTGGGAGGACTTGAGAGGGTTCCTTCCTCACTCTGCCATCTTGGCACCAAAAGTCCACTTAACTATTTGAGACAACTCTTTATGATTATATATTGTAGCAATGATCCCAACTTACATTTATAGAGGATGTTTCCTCATCTATGAATCCCTTACGTCAATGAAATCACATTGTTGCAGTTTCATGGTGTGTTGTGGGAGTCATCTCAAAGAGTTCAAACTCGGACCATCTCCAATCTTGTAACACCAATCAGGGCAGCACATCTGAGGACAGCTGCTGAAATCAGTTTCAGAGATCCAGTCACATAGTATAATGAACTCTCTATTCATTCATATTATCTTATAACATAACATCCTTGCTCTTTTTCCAGCCAGAATCATGGAGGGCGTACAAGAAAAGAAGAAGCTACCATCCGTTCCAGAATCCCTTCTGAAAAAGCGAAAGGCTTTCGCAATACTGAAGGCCAAACACTTGAAGAAGAAGGTGGCTATTAAAAAGCTCCGTAAAATATGGAGAAAAGTTATCTATGAAAAAGCTAAAGCCTACCATAAGGAGTACAGACAGATGTACAGGAGTGAAATCCGGCTGGCTAGAATGGCACGCAAAGCTGGCAACTACTACATACCTGCTGAACCCAAGTTAGCTTTTGTGATCAGAATCAGATGTATCAATGGTATTAGCCCAAAGGTCCGAAAAGTAACTTCTTCGTCTTCACCAAATCTTCAATGGCACTTTTGTTAAGCTTAACAAGGCTTCTATTAACATGCTGAGGATTGTGGAACCATACATTGCATGGGGTTACCCAAATCTGAAGTCTGTGAATGACTTGATTTACAAATGTGGTTATGGCAAGATCAAGAAACAGAGGATTGCCCTGACGGATAATGCCCTTATTGCAAAATCTCTTGGTAAATATGGAATTATCTGCATGGAGGACTTGATCCATGAGATCTATACTGTTGGCAGGCACTTCAAAGCTGCCAACAATTTCCTGTGGCCCTTCAAATTATCTTCTCCACGAGGCGGAATGAAGAAAAAGACTACACGTTTTGTGGAAGGTGGAGATGCTGGTAACAGGGAAGACCAGATCAACAGGCTTGTTAGAAGAATGAACTAAAGGTCTCTACCATGATTATTTTTCTAATGGTCTGTTAATAAAAATGCCTGTGACAAAAAAAAAAAATAACATAACATCCTTAACCAAAATCTATATTTATCTCACATCCACACCTACATTACAAAATATCACACTCCATTATGTATATGTACATATACATATATCATTGCATTCTCATATCACTTATTTAAACAGCAGGGGGTTCCCAGGTTAGGGTCTTACCTAGCACAACACATGTATATCATTGTATCCCCAAAAGAAGGGGTCCCAGGCTAAGGTCTTCCTTAGCACAATACATGTTTTAGGAGTAGCAGAAAATACTATACCATCTACCCCAGGTCACAGTAAGAACAATCTCCTTAATCATTGCCAAACTTCCAAGCAAAGGCCTCTTTCATCTTGGCCCAAGGTTGGCCTCCAAGTCCCATGGATTCTCTTCTATAGGCTGAGTGCTCCCAACTCTTGCCTGGATTCACACTCAGGAAGCTCCCTGCTCCTTCACCAAACCCCAGCACATGAGGACTGCTCCTCTCCAAGCTCCTGCTCAACAGCAGGCACCAGAGGTTCCTGCCCACAGCTTCTGTTTCTTGGAAAATGAAGCTTAACAGGGCAGCAACACACACCATCAATAGCACCATCCCAATTCACCTCCAAAGTCTAGAGACTCTGTGTTAACAGCTCAATTCACTTTAACAGCCCTCAAAAGGGGCTTAAGTTGAGCCTTCTTCCAACCGGCAGGTCCCAGCCCTACACCTCCACTTGCCTCCACTCACCTTCAAAGTTCAGAGGCTCCTTCAGCAAGTCTCTGCCATCAAAGGTGTTCTCTGCACTCTTGGAGTATCTCCTCTGGGCTCTCAGAGGTTCTCCTCTGTGCTCCTGGAGGCTCCTCCCAGCTATTTTAGGTTTCTTCTCAGCTCTTAGCTCAAAGCTTCTTCTTCCTCTTCTTCTTCTTCTTTCTTCTCCTTTTTCTTCTCCTCTTCTGTTCATTCTTCTCTTCTCAACACTGGAAGCTCTCTCAATGCTGGTTCTCTCTCAGTCTTCTTCTCAATACTGGCAGCTCTCTCAATGTCTTCTCTTCAACACCCTCTCAATGCCTGCTTCACTCACTCTCTGGGTCCTCCTTATATACAGTTTTAGCCAGCATGTGATTGGCTAGAACTCAGCTCTCTGATTGGCTGAATTCATACACATCTAATTGGCTAGAACTCGACGCATTCAATCCAGCAAAAAATCCCATTTTGCTTGCCATTACAAATCTAAGCAAAGGCATTTATTGAGGATTACTCTCTCCAGTGAGATGAGTTCCAAGTGGAACCAGCAACTTCAGTAAGACAAGACAAACAATTTTATAGTATAATAATGCTCATTAGTCAACATAAATTATGAATATTAAAAAGGAGGGGTTTGTCAAGGGATTAAGTAATAGAGGAGGGATCCTAGCCTCCATGGAACTGTGCATGCAATTACTCATAATGCATGTGGAAAAACCCCTTGGTGGGCATTTTTATATGATAATGATATTATTACAAGCGTATGTCATAAGTTCTCCTTTTGCTATTCCTGAATAGATGCCTACTTAGGGAAAGTCCCTCCTATTGTTTTGGGGCCCACATCCTGCTTGGGCATTCTGGTGGTGCTGCTTTCTAGTTGGCTGGATATTGTGGTCCTGTCTGAGATTAGATGGATGTGGTTATGGTTGAGTGCACAGACACATCTGCTGTTTTTGTGGGAAGTACAAGCAATGGGTCTGGAGGCAGTGGCTAGCTAGAGGTAGTGACTGGGATTCCACCACATGGGCATGCCTGCTATTCTAATAGGGCATGTGTTCATGGACATGCCTGCTGTTACAGTGACGATCATATGAGGAAATTAGGATATTGAGTCAGGGTGAGGGAGTGGGCCTGCTGTTCAGTAAGGCCTATGATTGAATTTGGGGGGGCAGTAGTGTGGTTAATGCCAGATTATGTGGCTAAATCAAGATATTTCTGCCATTCAGTGAGGCCCATAAGGAAGTTAGAATACAGGGGCTAGAGACAGCTTTATTAGGATTCCATCAGCATGTCTACTCTCTAATCCTAAACCCTACGGAAAAAATACGGGGTCACAGTGTTGTAGTAAATGGGAGGAAAGTAGGACATATACTTAAATTATCTCTCCAATTTTGGGGGAAAAAATGGTATCTCCCAAAATCTCTTCACTTCTTTTTTTTTTTCTCTGTTTTTTTTTTTCTTTTGGTGGGCTACATGGATAGAATTACAGGCACAATAACCCTCACAGGGCCCTGAAAGCTTTGGATAAATTTGTAAGGCTATCTGAATTACAAGCTTAGAACATTGAACCTTATGATTGAAAGCACTGAAATAAGTTTTAAAACAGAGGCCACTAGGTACTTTTACATGATGATAACATTCCCATACTCCATTTCATTCACAATAGCACTTGTCAGTCAGCTGAAATTTCCTCAAGTAGAGGAGATGTAGTAGTTTTTGAAAGGAACATGATTGCTTTCAAGAGGAAAAGACATTTCTTGTTAACTCAAGGTATAGCTTGAGGTGTGAAACTTAATACAATGTAAAAGTGATGTCCATCTTTATTTTTTTTTCAATGATCCTATTTTAAAGATAGGTCTTTTGCTTAGTTTCTAAGAATTTATCAATCAGAAAATATTTTAAAAGAATAAGAAAGTTTAGGTATGAGAAGGAAATATCTTTTATTTTTCTTCTGTAAATGAATATTTTTCTCCAAGTTAGGATTTTTTTAGAACAATGAAATAGCCACAAATTTTTGAAGAAAAATATAATATAGATCACAAAAGTGATTATTATCATTTGGAGGTAGTTCGTGAAACTTTCTGAAAGAAAACAATGAAGGTCCTAGGTAGTCATGTGAAACAGTAATTTCTGCCATAAAGAAATTTTAGAAAAAGAAGGCATATTTAGTTTTTTATATGCAATAACCAGAAGAAAAGAAAACTTCAGTAAAGCAACTAAGGCAAGGCAGATTAAGATGAACTATTCAAATCCATTAGTTTATTTAACAATGATGCAACTAGACAAAATATAGTACCAAAATAAAATTAGATATATTACCATTATGTTTTAAATAGACTACACAGTTGTTCATCTAGGTAATACAGAATCTGTAAATTTTCTGGGTTTTTTCAATTATCTGAAGAATAACAAAAGTGTAATCCTTTGTGTTCCTATTTAGTGCTATCAATTTCATTTACATGTTAATTTGCTTTGTCTGAGAAAGAAGCAGTTTAACTGATTTAACTTGTTGGCGATAAATACCAAATGCAGATAATATATTTCTAAACAGAGAACCAGGCCAATTCTTGAAATGAAGATAATTTAATTGTGTTTCCAAGATCCCAGAGGCAATTTACTAACCTTATCCAGTTCCTTAGCTGGGATCTGAATTAAGAATGCGTATGTAATGTTTTCAAAGACTGTAATTTTTCTTTAATGAATATGATGAATGTAAAAGGAAGATGAATCATCAAAGACAAAACATTTTAACTGTGCTGTGCTATGCAAACTGCCATGTTATTCCTTATCTTTATAAATTACTGAGTTATTATTTTCACTACTCAGTGAGTTATAAAAAGACGTTGATCAGTAAGCAACACTATCACACATAACAAGAAATTCCGTAGTAATTGACCATTGATCAGCATAATACCAATGAAATCTGATATAATCTAAAGGTATCTAAGGAAACCCATCTGTATTTTTTTACTGGGGCAACTAAGTGTTATGGTGAATAGAGTGCCTGGACTGGAGCCAGGAAGAATTATCTTTCTAAATTCAAATCCAGCTTCAGACAATTGGTAGTTTTGCAACCCTAGGCAAGTTTTGCCTCAGTTTCCTAGTCTATAAAATGAGTTGGAGAAGGTATAATGGTAATCAGGATAGGACTTTTTTTGTTTTCTCTTTTAGAATGCTAAGGTGATCATGTACCTTTGATGAGGCTTGCCTTTCAAATGTAATGGCAAGCAAAGTGGACTTCTTGTTGTCTTTCGTTTCTTTGATTGAATCAAGAATCTTTGCTCTGCATTAGAAATGAGAAAGCCTAGTTCATTGAGATTTAAGTCCCATGATTGTAAAGTCCTTTGACCCTGAAGAAGTGTATATAAACTCAGAGGTTAGCATTTTGCCTTTGGGGCACACTCATTGAAAGAGTTGGTTGGTTGTTGGTTATGACACTCTGGGAAAGCCACTGGAGGAGCATTTCCCCCACCCCACCCCCACTTTAAAAACCTAGATGTTGGTGCTTGTCTCTGGTAACTATATATTGCTATGGATAGACTGATTTGTGCTTTTTTGCTCTGTTTATATAATGTATGCTTATAATTTCTGTTTGTGCTTTCTCTGAAGTTCAGGGTGCTGGCTTTTTCCCCTGAACTAAGTGAATGACACATATATGTTTAATGAAAGTGAGACTGTTAACCCCTTAAAGTTGCTTTCCTTAGAAAAGCAGATCAAAGAACCTGTGCTAGTAGCCCTCCCGTGTGCTGATGCTGTTGGTCTTACACAGCCACAGTAGTGACAAGTAGCATTGTTGTTACAGAAAGAAATGACAAGCCAATGTCTTTGCCAAGAAAATCCCAAATGGGGTCATGAAGAATAAGGCAACACTGAAAAATGACTGAACATCAACAGAAATATTTCCAATTCCCTGTGTTTTTGTTTTAACTCCATTTCTTTTCTTTAACAGACTATGCAGTTTGTGTTCTTTATCCCTAAAAGAAACAAAAAAATAACTGTGCCATCCTAACTCCTAGGCCATCGACATACAGTTTATAACCTAACTAAATTTCTTTCATATTTTACTTCTGTGTGTGTGTGTGTGTGTAATTTCCCCTTTCCCCCACTACAACAATGAAGAACACTAAATATATAATTATTCATAAGGAATGTATCATTTCCTTTATTTTCTACATTCTCCTAAGATGATACCATATTTTCAGAGATACAAGTCCCATGACACAATTAGTAACTAGTATTTAACAGCCCTCAGTGCCAGGAAATTCTCCTTCATATCATATCTAATTAAAGTATGTACTAATTTACTCTACAGGTATTCTCAGCAGACAAAGAGAATATAGCTCACAAATTTCACTCTGACTACAGGATAATTCCTTTTGTTTGTTTTTCTGAGAAATAATTAGCCATTTTATTTAAGTGGATTTTTTTTTGTTTTTAATTTTGTTAACCTTTTATTTGATTTTTCTGCATTTCAATTTTGGTATTTAATTGGATTTTTAAATTTTTATTAGCTTTTTTTGGTTTTCAGTTGTATTCCCAATTCATCAATCTGATCTTTCGCTTTTTTTGATGAAGATATTTAGAGATATAAAAAGTTCCCTAAGTAATGCTTTCACTGCTTCTTAAAATTTTTGGCATATCATCTCATTGTTGTCAATATCTTTAATGAAATTATTGATTATTTTTATGATTTGCTCTTTGACTCGCCTACTATTTAAGATTAAGTTATTTAGTCTCCAATTAATTTTAAATCACTACTTCAAAGGCCTTTCCTTTAATATAATCTTATTGCATTGATACATTAAAAATGTATTTAAGGGGGGGACAGAGCCAAGATGGCGGCTGGGAAGCAGTGACTGGTGTGAGCTCCCCACCAAGTCCCTCCAAAAACCTATAAAAAAATGGCTCTGAACCAATTCTAGAGCTGCAGAACCCACAAAGTGGCAGAGGGAAGCAGGGCTCCAGCCCAGGACAGCTTGGATGGTCTCTGGGTAAGGTCTGTCCCACATGGAGCTCCTAGCCCCCAGCTGAGGGGAGCACAGCTGAGCCAAGCAGAGCCCAGTGCGCATGGCGCGAACAGACCAAATGAGGACCTACCAGACCAGGAGATGAGGAGAGAGTGCCCTGGCATCCTCAATTACTGAGCTGTGGCATCCACCAGACCTCTCAACCCACAAAGAGCAAAGACATCAGAGAAGGTTAGTGGGAAAAGCTGCGTGACTGAGTTTGCTGTTTGGCCAATACCCATGGGGCAGCGGAGGTGGGGCAGCTTTAGAACTAAGGCTGCAGTTGCTTCTTGCACCAGGCCCACCTGGGGGGAGGAATTAAGTGGCTGATCAGAGCAGGAGTGAAGAGCCTGCTGAAGATTTAAGCCCGTTCCAGGTAGGGGGTTCTTGAGGAAGGAGGAGTGCTGGTGAGGCAGTGCATCTGCCCAAGCATGGAACATAGAACTCTTTAGTCTTTAAGCAGCCACACCCCGTTGAAAAATTCAAAGGTTAAGTTGGAGGGGAATATGGCCAGGTGGCGAAAACACACCCAGATTCACTCTCAGACTCTGGAAGCCTTCTTTGGTGACAAAGAAGACCAAAACATACAGTCAGAAG
>CM053627.1:60293642-60316376 GCA_028646595.1 Phalanger gymnotis
AATGCCTAGTTATACCTGGAAGTTATATGGGACGCCATGCCTTCTTGGGGAGGGGGGGGAGGGAGGGAAGAAAATCTGGAACCCAAAATTATGTAGAACTGTATGTTGCAATCTAAAAATAAAAAAAAAATGAAAAAAAAATCATATAAGAGAGGTAAAAGGGAAAAAAGGAAAAGAAATGAGAGTGATACAAGAAAACTATGAAAAGAGTCAGCAGCTTGGAAAACTGCTTAAAAAGTACAATTGGACAAATGGAAAAGGAAGTACAAAAGCTAAATGGGGAAAACAACTACTTAAAAATTAGAATTGGGCAAGTGGAAGTTAATGACACTATGGCAAATCAAGAATCAATCAAACAAATTCAAAAAAAGAAGAAGATGTAAAATACCTCATTTTAGAGAAAATAACCTAGAAAATAGATCCAGGAGAAAAAAAAAATGACTCATTGGACTACCTGAAAGCCATAATCGTAAGGATGATCTAGACAGCATCTTTCAAGAAATTATTAAAACTGTCCTGATATCCTGTATCCAGAGGGCAAAATAGGCAATGAAAGATTCACTTCAGAAAAAAATCTCAAAATAAAAACTACTAGGTTGATTGAAAAAAAATATTGCAAGTGCACAAAAGAAACAATTCAAATATTGGGGAGCCACAATCTAGATTACACAGGACTTAGCAGCTGCAGCATTAAAGTATCTGAGTTTATGGAATATGATAATCTGGAAGGCAAATGAGGTAGGACTACAACTAAGAATCACCTAGCTAGTGAAATTAAGCATAATGTATGAAGGAAAAAATGTCATCAGTGAAATAGGAGGATTTCCTTTTTTGATTCATTTTATTTTTATTTTATAACACTCAGCTCTACAAGTTTTTGAGCTCCAAATTTTCTCCCTCTTCCTCTCCTTCTCCCTTCCCCGAAATTGTCTCATTAGCGTGGCTTTTGTTTCTTTTGAGTGGATGTACTTTCAGCTGTTAAGTGCTAAGCCCCAGGCCCAGGGCCCTGTCAGGTGTGAAACCTGTGTGGGTGTGGATTGGTGACTTAGGAGGGGCCAGCTCAGGAACCAATGGTCTCTGGTCATTGAGATGGGGCTTGAGAAGCCAGAAGCTCGGCTGCGAGGAGGGGTGAGCCGGGAGACAACTTCGGTGGTGGCGGAAGGTGTGGAAGGGGGAAGCTGCAGAAGCAGAAAGCTGCGGAAGCCAGTAGCTGCGGAGGCAGGAAGCTGCAGAAGCAGGGCTTACCCGAGTGCAAGCAGGAATGTGAGGCCAGTGAACATGATTTGGCTAAATACTATCTTGTTTCTCTGGCCTCCTGGTTGCCCTTGTGAGATGAGCTTTCTGGTCCTGGAGTCTTTTTGTCAAGATGTTGGAATGGGGAGGCTGGTTCAAGTTTTTGCTGCGGTGGGGCCTAAGTAAATTTCTTGTTGTTTTCTCCTTAGAGAATCTCTCATACCTTGCGATTTCAGATCATTCAAACATATACATGATTATATTTAGATTATAAATTCAGCCTTCCTACTACACTGACAAGACAGCATGTAATCTGACATAGGTTCTACATATAACTTCACATTAAACCGATTGTCACAATAGTCTTGGCAAGAATTATAACCAATGACACAAGAAAGAAGAAATAAAATCAAAAAAAGAGAGAGAGAGCACAAATAGTTTGCTTCAATTTGCATTCAGACTTTGTAATTCTTTTTCTGTATGTGGATAGCTTTTTCCATCATGAGCCTTTTTGGAGATATCTTAGAACCTTGCATTGCTGAGAAGAGCTAAGTCTATCAAAGTTAATCATCATAGATACTGTGTGTCTGTAATAGCATATAATGTTCTCCTGGTTCTGCTCCCCTCACTCAGCATCAGATAATGTAAGTTTTTCCAGGTTGTTATGAAATCTGTCTGCTCCTCATTTCTTGTAGCACAATAGTATTCCATTACATTCATATACCACATATACCACAATTTTTTTTTTAGCAATTTTCCAACTAGAGTTGCTATAAATACTTTCATACCTACAGGCCCTTTTTCCACTTCTATTATCTCTTTGGGATACAGCCCTAAAAGTGGTATTGCTGGGTCAAGAAATAGAAGGATTTTGAGCTTTTATAAGGAAAAGACCAGAGCTGAACAAAAAATTTGATCTCCAATATCAAGACCCAAGAGAAGCATAAACAGGTAAAAAGGGAGAAAAACATAAGGGATTCAAAGGAGTTCAACTGCTTATATATTCCTACATGTGAAGAGGATACTTGTAATTCTTAAAAATTGTACCTTTAACAATACAGCTAGAAGGAATGGGCATGGACAAAGGCTACAGTTATAAAGTGAATTTGACACGATAACATTAAAAATAATTAAGGGGTGAGAAAAAGGAGTATACTGGCTACAGAAGGAAGGGACAGGTAGAAAGAGATAAATTATTTCACATGAAGAGGCACAAAAGACCTATTAGAGTGGAGGAAAAGATGGGAGGAGTGTGATGGGCATCTCTTGAACCTTACTCTCATCAGTATTGGCTCAAAGAGGGAATAAGATATACAATTGATTGAATAAAGAAATATGTCTTACCTGATAGGAAGTAAAGGTATGTGGAGGGACAGACAGAAGAGCAGGCAGATCAGGGGAGGTGGTAGACAGAAGCAAAACACTGTCGAGGGGGAAAGGGTAAAAGCAAAGGGAAGACAAACAGGAGGAAAAATAGGATGGAGGGAAATTCACAGTAGTGACAATTGTGAATGTGAATGGGATGAACTCTCCCATAAAACAGAATCAGATTGCATAATGGATCAGAAACCAGAATTCTAAAATACATTCTTTACAAGAAACAGAGTTGAAATGAGGAGAGACACACACAGAGTAAAGGTAAGGAACTGGAACACAATCTATTATGCTTCAGCCAAAGTAAAAATAAACAAACAAACAAACAAAAAACAGTGGCAGTAATCCTACTCTCAGACAAAATTAAAAGACTTAATTAAAAGAGATAAGAAAAGAAACTACACTGTGCTTAAAAGGTACCATAGACAACAAAATAATGTAAATACTATACATATAAGCACCTAGTGGTAGAGTATCCATATCTTTAAAGGAAAAGTTAAGTGAGTTATGGGTTCATGACAAAGAAGAGATAGAGAGTATTAGAAAACATAAAATAGATAATTTTGATAATATTAAATTAAAAAAGCATTTACACAGAGATTAGAACCAAGATTAGAAGGGAAGCAAAAATCTGTGAAAGAATCTTTACAGCAATTATCCCTGGTAACGGCCTTATTTCTCAAATATACAGAGGAATGAGACAAATTTATAATGCAAGCCATTCATCCATTGAAAAATTGTCAAAGGCTATGGACTGGTACTTTTCAGATGAAGAAATAAAAGCTATCTATAGTTATATAAAGTACTTAAAATCATTTTTGATTTGGAAAGTGCAAAATTAAGACAACTCTTAGGTACCACTTCAAACCTGTTAGGTTGGCTAGTATGAGAGAAAAAGAAAATAATAAATTTTGGAAAGAATGTGGGAAAATTGGGACACTAATTCCCTGTTGGTGGACTTGTGAACTGATCTAACCATTCTAGAGAGCAATTTGGAACTATACGCACAGGGCAACAAACTGTGCATACCCTTTGATACAGCAATACCACAACTAGGTCTGCATGCCAAAGAGATCATAAAAAAGGGAAAAGAACCTACATGTGCCAAAATATTTATAGCAGCCTTATTCATGGTGGCCAAATACTGGAAATTAAGGGGATACCCATCAATTCGGGAATGGCTAAACAATCTGTGATATATGAATGCAATGGAACACTATTCTGCAATAAAAAATGATGAGCAAATACATTTCAGAAAAACCTGGAAAGACTTGTATGAATTGATGAAAAATGAAATAAGCAGAACCAGGAAAATATCAAAAACATCTTAGGATGATCAATTATACATGACTCACCTCTTTTCAACAACACAATGGTCTAAGAGAAGTATGAAGGACTCACAAAGGAAAATGCTATTCCCATCCAGATAAAGAACTGATGGATTCTGAATGCAGATTTAAACATACTTTTTTCACTTCCTTTATTGTTTTTTTTTTTACCTTTTCATCTGTTTCTTCTTTCACAACTGTGACTAATATGAAAATGTGTTTTACATGATAGCACATGTGTAACATTGCCTATCATTTTTGGAAGAGGGGAGGGGAATGAGAGAGGAAGAAAAATTTAGAGCTCAACATCTTGTAAAATGAATGTTAAAATTACATTGACATGCAATTAGGAAAAATAAAATACTATTAAAAAGTCAAATTTATCAATGGGAAAACAAATGATATTCTAGTTTGTGTCCTACAGTGTGGGAGACAACTGGGAGCTAATTGGAAACTATTTAGTTCTCAAATTATTTTGTTTCTTCATTTATTAATTTAATCAAATTTTCTACTTGAATAGGGTTTGGGTGGAATTTTTTTTCTTCTCAAAATTATGGGAGAAACAGAAGTGGGGAAGAGTGGGGAAATAATATAACATACCACTGAACATACTACTTTGAAACCACAACTTCAAAAACACTCGCTGTGCTTAAACCAGAGGAGACCCTTTCCGAATTCAAATGGCCATTCTATGTCAAGTCAAGAAACATTTTACTATATACCAGACCTTGTGCAAAGCATTGGGGATATGAAGAAAGGCCAAAAAGAAAAGTTAGTCCCTTTTCTCAAGGAGCTTATATTCTAATTGAGGGTTGGGGGTGGGGTGAAGCAACATACCAACAACTATATACGATGCATCTAAATAAGATAAATGTGGGATTAGTTGGAGATAATGCCAGAAGTTACTAAGTTTAAGGAGGACTAGCAAAGACTTCTTGCAAAAGGTGGAATTTTGGCTGATAATTGAAAAAAAAGCTAAGAAAGTGAGGAGGCAGAGATGAAATGAGAGAGTTTCAGGTATGGGTGACACACAAAAAAAAAAAAATCTCTTAGTTGGAAGATTGTCTTATTTGAAAACAAAAAGACCAATGTCAATGGATCAGAGTATCAGAAGGAGAGTAAGGTATGAGAAAGATAGGAATGGGTCATAGGATGGGCTTTGAAAGACAAATTGAGCATTTTATATCTTGGAAGTAATGCAGTAGAGTATCATTGGAGTTTATTGAATAGAAGGTGATATGGTTAAACCTAAGCTTCAAAAAGATCATTTTTTCAGGGGAGCAGTACATTTCAGTATTTTGTGATAGTCTTTTGGTATAGGGGAATCCTTCCTGGCAGGACAGATTATAGATTCACCTATTAGTAATTACTTTCGAAGACTGGGCTTACAGTAATAATGTCCCTCAGTGCAAATATGGCTGTTAATAGGTAAATGCCTCATAATGGTCAGCAATTAGAGAAATAACTGGCACTTTGGAAAAAAACCCATGTTGAGAGAAAATATCAGCATCAAAACAAGGCTCTAAAGAAGAATATAAAGCATTGTCTTTATACCCTTTACACCAGGCCTTATGCCAGTAAAATACAACCAACTCAAAAGGATTCCAAAATCTAACCAGGTTAATGTGGAAATTGTAACCAAGAATCATGTCAGAGTTTCAAGATGGAAGCACCTACACAGTTTCACATGGTCTGTATTATCATAGGTGAAAAAATGATGGTTTATTTGATGAAGTCCATTCCCTAAGTTTTCACTGTTTTTTTTTTTTTTAGCAAAACAGTTCTAATTCTCATTTTACCCCTAGAAATATTGTTTTTAATGATGGGTTAGTAAACATATTTTCTACTTTTAATTCAGCAATGCTTGTAAGTTTGTGGGGTAGAATAATTTTAATGTGTTTTTTTATGTTTTTTAATCTTATATTAGTCATTTCCCAACTGACCACTAAAGTGATATTAACATTTACATGGCAATTGGCATCCTGTATATAGGTCTGCTTATTTTGCTATATATACTTGATACACATTTTCCAATGTTTCTCTGAATTACTCATATGTGTCATTACTTACTGCATACAATGTTCCATTATATTCAAATAAGAGAGCTTTTTTTTGTCCACCGCGGACTCACTGATTATTAGTACTTATTTTGTTTCCAAACTTCTGTTACCTAAGAGAGAGTTAAGAATATTTTGGAAAATGTTGGAACTTCGTCACTGTTATTTATTTATGTATTATATATGTCCAGTAATGAGATGCCTGGGTCAAAAGGTATGGACAACTTAGTATAATTTTCTTACAATTGTAATCTAGAAAAGTTGAACCAACTCACAGTGTTTACAACAGCAAATCTTTAAAAGTGTCTTGCCATAGGCTCTCCAACAGCTAGTAGTCTCATCTTTTAATCTTTGCCAGTTTACACAAAAATGAAATCTGAGCTATTTTAATTTTTATTTCTTTCATATAAGATTTTTTCATGTTGTCATTTAAAGATGCAAATATTTAAAAAACTGTTTACATATTCTTACGGTGCTTCTTAAACTGTGAGTCATGACCCCATATGGGAGAGAGGGGGGGAGAGAGAGAGAGAGAGAGAGAGAGAGAGAGAGAGAGAGAGAGAGAGAGAGAGAGAGAGAGAGAGAGGAGAGGAGAGGAGAGCAGAATTTTTTATCCACTTTGCTATGTTCTCTCCATTATGTTGTGAGTTCCGTAGACTGTGGTCTCCTCCAATTGATTATGAGTTCATCTTTCTTTATATCTCTAGTGCTTAGCAAAGTGCCTGGCACATAGATAACACTTGATAAATGCTTATATGACCAGGCATTGTGTTGGTCATACAGCTAAAAGTAAGCAACATAGTCCCAGATCTCAAGAAGCTTATATTTTAATAACTTAACTGGGAAGAAGACAACATATAAATGGATTCTGCAAAGCAAGAGTTGGAGGTTAACTGTGCAGGACAGAGGCTGATGAGAAAACTAATAAGTGACATGAAGGCCCTGGTAGGATAAGGAAAAAGGTTACCTGTTACAGACAGGATACAAAATGGTGCAATCTAATTTTCTAATTCAGATAGAAGGAAAGTAGCACCATGGCAAGTAAACATGATAGTCATCCAATTACCTTAAATATAACAAAAGAAGAAAATATATAAAAGAGAGGATTGGGCAAGCTGATTACTTCCAAGGTATGATCACCAATGTCTCAATGGGCACCTAGAAGGTTTCTATTGGATGGCCCAAGAGTTTTTGCTGTCTAACAGTTTTATTATTGATAAAGATTTTTGATTATCAAATTTCCAGATGACAGAAAATGAAGAAAAGTAGCTGAAACAGTAAGGCGATAAACACATCAAAGTATGAGAGAATCTCCATAAAGAAGATAAAAGAAGTATAATATTTATTCAGACACCAGAGAACCATATCCCATAACCAAATGCTCAGCTCCCACAGCCAGTCTATTTCATCATAACAGCAAGCAGTACAAAACATTCAATATAGAATATCACAACATAGAGCCTTAACCATCCAGTCACCTCTCTGACCCCCTGCTGGAGTCCTCCCCAAAATAAACTCACAGTACAGCTAAGTCAGCATGTTCAGTTCTAACAATCACGAGAGCAGCCCTTAGCAGCCACCAGAAGTCATATTGTCTTTTTTTCTCTCAGCATTTTCTGTGACATAACTTCCTTTTCCTGCCAGGAAGCTCCTCCCACCACATGTAACTTAAGCTTTCTGTGAGGTAAGCAGGTTACATGGCCTATTAATGGGTGGGAAAGATCTTCAAATCAAAATTGCTAATACAGTAGCTTCCACCTCCCCTTCAAACATCTTAACAATCTGGAATGCTTGGATGAATACAATAAGATAATTTAATGGGAATAATTATACTTGATTTCAAAATTGACTCCACAAGTAGCAGAGTAAAGAGGCTTGGATAGTTGGCAATTTGTTTCAAAAGATCTGGGCAATTTATGTAGGCCAGTAGTACAATATCAGTCAACAATGTGATATGGCAGCCAAAAAGGATATTAGAACTTTGGGCTTCATTAAAAGAATATAGCTTCCAGGAATAAGTTGACACTAACCTGGCTGTCCTCTATACTTTTCATAATACCTCTGGATTACTTTGCTGAGTTTTAGGTCCCACATTTTAGGGAGAAGATTACTAAGCCTGAGAATATTTGGAGTTGAGCAACAAGGTGAATGAAAGGCTTTGTGTTCATGCCAAATAAAGATTGGTTGAATCAATGAAAGAAGGATGTTTAGCCTGAAGAAAGAAGAATAATCAGGAAAATGATAACCATTTTCATGAATTTGAAGGATTCATATTAGCTTTGTTTTCTTTGAATCACAATGTCATCAATGATAGGAAGGTACAATGAAGGATCAGGAAAAAATCATCATACTCATCATCTTCATTTTTACCATCAAAACTTCTTAACAATTAGAGTTAGCTTGTGAGATAGTGGGCTACCTTCTTTAAGTGTTTTAGAATAAAGTCTTGAAGATGATTTCTTGCATAGCGAGTTGTAGAGAAAATCATTTTGTCTATTCTTGGTAGTGCTTTTTGGGTGGATGGTGGGATAGACTAAATGACCACCAAGTTTTTTTACCAGTCCAAAATTTTGTGAAAAAATTCTCATTTCCAAGGATTCTTCCCACATCAAACCTATGAACTGATATTGCCTAACTCATGATGCTTTATATTTATTAAGGAATAAATGGTAGTATATATTTTAGAAAATATACACCAAACACTTTTCAATGAGAGAGGTGTTAATACTATTATTGACATCCTTAACTACTTCTGTCTTGTTTGATTTCAGTGAGACCCAAAGGCAACAATTTAATTAATGAGTCTCTTAAATTCTACAAGGCAAGAAAAAAGCCCATATTACTTAAGATGGTCTGTGCTGTTGAAGACATAAATAACTAAACTTAAAAATTCCAGAATATTCAAATAATGGCGAAACACTTTACTTCTTCTCATCTTGCATTTATGGTCCATGCAACATTGGGGTTTAAGGGCTGTGTTAGGGGAAGGAAGGGAGAATTTAGGCTGCTGGAATTATGCACTGAAGAACAAGAAATATTTCTCCTAGACACTTTTTTAACTGACAAAAATCCTGAAATCCCAAAATGGATAATTTTGAATGTTCATTTAATGTGCATTTAAAAAAAATGCTCAGTTGTTGAAATTAACCTGGAGACTATGGATACTCATATCTTTAATTAGAACAGCTGAACCAAAACTATGGAGTGGGTAAATGATGGAAAGAAAATTCAAATCCATGAGAAATAATCCTTTGTTGCCTCTAATTTAAAAACAAAACAAAACAAAACAATCAAAGCATTTTTCCCAGTTGATTGAAAAGGACAACTCATTGAAAAGCAAGTGTAATTACTGAAAAATATTTAATTGACTTTCCTAAAGACAAAGTTCTTAATGTTCAAGACATGGGAAAGCATAGAGATCAGGTTCTTTTTGTGGGGGAAATAGTAATTATAGAAACATTATAATTAGTTTTTCCAAACTATTTGATATACACCAATGAACATTTTAAAGGCCTAAAATGAGGGGAAGGGGAAGTTGACTTCCAATCAGAGTTTTATTTCATTCGATGCTAATAAAGAGATGTGCTTCCATTTCTCCTTTTTCTCTCAAAAAAAGAATGTGTTTGTGTGTGTGTGTGTGTATGTATGTATGTATGTGTATGTGTGTGAAAGAGAGAGAGAAATGAGATGAGAATAAGATTTTCTAAATGCTTATGCTCAAGAAATAATGCCTTTTTTCTTCCAAAAAGGCATAATTTCAAAGGAAATGATTATAAGGCTATTAGAAAAGAAAGAAAAATGGAACAGACATTGAAGGATTGATTTCTCTGTGCTCCCTGTCATTGTATTTCCCCTTCTTTGACATAAAATCCTGTAGCTTGTTTTTGTCTTGTTCAGTGTCAAATTCTGAAGTAACACCGTGTCACAATAGGATTCTAATCTGCTTTTCTAAATCAGGTATCAGGCACACATATGTTTCCTGAGGTGTTACTTGTCCAGTGCTAATACATAATTTTTGTCAGAGGAGGGGATGCTGTAGGCCTGACAGAAGATGTATCTATTGCTGTTTGTGTGGAAAATTACCTCTGCACCTTGCAGGCCCCACTTGTAGTTACCCTGGAAAATAGTTGCCATGGATTGAATGGGAGAAGGGCAGGGGTGCCGTATTTCAAGGCCTCAGGAAGTAAATCCATATGTGTCTTCGAGGATTTTAATAGCTACCCTATAAAAATGGTGAGTAGAGGCCTTCACACATGACCATGGAAGGCTAGCCCTAGGATATGATAAGACAGTATTTGTTCTGTCTTCCAGCAGAGAGTGTGTGAGAGGATGGGAAATTCAGGAGTCTCAGACCCTACATTTGGGGAGCTGAGGTGGTACCTGCTCGCAAATTTGGATGATGTTCCAGAGCCTCCTTGGCTTTTCTCTTCTGGAATAGCTTGATTAGGGAGCAAAATGAGTTTGTTAGGTGTACATATGGCTTATCAATGGAATTTTTTTCCTTGGAGAATCATCATGATATTCACAGGGGTAAGGGTTATGGCTTGATTGTTAGTGTTCAATCACATAACATACACCAGTGCAGAGTGAGGAATGATCAGAATTATAAAACCAAGTGTTGTATCCCCTTCATATATCTCAGTCAGGAACATTGCTGACCTCACCTATAGACTTCCATTTTTAGGAGTAATGTTTGAGGGGCTACTTAGTGACCTAATAGTTTCAGTGGGAATTTAACAGATCGATTGGTGCTATTTATAATTAGGCCTTTATTATCTCACACTCAGTTATTGTGGACACTAAAATGGCCCAAGGATAGCATAATTTCAAGCTAGAAGGAAAATAAAATATCTATTGATCTATTCTGACAAAAGTCTCCTCAAGCTTCATATCTCTGATTCTACGTTCATGTAGGTAGCTAATAACAAAACAGGCATTGTCATTGGTCTTCTTCTAGAATGAAGGACAAACAACAACCACAACAATCTTCTAGGGTAGAAGTTATACTGCATCTAATATTAATGTAGCAGAAACTGAGGACCAGGGGAGATTGACTCAGTCATTCACACAGGTTGTGAGTATAACACTGACTACTCTGACACCTACTGCCTGAAAGCCAGACGGGTTAGATTTCTTCTCTCACTCAAGGTTTTTAGGGACCCTTAAGAATATTTGGAGAAGTCTAGTCTTTCTATTTAATGACTCTAGCCCCTCCTGATGGTCTTGCTCCATCTGTAGTTGTGGTCCCCTATGCCCCAGTTCCATTTAGCCAATAAGAGATTAACTTTTACTGAGAAATATTTACTTCAATTACAAATTATTACAAATAATTACAAATATATACAAGTAATTACAAATATATAAATTTAATTTCCCAGCAGTAGGCCTCGATGCTCCTCTTCACCTTATAATATCTCAGTATCTAAGGAAAAGGAAAATAAGTTCATAATTTAGCTCAGTTCCTATAGAGTAAAGTTTCAGTTCCAATTCCAAAACCTCCTTCTGGTTTGAGAACTGAGTACCTTGATTTCTCAGGGCTGCCATGCTGGGCTGACTGACTGTAACATCTTGCACAAATTCTTGGCTCAAACTGTTTCTTCCCCTAGCACTTGAAACTAAGAAGCACCAACAAACATCAGGAGGAGGAGACCCCAAAAATTTCAGAATAAAATAACACTTTAAAGAACAGACTAACTCAAATGGCAAAAGAGGTCCAAAAAGCCAAGGAGGTGAATAATGCCTTGAAAAGCAGAATTGGCCAAATGGAAAAGGAGGTCCAAAAGCTCACTGAAGAAAATAATTCCTTAAAAAATAAAATGGAGCAAATGGAAGAGAATGACTTTATGAGAAATCAAGAAATTATAAAACAGAATCAAAAGAATGAAAAAATAGAAGACAATGTGAAATATTTCATTGGAAAAAGCACTGACATGGAAAATAGATCCAAGAGAGATAATTTAAAAATTACTGGACTGCCTGAAAGCCAGGATAAAAAAAGCCTAGACATCATCTTTCAGGAAATTATCAAGGAAAACTGCCCTAATGTTCTAAAACCAGAGGGTAAAACAGAAATTAAAAGAATCCACTGATTGCCTCTCAAAAAAGATCCCCAAAGGAAAACTCCTAGGAATATTGTAGCCCAATTCCAGAGTTCTCAAGTCAAGGAGAAAATATTTCAAGCAGTCAGAAAGAAACAATTCAAGTATTGTGGAAACACGATCAGGGTAACACAAAATCTAGCAGCTTCTACATTAAGGGATTGGAAGGCTTGGAATATGATGTTCTGAAGGTCAAAGGAGCTAGGATTAAAACCAAGAATCACTTACTCACCAAACTGAGTATAATACTTCAGCGCAAAAATATGGATTTTCAATGAAGTAGAGGACATTCAAGCATTCTTGATGAAATGACCAGAGCTGAATAGAAAATTTGACTTTCAAATACAAGAATCAAGAGAAGCATGAAAAGATAAACAGGAAAGAGAAATCATAAGAGATTTATTAAAGTTAAACTGTTTACATTTCTACATGGAAAGATGATATTGTAAGCATAAGATTTTTCTCAGTATTAGGACAGTTGAAGGAAATATACGTATACATATACATATACATATATATAGACAGAGGGCAGATGATGAGGTAAATATGAAGTGATGATATCTAAAAACAAAACTAAGGGGTGAGAGAGGAATATATTGGGAGAAAGAGAAAGGGAGAGATAGAATGGGGTAAATTATCTCATAAAAGAGGCAAGAAAAAGCTGTTATAATGGAAGGGAAGAGGGGGGATGTAAAAGAGAATGAGTGAACCTTACTCCCATTGGATTTGGCTTAAGGAGGGAATAATATACATACTCAATTGTCTATCTTACCCCACAGGAAAGTAGGAGAGGGAAGGGGTAAGAGAAGGGGGAGATGATAGATGGGATGGCAGATTGGGGGAGGGGATAATCAGAAGCAAATACTTTTGAAAAAGAATAGGGTCAAAGGATACAATAGAATAAATGGGGGGGTGGGACAGGATGGAGGGAAATATAGTTAGTGTTTTAAAACATGACTATTATGGAAGCGTTTTGCATAACAAAACATGTATAACCGATATTGAATTGCTTGCCTTCTCAATGAGGGTATGTGGGGAGGGAAGAAGGGAGAGAATCTGGAATTCAAAATTTTAAAAACAAATGCTAAAAATTGTTTTTACATACAAGTGAGAAATAAGATATACAGGCAATAGGTTATAGAAATCTGTCTTGCCCTACAAGAAAGTAAGGGGGAAAGGGATGGGAGGGTGTGGCGTGATAGAAGGGAGGGCAGACTGGGGAAAGGGGCAATCAGAATACATGCCATCTTGGGGTGGGAGGAAGGGAGAGATGGGGAGAAAATTTGGAACACAAAATCTTTTGGAAATGAATGTTGAAAATTAAAAATAAATTAATTAGTCTTAAAAAAAGAAAAGTAACTACATACTAGGATGTAAAAAGAATCACAAATACAGAAAGAAATAAACAGATCCTTTACTGACAACAATTCAATGCATGTTATATTCAATAAGATGCTTTGGCAGAAAGTGTTAAAGATTAATTGGACACAAAATATCTTAATCCTAAAGAATTAGTTGGAAACAAAATCATATATTCAATAGATAATTTAATCAAGAAAAATGACAAAAAATGAGAAAATATATATCAAAATGCTTAACATTAAGCCAAAGCAGTAAATACAATTTAAATACTTAAATTTTTTCCATCAAGAAAACAGAGAATAGATAAGTGAATAGATATTAAATTATAATTTTTCCCTTCTTCATCATGTTTCTATTGCTTTTACAATTTCTCTTTTTTGGGAAGATTGGATTATTGGGGTTCTTTTCACACTTTATCTTGGACCATTAGTGTGGACATTTATATACATATGTGTATGTATATGTGTATACATATACATGTATGTATACATACACACGCATATATATACAGAAAGAGAAAGAGTCAGTATTCACTCATCTTATCTAAGTACTAAATAACATCAATATATAATTGGTGAAAAAATTTCCTAGTAATCATTTTTATTTCTTTATCTTTTATTGTGAAAGCTTTTGAAAACAATACAATACTACAGGAATATATGGATCTTTACTTAATATGGTAGATATCATACACCTAAAATGAAGAAGACTATTACTTTTTTTTTTGGAGGAGGGAAGGCAGGGCAATTGGGATTAAGTGACTTGTCCAAGGTCACACAGCTAGTAAATGTGTCAAGTGTCTGAGGCTGGACTTGAACTCAAGTCCTCCTAACTCCAGGGCCAGTGCTCTACTCACTGTGTCACCTTGCTGCCTCTTAAGATGTATTATATTTAATGAAGATAAAGTAGAGGCCTTTTCAGTCATTTAAAAAAAAATTTGAACAAAATTTCTCAGCTGTTCGATGCCTTTTTTTATTCTGATTATATCATTTAACATGATGAAATTGATAAGAATGAAATTTATACCTTTATGCAAATAATTTATAGCAATTAATCAATGTTATCTGTAGCTTACTACAGTTATTAATTATTCACTATGAGGCCATAGTACTAAGGGTAATAATTAGCATTTATATGGCACCTACTATGTGCCAAGCACTGTGGTAAGTGCTTCACAAATATCATCTTATTTGTTCTCTAGAACAACCTTGGAGGGTATGCTTTATTATTATTTCCATTTTACAGATGAGAAAACTGAGGCAAACAGAGATTAGATGACTTGCACAGAGTTATATGGATAGCAAGTATCTGAAATCAAATTTGAACTCAGGTCTTCTTGACTCCAGGCCCACCACTTTATACATTTATCCACTGTGACAAAAGATTCCAGAACAGGCATAAATCCCTGAGGTACTTTGCTTAAGTAATAATTCTTCCAAGTTGACTATTATTGAATCCTTTTTGGAGTTATTAATTCTACCACTTCAGAATCCAACTTGCTGTGCTATTACATAAATTGTATCTTTCTTGTTCATGTGAACAGTATGAGCAATTTAACAAATAATTTGTTAAAATCAGTTCAACCATATCCAAAGTATTTAATTTTATCTAATCTTTTGCAGTTGCTAAAAAAGAAAGTGGATTTCATCTTCTATGATCAAGTCTTGATTAAGCCTACCTGGTTTTTGTGATCCCAGCTGCCTTTTCTAGATGCTTAATAACCATCCCTTCAATAATCCATTTTGCTAGGAATTGAAATGAAATTTATTGGCCTAAGTTTTACCAATGATTCTTATTGTACCCTGTCATTTAAAAAAAAAAACTGAATTATCTGCCTTTTCTCCCAACTCCTATGTGTCTTTTAAAAAAGAAAAGGCTTGGTAAATGAGTTTCCTATACATAGCTTCTTAAAGAGGTTTATAATTTTTTCTTCATTGAAAGTTAACAAAAACAAATACTTAAATCTTAGCTATTGCAATCAATATTCTCCACAATTGGTCTATCATTAAAAAAATTGAGGTTTATTATTAAAATAGGTCAAGAATTCTTGACATCAAAAGACCTAGTTATGAGCCTGCTTCTATCATTATTAGTTGTGTGACCTTATGCAAGATGGTGTGGTATGACCTGGTGAAGGAAATCACATAAAACTATGAGCCTTAGGTCTATTAATGGTAGAAAATAGTACTTAACTTACATACCTCACATAGTTGTGAAGATTAAATGAGAAACTGCATTTGAAAACCCTTTGTAAATTGTATACAAGCTGAAATGATGACAGTTATGATGGCAATGACAAAGATATGCTTGCAGAATTTTATTCATTTGATTAGAAAAGAAAAGACATTTGATGTGATCAAATTTTAAGTTTTGTGATGACTTTCAAGATCGTCATTTTATACAACCATTCCCCCAGGACTCTAAGGATGTTTTTCACTTAAGGGACATTATTTCTCATATGAGTTTAAATAACTCCTTAGCTGACTAGGTCTAATTCTTTTCACTTTATTCTCTTGGGATCTATAACAGTATGGGTCAACATTGCAAGAATGTCAATGTACTTCTGCAACTTTGGAGAAGGAAAGTGCTTTCTGTTCAGGTGAATTTCTGGTTAACACATATTCTCCTTCACATGACCTCCAATTGCTACAAGCAAGCTCAATAATTGGGGTCAAAGTCTTCTCAAAATCTGTAAAGCCAAAGTTAAATGCACAGACAGATGTTCTTTCTTATTTAACTGCATTTAGATGCGAACTTCCCTTAAAGAAGATGTAATTACAATATTCATTACTTTGGAAATTGGTAAAACTCAATACTAGAACCTTGAGGGACCAATAGTAATACAATAATAAATGAAAATTTCCCTAAGAAATCAGACTGCTGACTGAGTTTGTGTATGTATCAGGAAATAAGCCATTATTATTAAAAAGAACCATTTAGCAGGAATATTCTAAAAATGTCCAATTTTTTGTCAGCAAGTAAGATATTAGATAATGGAAAGACAGTGACCCTCCCCCCTGGGGGTGTATGGATGATATGCCCTAGATGGATATTGAAAATGATTATTTTTGCTGTTTACAAACGCTCTTCTAGCCCCCAATTCTGGTCAATGGCACATATATGTTGCTGTAGTCCTTCCAACCTTGTATTCCTTACTGAGCCTATGCAGGACTATCACAGAAAAATTCAAATCCCAGCCCATCTTGCAACTGACAGAACAGGACAAGTGTCAAGGGCCTTTCAAATAGAGAGTAGTAGGCCTGCTGCCTCATCTTAACGTCCTTCACTGTGTTTTTCATCTTTTTTTTAAAGACTCGGTACTTTGTTCCATGAACTTGTCAATTCCTGTTGCCTGGAAACATTTAAACTCCAAACCTTTGTTTCATAATGTTTTATCTAGAAGGTTTGACCTTTTCAATTCCATGAGTGTGAACTGTCTCATGTTGGGGGGGGGGCTGCTGTACATATATACCTACACACATAGATGTTATTATAACATTATATGTATATATGCATATCTATTACATGTAAAGCATATAAACCAAGTAATAGTTCTTGGGTCATATAAAAAACTTTTAAATGCCAGTATTCTTTTAAAAATCATTTTTCAGAAATTAATGTATAAGTTCTGCTTATCCTGCAAGGTTTTAAAAATAAAATGTACACTGGACATGAAAGGCCAGGACTTTTTCAAATGTTAATTTTTATGAATGATAAAATGGAAACTGAATGTACAATTATCCACTTAACCACTCTGCTTTTTGTCAAACTTTGCAGGGTGTTCAGAGGTTAAACTTCACTTTTCAATCAACAGTAATGACAGCAGAAGTAATGCAATTCATCCAAAATATGCAAAAATAAAATATTACTGTAGCTTTATTTGCTAGAAGATGATTTTGTAAAATGAAATGGAATAATTTTCTCTTATTAATGTTTAAGATGAGGGTTTTTTCAGAATAAAATTTAACCTAACTAAATTATTTAAATGGGAAATCTGTTTCATAATCTAGGCAACATATCCTCCCTCTGACAGGTATTGGCTGTGTCATTAATTTCTCAGTGCCATAGGGGACTGATTCTGTAAGCAAACAAGTTACAAAGCAAGTGCTGATCTTCCTAGGCAGGGAAAGTCTCCTCACCAGGATACTATGTTCCTATGAAATCATAGGAATTACCAAAAAAAATGAGGATGATTTTAAAGTGAAGTCAAAGAATCATAGTCTCACAGATTTAGAGTTGACAGAGTAGATATTTGAAATCTTCAAATTTGAAGGCCTCATTTTATAGATGAGTAAACTAAGGCCCAAGAGGCTTGTCCAAGGCCACACAGAATCTGAATGGCAAAGCTGAGCTTTAAACCCTAGTGCTCCTATGCCAGACCCAATTATGTTTCTATTACACAATGCTGCTTAATTATTTCAAGAAAAAATGTATCATTCATTTAAAAAAAATATCTAAAAATTATGATGGGCTGGATACTGTCCTAGAAAGGTAACTGGGAGGTAAATATCTAAATAGTTATTTTTCCAGTTATTTTTTCCCATTAATGTTAATTATGAAATTAGAGATGGAAGAAAGGTGGGGACAGTTAACCCCTACAAAGAGGTGATCAACTATGGTGAGCATCTGGAAATCACAATCTAATTTAAATGATATCACTTAAATATTGATAATAGCAAATAAGTCACAAAACATAATCCTAAAAATAACCTGCTTCTTTTCCAGGCTATTTTTCATTTCTTCCAGAAAAGCTTAATAATAAGCTATATAATAAAAAGAAGCTTAATAATAAGCTTTCAAAATAAAATAAGCTGGAGCATCCATATGAAAGAAATCTCAGATGTCATGTTGTTCAACCCCCTCACTTTACAGAAGAGGAAGGTGAAGCCTGGTTTGCTAGGTCACGTATTAAGCAGGGTCAAAGGTGGGAAATAGACCCAGAGCAGATGGTTTTTCTTCTGTTCTCTGCTCCCTCAGGAGGTTGACTCAACTAAATATCACTCAGTTTTTAACAAACTCTGCCATAATCTATACTAGGCCCAGACAAATAAAACTATCTCATTACTTGACACATTGCAAGCATTGTGAACCAAGCATTGTGTAGGTGAAATCTAGTTTTTATAGAAATGCTTTTATCTCATTTGAATCAAAGGATCATAGATGTTTCGATGGAACTGATCCTACAGGCCATCTAATCCAATCCTCCTCATGGACAGGCAAGGAAATTGAACTGTAGAATAGTTAAGTAATGTGCTCATCTGTAATAATAATAATAATAATATTTATATAACTATTTTTTTACTGTTGTGAATCTCTTAATAGCTCTTCTGGTTTTATGCGACTGAAATTCACTTACGTTTGACAACTGAGTAGTGGGAGGATAATCAATTATTTCAGTCAGCCCAGGTAATAACAAACTCATACTTGCTGAATAGTCTAGCCTCACTGTCTTTTTTCAAGAAGAAATTTAATAAAGTGAATGTGGGTCTTGCATAAGGTCACACAACTAATAATGTTTGCAAAGGGACGATTGTGTTATTTTATTTGTTCCTCAAAATATCCCTATGAAGTGGGTACTTATTATACCTATCTTACATATAAAGAAACTGAGGCTGAAAGCTTAAAAGTGACTTCTCCAGGGCTGTCTGAGGCAGAATTGAATTCAAATCTTCCTGACTCCACAATCATGTGCAACTAGGAATCTTTTCACTAGTGGTCATAGCAAGCTGGGGTGGGGTAGGACAGAAGAAAGCCAAAAGGTAAAGACTAGGCAGAAAAGATAATTTAATCCTCTATATAAACAGAATATGTGAGGAAGAAGTTCTCACATTCACAAGAATGCAGGGGGAAATTTACTCTTTGTCAATAACTTAGATTTAAAATACACAAATATGTACATTTGTGTGTATATATACATACATACATACATATATAGACACACAATACACACATATACATATGTGTGTGAACTTGTGTACACATACACACATATTCTTACTGCATCAATCTCCTATATTCTTTTTAGAAAGGATTTACATTTCCTAAAAGGTTGCTTATAACTTTTCCCAATCTCATGAACCCCACAAAAGACAAAACTAGAAACTTTCCACATACATACACAGGTTTTTTTGGTTGTTTTTCTTGTTTTATTTTATTTTTTAAACATGACAGTGAGATAACAAACATTGATTGAGTACTCAATTCATGCCAGATACTATGTGAGACACTGAAGATATAAAGGAAAAAATAAATAGCCCTTGTACTCAAAAAATTAGAAAGTTGTCTGGGTGTGTTATGCTTTTAGGTCAGGTCCTTTTTAAGAAATAATCATTATTGTTATCACGGTAACATCTATATTGCATTGGAGACAGCTAGGTGGTACAGAGAATAGAGGACTGGACCACAAGATGAGAAATTCTGGCTTCAAATGTGGCCTCAAACACTCACGGTCTATGTATGTGACGCTTTCACTTTTCTATAGTCACGCAGCAAGTAAGTGGCTGAGAAAGCATTGGACTTGGCTCTTTCTAACTCATTTTCCAGTACTTTATCTGTTATGTCACAAAGTTGATTCATATGTTTCTTTTGTATTTTAAGAATAACTTTATTGTTAAAAGTTTAATTTTGAATATCAATTTAAACAACTAAGTTTGCTTAGTAACAATTAACATTTAAATTAATTAATTTCGATCCACAAATTATCACAATGCTATTTCAATTGAAGACCTTTCAAAATCAATTGTTCCCTTATTCTTACCCAGTTTTTTCTCATATGGTCACAACTAGTTTACTGCTTGTTTCTTTTTCATTTGTCCTTCTTTTATAGTGGTTTCTACAAATTTCACTGTATATATCATATTTTTTGTTGTGATTGAATCAAAATATTCAATTATATTAATGAATCATGATTTATTTAACCATTTTTCCCATTATTAGATATTTACCTTGTTCATTTATTTATTAATTTTTCCAATTATGTGCAATATAGCTAAGAAAATCTTTGAAAGGATGTTTCCATTAGCATCATTATTATGTAGAATGTTTTTTCCAAGGCTGCTTTAAGTAGTGTTCAAATTACTTGGACCAACATCTCTGTAATCAGACCTATTTTGTCAGCTTAGTCTAATACAATAAGAAAAATTGAATATATATTGGGGGGAAGCTATGCTTTAAATTAGTTCTGCATCTCTTCTAGCAGCTGGGTTACACCTTGGCTTATGTTTTTTTTTCTTTTACTGTTGTGAATCTCTTAATAGCTCTCTTGGTTTTATCAGGCTTAGTTCTATTTGGCAGATCAGAGAGACAGGAATGAAATTCACTTGTGTTTGAACAATGACAGGCAGGGAGGAGAATCACTTGTTTCAGTTAGTCCAGTAACAGCAGACTCATATTTGCTTAATAGTCTAGCCTCACTGTTTTTTTTTTATGTGTACATTATTTTATTTTATTTTTTATTTAATATATTTAGTTTTCAGCATTAATTTTCACAAGAGTTTGAGTTACGAATTTTCTCCCCATTTCTACCCTCCCCCCCACTCCAAGATGGCATGTATTCTGGTTGCCCTGTTCCCCTGTCAGCCCTCCCTCTGTCACCCCACTCCCCTCCCATCCCCTTTTCCCTTCCTTTCTTGTACGGCAAGATAAATTTCTATGCCCTTTTGCCTGTGTATCTCATTTTATAGTCACCTGCAAAAACTTTCTTTTTTGTTTTTGAATGTCTGTTTTTAAAACTTTGAGTTCCAAATTCTCTCCCCTCTTCCCTTCCCACCCACCATCCCTAAGAAGGCAAGCAATTCAACATAGGCCACATGCGTATCATTATGTATAACCCTTCCACAATCCTCATGTTGTGAAAGACTAACTATATTATGCTTCTTCCTAACCTATCCCGCTTTATTAAATTTTCTCCCTTGACTCTTTCCCTTTTCAAAACTGTTTGTTTTTGATTACCTCCTCCCCCATCTGCCCTCCCTTCTATCATCCCCCCTTTTTATCTTCTTCCTCCTTCTTTCCTGTGGGGTAAGATACCCAACTGAGTATGTATGGTATGCTGTCCGCAGGTCAAATCTGAAGAGAGCATGATTCACTCATTCCCCCTCACCTGCCTTCTCTTCTCTTCCTACAGAACTGCTTTTTCTTGCTACTTTTATGCAAGATAATTTACCCCATTCTATCTCTCCTTTTCTCCCTCTCTCAATATATTCCTCTCTTATCCCTTAATTTGATTTTATTTCCTTTAGATAACTTCTCTTCATCTTCAACTCACCCTATGCCAGCTCTCTCTCTCTCTCTCTCTCTCTCTCTCTCTCTCTCTCTCTCCCTCTCTCTCTCTCTCTCTCTCTCCTTCCTTCCCTCTCTCTCTCTCTCTCTCTCTCTCTATATATATATATATATCTGTATATCTATATATCTATATATCTATCTCTATATATATACATACATGTATACATATATACATGTATACATATATACATATATAGATACATACACAACATACATATATACATAAACATATATATATATGCATATTCCCTTCAGCTATCCTAATACTAAGGTCTCATGAATGATACACATCATCTTTCCATGTAGGAGTGTAAACAAAATAGTTCAACTTTAGTAAGTCCCTTGCAATTTCTTTTTCTTGTTCTCTTTCTTGATTACCTTTTCATGATTCTCTTGATTCTTGTGTTTGAAAGTCAAATTTTCTATTCAGCTCTGGTCTTTCAACTGGGAAAGTTTGCAAGTCCTCTATTTTACTGAAAATCCATATTTTGCCTTGGAGCATGATACTCAGTTTTTCTGTGTAGGTTATTCTTGGTTTTAATCCTAGCTCCATTTACCTCCAGAATATCGTATTCCAAGCCCTTCGATCTCTTAATGTAGAAGCTGCTAGATCGTGGGTTATTCTGATTGTGTTTCCACAATACTCAAATTGTTTCTTTCTGGCTGCTTTCCAGTATTTTCTCCTTGATCTGGGAGCTCTGGACTTTGGTGACAATATTCTTTTCTTTTTGGGATCTATTTGAGGAGGTGATCGGTAGATTCTTTCAATGTCTATTTTGCCCTGTGGCTCTAGAATATCAGGGCAGTTTTCCTTGATCATTTCTTGAAAGATGATATCTAGGCTCTTTTTTTGATCATGGCTTTCAGGTAGTCCAATAATTTTTAAATTCTCTCTCCTGGATGTATTTTCCAGGTCAGTGGTTTTTCCAATGAGATATTTCACATTGTCTTCCATTTTTTCATTCCTTTGGCTCAGTTTGATAATATCTTGATTTCTCA
>CM053627.1:60316476-60350825 GCA_028646595.1 Phalanger gymnotis
TATTTTCTTCAGTGGTCTTTTGGACCTCCTTTTGTATTTTGGCTAATTCTGCCTTTCAAGGCATTCTTCTCCTCATTGGCTTTTTGGAACTCTTTTACCATTTGAGTTAGTCTATTTTTTAAGGTGTTGTTTTCTTCAATATTTCTTTCAGTATTTTTTTGGGTCTCCTTTAGCAAGTCATTGACTTGTTTTTCATGGTTTTCTCTCACAATTCTTCTTTATCTTCCCAATTTTTCCTCTACTTCTTTAACTTGCTTTTCCAAATCCTTTTTGAGCTCTTCCATGGCCTGAGACCAGTTCATGTTTTTCTTGGAGGCTTTTGATGTAGGCTCTTTGATTTTGTTGCCTTCTTCTGGCTGTATGTTTTCGTCTTCTTTGTCACCAAAGAAAGATTCCAGAGTCTGAGCCTGAATCTGGTTGCATTTTCCCTGCCTGACTATGTTCCCAGGCAATTTACTCAACCCTTGACTTTTTCAGAGGCTTATAACTGCTTATAGAGTAAAGAGAACTATGTTCCAAGCTTGGGGAGATGTGCTAGCTCTGCCACACCAGCACTCCTCCTTCCCCAAGAACCCCTAACCTGGACTGGACCTAGACCTTTAGCAGGCTCTGCACTCCTGCTCTGATCAGCCACTTAATTCCTCCCACCAGGTGGGCTTGGGGACAGAAGCAACTGCAGCTGTAGTTCTATAGCTGCCCCACCTCTGCTGCCCCCAGGGTGGTGGCCTAACATAGAACTCCTTTTTTCACTCTGTCTCCAGCAGCTTTTCCTACTAACCTTCTCTGTTGTCTTTGGTGTTTGTAGGTTGAAAAGTCTGGTAACTGCTGCAGCTCACTGATTCAGGGCGCTAGGGCCTGTTTTGCACTGCTCCTGGTCTGGTTGGTCTGTGCCGCCCATGATAGGCTGTGCTCCACTCCCCTCTGCTCCCAGCTCTGTGCGGGATAGTCCTTACCCAGAGACCATCCAGGCTGTACTGGGCTAGAGCCCTGCTTCCCTCCGCTATTTTGTGGCTTCTGCAGTTCTTCTCTGTTGTCTTTGGTGTTTGTGGTTTGAGAAGTCTGACAACTGCCACAGTTCACTGATTCAGGGCACTAGGGCCTACCCCTCCTGGCTCCTGGTCTGGTTGGTCCGTGCCACCCATGCTGGGCTCTGCTCTGCTCTTCTCCCAGCTCCATGTGGAAAGACCTCACCCAGCAACCATCCAGGCTGTCCTGGCCTGGAGCCCTGCTTCTCTCTGCTATTTTGTGGGTTCTACAGTTCTAGAATTGGTTCAGAGCTGTTTTTTATAGGTTTTTGGAGGGACTTGATGGGGAGCTCACACTAGTCTCTGCTTTCCAGTAGCCTTCTTCCTCACTGTTTTTATTCAAGAAGAAATTTAAGTTGGTGAGTGTGGGCCTTGGATTCTTTTACTGTATTTAGGCTAGCATGAAGAAATTACTTGGAAGTTGATGGAATATTTATTAGTAGCTTCTAATTTTTGTTAAAATCTTAGTCCAGACATGCATGAATGAAAGTCCAGGAAAGAAACTTCTGTAATAGTTCAGATTCAGAAAAGGATTAGGGGAAGAAAATTCACGCCTTAGTGTAAAGATTGTTTGACCAAGAGATGAGAGACCCAGGTATTAGTCTCAGGCCTGCTATCAACTGGATGTGTTATCTTGAACAAGTCACTTATCCTCTGTGGGCCTCAGTTTCCTCAAATTAAACAAAAGGAGGGCATGGGCTAGATAAGCACCAAAGTCCTTCTGGCTCTAAAGCCGTGATTCTTTGAAAATAATCTCTTTCTGAATTTTACTTTCCTTCTCTGAAAAACAAGAGAGCAAGAAAAAGTGCTTTTGAAGATCATTTCTAGTATCTGAGAGTAGAATAGGCACCACATTTAGAATCAGATTCAATGGATAAAATATTATGAACCCTTTGCTGTGTGACAGACAACATGCTATATTCTGGGACTAGGAAGGCAAAAAAGAGGAATGTTTTAGCCTTATTCCCTACTCTGTCTTTTACTAGTTAAGGCTGTCAATAAATTGCAATCTGAGCATCATTCTCTTCGGGGGAATAAAAAAATAACAAAAACCATGACAACCAATAACAATATTGGCAGTAGTTAACATCTATATACTTCTCACAATGTTCTAGGCGCTATTCTAATGCAATTATTACTTTATTTGATTCTCAGAACAACCCTGGGAGGTAGGTGCTAAATTCTCATTTTAGAGTCGAGGAAACAGGTAAAAAGAGGTTATATGACATGTCCAGGGTCACATAACTAATAAATGTCTGAGGTCAGATTTGAACTCAGATCTCTCTGACTGCAACTATGACACTCTAGAGTCATAATAATGATCAAATAAGATAATATATCCAAAATGTTTTGTAAAAACCTACAAGAATGTGAATTTTAATGAATCCATTATGGGAAAAGAAAAACAAGGAAGTTTGAAACCTTAGTATCTATACTTGGTCTTGTGTAAGGGAATTATATATATAGGATGTGGCAGCTAGGAAATGCAGTAGATAGAGTGCTGAGTCTTACTAACTGTGTTACCTTGGGCAAGTCACTTAACCAAGTGCACCTCATCTGTACATGAAGTGGAAAAGAAAATGGTAAACTGCTCCTCTATCTTTGCCAAAAAATCCCAAATGGGGTCATGAAGAGTCAGCTACAACTGAAAAAAATGAACAAAAAGTGTACATATTTTCTTCATTTTTAAGTATAGTTGTATTTTCTATTCTCATTTCCTTAAAAGCTGGTTATGAATCTTGGGTGTTCGATTCCTGCTGTCCTCTTAGCTATGTGATTTGTGCTGTTTCCATATATTCCAAACCCTGTTTCCTTCTTCCTCTCTCCTTATATTTCTCTAAGAATTCAGAAGTATGAGGGTGGGGGCTAATTGAATCATCTCAGCTAAAATATATGATACCTTTATCAGGTTAGATCATATCTCTATTGAATCAATTAATCAGAGGAGTGAACTTGGTGTGAGTAAAGGCTGGATATTTCTGCTGAATCAGGGTATTCCAAGCACATTAGATTGGAAGTCTAGTTAAGTTGGTTTAGTCATTTGATCACATCCTGAGGAACTATATAAAACTGGAACTTAATTTGGTATAGGGAAATTCAGTATCTAACATTTTAGTGGTGGAATGCTGCAGATAATTCCCAGAGAAGGAATTATTTGGTGTGGAAGGGAAGAGAATGCCTGGACTTCAGAGGACTAGAGAACTCTGGTTTTCATCATAATCATAGGAGACCTGGGAAAGCAATGACTGCCAGCAATGTCTATATGAGAAGCTTAGGATAATTGGAAACTATGAAGAAAGGCAGATTCAAGATTGGACAAGGAGTTCAGTGGAAAGCTACTCTATCCCTCAGGGGAGCATTTTGAGAACACCAACAAAAGACTTTCATGAGCTCTGACTTATCCCTTATCACAAGTACTCATAAACGAGGTCACTTTTCACCAGACCCATTATATATTAGTGGGAAAGTATGTCACATAATTTTTAGGGGGAGATGTTTTATACCAATTGTCCTTAATATACTCCTTTAGTAAATATTCATTTTTAAAGACCAATTGAGGGTGGATGACTAATAGACAACAACTGAGAGAGCATTATGAGATCCCTTAAAGGATATCTTTACATTGCAAAAAGAGACCTTGTGAGCCTAACCTGTCAATGAAAATGGGAGTTTGAAAGAGTATGTCTATAACTTGTACTAACCTGTACTAAACAAGTTTCTTCCAAATCACCTGGCTTTCCTGACGCAATATTTGGTAATTCTTTTTATGCTAGATGAATTTTGTTTTGTCACAGCAGACAAAAACCCAATTCATCAATGATGTCTATGGAATATTCTAAGAAAACGATTAAGCAAACTAACATCAAAAAATGAATGCACATTAACAAGGGCAAATTTAATTAAAATGAATTAAAATATTTAAATAAAATTAATTAAAATATATATTCGATAGGATCCTATTGATTAAAAGAAAGGAATAATGTGTGCTTTGACTTTAATGAGACAATACCCACATTATCTATATTACTTGACCTGGTTTGTTTTTTGTCACTTCATGTTGTCTTAATTTGTAAAGCTGCCATCTTTTTGTTTGGTTATTCTAGGACTGGCTTGGTTTTTCCTTTTCTTGCTTCACTTGGAATCAACCCATAGAATTCCATACCTTGATATTAGAAGGGACTCTTGTTACCATCAAATCCAAGCTAAACCTGAACAGAAAGTTTCTCTACAATAACTCCAACTATTGGTCATCAAGCTTCCTCTTGATATTCTCTATTGATGAACAATTACACTTCATGAAGTACCCAGTCAAGATGTTTTTCCTTCTGATCAGCAGACCAAAATCTGCCTCCTTGTAATTTTAATTCACTGCTTCAAATTTAGTTGTTTGAACACATACAGAACAAGTTTAATCTCTCTCCCATGTGATATCACTTATAATAATTAAAAAGCAGTGATTGTATCACTCATAGATCATTTTTATTCCTGTGCTAAAATTCCTGGCATCTTCAATTTGTCATTTATAACCTAGTCTCCCATATCCTCATTACCCTGTAGCCTTCCTTTGTATCATTACCTGTGTTATTCAAATAGACAGGCAACTTAATTACCATTCTGAGTCTTCTTCCTTAAATATAAGTTTTAGTATTGTCATTTTATTGATCAGAAACTTTCAACATCTTCCTCTATCTCATGAAATCTAAACTTCTCTACTTGTATTTCACAGCCCTCTATGAGAAGTACTAACTTTACCTATCCAATAATGTTTTTTGCCCTCCCCAGTGTACAATTCAATTAAGCAAGTATTTAGTAAGCAGTCTTACACATACTAGTTGGGTTCCTCTTGTTGGTGTTCCCCCAACATGTTGATTTTTGTTTGAATTATTTGGATTACTCTTGGTTTATCCAAAATTTACTAATTCTTCATGATATTTTCAGGGATGTGACTAGCAAATAAACAAAAGCAAAAAAGCTTCTATATATCTTTTAATTTTTTCAAGTTTAAACAAATGGGGAAAATAGTGTTATCTATGTCAGGCACTGTATAAAGAGCTTAGAATACAATTGCAAATTCGAAGACAATGGCTGCCCAGAAGAAGTTTATATTTTTATGGAAGAGATTATATAAAAGGGAAATGGGACCTGAGAGGGGCACTTTGGTCCAAAACGTTATAGAGATAGATGATGAATGGGTGCCAGGGGGGTAGATTAATATACTTTACGGTACAATAATAATTCAGTTACCTCCAAATAGGCAATTTGTTCAGCTGTCCCTCTTACCACTAGTCACTTATTTTGTTTCCAACTCTTTCCTATTAAAAATAATAAGATACATACTTGGTCATCTTATTGGATGAAGAATCATACTCTGTCAATGCAGGTGGACTTATTCCTTGTAACCTATCATCTCACAGATTTATTTAAGGCAACAGGAGGGTAGGTGACTGGCTCAGGGTCACAGAGCAAATATGTCTTAGAAGTCAATCCAAGATTTTCATGATTTGGAGGTGAATTTTTTATACATTAGGCATATGAACTCTTAGCACAGTTGATACTAATTCTAAGTATTTTTTAATATAAAGTGGCCTTTCCTTACTGCCATTAATCTCCTTTTTGAAACAGAAATACAGTCTTGGTATTAATGATTCAAGGGGTGTGAACACTTTGGTATTTTTTTCTCAAATAATTCCAAAGCAGTCTTACAAATTAAAGCTCCACTGGTGATGAGTACAGTAGCACGATTATTTTGTCAACACTGTTTCAACATTGAATTTTCCTACCTTTCCATCTTTGCCAGTTCCAATGACGAGTTGGGTAGTAGGAGCTGTGCTTGTTCTTGAAGTGTAAATTTCAACATTTGGATGTTGAACATTGATCAAGGCAGCAACAAATGACTGAATTTGCTGCAGTAAATATTTTGATATAGATTGAAAGTGTACTTAATCTAAGCGATTCACTTAAATCAGAGACAGGGTCTTATGAAAAACTGGGATAAACAGTGGAATCTTATTACGAACTCCTTAATGCTTTTTTTCTTTCATTTCACAATTAGAGATAATGCTTTCAATGAAAGTCCTTATGAGAGTTAGCATCTAATTGTATTTGCATTGAAATATAAATGCTTGATATAAGAACTTTTGTTGGGAGTAAAAAGATGTAGAATAGAGTCAAAGGACAATAAGGAGGGAAGCATCATGGAAAGGGATAGAAAATCAGTTATAGACTTTACCCCTTCACAATTTTGCATAAGATCAAGATTGAATAATACTTTTCTTTCCCTTAAATGTTCATCTAAATACCTCTTTGAGTGAATAGGTTAATAACTTTATATTCAAGAAATGCACAGATTTTTTTTCAGATTAGGAAAAGTAAACATTATTTTCACTGTTCTAGTCAGATGTTCTTGACTTGGTTTGATGCTTGTAGTTTCATTCTCGTAAGCTGAGAGGACAGGGTGAGACATGAATATAATATTACAAAAAAACCCCTCAAATTCTAGGGCTATGTTTTTGACATGATGAACATTTTCATTGTCTGAAACACAGTGCTCATCATTCTGGGATTTTCTCCTGATTCTGCTCTGGAATCTCCATTCTTAATGCTAAGCCCTCCTTCCAAAAGGCAGAAGATCTTTTCCTGCCTAACTCCCAGAATCTAATCAAATATGAAATAGATTTCTGGTTGTTGGATTTTTGTTGTTATTGTTGGTGTTTATTTTTTTCACTTTGCTACCAATCATTTGTTTGATACCTTCTATGGTTCATTGTACTTGAACTGAGCCATCTAGAAAGACTTCATGACTCTAGAACCCCCAGAACACTGCCATTCCTCTACTGACCTAGAGAGGGCAGAAGAATGTGGCATTACTTCTTGCATTCTTTTTTTTTTTTTTTACTAAGCAACTTTTATTTCATATCGCAACAACTTTCTGCCATCGCTCCCTTTCTTTCCCCTGCCTCCTTGTGGGAGGCTGATGCATACTTTCCCCTTGGCAGGAAACCAAGAGTGTCTACTTCATTCCAACCCATGGACAAGTCTTCTGTTCCTCCATGATGATGGGGTAGGTATTTTCATTCTCCTGAGCACTTGCTGGCCATATATGCTTGCCATGGATGAGGGTGGGGTTACCTGCTTCAAATCCTCTGCTAAAATGATTGTGGTGGTTGTTTGCCTTTTGTGATCAAAGAAGACCAAAATGGCATCACAATGTTGAAATCAACATGCAGTGTGTCTGGCTGTGGCTGATCATACCAATATGTTCTCAGAAGTCTCTACCACATATTGGGCACAAATAGTCCCTATATTGAGAGGGAGGTGTCTCTAAATTAGCAAACCTCACATTTCTTTTGAGCTATCCTGATTCTGCTATGCTCATAGAACACAGTGCCTTCTTTTCTGCAGACCTTTCACACTGGATGATCCTGCACTTACGGCTCCCTTGTTTCACAAATGGTACCAAAGTTAGTTAGAGAGACATTGAGAGTGCCCTTATTTTTCTCCTTCCAACCACAAGGTAAGTGACTGCCGTATGTGAATTCTCTGTAGAACAAAACTTTAATTTTTTTAAAAAATCTTAAAAAAAAAAAGCTTTTCGCAATTGAACAACTTGGCCAGCCCTTCAGGGTTGCACTCTCTGCAGTAGAATTTGAATGCTTGGCAGATCAGCCCCAGTGTCTGATACCTTATCTTGCCAGGTGATCTTTGGAATCTGCCTAAGATAATCAAATGGAAGCAGTTCGATTTTCTGGCATAGGTCTGTTATACTGTCCAGAATTCATAAGTATACAACAATGAAGTCAGCACAATGGCTGTGTAGACCTTCAGTTTGGTAGACAACTTGATACTTCTTTGTCATACGTTCTTTTGGAGCCTCCCAAGTGGTGAGCTAGTTCTGGCAACATGTGAGTCATCCTTTTCACCTATTTGTGCATCCCTGAAAAGTATACTCTCAAGATAAATAAATTTATCTTTGGTAATTAAAATTTCTGTACTATTTGTGGTTCCACATGTGGATGGCATAGTGCTTGCTGGTAGAAAACCTCTGTTTTCTTGGTGTTAATTGTTAGGCAAAAATTAGCACAAGCAGCAGAGAATCAGTCCATACTTTGTTGAATCCCAGGCTCAGAGTCTGCATTGAGTGCACAATCATCTGCAAACCAAAAAACAGGCACCAACTCTCTCTCCACTTTAGTCTTGACTTGTAGCCTTTTTAAGCTGAATGATTTACTGTTAGTGTGGTAGCTGCCCTTGCTGTTTTTGTCATCATTGAAGGCGTCTGACAACATTGCTGAAAATATCATACTAAAAAGCATGGAAGCAAGCCTACGACCCTTCTTCACTCCATTGGTAACTAGGAAATCATGAAAGCATTGTCCATTTTATACAACTAGTATAAACATATCATTATGAAACTGATATATAATACTGATGAACATTGATGGGCAACCAAAGTTTACCATGATCACCCACAAGCCCTCACAACTGACAATATCAAAGCCCTTGGTTAGATCAACAAGTATTGTTTACAGACTTCTGTTCAGCTTCTGGCATTTCTCCTGGAGTTGTCTGGGAAGAAAATACCAGGCCAACTATTCCTTGGCTTTTTCTGAAGCCACACCAGATCTCAGGTAGATGATCATCTTCCAGGTGAAGGATTAGCCTATCAATAAGGACTCTAGCAAGAATCTTGCCAGCAATGACTTAGAGAGAGATGTCTCTATAGTTGTCACAGGAAAATCTTTTTCCTTTTCTTTCATATTGATGCACAATGGAGGCATCCTTGATCTCTTGGTGGATAACCTCCCCTTGCTATATAACCCAGAAGATTTCTATGAATAGTAGAGCTTCTGCCTCATAGATCTCTGCTAGAATGAAAACAGTGCCACTGGGTTTGCTACACAAAAGGAACCTAAAACATTCCAATCCTCTTCTTTAATTGGAAGTTTTGCTAGTGAAAGATTCCCTCAATCCGAGGTAAATGGTTTTCAATTTTGATTGAGGACGGTTTGTTGAGAACACTGTGGAAGTGTTCAGCCTATCTCTCCATGATCATCTCCTTATTGAGCAATGTGGGTCCCATTAGCAGTGAGTAGTTGAGATGCATCAGAGATCTTTGGCCCACAAATCACCTTCAGGGCATTATAAAAATTCTTTGGATAGTTACTATCTTACTGGGCTAAGAATACTACATCTCTGTAAGCTGTTTGTACTTTACTTTTGATGGAGTCAAACATTTCCTCTTTAGAGACAGAGAAACTATCCTGCTGGTAAACCATATATTCTCATGTTTCATTTGGTTGCTTCTGAATTTCCCCAACATTTTCATCAAATGAATCCTAATACTTATGAGTGTTCTGGCCAGATGAGTAAATATGGTACTGTACATGAAACCTCTGAAGGCTGCCTACTCCTGTTCTGCTCCACTCTTACTAACAGTGTGTTGGCTTAGTTTTCTCTCCAAGGCAATAACAAACTATTCACATGTGGAGAAGCAGTGTAACCTGTTGACATTGAGTCTTCTGCTAGTCATAACTTGGGGCCACCACTTCTGTTAATGGGAATGTTTAGCTTGGAAAGGATGTCTTTGATCAGTCCAGCACTCTATGCCATACATCACCTTCATCATTCCCACAATTCTGTCAGTCCTTTCTCCTTACAATAACACAGTCTATTAAACACCAGTGATTGCTGCAAGGGTGTATCCGTGAACTTTTGTTGCATTTAAGTAAATGGAAGACAGTGTTGGTAATGAGAAGATCATGAGAAGCAAAAGTCTTCAATAGTAAGTCATTATTGCCATTTCTTTTGCTCTTGCTGACTCTGTTTCTCCTGAGGACTTCTGCAATGGCTGATAGTCTGTGACTAATCTTGTTTTAAAGTCACCCAGAATAACAATCTTATCCTCTATCAGCAAATTGAAAGTAAGGGACTCCAGGTTTCAATTTTTTAAATAATATTTATTTTTCCAAATTATATTTTAAAATAATATCTAACATTGATTTTTTAAAATTTTGAATTCCAAATTCTTTCCCTCCCTGCAGAATTTAATTTAATAGAATGATATCTATTTATGCCTATTTCAAAGGTATATTCCAAATATCAACACAAATTTAATGATACTTTGTGGTACTAAAGTGACTTTATAACTTATATAATTTCATTCTGTATTGCAATACCTACAATACTGTGAGAAGTCATTATTACTTTTATTTTAAAGACATTAATTGATTTCCCCAGAAAAGTTAATTTATTACTAATGTAATACAGATAATCAATTGAAAAGAACAGAAATCTTACTTTTGTTTATTCTTAGCCTAGAGACATTTACATTAAAAATATTATCATTTTGTCTATTATGTTACATACGTATGTATGCATATGGTGTATTCATATAAGTAAAACCAATAATAAGCTAATAAATAAAACTAATAATAATAATAACGAATAATAAAAATAATAATAAGCCAAACTAACTATAAGAATGGCTTATTTAAAAGGAATTTTTGGTGTGGGTTCTGCTTGGAAGCCGCGGCTCCTAGGGCCGTTCTGTCTGCTCCCCCCACCTCATAATGGCTGCCAGCACATCTTCTACCGCTGCTTCGCCAGTCCCGGCCCTGCCCCCGGCTCCGGCCCCGGTCGCAGCTCCGGGCAAGAACCTGTTAATGGAACACCTGAGCTGCCGCCTCTTATCGGGAGCGGGGCTGCTGGGGGCTGGCGGTTACGTGTACTGGATAGCGCGGCAGCCCCTGAAGCTAGGCTGTGCCGCCAACCCCGGTATCATCTTCCAGATGGTCGTTGGCATCAGTGTCGCGTGTTGGGGGTTAGTCATATTGTTGGACCCAGTAGGAAAAGCCTATCCTGCGGAATCAAAGAAGCAATGATGGTGATGATGACGAAACTGGCAGCTACTACAACACACCCACACCCATGAACTACCCAGCCACTCCAATGGACTCCCCAGAACAGAAGGACAGAATCAAGAGACCCACAGATATTCCAGATATTGCCAAGGCCTGCCCCTCCCTTCACAACTGTGAATAAATTTCTTTGAGAACACACACAAAAAGGAATTTTTATAAACATATGATTTATTGGCCATAAAGCCTTTCTTATAAGTCTAACATTTGGAAATAATACCTTTTAAAGTCTTCTGCATTGATTTGAGGAAAAAAAATATCTTTAAATCATTTGGCACATAAGAATGAATTTTGACTAGAAGTATAGTGAAATCCATGATATAATAAGGATTTAGGAAATATGACTGTATAATACACATACAGCATATAAATATATAGATATGTGTATAAATAATATACAAAAATAAATATATGTGCACATATATTGTCTATGACTCATAGATAATGTATTGTTAGAGATTGTTGATGGATGATATGTAGATACATAGATAGACAGACAGACAGACAGATAGATAGACAGATAGATAGACAGATAGATCAATTCCTTCTTCCTTTCCAAAAAGAGATAAATTTTCCAAGAGTTGGGCATGCATTCTATTTCTGCAATCCTTAATGGATTCAAATTAATGCTGCCATTTCACAGTAGAAGCAGAGAACAGTAACAGAAATATGATAAGATTCTAATTAATTGTATTTTTCATTTAATAATTTAAGTTAATTTTAATGATTTCTGAGAAATTCTTAGCTTTCCAGGATTTTAATAGATCTTCTAATTATTTTCTTCCCTCAATTTTGCAGTTCATTCATTAATAGAAATTCAAACAATTCCTTCTTTATGTGAAGACCGTTGCAAAATTATCTCTCTCAATGTTTATTTTAAGAGGTTTATTTTATTTGACCTGACAAGTATCTCTGAATGAATTTGTAAATATCTTGTGTATTTTCTCCTCTCCTAGAGCTTCAGATTAAAAGTTGGACTTTCCTTACTTTTTAGGTTATTCTAATAAAAGACCTTGTAAGTATAATTAATTGTATTATATTCACTTCTAAACATACAAAATCAATTGCTAATTAAAAATGTGTTAATTGTCAACACTGTAACAATTAAAACAAAAATATATTAACTAATCAATTGGTATCTGAATATTTATAAGCTAACATCATGTGCAACTTACAAGTATATACAAGATCATCACATTAAGACATTCACTGTGGAGTACCTAATTTTGTTAGGATTTTTTTTTTTTGCAAAGTAATCACTGGTTATATGATAGCTAGGTGGCACGGTAGATAAAGTGTCAGGCTTGGAATCAAGAAGAACTCTTCCTGAATTCAATCTGGCCTAAGATACTTGCTAGCTGTGTGACCCTAGGCAAGTCACTTAATCTTATTTGCCCCAATTTCCTCATCTTTAAATCAGATGGAGAAGGAAATGGCAAACACCCTTGGCTCTTTGCCAAGAAAACAGCCAATGGGGTCTCAAAGAGTCAGACATGATTGAAAAATGAGTGAAAAAGAAAATCAATGCTCACAGACACTACATTTATAGAGATGCATTTAAGCAAAAGGAAAAGAGAACAATTTCAGCAGACATATAACAAAGGAAAATGGCAAGTATCCTATGAATTCTATGATATTTATGCACATCTTTTTTTCTTTTATTTATTGGTAAATTCACAATGTATTCTTTCCTTATAAAAGCATCACCAGAAATATCATTATTTCACTCTTGATTGAGACTGCATTTTGATTCAGCTCTTCCCAACTTCTTTGATGACAACATTCAAAAGATGCAAAAATAAAAGTAATGAGACACAGTATCATAATATTAGTCTCTAGGTGTCAAGTCAGAGGGCCTGGGTTAAATCTTAACTCTGCCACATAATAGTTGTGTGATATTGGCCAGATAACTTCAACTTTGCGGCTTTGGTTTCCTCATCTATAAACAAAAGTGTTTGGATGAGATAAGAGGAGTTAGACTTAAATAGAAATAATCTGGTTTGCTGCCCACTGAGTTTCAAAACTCTAGAATGAATCACCACTGAACTCCTCTTAGACTTATATCAATGCTTTTTTATTATTCTGTTACAGTAATTATAAATCGAGTAGCTCTTCAACTCCATTCAATTCAACAAATGTTTATTAATATTCGGTTGTGATCAGGACAAACATTAGAGGAGATCTCAGCTTCTGAGAGCTCAACCAGTAATCACAAGATAACTTTTGGTCCAGTTCTTTCTTAGGCACCCACTATATTCGAGTCACTATGCTAAGTAATGGGTCTACAATTACTAAAAAGGATAGTTGTAATAGCAATTTGGATTTGAAGATCTTTCCCACCCATTAACAGGCATGGAACCTGCTTACATCACAGGAAGCCTAAGTCACATGTGGTGGGAGGTGCTTTCTGACTGGAAAAGTAAGTTATGCCACAGGAAATGCTGAGAGAGTGAGAGAGAGAGAGAGAGAGAGAGAGAGAGAGAGAGAGAGAGAGAAAGAGAGAGAGAGAGAGCAATTATGGCTGCTAATGGCTGCTAGTGGCCACCCTTGTGATGATTAAAACTGAACAGGCTGACCTAGCCATACTGTGAGTTTGTGGTTAGGAAACCCCAGCAGGGGGTTGGAGAGGTTTTGGGATGGAAAGGCTCCAAGTTGTAATATTGTGTATTGAATGTGTTACTACTCTGATAGATTGGATAAATGGCTTATGGGATATGGTTCTCTGGTGTCTGAATAAATGGTTTACTTCTTCTACTTTCTATGTGGAGAGTCTCATATATTTTGTGATACAGAACTACATAGGTATTTTGACAACTATTATTGCCTTACTGACACATTATTTGGTGGCAAATAGGATGGGATCACAGGGTATAAGATCTCTATTTAAAGATAGAAGGGCTTTAGAGGAAGAAATGGTTGTCCCAGGATGGGAGGATGTAACTTATTGCTCCCTAGCAAGGGAATGATCAAAAGGCACTGGTATCTGTGAGGACTGGAAACATAAGCTTCACAGTGGAGGAACGAGCTATTTGGAGCTATGTCTCAGAGAAGTGTTTCAACAATCCGGCTAGCAGCTGTTGTGGGAGTGTAAGATCCACCCACAGCCAGCACCCAGAAAGCTGCCAACAGCCCATGTTCTTTTGATCTGCTTAACTAAGGAAAGCAAGGTGAAGGGGTTGACAAGCTTACTTTTAATTCAGCATACAAATATCATTCACTTAGTTCAGGGGAAAAAGCCAGCACTCTGAACTTCAGAGCAAAATACAAACAAATTACAAACATCGACAGACCCAATACAATTCATAGTTACCAACATGTGGGTTCAGCCTGGGAGCTCAGAACAAGGGCTGGCTTAAAATCATGCATGCCACCACTGCTGTGGCAAAGAGCTCCAAAGAAGAAAAGGCCAATCCCTGGTTTAATATCTTTTTCAGGGTCAAGGGTGAATCACACATGGGACTCACCCACGTAACCTAAAATCATCACAAAGAGGCAACTTAAACCCAAGTGGTCTAAAAGCCTCTGCTCTCCCAGACATGTAAACTAGGCCCTCCCTGGAGTTAGCCCCACCTGGGGCCCCACCTTAGCTGCCGATCCACACCCACATAGGTTTTACACCTAATAGGGGTTTGGGCCTGGGGCTTAGCACTTAGTAAGACTCAATAAAATACACTGAATTACTCAAAGCAAACAAAAGCCAAACTCTTCAAAGGCACTTGTTGAACTAAGTGCTAAGAAGCCCGTTTTGCTTACCAACACAAGAAGGTACTGTTGAGCCAGAATCAGAAGTGCCAACAGAGGTTTCTAGAGGAGCCTGGATTTTACTCATAGTTTATCGTAATGTATGTGAAAATAGGGAGAGACTGTTGCAAGAGAGAGCTCAGACTAAGACAGATGCTGAAATGTCTGATAATGCAAGTGAAAGTGCTTCTTCTATACCACAGCAAGATGGAGAATCTCAGGCAGTAGAACAACAGAAACCTATTAGCCTTGTTGTAAATTTAGCTAGAAGGCAGAGGGAGCCAAGGAGGTCAATAGTGCATGTCAGTTCAGCCCAGGTCAAGCCTAGCAGTCAGTCTGATTAGCATGTAACAGGGTGAGAGAATCTAGACAGGAGGATACAATGTCAGAACCTCAGCCATGAGGTGATATTTTATGGCATAATGCTTACTTCTGAGCCACCATTGAGTATTACAGTATCACACCAGACTTCTCAAAGAGAAATGTGCCCCATATGGCAGAGGAGGCAAGAAACACAAGATTACAATACTGAATCGAGGGAGATTTTGGAAGATTTTACACAGCAGGAAATCACAGTTATCCTGAGTAGGTTCACCCAGAGAATGGGAGAATCATTAATATCTTGGATGATGAGAATCAGTGATAAAGGGGGCCGTAGGAGTGTCTGTAGATTCTGTGGTTTGTATGAGATTCATAAGTATCGGTAAGAATTCTTTTGTACAGCAAACTTTTAGGGATTATCATTTGAAAGAGGTAACCAAACAACCAATTTGTTGGCTTTGGCTGCAATAGACTGTAAAGAAGAATATCCTGCTGATACTATGTGGTCTACTGCAGATAGCCCCTGGTATTCAATTAGGGACTGTGAGAGAAAATTAGAGGAGGAGGTGATGAAGACTGTTATTATGTTAGGTAATGCCAAAGTGTATTATGAAACTCCCTTCAGAGTCTTTCATAGGAATTTGATAGTTAAAATGGCAGCTCCCACTTAAAAACATGTGATTCTGACTTTGCTGATTGCAGAAGTAGGGAACCCTCTTTCAGAGGTGTTGGATAACATTTCATAGTTAAGTGACTTAGGAAACTGGGGAAATGATAAATTTCCTTAGGAGAGACGGGTACAAAACCAGTAGATTCCATGTTGGAATAGAATGACAAGGAGAAAAATGTTTACTGTTCCATTGAAAGCAGGGGTAGATTTTAGGAGAATAGATGGTATTTCAACTAATGGGCCATACAAAATGTACCAAGATAAGGGGCTTAATAACAAACGGAATAGAGAAGTAAGAACTGCCACTACAAATCCTAAAGATTGTATCCAAGTGAGTCACACCTTCAAGGAGACTAGGGAATAGGCCAAGCCCCAGCTCAGATTAAAGGGATTACATAACCCATATTAACCTGACTATATATTGGAAGAATGGATTACATACCCCATATTAATCTGACTATATATTGGAAGAATGGATCAAATACTGTAACTAGCTCATTGATAGACACTGGGGCAGAGGTCAGCTTGACTTATGGAAACCCTGGCAAATTTAAGCATGGAACTCCTATTACCATCACAGGACTAGCAGGGGCTGAAATATCAGCCAAACAAGTGAAACTGATGATGAAAATTGGACAATTGCCTAAGAAAGAATGTACTGTGGTTGTTGTACCTATTCCTGAATATATCATTGGAATAGATATATTGAAAGCATGACTCTGAATTTGCCTGAAGGGAGATAGCAATTTGCTGTAAGGAATTAATACAGTTTTATGGGAAAAGTAAGTAATTACTTTTTGAAGCAGTACCATGTGCCAGGTGATCAAGACGAAATTGCTAATACTATAAAGGAATATGTTGAAGCTGGAGTGTTAGTACCTACAACCACTCAATGGAATAATCCTGTATGGCCAGTACAAAAGTCAGATGGAACAAGGAGAATAACAGTGGATTATAGAAAATTGAATAAAGTGACTCCACCCTTGTATGCTACTGTTTCATATAGTTACATTAATAGAAAGATCCAGAAATATGATGGGACTTGGTATGCAGTTATTGATTGGACCAATGCATTCTTTATGATCCCAATAGACTCTAAACATGGAACCAATTTGCTTTTATGTGGAAGGGCTGATAGTATACTTTTATCTGATTGCCACAAGGATATCTGCATAGCTCAACTCTTTGTCATAGGATTGTGGCTGAAAATTTGGGTGAATTAAAGTTACCTGGTGTACAGCTTACCTACTACATAGATGATATTATGATATAGAGAGAAAATGTAAAGGAAGTGGAGAAGAGTTTGGTACTTTTCATTGAGCATATGAAAAACAAAGGATGGGAAATTAGCCCTGCAAAGATTCAAGGACCAGCTCAAACTGTAAAGTTTTGGGGGGTATACAATGGAATAAAGGACTGCAAGAAATTGTCCCACAAGTTTGACAAAAGATTCAAGATTTTCCTATCCCCACCAATAAGAAAGCGGCAAAAAAGTGCATAGCAGTGTTTGGATATTGGAGGTACCACATTCCACATCTTGGACAGATTTTGAAACCCTGTTATAAAGTTACCAGGAAAAAGCATGAATTTGATCCGGGACTTGAACAGAGCAAAGCTTTTGAAGAAGCTAAAGCTGCTGAACAATTGGCTCTGGATTTATGATCTATGCAAAGTGGACTGGTGGAATCACAAGTGACTGTACAAGATAACTATGTGAATTGGAGTTTATGGCTGAAAAAACAAAGCTGAAATGTTTCTTTAGGATTTTGGTCAAGGAAACTACCTTCATATGGATTACAATATACACCTTTTGAAAAGCAGTTGTTACATGCATATTGTGCTTTGGTAAATACTGAACAACTGACTCTGGGCCATGAAGTGATATTAAGGCCTGGAATCCCAATTATGACTCACAGAACTGGACACGCACAAGAGGCTAGCATAATTAAATGGAAACGGCATATTCAGAATAGATCGAAAGCAGGCAAAAGTGGAGTTTCTACTCTACATGAATCTATAGCAAGCACTGACATTGATGGAAATTATAAATGCTCTGAACCAAGGCAACAATCCTTGGTAAAATGGAATGATGGATATGATGGACTGACTGAAGAACAGAAGAAACACACATGGTTTACTGATGGGACAGCAAAATATTTGGGAAATAAAAGACATTGGAAAGCAGTAGCTTATAACCCATGTACTAAGCGAACTTTGGAAAGTACTAGGATAGGTGGAAGTGGTCAATATGCTGAACTGATTGCAGTACATCAAGCTATTAAAACAGAGAAAGGAGGAGAGTGTCATATTCACTGATTCATGGGCAGTAGCTAATGGGTAAGGCACATGGATGCCAATGTGGAAAAACCAAAACTGGGAAATTCATGCTAAACAAGTTTGGGGTAAAGAATTATGGGAAGATATATGGGACATTGTTTTGGTTACTAATTTCTCAGTTTTTCATGTAGACACTCAAGTGGCCTTCACTACACCAGAATGTGAGGACAATGCACATGCTGATCGACTAGCAAAGATTTCTACTGAACATATGGTCTCTACTTCCACACCAACTGATGATCTGGTACTAGTTAATGCATCCACCAAACAGCCAGCCATTTGGGGTCCAGGCCACATACTGGTGGGCACAAGATTGAGGTATTAGTATCTCTTATTCATTGTTAGAGCAAGTTACAGAGGAATGTTGTATACGTCAATTGGAAAAGGAATGAACTGTTCCTTGGATAGTAACTGGGGAAATGCCAACGGGAAAAGTTCCAGCTAAGATTTGATAGATAGATTATATTGGACCAGTACCCCAAGATAAAGAGCGTAAATTTATATGTATTTTTGTTGACACCTATTCAGGTGTACTAGTGGCTTGTCCTTATAAGAATGCAACCCAGTAAAAACACCTGTAAAATTGTAGATATTATAAGTCTATATTATGGAACCCAAATGCAGAATCAAAGTGACAATGGGTCACATTTCAAAGGTAATGAGATGAAGAGATATTTTGTATTGAACAATATAGAGTGGATATACCATATTCCATATTATCGACAAGCATCTGGAATGATAGAGAAATGAATGGATTGTTGAAAGAATAGTTAAGAAAGTTAAGTTCTAATAATTCATATCAGCATTGGCAAGATAATTTGTTCACTGCTTTAAAAAATTTGAATAATAGACCATTAGGAGGAAGTACACCTCTAGCAAAAATGATGACTCCAAATCTGCGAATTAAAAAACAGCAAACACATTAGACCCAAAATATTGAGTATTAGACTGTGAGGGAAGATGTGCCACACCATATCCAGGAATATCTGGTTTGGCAGGATATGATTTACATTGTTTAGACAACTTTTGGTTGGATAGAAAAGAGATAAGTATCTGGTAACCTGCTTTCATCGGGAATGGGTTTAAGAGGGAAGAATACATATATAATTAGAAGAGTATAAAAGTCTTCTAAATTTAGAAGAAATAAAATGGTAGGGGCATAGTAAGGGTAATGGTAGGGGGGAGAGGACAAGGGAAGGATTGGGAAAAGGGAGGGATTTTTAGAGGAGAGAATGAAGGAATAGGAAAAGGATGTTTAAATCAATGGGAATAGGACAATAGGGGAGGGATCCCTGGAGGAGGGCAGGCAACTAATAGGAGGGCAGGGTGGGTGGTAGAAGAGACGGGTAGGCAAGTAATAGGAAGGTGGTGTAGTGGGTATAATTAAAGTAGAGGAGGCAGGAGGGATAGGAAACAAGAGATATGTACAAACATAAAAACAAAGATCAGGAGTAGAATATGTTTGGGAAAGTATATGTCTATATACACATGTATATATATATATGTATGTATATATCTGTCTGTGTATATGTATATCAAGAAACATATCTAAATTATATTGTAGCCTTCTGGGGGCAGGGGGAGGGAAAAAAGAACAAAGTTATAAAGTACACAGCAGAGAACAATACACAAGAAAGCAAAGAAAAGATGGACAATTCTCAATACAAAGTGTATTATTTATCATACAGGCTTTCTTTAAATGAAAATTTGTTACATATTTTGAATCCTCTCTTACGTTCTGCTATGCACATGGCATGCTTTTTTTCTTTCTTACTTTGTATTTAAGTTTCAATATTTAATTTTTGATATTTTTTGTTTCTTTTCTCTATTCTGTATTTGTGTTCTGGTAAAATAAAAAAATTTAAAAAGAGATAAGAAAAATCTATACTGGGATATGTATGAGAATCCCTATGAATCATTTTGGATAGATGTTACCTAAACTAGGATTAGCAGCTCAAGGAATACATGTATTGGCTGGAGTGACGGATTCTAGTTATCAAGGAGAAATTATTGTGACACTCTAGAATTTAGGTGAAGAACGTATACAGTTGGGTAAAAATGATAGAATAGTTCAATTGAATATTATTCCTTGTGAAACAATGCCTCTTGTAAAAACTGATACTCCTTCCAAAATGACTATCAGAGGAAAGGAAAGATTTGTTTCTACTGATAGAATAAAATTGGGAGTTAAGTATGGGTAAAATAGAAGCCAGATGATGTTCCAAAGGCTGTAGAAATTATAGCACATGGAAAGACAATACTGTAAGACAAAAAAGACTGTAACAATGATTTACCCAGGAGAAAATGGTTATGAAATTGTAACCTTGACTCATGTATTCTATAGTGAATGAGGCTATGATAGTCTCTCTTTCTTTTTGGCTTTTGTCTATTAAATTTGTTTGTGAGATTTGTTTCCTGCAAGCTTGGTACCATCTACCTGCAGATGCCTGATTGCTTAAGCCAGATGTCACCCTCTGATGTGATTGGATGTCATGCCTGGACCTGTCCATGACTGTGATGTGTCATCCTGAACCTGGTGTCAACTGAGTTCCAGATGCCAGCTTGCTAAGAACTGACCTCTCTAATAGGACTCTTTATCTTTTGCAGCAGGGACAGTTCTCTGTCCAATTTCATCAGGAAGAAGCTTTGCAGGATGAGACCTTCATCCCTTACCCCAAGATTTTGAGCCCCATTCATCCAAGCAGGGAATGATGACATTGTTTTATATGCTTATCTTGTATTATCCCTGTTATATTGTTGTATAAAGTTCTGTTGACACCACTTATCCCAGAATTCCCATGGCCCTATGTAATAGATATGAAAGATCTTGGGGCTGAATGTAATAGCAATTTAGATTTGAAGATCTTTCCCACCTATTAGTAGGCCATGTAACCTGCTTACATCAACAGGAAGCCTAAGTCACATGTGGTAGGAGGAGTTTCCTGACAGGAAAAGGAAGTTATGTCACAGAAAATGCTGAAAGGAAGAGAAAAAAAAGACAATATGGCTGCTGGTGGCTGCTAAGGGCTGCCCTCGTGATTATTACAACTGAACAGGCTGACTTAGCTGTACTGTGAGTTTATTTTGGGGAGGTCTCCAGCAGGGGGTTGGAAAGGTTTTGGGATGGAGAGGCTACATGTTGTGATATTATGTATTGAATGTTTTACTGATCTGATAGATTGGATAAATGGCTTGTGGGATATGGTTCTGTGGTGTCTGAATAAATGGTTTACTTCTTCTACCTTCTATGTGGAGAGTATCATATACTTTGTGATACAGAACTACATAGGCATTTTGACAATTATCACCTACATTGTTACTATCGCCTTACTGATACATTATTCTCTACCCTCAAGGAACTCACAATCCAAGGATTTCTGATAAAGAACAACAAAACACACACACACACACACACACACACAATTCTGTCAATATTTCCTTTTTTTCTTTTACCTAGAAGTGGCTGAATCTTCTTCAGAAGAAGGCAGATTTCAGGTTATGGGGACCCTTATAGGTCATCTAGTCTAGCAATGGTAATATATATACAGTTTAAAGAAAGAATATACCAGAGATTTTAAATGACTTACCCTAGATAACATTGACACTAATTGATAAAGTTAAATTGGAACCAAGGATATGTAATACTAGATTCAGTACTTTTCCTATCATACCAAGTTTCTGCTTGTTTATTAGCCATCTACTAGAGGAACATAATGGTACCATACAGATAAAGAATGGAACTCTAGTAAACATCAACAATCTACATTATTTTCAATTTTGATGGTATGTTGTTGGTCGTTAAAATTTTCTGTGTTATGCATTGAAGCAAAAGCTGCCATTCCATTGTCAACAAGAGAAACAATCCTTAATTCCAATATCAAAAATTCCAAACAATTGCCTAATTAAAATAGAAGAACAGCTAAATTATAAGGAGTTTGGAGAATCCATAGTTCTGACATTATTTTCTTCTTTTATTGTGGAACAGGGAACTAATTTTGTCTGCAACAGATTTATGGTGGTCTGCTTGTAATCTATTAATTACATGATGGTAAAATGAAATTAATAGGGGTAAATCTATGGGGGATATGCTCATCTACAACCTTCAACCAAAAAGAGGAAAGTTTCCAGAGCATCAATTAGATGTTCTATGTAAAATTTGTGGAGGTATAAGGAAGAGTATGAGTAAAAGTTCAGTCAATCAATCTAGTATAGCCATTTATGGAAGTAACTTATATAGGTTACAGAGATTCAAAGAAAGAGAAAAAAATATCTGTATCCTTAAGGATACAGATAAATCTAAGGAGCTTAGATAAATAGATTAAAAATACATACAAAATAAATATAAACTACTTGGGGTGATTATTACTTGATAGTCAGAAAAGGTCTCGTGTAAGAACTGGTGCTTGAGCAGAACATTGAAGGAGGTTAGGAATAAGAGGTGGAGGTGAGAAGGGATGAGAAGTGAAAAAATATGTGTAAGCTTGGAATTAGACTATCTGTATAACTTGGAAAAAATAACTACACCATTGCTGTGAAAGGCTCTCTTAAAGCATGAAGTTAAAAACATGTAAAATATAATGTTGTATTAATGTTTTCACTGCATAACTTAGGTGGTTCAATGATTATCTCTAATTCTCCCAATATAGGCAGATCACTTCTTTTTCCAAGCACATTCATTTTAATAATGTCATTCATACTACTTCTGACATTTCTGTCATCGATGATGTACTATGGATTGCTTATGCCCACTATGCGTCTATCCATTGCATTTTCTTCTTAGTTTTCAGAGTGTATCATTTGTTCTCAGCTATATAACATGAAATGATTTGAAGAAAAGTCATTACAGAAGTTGACATCTTAGGATCATTGAAAACATTAAGTAATTTATTAAATATAATTCAGTCCAAAATCTTCCTCCTACTCAAGTTGAGTGCTCATTTATCCATCTACAACAATGCTCTAAGATGCACTTCTTGATGGAGTAACACAACAGCCATTTTGTTTTTCACCTGTAGATGGTTTACTGAGTAGTTTTCACTGAAAGGATTTTCTCTATACCTCAAGGTAATTAACATGATCTCGTATACAAATGAGAATATTTAGGGAAAGCTAACAAAGAGTGGAGAATCTTTGATTTGTTCAATTTTTTTTTACAGGACATCTTCCACCAGAGGCATTCTCAAAACCTTTTCTACTTGACAGGACAAGCACAGATTAAGCTACACTGACATATGCTTTGAAACTTCTGAGGCACCTCCAGAAAGCAGTGGGATCAACAATCCTAGTTTAGCAGGAGTTTTAGAAACTCACTATCAGTAAAGCAAAGATTTATTTAACACTTATTACTTTAAGGCAGAATGCATGAAATATGACATCTTGTCTCCAAAGAATTCATAGGAGATGGTAGATATTTATTAAGCAAATAGACCTAATGTCCTAAATAAGCAATCATATTAGTGAAATCATTAAAACAATATGCGAATGGATTATAACTAGGTATCAAATTATCATTATAAGCAAATAGGCTTTAGGATTAACAGGGAAGGTGACTAACTGTGGGATCCATTCAGCTGAATTCAATAAGCATTTATCATGGCTATTAGTATACATATGGCTATATGGAAAGTAATATTCTAGGTGATGGTAATAAAATGGTAAAAATGAAACTGTCTCAATCTTTAAGGAACTTACAACCTAGTGGGGATGGAGGCAGGTATGGATCTTGGACTCTGGTTAAGGCAGTTTAAGAATGACACATGTTAAGGTAAGTTTGACACAATCAGGCTGTCGGCCCCTCCTTTTTTAAGTCACTGCACTCTTGAATAGCCACTGCCTGAAACACAATCCCTTTGCTACTTAACTGAGTATCAAGTACCAAAAATATGGACTTTTTATTTCTCTATTATAGACGTAATTCAGTCTTAACTTCCCTTAAAAGTATGCCTCTGTATAAAGTTTTCCCATGAATAGTGTCCTGTTAAATCTGCTATTTGTGTTGGTTTTATTCTGTTATATCATTTCCCATAATAACTGTACAATATCACATCATTTCCTTGTGTTTATAGGAGGCAGATGGATATCACATAAGTGTGACCTACATGTACCATTAACCGATTTCTTATGTTCCTCTGACTGCTTCGCTTAATTCTTTTGAAAAATAGTCTGAGTTTCACTGTAATTTTCAGGTCTCTATGCATATGTAAAATGACTTTAGAATGGCTGCCAAAGATTATGAAGAATACATTTGGCATGGCTATTAATGCAATAGTTTATGAGATTACAAACACTAAACTTGAAAAAAAAATCAACCATATACTACTTATCCTATAGATGTAGCTGCTTGTTTTGTGCCAAATTATGGGGAAAAGACAAGATTTTAAGTTGATGGTCTCTTTGATTTTCAAATCCTGTACCCTGTCATGTCAAAGTCATTTGAAACTGGCTACCGATTGAAAATAATAGTCCAGCACTTAAGGTATAGAGGTTATTTCATTATTTTTATATTTTATTCCTAGGTAAAAGTGACATTAGAAGTCATTGAAGAAGTACCAGAGATAAATATTTGTATCTCCTAAGCCAAAATTTCCAACTCATCTTTTCCCCGTTGCAACAGATAAAGAATATAATTATTCTGTATAAATTATTCATATGGATATAAATATAATCCCTAGAATATAATATAGTTCTAACATTATTCAAACACATTTCGTTCTTTTGTTTTCTGTCTTTAATGGCTACAGTAAATATAAAGAAATGATTGTCTTCCTAAACTTTTCAGTTAAAACTCACACTTTCCCAGAGAGGTTATCACATAAGAGCATTTATTGAGAATTATTGGTGAAGTGACTGGCTAATTTCCTATAAGAGTATGCCTTTGTACTACATAGCATCTTATGTAGAGGTGATCAAATAACTGAGCTTTAAATAAGGCATCTCAACCAGATAGTTAAGGATCCTTCAGGTGGCGAAGTTATATCTTGGTAAGGAAATGTGAATTCAGTGTGATTTTCTCCTACATTCTGACCAGTGGAAAATTGACAATGTATTCCATAACATCTTATTGAAGAGCAGTGACTATAAAACCTCTCCCTGCCAAAGACAGGCTGACAGATCCATAGAAAGCTACAAGCCACTACATCTGGCTTAAGGGCATCAAAGACAAAATAGCATCAATCAAAGCAAAGCAAACCAACCAACCAAAGAAACGACAACAAAACCCTCCAGCCTGACTTGTTTTTAGCAAATGTCTGTGATTTCTTTTAACTTCCTGTGCATTATGCTAATTATAAAGACATGATCCCAGATACCCGGAAGCTAATCACTCTATGAGACATCCAGAATCGATCAAGTAAATTCAAAAGAGTGAAAGAAGAAAACATAAAATACCTCACTGAAAAAAAAAAGAACAAACCAACTGACCTGGAAAATAGATCCAGGAAAGAAAATGTCAGAATCATTGGACTACCTGAAAGCCATAATCATAAGGACAACTTAGCATCTTTCAAGAAATTATCAAGGAAAACTTCTGTGATATCTTAGAACCAGAGAGCATATTGGGCATGAAAAGAATCCACTGAACACCTCAGGAGAGAGATCGCAAAACAAAACCTCCAAGCAACATAATAGAGTGAAGGAAAAAAATACACTGCAAGTGGCCCAAAAGAAACAATTCAAATATTGGGTAGCCACAATCAAGATTACACAGGACTTAGCAGACATAACACTAAAGATCTGAGGTCATGGAACATGGTAATCTAGAGAGCAAAGGAGTTAGCACTATAACCAAGAATCACCTAGATGATGAAATTAAGCATAATTCATGAAGGAAAAATGATCATTCGACGAAATAGAAAGATTTCAAGTCTTCATAAAGAGAAGACCAGAACTGAAGAAAAGAATTTGATCTCCAATATCAAGACCCAAGAGAAGCATAAACAGAAAAAAAGGGAAAAAATAAAGGGATTCAATGGATTTGAACTGTTTACATTTCTACAATGGAAGAGAATATTTCTTAAAAATTGTAACTCTAATAGTATAGCTAGTAGGAATATACGTAGACGGAGGGTACAAGTATAAAGTGAATTTGACAGAATAACACAAAAATTAAGCAATGAGAAAGAGGAGTACACTGGGTCCAGAAGGAAGGAAAACGTAGAATGGGATAACATATTTCACATGAAGAGGTATGAAAGACCTATTAAAATGGAGTGGAAGACTGGAGGTTGGGCGGTAGGCATTGCTTGAACCTTATTGTCATCAACATAGCTCAGAGGGAATAATATACATAATCAGTTGAATATAGAAATCTATCTTACCTGAGAGGAAAGTAGGAGGGGAGGGGATTAAGTAAAGGTGGAAGGGGGACTGAAAGAAGGGAAAGCAGATCAGGGAGGTGGTAGACAGAAGTAAAACACTGATAGGAAGGAATAGGGTGAAAGGAGAGATGGACAAACAGGAGGAAGAATAGGATGGAGGGAAATACACAAGTAGTAATCATAACTATGAATGTGGATGAGATGAACTAACATAAAACAGAATTGAATAGCAAAGGGGATCAAAAACCATAATCCTACAATATGTTGTTTACAAGAAGCACACAAGGAGCACAAAAAGCACACTTAAAGCAGAGAGCACACACAGAGTAAAAGTTAAGGCTAGAGCAGAATCTATTACGCTTCAGCTGAAGTTAGCAAAAAAGCAGGAGTAGCAATCCTGATTTCAGATGAAGTAAAAGTGAAAACAGACCTACTTAAAAGAGACAAGGAAAGAAACTACATCCGGCTGTAAACTATCATAGACAATGAAGCAATATCAATACTAAACATATATGCACCAAGTGGTATAGCATCCAAATTCTTAAAGGAGAAGTTAAGTTAGTTACAGGAAGAAACAGGGAGCAAAACTGTAATAGTGGAGGAAGTCAACTGTCTCCTCTCTCAGAATTTGATGAATCCAACCAAATAAATATTAGAAAATGTAGATTTGACAGAACTTTGAGGAAAAGCGAACGGGAAGAGAAAGGAATATATCTGTTTCTTAGGAGCACGTGGTACTGAGACACACAGACGCACACACACATAAATACCTCAAAAATAAAATGTAGAAAGGAAGGAACTTAAAAAGATTTTTTGGATCATAATGCAACAAAAATTACACTCAACAAAGTTATTGGAAAAATAGATTAAGAATTAATTGAAAACTAAATAACCTAATCCTAAAGAACAAGTGAGTCAAAGAACAAATCAAAGAAACAATAATACTGTTAAAGAAAATGACAACAATGAGACAATATACATAAATTTATGGGATGTAGCCAAAAGAATATTTATAGGAAAATTTGTTTCCTAAATTCTTACATAAGCAAAATAGAGGGGGTGAAGCCAAGATGGTGGCTGGAAAGCAGGGACCTGCATGAGCTCCCTGCCAGGTCCCTCCTAAAACCTATAAAAAAATGGCTCTGAACAAATTCTAGAACTGCAGATCTCACAAAATAGGAGAGGGAAGCAGGGATCCAGCACAGGACAGCCTGGATGGTCCCTGGATGAGCCCTATTGACCATGGAGCAGAGAGGAGTGGAGCACAGTGTGGGCGGCGGCAGGACCAACTAGACCAGGAACCAGGCAAAACAGGCCCTACGACCCTGAATCAGGGAGCTGTGGCAGTTACCAGACTTCTGAAGCCACAAATACCAAAGACAACAGAGAAGGTTAGTGGGGAAAGCTGAGTGGGACAGAGTGAAAAGAGTTAGTGGTTCAGCCACTATCCCAGGGGCAGTGAGGGTGGTGTAGCTATAGAAGTACTGCTGCAGTTGCTTCTGGCCCCAGGCCCACCTGGTGGAAGGAATTAAGTGGTGGGTCAGAGCAGAAGTGCAGAGCCTGCTTAAGATATGAATCAGGTCTGGGTTGGCAGTTCTTGGGGAACGAGGAGTGCTGGTGTGGCAGAGCTGGCTGTATAGAAATAGCTCTGAAATCAACGGCACATCCCCTCAAGCTTGGAACAAAATACACTTTACTCTACAAGCAGTCATACCCTGAAAAAAAAACTCAAGGGTCAAGTAAAATTGGCTGGGAACATGGCCAGGCAGTGAAAACGCACTCAGATTCAGTCTCAGACTTTGGAATCTTTCTTTGGTGACAAAGAAGACCAAAACATACAGCCAAGAGAAGTCAACAAAGTCAAAAAGCCTACATCAAAAGCCTCCAAGAAAAACATGAACTGGTCTCAGGCCATGGAAGAGCTCAAATAGGATTTGGAAAAGTAAGTAAGAGAAGTAGAGGAAAAATTGGGAAGAGAAATGAGAATGATGAGAGAAAAGTATGAAAAACAAGTCAATGAATTTCTAAAGGAGACACAAAAAAATCCTGAAAGAAATATTGAAGAAAACAACACCTTAAAAAATAGACTAACTCAAATGGCAAAAGAGCTCCAAAAAGTCAATGAGGAGAAGAATGCCTTGAAAGGCAGAATTAGCCAAATGGAAAAGGAGGTCCAAAAGACCACTGAAGAAAATACTACCTTAAAAACTGGATTGGAGCAAGTGGAAGCTAGTGACTTTATTAGAAATCAAGATATTATAAAACAGAACTAAAGGAATGAAAAAATGGAGGACAATGTGAAATATCTCATTGGAAAAACCACTGACCTGGAAACTAGATCCAGGAGAGATAATTTAAAAATTATTAGACTACCTGAAAGCTATGATCAAAAAAAAAAAGAGCCTAGATATCATCTTTCAAAAAATTGTCGAGAACTGCCCTGGTATTCTAGAACCAGAGGATAAAATAGAAATTGGAAGAATCTACTGATCGCCTCCTCAAAAAGATCCTAAAAAGAAAACTCTTAGGAATATTGTCACCAAATTCCAGAGCTCCCAGGTCAAGGAGAAAATACTGCAAGCAGCCAGAAAGAACCAATTTGAGTATTGTGGAAAAATGATCAGGATAACACAGGATCTAGTAGCTTTCATATTAGGGGACTGAAGGGCTTGGAATTTGATATTCCAGAGGTCAATGGAGCCAGGATTAAAACCAAGAATCTCTTACCCAGCAAAACTGAGTATCATGCTCCAAGGCAAAATATGGATTTTCAACAAAATAGAGTACTTTCAAGCTTTCTCAGTGAAAAGACCAGAGGTGAATAGAAAATTTGACTTTCAAACACAAGAATCAAGAGAAGCATGAAAAGGTAAACAAGAAAGAGAAGTCATAAGGGACTTACTAAAATTGAACAGTTTTGTTTACATTCCTACATGGAAAGAAGATGTGTATGATTCATGAGACCTCAGTATCATAGTAGCTGAAAGCAATATGCCTATATATGTCTATGTATATATATATATATATATATATATATATATGTATATATATATACATATGTGTGTGTCTATGTATGTATATATGTAGGTGTATATGTGTGTATATATGTATATATATATATATATATGTATATATATATGTATTTGTCTCTGAATAGCCCAAAACCTTCGCATGGTGTTTGTTACATAAGTGCTAAAAATGCTCATTCGATTAGATTGCATTGAATTTATTGGGGTTGTTACACAACACTCTTTCCCATTCTTTTAATCCTCTTTTCCTTTTTGGGGTGGGGGCTGTACTTTCTTTTCATTAGATTCTGATGTGCATTGAGTTTAAAATGATTAGGAAATGCAAGAAAAGCCCACCAGAGTTACATTAGGTTATTTCAAATAAATGACACAAAAAACTAGCTATTCCCTATGGCATCATTTATCTTTTTATTGCATTTTATATTTTAGCAATAATATACAAAACCGTTTCTTTTCCTTAATAGATTCTTAGAACTAATGGGTATTGATATTAAGCATGGCTTACAACTCAGTTGCTTCATAATGCTCTTTATACCTGAGGTAGTTAACATATGTTTAAATGCCATATTAAACCACTGAATGCTTGTATTTGGTGGATCCTGCATATTCCTTCCCCACACCCAGTTCCTCTGAGATCCAAACATCTGTATATATGTACATGGAAGGGAAATGTGAGTATTGTGTTGGGAATAATTGTAACCAACAAATGGGATGGGGGAATTGCCCGATACTGCAAAAATCTTTACTTACTGCAATTTAATGAATTATATGTAGCAATAATTTTATTATCTGATTAAGGTGTAGAGTTGTGTCTTCTGCTCCTATCACATTTAAAAAAAAACAGGCTAATGTAGTCAACAGCACTTTTCAGTGAAATGAGCTATATAGTTTACAGAGCAAAGTTCAGGATATGCTCAAATGATGAAATTATGAGAAAATACTGGCAAGAGTATCCATTTTACATTAAATCTTACGAGACTCACACATATGTACAGTTCACCATTAGCTACATCATTAATAATTGAAAATAATACAGTTCAATTCAGGAAACATTGTCATTATATGTGGTATGCAATGTTCAGAGATACATAAAATTTAGAAGATTCCATCAATCAAATATACACTTGAGAACTTACTATGTTCAAAGGATTTTGCTTGTTAGTGTCAAAGGTATCGAGAAGCAAAGCTCAAAAATTCCTTCTGTCAAAAAAATGTTCATTTTAGTTCGGTAGTCAAAATAACCCTGCAATTATTTGTGTGATAGTATGCAAATCATTTGTACCTTTTAGCCATCAGTCTTTTCATTTGGCAACATGCTATACAGGAATAGGTGACTTCTATATTCCCTCTATGATTCTGTGATATATACTGTCAAAATAATATTTGATAATGTAAGGAATAAATAATAAGTATCATATGTTTAATTGAGCCCAAGCATGCTTTAAAATCTCTTCACAGGGAGAAATTGGCTTTGACTGAGTAATCATTGACAGTATTACTAATGAAGGACATTGATGAGCAGGAAAATTTTCCATGGAGAGCAACAGAATAGTCATAAATACATGTAACTAGAGGCTCAGTTGAAAGGGTAAAGGATGTTTCATGGAGAAGAGAAGTTTCATGGTGATGTGACAGTTAAGTTAGAGGATTTGTGGAAGAGATATTGAACTTCTGCTTTTCTGTAAAGGGAAGGATGAAAAGAATAAGTGGAAGCTGTAAGTGAGGGAAATTTGGGCTTGATATCAGGAATAACTTCTTAATAGCACAATCCTGATGTGGAATGGGCTTCTTCAGGACATAGTGGGTTCCCCCTTATAGCAATTTTTAATCACGTGCTAAATAACCACTTATTTAATGTATTGTAGTGGAGATATTTCGTCCTTTGTAAGTTTGAAATTCTGTTTTACTGAGTCTATGTGTTTCATTTTTTTTTGGTATGGATTTCAGCTGGAAATTGAAAGAGGAGTAAAACTTGCCTAGCTTGAGAAGATTGAATACTACCTTAAACAAAAATTCAAAGGTGAGAACACATGTGATGTATTTGAAGGACTAAGAGGTAGAGAGAAAACGGTCCTTCTTACTCAGGAAAAGCAAAAGATAAATTTAGACATAAGAAATGGAGAAGAATCTATAGTAAATCCAAGTATTAGGTGTTCAGTTTCAGCTTTGAATTTGTCTTGATATGAGAAATGGACACTAATCTTATCGTTGTTGATATTATTCATTCAAAATTAGTGCAATTCCTCTTTTGGCTGAGTACTTGAATTAATTCACTAGGTATATTCTTTGCAAATAATCTAGTAGAACTTAATATTTTAGCCTTACATTCCTATATACACATATGTATGTATGTTTATGTATGTATTTTTGTATGTAGATAGACATATATATTGATGTATAGTTATATATGTGTGTATATATACATATACATATACATATACATATACATATACATATACATATACATATACATATACATATACATATATATATATATATATATATATAGTTGGTATAACTCATTGATTTCTGAATATATCCCTGCCCCTAACCAGTGAATCATCATACCTAGCTAATATATTCTAAAAAGCTTTTTTAACAAAACATACCTGACAACCATGTCTGACAGTATATGCAACATCCTAAATCCACAATCCCTTACATCTTAAATGAAGAGAGGGAGACATATTTCTCACCTTTTATTCAAGACCAAGTTTGGTCATTATTGGATCCTGTAGAGTTCTTAAACTAAGGATTTCCAAAACTAAACTCATCGTTTGTTTAGTTTAATTTGCACCATTAACATTTCTCAATCACTTTCTTCTTTTTAATAAATTAATTTTTACTTTTCAACATTCATTTCCATAACCTTTAAATTTTATCTGCCTCCCTTCCCTCCTCCTCCCACTTTCTGACTAAACATGTTTTCACATTAGTGATGTTATATAGAAGAATTAGAATGAATAGGAAGAACTGTAAAAAAGAAAAACGAAACAAAATGTAATAAGAGAACAAATAGTATGCTTCGATCTGCATTCAGACTCCATGTTTCTTTCTCTGGATATGGATGGCATTTTCCTTCTTGAGTCTTTTAGAGTTCTTTTAGGTCCTTGCATTTCTGAGAAGAGCTAAGTCCATCAAATTCAGTCATTGCACAATATGGCTGTTAACGTGTACAAACTTCTCCTGGTTCTGCTCACTTCATTCAGCCTCAGTTCACATAAGCCTTTCCAGGTTTTTTCTGAAGTCCACCTGCTCATTATTTCTTATAGTGCAGTAGTATTCCATTACATTCATATACTGTAACTTGTTCAGCCATTTCCCAATTGATGGGCATTCCCTCAATTTCTAGTTCTTGGCCAAAACAAAAAGAGCTGCTATAAATATTTTCATACACATGGGTCCTTGTCTCATTTTTAAGATCTCTTTGGGATACAGCCCTAGCAGTGGTATTGCTGGTAAACTCATTGTTTTTTTTTTTCAGCTAAATTTTTCCTTCTTACTAACTTCCTGATTACTTACAATTTGCATTGTTGTAGTAATTGTCTGTGTGGTTTTCCTGGCTCTTCTACTTAACTTTACATCAGTTTATATGTTTTCCTGAATATTCCTATTTGTCATTCATCTTGTACAGTTAGTATTTAATTTAACACATTAACATCCCTATGATTAGCTTTATCCAAGAAAAAAACTTACAATATCTATAAAGAAAATAAGTGATAAGCCAGAGAAAGCTCAACTTTCTTTTTATTATCTTCCCATTTACTTTTCAAAGTATACACTGTTGCCGTTTAAATCTCAGGTTATAAATGTGGCTGAAAGTTGTTTACCATCACATCATCAAGTTTTAATTCATATTACCTGCTTTAAAAATATTCTAATATATCTTTCCCCTTCTCTAATGCAGCAAGTCATATCTTCTAACAAAGAAATAATTTATTTTTTATCATATCACATCATATCATATCATATCATATCATATCATATCATATCATATCATATCATATCATATCATATCTCATATCATATCATACCACATATCAGTCTATCTATCTATCTATCTATCTATCTATCTATCTATCTATCTATCTATCTATCTAGGACTAAATCTCCTTATCTCATTGCAGAGGGACATAAAGGAACTACTGATATTTCTAACCCAACTGTGATTGACATAGAAGTTCTGACTGGCTCCATTTCTGAACTGGGCAGTTAGACTCCTCTTTAGACAACCTGCTTCCCATCCTCCATTTCTGGAGACATGTCATATCAATGGAATACTTGTTGTCGATGTCTCAGTAGCTGGGATTACATGGCGTCTGTCACCAAGCCCAATGTAAGAAAGATTTTTTTTTAATTGAAAATAAAGAAAAAAAAACAGTTCATTCATCAAGATGAACACCATATCAGATAAGTGTGATAGAATATGCAGCATTCTCTGTGTCTTGTTTCCCCACATCTATCAAGAACTGAAAGTAGTCAAATTCTTCAAATTCTCATGTTTGGACTTTATATAAAAATCTTTTTACTTTTTTTTTTGTCTTTTCTTTTATAATTTATTTATTTTCAGTTTTCAACATCCACTTCCACAAGAATTTTAATTTCAAATTTTCTCCCCATCTCTCTCCTTCCCACAACCCAGCACAGTGTGCATTCTGATTACTTCTTCCTCCAATATGCCCTCCCTTCTATGACCCACCCTTCTTATACTCTTCCGTTCTATTTTCCTGCAGGGCAAGATAGATTCCTATACCCCATTACGTGTACATCTTATTTCCGCATTGCATGTGAAAACAATTTTTTTTTATTTACATCTTTAGTTTTCAGCATTAATTTTCACATGCGTTTGAATTACAGATTTTTCTCCCCATTTCCACCCCCCCCCACTCCAAGATGGCGTACACTCTGGTTGCCCCGTTCCCCAGTCTGCCCTCCTCTCTGTCCCCCCATTCCCCTTCCATCCCCCCCTCCCCCACTTTCTTGTAGGGCAAGAT
>CM053627.1:60351325-60373515 GCA_028646595.1 Phalanger gymnotis
AGGTTTTTGGAGGGACTTGGAGGGGAGCTCACGCCGGTTACTGCTTTCCAGTCGCCATCTTGGCTCCGCCCCCCCGAAAACAATTTTTAACATTCATTTTTAAAGCTTTGAGTTTCTCATTCTCTCCCTTTCTCCCTCCCCACCCACCCTCACTGAGAAAGTAAGCAATTTGATAATAGGTTATGCATGTGTGTAGTCATGCAAAACATTTCCGTAAGAGTGAATGATTAACTATATTTCCCTCTATCCTGTCTTGCCCTCCATTTGTTCTAGTCTTTCCTTTGACCTGTCCCTCCACAAATGTGTTTGCTTCTGATTACCCCTTCCCCCAATCTGTCCTCCTTTCTATTATGCCCCCTGTCTTATCCCCTTCCCCTCTGCTTTCCTGTAAGGTAAGATAAGATTTTCATATCCAATTGAGTGTGTGTGTTATTCTCTCCTTAGGCCAGATCTGATGCGAGCAAGACTCACTTATTTTCTCTCACCTCCCACCTCTTCCCCTCCACTGTAAAAACTTTCTCTTGCCTCTTTTATGTGAGGTGATTTACTACATTCTACCTCTTCCTTTCTCTTTCTCCCAGTACATTCCTCTCTACAGTCAATTATATTTTTTAGATATCATCCCCTCATATTCAGCTCACCCTGTGCCCTCTCTCTATATATATGTAATATATATATGTGTGTGTATGTATATATGTAGGTGCATGTATATATGTGTAAATATGTATGCATATACACACATATACATATACACACATATACATATATATATATATATATATATATATATACATATTACGTATATATTCCCACTAACTACCCTAATACTGAGAATGTCTCATGAGTTACAAGTATCATCTTTCCATGTAGGAATGTAAACAGTTCAACTTTAATAAGTCCCTCATGGCTTCTCTTTCCTGTTTACCTTTTCATATTTCTCTTTAGTCTTGTATTTGAAAGTCAGATTTTCTATTCACCTCTGGATTTTTCAACAAGAATTCTTGGAAGTCCTCTATTTCATTGAAATTCCATATTTTGCCTTGGAGTATTATACTCAGTTTTACAGAGTAGGTGATTCTTGGTTTTAATCCTAGCTCCTTTGACCTCCAGAATATCATATTCCAAGCCTTCCAATCCCTTAGCGTAGAAACTGCTAAATCTTGTGTTATCCTGATTGTGCTTCCACAATACTCAAATTGTTTCTTTCTCGCTGCTTGTAATATTTTCTTCTTGACCTAGGAACTCTGGAATTTGGCAATAATATTCCTTTGAGTTTTCCTTTTTGGATCTCTTTTAGGAGGTGATCAGTGGATTCTTTCCATTTCTATTTCCCCTTCTGGTTCTAGAATATCAGGGAAGTTTTCCCTGATAATTTCTTAAACTATGATGTCTAGGCTCTTCTTTTCATCATGGTTTTCAGGTAGTCCAATAATTTTTAAATTTTCTCTTCTAGATCTATTTTCCAAGTCAGTCATTTTTCCAATGGGATATTTCATATTTTATTCCTTCTTCTGGTTTCATTTTATAATTTCTTGATTTCCCTTAGAGTCATTAGCTTTCATTTGCTCTATTCTAATTTTTAAGGAATTATTTTCTTCGATGAGCTTTTGGACCTCCTTTTCCATTTTGCCAATCACTCTTTTCAAGGCATTCTTCTCCTTAATGGCTTTTTGGACCGCTTTTGCCATTTGGGTTAGCTTATTTTTAAAGGTGTTATTTTCTTCAGCATTTTTTGGGATCTCCTTTACAAGCTGTTGACTCATTTTTCATGATTTTCTTGCATAACTCTCATTTCTCTTCCCAACTTTTCCTCTACTTCTGTTACTTGATTTTCAAAATCCTTTTTGAGCTCTTCTATGTCCCAAGAACATTTCACATTTTTCTTGGAGCGTTTGGATGTAGGAGCTTTGACTTTGTCATCTTCCTTTGGTTGCATGGTTTCATCTTCCTTGTGGTCAGGGACATAAGAAAATACCTTTGCACCAAGAAAGTAACCCTTTATAATCTTACTTTCCCTCTGTTTGCTCATTTTCTCAGCCAATTATTGACTTTTGAGTGCTTTGTTATGTGAAGTGTGTACTACCCCAAGTTTCAGGGGTTTTGTGCAGCTGTTTTCAGATATATTTCTAGTTCTATTTCAGTTCTTCCAAAGTGGTATGATCAAAGGAGAAGTTTTAATCCTTTCCTGGTCTGTGCTCTGGTCTGTGAGCAACCATTAGTACTCTTTTCTGCCCTGGAACTGTGAGGAGGATTCCCTCTCCACAGCCATCTTCAGCTCTGCCATGCCAGCACTTTTCTTCACTCCAGAACCACCTTCCAGGACTGGGACGCAGATCAGCTGCTTGATTCCCCCTGCTGTAGGCTGAGAACTCCAGAAGCAGCTGCTACTGAGGTTTTGGCTGCTGCTGCCCTGGAGCTGAAGCTGGGGCAGGATCAACCTACTCTCTCACCCAGGTGTGAAAGCTTTCCCACTGACCTTTAAAGCTGTCTTTGGAGTTTGGGGACTGAGAAGTCTGGAAATTGCCACAGCTGCCAGTGATTCAGTACCCTGAGGCCTGCTCCAGTCGTTTCTGTGCCCGTGTGGCCCCTGCTGGGCTGCTCTCTCCTCCCAGCCAGGTGCAATGGATCCTTCCTATTAGCCTTCCAGATTGTCTTGGGCTGGGAATCTGTTTCAGTCTGTAGTTCTGTGGCTTCTGCTGCTCTAGAATTTGTTTAGATTAAATTTTACAGGTATTTTGAGGGGTTTATGTGGGGAGCTCAAGAAGGTCCCTGCTTCTACTCTGCCATCTTGATTCTACCGCAAAGAATGCTTTTTCTTTTGTGGGTTTTTTTTTCTTTTCAGAATGGCATCATTCTCATTAGACTGTTGCAAGTACATTACATATTTGCGAACGTTAGGACAAAAAAATATCACACACGTTGGTTCACATAGCGTTGTTGGAAAAGGTAGGCTATTATTAAATCAATTATCCTCTAATTTTTTTCTGAACTCTATGGATTAAATACAATGCTGAATGTAGAAAAGATACAACCTCATTTTCACTGAGATCTTAAGAAAATCTTGTTCACAAATAAGAAATTCTCCTACCAAAAATAAATTAATTTAAGGTACATTCTTAAGCAACAGTAATCTATATTGGGCAAGACCAACATGTTTAATGTTTGTGTAATTGGGGCACCCCTGAATTCAGCAGACACCTAGGCTTGAAAAAATTCTGCATCAGTGTTCTCCACATAAACTGTGAAGCTAAGAAAAGCAAACTGATGATTCACCTGATCCCCGAAATTTCATCTTGGTAGCATGAAATCATTATACCAATGCCCACATTTTCTGTGTGCAAATATTTCCATTCTAGCCCATATACTACTCAATGATATTTTTCTTACCATTTGGCACCATATTTGTAGAGTATTATTATTTTTTTAATTATACATTCAGGACAGTAGTGGCTCATGTCAGAAACACAACCCTCTTTACTGTTTCTCATTAATGATACTCCATTTCCAAGTTCTAAACACTTTCAATGAATATCTCCAGTGCCAGGAACTCTCTCCCTTCTTATTTCTCCTTCCTACCTTCATTAATCTTCTTCTAATCTCAGCTAATGTCGCAACTGTGAGAAGCTTTTCCTGGTATAGCTTAATGCTAATGCTTTACCTCTATTAATTGTATCCAATTGACTTTGTGTGTGTGTATGTGTACGTATATGTGTGTATGTATATTTTATATATTCTTTTATATGTTCTTGTTTGCATATACTTCTTTGCTGTCTTCCCCATTAAACTCTGAACTCTTTGAGATCATGGACTATTTTTTTTTACTTTCTTTTGTATCCACAATACTTAGTGTAGTATTTGGCACATAGTAGGGACTTAGAAAATGCTAATTGCACACATCCATGATTTAATTAGTCCTTCTGTTTTAAGAGGGGATAATAAAGGTTCCTGGTGGCATCTCTGTTTAGGGACTTTTAAGTCCTACCCTTGGTAGTATCACTCTCTCTCTCTCTCTCTCTCTCTCTCTCTCTCTCTCTCTCTCTCCCTCTCACTCTCCTTTATCACCTTGTATTTCTCTTTCTTTTGTTGTGACTAAGAGAAATTTCTTTTACTCTCATAAATGTTGCAATCTAGTAATACAAAGAAAAAGCAATGGAATACATGAAAATATGTTGGATTATATATTTTTGAAATACATAGTGAGAGAGGTGGAGCCAAGATGGTGGAGGAAAGTTAGGGAGTTACCTGAGCTCTCCCAAATTTCCCTCAAAACAACTTAAAGTTTCAAAATTAATTCTAGAGCAAAAGAACCCACAAAAGAACGGGGTGGAAAATTGTTCCAGCCCAAGATAATTTAGGACTTCAGGAAAAGTCTGTCTCGCTTGGGTAAAAGGAAAACACAGAGCAGTGGAGACAATGTCCAGTCAAGCCAGCAGCAGCCCCCTAACCCCAGCACAGATGAGCAACTGAGGTCCAATGTGGAGGCTGAGGAGGCCAGCAGCATAGTGAGCCAGCTGTGAGGTCTCAAGCCCTTGTGCAGCAGGCCAGTGATCAGGTCTAGGATATATGGAGCAGGTGCAACTGGGCCAGGTGACCCTAGCACAGCAAGATGCCCATAACCTCAAAAAGACCCCAGCTCAACAACCAGATGAGCCAGCAGCCCCAGAGGCTCTGGCACAATAAACCAGTGATAAGGTGCCTGCCCCTGCTGCAAGAAGCATGGGACAGTGTCCCCTGTGACCAAGGACCAGAGCTCAACTTTGAAAGTCATGAAATAGGCAGGAAAATGAGTAAAAAATAAACAAAACAAAATAAAAGCTCTGAGCATAGGAAACTACTATGGTGAAAAGGAAGATCAGAACTCAAACTCAGAAAAGGACAACAGTGTCAAAACACCTACATGTGAAGCCTCAAACAGAAATATGAATTGGTCTCAGTACCAAAATAGCCTCCTGCAAGAGCCCAGAAAGGATTTAAAAAATTAAATAAGAGAGAAGAAAATTGGGAAAGAAATGAGAGTTATACAATAGAATTATATATATATACATATATATATATATATATACACATATATACATATACATATGTATACACATATGTATATATATATATATATATATAAACAACAGCTTGGTAAAGGAAGCACAAAAAACTGAAAAAGATGTACAAAAATTCAGTGATGAAAACAACTCTTAAAAATAGAATTGGAGAAATGGAAAAGGAGGTGCAAAAGTTATCGGAAGAAAAAACACCTTAAAAATTAGAACGGGGCAAGTAGAAGCTAATGACTCTATCAGCCATCAAGAATCAATAATAAAAAAATGAAAGAATTAAAAAAGATGAAAAATAAAATATCTCACTGGAAAAACAAGTGACATGGAAAAGAGATTCAGGAGAGATAATTTAAGAATTATTGGGCTACGTGACAGCCATGTTAAAAACAAAAAAAGAACATGAAGAGCATCATTCACAAAATTATCAAAGAAAACTTCCCTGATGTCGTAGAACCAAAAAGTAAAATAGTAATTGAAAAAATCCACCAATAACCTCCTGAGAGAGATCCCAAAATTAAAACTCACAGGAATATTATAACCAAATTCCAGAACTCTCAGCTCAAGGAGAAAATACTGCAAGAAGCGAGGAAGAAACAATACGTATCTCAAGGAATCACAGTTAAGATTATGCAGTACTTAGCACCTTCTAACTTAAAGGATCAGAGGGCTTTGAAATATAATATTCCAGAAGGCAAAGGAGCTTTGATTACAACAGAGAATCAACTACACAGTAAAACTGAGCATAATCTTTAAGAGGAAAGATGGATATTCAATGAAATAGGGAACTTTTAAATATTCCCAAAGAAAAGACCAGAGCTGAGAAGAAAATTTGATTTTCAAATACAAGATTCAAGAGAAGCATAAAAAGGTAAACAGGAAAGGGAAAAATGTTATTCAATATACATCCCTATATAGATGATACTAGTAACTCTTAAGAACTATATCTCTGTGGGTATAAGTTGACTTTAATGGGATGATAAAAAATAAGGGGTGAGAAAGAAGATTGCACTGAGAGCAGATGGAAGGGAAAGATAGAATAGGGTAAATCATATAATATGAAGAGTCTTGAATGACCTAATACAGTGGAAGGAAAGAAGAGAATGGGTTGAGAACTGCTTGAACCATTCTCATTGGATTTGGTTCAACAACATATTATAGGATTCTGTTTTTTAATCCACTCTGTTATCCTCTTCCATCTTATGGGAGAGTTCATTGTACTCACATTCATAGTTATGATTATTATGTGTTTCCCTCCATCCTATTTGCCCCACTTCCCCCACTAAATATATACATGAAATGATATATCATCCAAATTTTTAAAGTTAAGTGAGTTACAGGAAGAAATAGACAGCAAAACTATACCAGTAGGGGACCTCAACATTTCCCTCTCAGAACTAGAGAAATCTAACAACAAAATAAACAAGAAAGAAGTTAAGATGGTGAATAGAATTTTACAAAAGCTAGATATGGTAGAATGCTGGAGAAAATGAAAGGCGTTAGAAGTGAATATACAATTTTTCCCTGTAGTACATGGTATCTACACACACATACACATGCAAAATGACCATGTTTTAGGGAATAAAAACCTTACAATCAAATGCAGAAAGGCAGAAATATTAAATACATTCATTTTAGATCATAATGCAATAGAGTTAGATTCCATGAAGGGCAGTGGAAATACAGATTCAAAATTGGTAAACAAACGGTATAATCTTAAAGAAGGAGTGGGGCAAAGAATAAATGATAGAAACAATCAATAATTTGATCAAAGGGAAACTTCAATAAGGTAATAAACCAAAATTTTATGGGATGCAGCCAAAACAAACAGCCAAAACAAAGCAGCCAATAACATCAAGACATAGCAAATCAATGAATTGGACATGCAATTAAGAAATTGAGAAAAACAACAAATTAATAAAATAATTCCCAATTAAACACCTAATTGAAAATCCTGAAAAATCAAAGAGATTAATAAAATTGAAAGGATATATGTGACTGCATAAGTAAATAAAACAAAGAGCAGGTTTTATGGGAAGAAAATTAAAATGAGCAATCAGTTAATTTGATTAAAAAAAAGAGTGGGGCAGAACCAAGATGGCTGCATGAAAACAGTGTCTTACCAGAGGTCTCTCACAAGTTCTCTCAGATTACTATAAAAAGGTGAATTTGAGCAGATTTGAGAGAGTTAGAAACTGTGAGAAGTCTGAGTGAGGCAAATTTCCCAGCCAGGAGAGTCTGAAAGGCCAAAGGAACGAATCTGTGGGATAGTAGAGCCCTCAGAGTGCGGAGCTGCTCCAGATGGGAGCAAACCAGAAGTGGCTGGCCGGGAAACACATGTGGGAGAAAGGCTGGGAGAAAGCCGGGCGCCCAAAAATGAGGAGATCCCGAGGCCTCCCAACACAGGACAGCACTCTGCAGCACAAGGCCACTGACCCTGAGATACCAACTCCTGAGGTTTGCAGCCCAAAGGTATGAAACACTTCTTGAACTTCAGGGAGACATAATGGCCAGGTAAATGGCTCTAATCTCTCCTCTCCCCACCCAGAGAATTCCTTGGGGGAAAAAAGAAAAAAAATGCTGGAATAGTGGGGCTTCGGTGGCCATGTAGTGGGAGTACCTGAGTCCCAGAGGGGCAGAGCCAGCAAGGGTCAACACCAGGAGCCCACACATACTCTTGCTCCCCCAGGGGAAGTGCCAGACAACCAGCTCAAACAACAAAGAGCTGAGACCATTGCTGAAGAGCAACAGTACTGGAGAACAACCCCAGGGGAAGAGAAGGTTTCTAGCACCCAGACACCCTCCCCCACACCTCAGGAAACTCAAGGCTATAATTCACAAAGCCAACAATGAGACTCACAATTCCCAGAATAAGAAAGCTGGGACAGTGAGCCCTGAGCCCCAAAAGTGGAAATTTATTGTAAAGCCAGGAAAAGGCTAACCGACATGAAGAACACACACACACACACACACACACACACAAAAACCGAGGACAATTGATTCTTTTTATGGAGACAGGCAGGATCAAAATATCAATTTGGAAGAGGATAACAATGACACTATATCCACATCTGATACCTCACAACATAATGTGAACTGGTCTCCAGCCCAAAAAGCATTACTGGAAGAGCTAAAGGAGGATTTTAAAAACCAAATTAGGGAGGTAAAAGAAAAAAGGAAAAAAAAATGGATAAAAGGGAAAAACAACTGACGAAATCAAGTCCCTAAAGAATAAGATTGCTGAAATGGCTATGGAGATTCAGAATCTAAATAGAGAAAATGACACCCTGAGAGGTAAAATCAGCCAATTGGAAAAGGAGACTCAAAAGCAAAATGAAGACAGTAACTCATTAAAAATTAGAGTTGAGCAAGTGGAAGTTAATGACTCCACGAGGCACCAAGAAGTAGTAAAACAAAATGTAAAGAATGAAAAAAATAGAGAAAAATGTGAAATAGCTGAATGGGAAAACAACTGACCTGGAAAATAGATCCAGGAGAGACAATTTAAGAGTTATTGGTCTACCAGAAATCCACGATGAAAAAAAGAGCCTTGACAGTATCTTCGAAGAAATTATCAAAGACAACTGCCCAGAGGTCCTAGAACCAGAGGGCAAAATAGTCATTGAAAAAATTCACTGATCACCCCCTGAAAGAGATCCCAAACTGAAAACTCCAAGAAATTTTATAGCCAAATTTCTGAATTACAAATTAAGGAGAAAATACTGCAAGCAGCCAAAAAGAAACAATGCAAATATCATGGAACTGCAGCCAGGATCATGCAGGATCTTTCAGCTTCCACTTTAAAAGACAGGAGAAACTGGAATATGATATTGTGAAGGGCAAAGGAGCTGGGACTACAACCAAGGATCAACTACCCAGCAAAATTAAGCATACTCTTTCAGGGAAAGAGATGCACATTCAATGAAATAAGGGAATTCCAGACCTTCCTGATGCAAAGGCCAGAAACTCAATGGAAAATTTGATTTCCAAATACAAAACTCAAGAGAGGTATAAAAAGGTAAACAGGGGTGAAAACCCCCACAAACCTTATTAATCAATAAGGGCAAATTATTTGCATCTTTATATAGAATTATATCATCTTATGTATGTTTTATATGTATACATACACATGTCAATCTTGAGAATAGTACAGCTATTATGACAATTGAAAGGGATACACATAGACTGTGAATGTCTGTATAAAATAACTGATATAAGGATAAAAAACATAATTTAGAAATGTAAATAGAGGGCTTTGGGAGAGGAGGTAAGGAAGTAGTAGAAAAGGGAAAATTACAATAAATGAAAAGGCACAAAAACACATTTTAGCAGAGGGAAAGAAGGGAGGGAGAAGAGCAGCATTTGATCTTTACTGTCATCTTATCTAGTTCAAGAGGAGAATAACATATCCTGATAAGTATAGAAATCTAAATTGTCCTGCAGGAAGTATGAGGGGAAAGGGGGAAAAAAGGGATGGGGGTGGTCAGAAGGGAAGGGAGAAGTAGCAAATGGGAAACAGTAAGACAAGGGAGGGGAATAAAGAGGGAGGGTAAACTCAGAAAGGCAGCAGTCAAAAGCAAAACTTTGTTGAGGAAGGGGAAAGGGAGAAATAAAAGCATAAACGGGGAAATAGGATGGAGAAAAAGACACAGATAGAAATTATAACCGTGAATGTGAATGGGATGAAGGTTGCAGTAGGTTGCAGGATGGCTTGGCTCCTTGCTTACAGGTTTGGGAATATAATTGCTACTATATGGAATTAGAATTATTGGTCCTGGGATTGGACTCTCTCTTATCTAAATCAATGTTATACTTCCTCTGCTTTCTATCTAGAGAATTTCTTATACTTTGTGATTCTGAACCATTCAGGCATGTTCATGGTCATCTTCAAGGTCATGAATATTGCCTTACTGCTATATAAGCTAGATTACCAATTAATCAAAATTTTGTTTAGTTACTTTTAAGCCTTAGCTGACTCTTTGTGACCCCATTTGAGGTTTTCTTGGCAAAGATACAGGAGATACAAAGATACAGCTTTGCTATTTCCTTCTCCAGCTCATTTTTCAGATGAGGAAACTGAGGCAACCAGTGTTAAGTGCCTTACCCAGGGTCACACAGCTGGTAAGTACCTGAGGCCAGATTTGAATTCAGGAAGAGGAGTTCTATCCACTGGGACTCCTAGCTGCCCTAAGTACATTTAAATGCAGGAAACGAAATAATACCTTTTCAAAAGGAGCTTGAAACAGAAACAACAAGGATATCTATATATGTATTTATATATGTTTATATAGAATAAATATAAAGAGAATAAAATGAGTTAAATACAAGGAAATTTGTGAAGGAGGGCACTAGCAGTTGAGGGGAACAGGAAAAGCTTCACATAAACATCAATGCTTGAAAAATATTCTGAAAGAAGAAATTATTTGAGATAAAGTTGGGCATGGAAGAGATTCTAGGCAAAGAGAATAGGCAATAATAAGGAAAGATGAGGAAGAAGAGATTTCTAGGCATAAGTGACAGTGGGAAAAAAATGCTCAATGGTGAGCTATGGAGTGTCTTGTTTGGGAATCAACAAGGAGGCCAGTGTAATTGAACTGAACATTAAGTGGGAAAGACAGAGATGTAAAAAGCAAGCAAAAGTAGGAGAGAACTACATTTTTATTAATTTTTATGTATTATGCAGCTTCAGTTTATTTAGATACTGGTTAAGGACCCGACCAGAGTGCTTTCTGGGAGAGCATTTTTTGTTTTTTAAGAAAGGCATTCTTTCTTGTGTTGTTTGTCTTTCTTGGAATGTACAAATAAATATATCCAGTCATTGTATACAAACTCTCAATAGAATAACTAGCAAAGTTCACAAGCAAATAACAAACAAAAATGAAATAACAAACAAACAAATTTATCTCATTCAAATTCCTTTGTGCTTCTTGTATCATCCTGAACAACTTTGTTCCATCTTAGAGGCTAGATACCAATCCAGAAAATGGCAATATATACATATACATATACATATACATATACATATACACATATAAATATGTGCATATGTGTATATATGTATATGTATATGTATGTATGTATAGTTTTGTTGTATCACAAGGTCTTATTTTTAAAAGACACAGTATTAGGATATGAAGGGTTTTGATCACCAAGCAGATGATTTTTTTTTTCTTTTGATCCTGGAGGTCATAGGGAGCCATGGAAATTTGTCAAATAAAAGAGTGACATTTTTGGAATTGCACTTTGGGAAATTCATTTTACTCTTTTTCCACTCTATGTATTTTCTCCAAATACATAGTTGATGCCCAATAGTTTTTAAAAAAATATTTATTTGTTCTTGTTTGGGACATATGCTTTAGGAATAGATATGTTTCCACTCTTCTGCTCTTTCATTTTCTTCTAGGGCTTTGTACCCCTTTCCTCACCAAATATTATATTTTTATCTTTCTAGCCCTAGTTCACATCTCTGTCTGTCTATCTATTCTCACACAAATATATCTCATTTAACAAGCAATATTCCATCTCAGATCACGTTCTATTGCCCATTGATAGCCTGAGAATTTGTAGTTATAAAAAGAATCCTTTTTAAAAGAAATATTCATAAAACAGCATGAGTGGCCAGACACAAAGAGATCAGAAACTGAAATTTGGTAAAGATGAGATCACTTCTACCTAGGAGGAAAAAAGAAAGATATGCCCCTGAGTAGGATTTTAAATTTAGAAACCATTTCAACAGGTGGATTTATTGAGGGAGTGCACACTAAACATATAGCATGGCCTGCTCAAATGTATAGAGTGAGAGACATAAAGACAAGATCAAAGAATTGCTAGTAACCCACTTTGACTAAAATTTATATGAGTGAGGAAGAACACTTTAAAAATAAATTGAACTTGCTTCACCATTCCAGAAACAATTTGAGAATTATCCAACTAAAGTAACTAAAGCAGATATTCTGAGGATGTCTTTGACAAAAGAAAGGCCACCTATTTTATAAGCTATTTATAGCAGACTTTTTTGTGATTACAAGACCTAGGAAATAAGTAGATGTCTGATAATTGGTCAAAGACTAAAGAAATTGTGACAGAGGAATGTATTATAAGAAATAAAGAACATGATGAATACAGAGAATCATGGAAAGATGTGAACTGAAGCAAAATTATGTAAGTAGAATGAGGGAAACAATATATACAATGACTAAAGTAGTGCAAATGGAAACAATATTAACTATAAATCAATTGAAATCAAAATACTGCAAAATCAAAATGAACAAGCTAAATTCCAAAGAAGAGATAAGAAAGATTATCTCCACATTCTACTTTGCAGGAGTGGAATTCCAAAATATGGAAAATTTCATATACTGTGTGATTTTTTTTCAATGTGTTGGTTGCTATGCATATAAAATCATATGAACTAATATGCATACACATGTAGCCAATTTCACTTTTTAAGGAGTAGTTTTCTTCAGTGTACTTTTTCCCTCCATTTTGTTCATTGTATTTTTAGAGGAATTATTCAATTTTTCTTCTACCTCTCTAATTTAACTTTTAAAATCTGCTACAACTACAAAACCTACACATAGATAAATACATATAAGTCTCTATATAAGTGTTTATGTATACTCATATATATGTGTGTATATATATATATATATACTCTATACATATATGCATATAAATTTGTTATATGGAATACACATATAGAAGGGGGAGAGTATATAGAAGGGAATCTGGTAATTTGAAAAAATATGTCAACAAAAATCTGATTTTTATGAAATCAAAAAGTGAGATTGGTACATGATCCAGAGAACCTTCAATGTTAAGCTAAGCAACTTATATTTTATGCTATAAATATAAGAAATTCCTTGAATATTTTGAACAAAGAAGTAGCAGGGTCATACCTGACCACCAGGAAGAGTGTCTTTTTTTTTTCCAGATACAGAGTGCTGGTAAAACTCTAACAATCATCACATAATAGCTCAAGCTATCAAATTCTGAGTTTCTATTTGTAATGATATTTTAAAAAAAAAGACTTGGTACTGATTTTCTGCATCTAAAAATGTTTCCTGGTAGGAAAGTCTGCTAAAACATAATGGACCTATACTTTCATCAATATAGGTGTTCGTGATACACAATTTCATCTTTGATTCCTGGCTATATTCTTCTATAGGTTCTCACTTTAGATCTTCTTACACTTTTTTTGGTAACAAAAAAGCACAAAGCTTTCCTTGCTATTACCCCTGCTCTCCCTAAATGACACTTTAACAGTATCTCCTTATTTCTATCTTTCTTGACTCTAATGCATCATGTCTATGTAGCCATAGAAAAGTTACTTATAAACTGTCAGGATTCTGGGGAAATGTCCAAGACTTTATAATTTGCAGAACAGGTGCCATCTTGTATTAATAGGTTTCTCCTTGACTGGAAGTTCCCTACATCAAGGAAATAACAGGCCTATTCTCTATCATTGTCCATTCTGTCTTTCTTATCTCAACTGAAGTTGGTCCCTAATGAAAACCTATGTCTGTTATACAAGCAAGACCAAACCTCTGTATAGTAGAAGTATCATTCAGCTTTTAATTTTTTGACACATATCACAATTATATTTTTAATCAAAGATTTCAAGACAGAAGTGGCTACCATCCTACAATTCATCTAGATTAACCAACTCACATGGGAAAAAAACTGAAGCTTAAAAAGGTCTAGGATACAAATAGAAGAGCCAGAATTCAAACTTAGGACCTTGCTAGATTCACTGTTCTTAACTGTATCCAAGTTTTTCAAATCTGTCTTAAGATACCTATCAACACATATGTTTGTATCCATTTCTACATTTATATCCATCCATATTTATATCTATCTATCTTTCTATTTATCTGTCAATGTAAGGCATTTGACAATAAATCTAAAGACCAAATACAAGTTGAAAATAAATTAGACCTGCAATATTACTTACTGCTATTTCAGTGTAGCATGAACATGGAAGGGATTAGTGGAAGTTTTAAAAGTAATTCATACACAGACACGTGTGTGTGTGGGGGGGTGTATTATAATTGTGGTGAGTCATTATGGAATAATAATAGGAGAAATTTGGGGGCAAGTAACTCAATAAGTACTAGCAGAGAATGTTTATGAACTTCTGAATCTGAATTCCAATATGAAATGGAAGCCCATGGTGATTTTCTTCATTCTCAGATGAAAACATTTCAAAAATACATTATCAAGATTTTTGGAAACACTAGTTCACTCCTCTGTAGAATGAAAATTTGCTCAAACTAACTCATTGACATTAACTTTGTAATCTACAACTAGCCGATCTTTGTTTATTAATGATTGGTAATGAGATTTATCTGCCATACTTGCTATAATGATTAACAATAGGAACTTTCAAGAGTAGGAAGAAATACAATCTTGTTATTCCCACTTCATACTTGTGTAGGCTGAAGTGTTACATTAACAACACCTACCCCCCATGGTTGTTCTGAAGATCAAATGAGGTAATACTTGTAAATTGCTTAGCATAGCACTTGGGATATTGTAGGAACTTAATAAATAATTCTCCTTCCTTTACTCCCATCTTTCCTTCTCTCCCTTTTTCTTACCTCTCTCCCTCCTCCTTCCCTACTTCCCTCCCTCCCTTCCTTCCTTCCTCTTTCCTTCCTTCCTTCCTTCCTTCCTTCCTTCCTTCCTTCCTTCCTTCCTTCCTTCCTTCCTTCCTTCCTTCCTTCCTTTCTTTCTTCCTTCCTTCCTTCCTTCCTTCCTTCCTTCCTTCCTTCCTTCCTTCAAATGCATTGGATATTAGAGGTACAACTCAGTGGCCATATCATGTTTTTGCTTTAATATAACTAATTCAATCTAATTAAATGCAATGGGGAAAACTTTTAAATGTTTGAATATCATAACATTTTTATCCTCAAAGCCATCATCTGGAGAAGCAACTCCTTCACAGAAGGGACTAACCATCCCACCAACTGGCTCTTGCAAGACTGGTTAGCCAGCCTCCCTGAAGCAGCAAGACAGTATTATAAAATATCATAGATGAGATTTAAACAGTATGAGCTGGAAAGAATGGTTGCTATATGCATTGTTGGGAAGAACACCGAATTTATGGAACTTAAAGATACAGTATAGTATTATATTATTTTATATGTTAAATGTCCTTGTTACTATTAGGAAAAAAAAGTAATCAAAGGGTCAAGCTTTTGTGTTCTCACCTACAAAATGTTTAAGTGTGAGACTTCAAGGAGCTAAGATGGCAGAGTAAGCAGTAAATCACTCTCACTCTCTTTTACTGACCTGGAAAAACCCAGAAAATACCGTCCTAGGAAAAATCCTGGAACAGTGCAGCCAGCAGGAAGATAGGGTGTAATAGATTTTTTTAGCTCAGGAAGTTAGGAGGATTAACCGGAAAGGTCCCTCTTGCAGGTCTGGAGGTGTCCCAGTAAGCCAACAGCAAGCCCTCACCTCAGCAAATCAGTAGGAGATCCTGAGCCTTAGGATGGTGGAGGAGGCAAGCACCCAGCACCAGCCTTACCCCCTCCCCCGACCCCTGCATAGCAGAAAACCACCACTTGTGTAGTGGAATGGTGTTCACTAGCAGCTGAGCCTACGTATGCTCTAGAGTAGCTCCCCCCTCCCCTCCAGTGGCTCTATCGCCCCAACTTCGACCAGCTACCTTCAGTGTAACCCAGGGGAAACATAGTAAAACCCCATGTGGCATCTGCACATACCAGCCACCACCACCACAGATCAGTGGACACTCACCAGCTGCTCCCTCACAAGAAGTGGGACTTTCTATCTCCCTCGCAAGCCCCTGTCCCCACAGCACCTTCAGGCCTTTTTCCCTGAGGGAAGTGCCTGCCTCCCTTAGTGGGACAATTAGAGTATATCTTCTGCTCTCCATTTCAGATCTCACTCAAGTTAAAGAGAAACTGGGCAGATAGTCAGAAGATCCCACAAAGTTTACTGAGGATTTTAGCGACATGTCACCACAACTGGAGCTTTCTTGGGGTGATTTACATATCCTCTTCTCTGCTGTTGTACCATTAAGGAGCAGAGGAGAATCTGGGAATAAGCCCAAAAAATTGGGGGATCGTTTGGCTAGCAATGAGCCCACACACAAAAAAATCCAGGAACAGCTGCTGTTCCAACTAGTGACCCAGGATATGATTATCGAAAGAGTGAAAATATATGGCAATTTGCCTGTTAGAAGGCCTAAGAATGGCATTTCTAAAGAAAATAAATTTTCAAAAAATTAGGGAAATTACTCAGGGAGAAAAGGCCTTTTTCCAAGACCAACTAGTAGAAGCTACTAAAAAGCATACAAATGTGGATCCTGATTCTGTTGAAGACACGGCAGTCCTTAAAATGTATTTCATTAATCAGTCTTCCTCAGATGTTAGGAGGAAACTGCAGAAATTGGCAATGAAACCTCAAACACCTCAAGCCTGATTCCTGGAGACAGACTTTTGAGTCTTTAACAACAAAGACTTAGTCAAAGCAGAGGAAAGAGAATGCAAGGAAAGAGCTAGAGACAGAGAACATGTTCAATTCTTGGCTGCTGCCATGGCCAGGAGAAGACCCAAGGAGTGCCCCTCCAGGGCACACCCTTGGAGGAAGCCTGGTGACTTGGGAAGTGGGGAAACCTGCTTTCTACGTCACAAAGAGGTTCATTGGTCCACAGAGTACCCTTCCAGGGCACCCCTTGGAGGGAGCCCCAGGAATCAATGCCTCCATGACTATGCCCATGTGACCAGGAGCAACACTGGAAGAAGGATTGTCCCCGAAGTTGAAAAGGTAGTAGAGTCACCACTCAATACCCTGTCTTCCAGTCTTCTCAAAACTTGGAATGATGGGGCAGCCTGGGGCCTGGCAGAACTTCCACTTTATCCACCTCTTTTGCCAAGCCATACATAAAAATCAAGGCTGGGAGTAAGGTTACCCACTTTATCATGGCTATGTTCTTTGTTTTAACCAATTACTCTGGCCCTACTTGCCCCATGACCTGTCCGTTCATGGGCATTGCAGGGAAAATTAAGGGATATCTCAAGATATACCACCTCCCCGTTGTTTGAACACTCCTTCCTTATGCTCTCCTCTCGCCCCATCCTCTTGTTGGGAAGGGACTTGATGGCAAAATTGGGGAGCCAATTATCTCTAGTTCAAAATATCCTGGAAGCAGAGGTCCACCAGTAGTCGGCTAGTCTCAGGCTCACCAAATATCACTCTTTACTCTTATCATCAATTACTCTTATATACCCCTGACCTAATTCTTCAGGTTGCTATATACTCCTGAACCCCAAAGCAGAATACAGTATACAGAACAAGTGGTTAGGAGAGCTAGGTACAAAATAGTCATTCTTTATCATAACATAGAGGTCAAATCCCTGCCCCCTAGGTTATGCCAGGGAAATTTCCCTTTCTCTATACTCCTATAGTGCCTATTTGGTCCTTATTTGCTTAACCTCCTTGCCAGGTTTGTCTCCTTCAGGGACAGAGCCATCAACTTCCAGATGACTGCTCAGGCTATGTATTCCTTGAATGGGACCTCAAGGCAGGAATAGCTCTATACCCCTTATCAGGAGGAAGCAGTTTCAGAAGCTAAGACCTTTGCCTCTTACCCCAAAGGAATTTGGGTCCCATTTGTTTGAGTGGGGAGTGATGGGGTATAGGTTACTGATATTGACAGGGTACAATCTCTGGGAACCCCCTTGAACCCACCTTGAATCTTCCCACTTGATCTGGCTTTTCATGCCCAAATAGCCTAGCCTAGCCCTTCGTTGTCTGATTATCTCCAGATTGCCTCTTCAACTTCCCACCCTTGATCCTATCAAAATATCTATACCCAACTCTGTTACCCTAGCCCTCCATTGTCTGTCATCTCCAGGTACCCTTCAGCTTTTTTCAGTGTTAATCACATTCCTGGAGTATGACCTCAAACTAGTTCCCCCCCCCGGCACCCCAATCCCATTAAGACCTTCCCTAAACCCCTCCTCCCATAACCCCAGACTACTTGACTGCCCTAGTTCCTTCCTACAGACTTTCTGTATATAAAATCCATCTTTCCTCCATGAAGGTGCTCAGATTCAAACTAGCTCAGCTCAGATTCAATCTGGCCTACTGACATTAGCATCACAAATGCTTGGTTAGTAAGTTAAGGAACTGAAATACACAGGGGATTTTAAAAAATATATTTAAAAAAAAGATATGTACAGAAGAAGTAATTCAGGAAACATAACAAGGAATGGATATAAAATTGTGGCCAAATACTGTAAGAATAAAATAAGGAATGAAAAATTAGAATGAAATTTGGCTAATGAAAAAAGCTAAGCACCTTAAAATGGGCTTTTTTATTGTTTTGTTTAACTTTGTTTTTAAGTATCATTGAGAAGAGAAGAAATTCAAAGAAAGAGTTGATTACCTGTGTGCGTATGGTATGAATGAAATGATAGTGACTGCTGAGAGAAAGAATGCAAAGCTAAATATCCCTTCAGTGATTTTTGATTTCTCTGCCAAAGAAAGTGTCTTTTCATTAGAAGAATGGGAAAAAATGTTTAAGTAGTTGATACCTAGATTAAGCAGTGAGATCATTGTCCTTGATAATTAAAAACATCTGATTGATATGACCCACATCACTGGATACAAATAGATGTGACTACTGATTCAGTTTCATTAATCACTGAACCATTGTGCAACAGAAGATTGCTATAAAAATAAGGGAGTCGATAGATAATGTCCTTATATCAAAGAGGCAAGAGAAATATATATATATATATGTACATATATATTTTATATATATATATACACACAAACACACTCACAAATACACACACACACACACACATATATATATATATATATATATATAATTGTAACCAGTGACACTGGTCTCATCTCAAATTCTGGGAAATATCTAGAATAGAACAGTGGTTGTATGAAACAGACACTAAGTGCTTACAGATTGATTATCAAGGTGATGATTCAACAGCTCAGAAAAGAAAGCACTTAGAAAATTTTGATATGGCTTCCTTGAGAAACTGTCATGCTCAACTAAACATATTTTCATTTTTGACAAGGTTTTTAGGCCAGTAAATCAGAAGAATGGTGCAGATACAGTTTACCTAATGTCTGGCAAAGTACTTAACACGATATAGAATTGTATGCTTATGAAAAATATGGAGCATTGTGGTTTAGACTATAGTGTGATTAATAGGATGCAGAACTGGTTGAATGACCAGATCTAAAGAGAGTCATTCATTTTCTAATATAAACTTTGTAGGAGGGTCCAGTGTATTGTCTTCCAAATCTGTATTGGTCTCTGCTCTGTTGCATTTTGTTAAAAATAATTTGCACAGTTATGTAATTAACATGCTTATCAAATCAGAAGATGACTCAAAGTTAGGAAGGATAGCTAAGATATTGAATAATAGAATTCAGAGGGATCTTGACAAGCTGGATCTTTGGATTGAATTGAATAATGTGAAATTTAAGAAGTTCATTATAAAATTTTATATATAAATTTTTAAAAATCATCTTTACACAAACAAGGAGGGAAAGGTATGTCTAGGCAGGAGTTTGTCATTAAAAGATCTGGGAATTTAAGCAGAGTATAGTTCAGATGTGACACAATGTCATTTCTCTCTAGGATGCAGTGCTGTTTCTTCATAATACTTTCTCTACCACACCATGAATATTTCTTTGACTTGGACTGCTTATCATAGTTGTAATGCCCTTGGTCTCTCCTTTAATTGCCTGTTTCCTCTCAGAGTCTCCATTTTAAGGAGGAAGACCAGGCCAACCACATGTTCATTCCTTTACAGGCTTCACCAATGACTCATTCCCATGGAATTTTCTCTATGATACTCCTGCATCCTGTACCTTCAAGCTCTCCCTGCTCTTCCTGCTTTTCAGCTCTCTTTTAAGTGTTATCTTGCCCCTTTACAATGTGACCTTCTTAAGGTCAAGGACTCTCTTTTTTCCCTGCTTATATTTGTATTTCCAGCCCTTAGCAAAGTGCTTGACACATGGTATACACTTAATAAATGTTGACTAAATCGCTGTGGTATGATGTGGTAGTCTCCCACCAAAATTAAAACTCAAAACCTACATGGAGGATCAATAAAGACAATATTATCCTGTTGTTTTGTGCCCAGGTTAGACCATATATGCAGTACAGCACACAGTTGTGTGCACCAAATTTAAGAAGGATATTGATAAATTAGAGAATGCTCATGGAAGGGTAACAAGGGTGGTGAAAGGTCTCCACTCTATATATTATTATGATCCATTGGAAAAACCTCAGTTTATTTAACCTGAAAAAGACATGTTAGCTTTGGAAGTAGGGGATTAAAGTTGTCTTCAATTACTGGAAGGGCTGTCACGTAAGAGAGAGATTAGACTTTTTTTTGAGGGGGATGCAGCAACAACATTGGAAACAAACAAACAAAAAAACAACATGCATTTCAAATAGGCAGATGTGCTTTTGAAGCAAAATTCCTTAAAATTACAGTTACCTAACAATATAATGGACTGCCTCAGCAGATAGTGGATTCAACATCATAGGAGGTCTTAAAGAAAGAGGAAACAATTTGCAGAGCATGCTGTAGAGGGGATTGCTTTTAAGATATGAGTTCAACTTGGTAGCAATCAAGGTTAATAATAACTCTCGAATTCTGTGTTTCTCATGATTCACAGTAGACTCTTTGATGAGGTCTAGTCAGAAATGGCAAATATAATTAATGGACTATTCTGGTTAATAACAAGTTTCCATGAATGCCAAACAAGGATTATTGTTTGAACAAATTTGAATATCATATATTTCAATTAACACCCATACGGTATTTAACTATATTTATTTATGCATTTGTTTGCTTGCTTATTTAAATTCAATTAACAAGCCTGTCCCATATCTTAGCATGCCTCAAGGGCATTAGTTATTGTTAAAATAGAAAAAAAGTGTTTAAGTATTAGGTGATTAAACTTGCTAAAGAATAGGCTGCAGAGAGTTCGCTGGGTTTTTATACAATAGACAAATTTATTTGTCCACCAAATATAAATTATGGAAAACAATATGCTGAATAACCAAATTAATAGTTTTTATAGATATGTGGGTGTGATATCACCCCCCCACACACACCCATATGCATATATGCATTTATCCCGGCCTATAAATTTTATCTCATGGATTTCTATTTAAAAGAATCATAATTTCCCTTTGCCTCAAATGTGATTTTCTTATGAACACAGGTTTTGTTTGAAATCAAATGGTACACACAAGTGCTGCATGGAGGATTGCCGATGAAGTGGACAGGGCAACTTGGTTATAAGTGATTTCATGAGCTAAATAATGTTTCCATCAGTCATGAGAAAGACACTTATGCCCAAAGGTGACAGGGTCCCTAATTGCCTGATTTCAGAAAACATATACATTACTCAGCCACACTGTCTCCTTTCTATTTATTCTCATGTGCATCATAGGTCATCAGCCAAGCAGCAAAAACCCTCTGCCATCACTTAGGAAGATGCTTTTTAATGAAACTAAATGTACCCTCTCTGCATCTGTGCGCCTTCAGTGAAAGGGAGCAATGGTTGCTCTGTCCTTGATTTACATACAATTTATGAGGCTGGAGAAGTGTGTTTCTCTCTTTGCTTTACTTCCTGAGCTATTTGGCACAGGAGTCTTGAACGAGACCATTTTTCCCTTCTTTATTCATTTCAGGCTAAAGTATTATGGCACCACAACAATAAGTAATGGTTTCTAATGCCATATTTATGACAATTATTAAACCGAGGGACATTATCCTTAAAGAACCCTGGAGCTTTATTTTTGCTGTCTTTCAGACTGATTAACTGAAGAGGTGAGGGTGAGGAGGTGAAGGTATAATCAAATTATCTCTGCTTCCTTTTTTAAGGGATGAAAACATTTTCTATGGTAACAGCATCATTGCAGCTTATAAAGGACCCAATTTTCTACCAGTTCAAAATTGTCTTCAAAATTATGCATGAGGGGGGGCGGAGCCAAGATGGCGGCTGGGAAGCAGTGACTGGCGTGAGCTCCCCACCAAGTTCCTCCAAAAACCTATAAAACAATGGCTCTGAACCAATTCTAGAGCTGCAGAACCCACAAAGTGGCAGAGGGAAGCAGGG
>CM053627.1:60374015-60427808 GCA_028646595.1 Phalanger gymnotis
CACAAGGGACTTAAAAAAAAAAAAAAAAAAAATTATGCATGAAAACAGTTTAGTCAGAGGTATAACTATTATGCTTAATTTGCACATGCAAATGTTCTTTTCACATGGGAAGTTTGTGTATACAATTACAGAGGCTGGCTGTGGAAATCTATCACTGCATGTCAGGACAATTAATATAGTGTCATTGGTTAACTTTTATGTTTCAATTAGACCCAGTGCTTTAATTATTGGTACCATTTATATATATACTAACTTATGGCAAATACATTAGAATAACATACAGAGACAACACTGGCTTTAATTTCTGATCTCTTCTACCATGTTTAAGAAATGGAGGGTAGTCAAAACATCCTGTTATAGGACCTGATACTTCTAATCTTCTTGTTTCACAACCTCAGTGTCTTCTTCGTCTCTTTACTCTCTCTTGAAGTTAATAGTAAATTTATTGCCAAATCTTGCTTTTTCTATCTCCATAATATCTCTTTTATATGAATTCTCTTGTCTCTCACCCACATAAACACCAACTTCTTGTGCTCTCTTCCTTTTCAGATTTCTTATGTTTGGTCATTTGTGTACACATTGTTTCCCTCCAGGTGAATTTAAGCTCCTTGAGGATATATTGTCTTTGTATTCTGAGTTCTTACCAAAGTATTGGAATAGTGTTCTCCACATTGATAAATATGAGATGATTCTGTGATTTGTAGAGCACAGAGAACTCAGTGTGATATCTTTATGTACTGATGCAGACATCTCTCTCTCTCTCTGTCTCTGTCTCTGTCTCTCTGTTTTTCTGCTTCTCTTTCTGTCTGTCTCTCTCTCCCTCCCTCCCTCCCTCCAAGTCGAGAGTTATATTGCTATTGTCATAGATCAGATTTGAACCTTTCAGTGAATAGAGTGCTAGACCTGGAGTCAAGGAGACAGATCTGCATTCAAATCTAGCCTCAAACATTTACTATTGGTGAGATCCTGGAAAAAGGCTTTTTGCCTCAGTCCTTTTTTCTATAATGAACATAATAATATTACCTAGCTCCTAGGGTTCCTGTGATGATAAAATAAGATGATACTTGTAAAGTGTTTCATCAAGTTTAAAGAACTATATATATATGTTAGCTATTTTTAATAATGATGATAATTATAAAAATAATAGTACTTTTTTCTGATGCCAAGCTCAACAACACGTGCACTATACCATTCAGTCTCTACAGGCCTGGGACACAGTAACAGTATAAATGGCTTTTTCAATGCAATCTATGTTGATAACATATCTAAAGAGAAAAAGAAAAGAAGTGGAAAAGAAAAAGAGTAAGTAGAGAAGAAAAAAGAGAGACAGAGAGGTAGCAAAACAATGAGTCAGAGAGAAGAGAGATGATAAAGAAAGAGAGGAAGAAAAAGATAGAGAAAGAAAGGAAGAAGGAAGGAAGGAAGGAAGGAAGGAAGGAAGGAAGGAAGGAAGGAAGGAAGGAAGGAAGGAAGGAAAGAAGGAAGGAAGGAAGGAAGGAAAGAAAGAAGGAAGGAAGGAAAAAAGAGAGAAAGAATTAAGAAAGGAAGGAAGAAAGGAAGGAAGAAAAGGAGGGAGGGAGGAAAGAAGAAAGGAAAGCATTTAGATGGAGAAAGAGAAATGAGAGAGAGAGAGAGAGAGAGATGTTTTGCACTACTTGTGGCTATCTTAGATGTATCTCATTCTTATCCATCCTATGTTCCCCTCAATTTCCTCATGCATACAATGAAGGTATCTCTAGCACCCATCTGAGAAGATTATTTCGAATTCAAATTACATGATGTATATCAAATGGTTCACCTACTTTAAAGTAGTATATAAATGTTTGATATTATTATTATTATTATTATTCCTACAGCCACTAGCACAATGAGTCTTCATTTACACTGTCATGAACTGTTATGATGAAGTTCTAATAGGATTTTGCCCATTAGACTATATTTCCACTTGTACTTTAATTCTCCTTTAAATCCTTCATATTACTGTCAGACTTCTCTTCCTTATTTATAGATACTTTGCATTAGATATAGAAAGTTATATAAAAATGTATGGCTCTTTCTCCTCGGAGGCGGTGGCCTCAGCGATCATGGCAAAAATTAAGGCCAGGGATCTTCAAGGGAAGAAGAAGGAGGAGCTACTCAAACAGTTGGATGATTTAAAGGTGGAACTTTCCCAATTGAGAGTGGCCAAGGTCACAGGAGGAGCTGCATCCAAGTTATCTAAGATTCGAGTTGTCCGAAAATCCATTGCCCGAGTCCTAACTGTCATCAACCAGACACAGAAAGAGAATCTCAGGAAATTCTATAAGGGCAAGAAATACAAGCCTCTGGACCTTAGGCCCAAGAAAACCCGTGCCATGCGCCGCAGGCTTAATAAGCACGAGGAAAGCCTGAAGACCAAAAAACAGCAGAGGAAGGAACGCCTGTACCCCCTTCGGAAATTTGCTGTTAAGGCGTGATTTGTTAAGGTGCTCAATAAAAAGACATTATTATAAAAAAAAATAAAAATGTATGGTAGTTTACATAAAAAGAGGAAGAAAGCAATTCATTCATATTGTCATGTTATCCTAATGACAAAACCACACTTTCTAGTTACTGCCCCTATTCATAGATTTACAAATTGTGGCTAGACCTCATCATCCCAGTCCCATATTCATACTAGACATCTTTATATAGATGTCTTAGATGTCTCCTAGGCATTCCATGTACTTTCAAAGTACTTTCCTCACAATTACCTAGTTCAGTAGATCGTTATAAATATTATTATCCTCATTTTGTAGAGGACATAATTGAGGGTCTCTAATAGAATTCACTAAATATCCCTCTACCCCCCAAAAAAAACCCCAACCAGTTAACCAAACAAATGAATAAAATTATTTGTTTTCCATACTACCTTATCAATTTTAAGAGTATCCCCATATTTATAGTCACCCTATTTTGCAGCCATGGGTCTATATTTAATTCTTTCCTCCTCTAAAATGTCTGTATCAAACCACTAACATCAACTTTGTTTTACTTCCACAATGTCATTGAAATGTATTATTTTCTCTATCCAAGTATGGGTATTTATGACTCGTTGGCATTATAATAGCCTCCCGATGTGTTTCACTGCCCTTACTCTAATGCTCTCTAGACTCAATCCTCTAAATAGTTATCAAATTACTATTCTAAAAAGATATCTAGACATATAACACAAATCTTGAACCATACATACAGGTACACACACTCACATGCATGTGCATGTACACACATTAAAAAAAAATTATCAATGGCTCCCTATTGATTGAGGAATAAAATACAAAGTCTTCAGACTAGTGTTTAAAATCCTCCTGAATATTGAGCTCATGTACCTTTCTCATTATCATTTCATATTATTAATCTTCACATATTCTCAGTGACTGATATTCACTGTAGCTGTTCTTGTATAAAAGTTCACCTCCTGTATTTGTAACTCTCCATAAAAGGTTCCCTATTTCTACAATGCGTTGTCTCTTTATGTCTATAACTTAAAATCCTTTCATCTTTCAAAGTACGTATTGGGTGACACCTCCTTTGTAAAGACTTGTTTATCTCTAATTCTTAGTATTTTCTCCCTTATGAATATATCATGCATAATTTTGTCTGTATCTTTTACTTATTTACTTGAGTACATGTTATTCCCTTCTCACTCGTGCAAAGAGAATGTAATTGATAATAGACACTATGTAATTTTGTTTTGAGTTTCACTTTACTTAAAATAATACTTACACATTGCACTGCATATAATGAGTGATTAATACATAAGAACAGATAATTTATTCAATCCATCAAGGATTGTTTTGATCGATCAAATATATTGTTCATATTCTGTTGAGAATCCCTCCTCCTCTTCTCCAATTGTTCCAACAAAAACTAGTTAACTCTCTGTGAGTGAAGCTAATATTATTTTTTATCTTCAGTATCACACTTAATTTTGTATAGCCTACAAAGAAGGGGAGAAAATACAATACGGGTCAGACATTTTTAAATGATTACTTTCTTTAAACTTATCTGCTGTCTTTGTTGATTGCTTACTAAATTTTTATCCTCATTAATAATATTAATATTATATTATGATATATTAATATTAATACAATTACTAATAATGATAATAGTCTTTTTATCATCTACCACGTGCCAGGCATTGTGTTTTACAAATATTTCATTTGATGGGATATAGATGCTATTCCTAGGCAAATTTTACAGATAAAGAAATAGAGGCAGAAAGACACTGAATGTCTTGCCCAGAGTCACATGCTTAGTTTCTGAAGTAGTATTTGAACTCAGGTCCTTCCTTTCTACAAATCCAGCATTCTATCCACCGAGACACGTAGGTGCCTATGCATTTGTAAGTTGCATGGTAGGTCCCAAAACGCACAAGTTCACTAAAAACTTCCAAAACAGATGAAATCAGAGTTCTGAAAAGCAAACAAAGCCAGAAACAAGATAATATACTGAAAAAATACGACAATAAACTTGGCATCAGAAAACCAAGATTCTAGATTCAGTTCCTCCTATGCCTATCACTTTAGTTTACAGAAGTCACTTAGACTAGGGGCGCATATGACACAGTGGAATACACGTTGAACTTGGAGTCGAGAGCTTGGTTTAATTTCTGCTTTATATGTGCAGACTAGGTCACCAAGAACAAATTACTTAGCCTGAGAGACTCTCAATTATCTCCTCTACAAAATGAGGATAATAATATTTAAAACTATCTACTGGACTAGGTAATTGTGAGGTACTTTGAAAACATTACAGCACTATATAATTGTGAATTGTTGTTAAAATCTTTGACTTTCGGTTCCCCTATCTGCAGAATGGTAATATTAATATTTATTCTACCTACATTAAGGAATTATTACAGGCCTGAATGAGATAACATGTATAAAGAATTTTGTGGTCTTAAAAGACAATGTAATTTTTAAAAATGATTGTGTAATGGACCTCTAAAACTTGCACATAGCCTGTATGATGGAGTCTTTCCATGTGAACAGACTGACGAGCCTGTTTCTAGGACAGCCATAGTGGAGAATGGAAGTTCCTTGCATAGACTGTATAGATTTGGTAACATTTATAACTGGTTCTAGTCTAGTAATTGCATGGTTAGGAAGCTGTCTACCTGAAACTGGGAGTGGGTCTGGCTTCCAAAAGATTGAGTTAAACTCAACCCAACCCATTTAACCTTGCTCCCATTTGACTCTGCTCCGGTGATATGAGATCACTGTTTTGTGAGAGACAATGTTGTTAGAGGGCCTTCTCCTCTATGATGACATGTGACCCTATGAAAGACCCTTTGATCTTTGCCCTCTAAATATGTTACTTTCCATTATATGTGAAAGGAATGTAACCTCTGATCTTTTGAAGTTATGAAGTCATGAGAGCAAGCCCCAGGAATCTGGAATTTGAAGACCAGCCTGAGTTAGAGAGTGACATTTGAGATCCCCCCCAATGGAAACTGAGACATGAACCCTTCAAACAGCCCATATGTGAGCTAAGTTGAGTGGATCCCTGAGGTATACACATATGCATGTGGTTATAAAAGGGATGGTGGATGGCTAGGGAAGGGGAGGGATATCTGCGTGGTTGTTCTTGCTGTATCTTTAATGGCCACAAAAGCTAATTGATGTTAAGTAATTGAACGGGACATTGCCCACTGGTATATGGAAAAGTAGGAGAAATATTTCCAGTGGGGGCATGAGCCAATGACATTAGAGAAGAAACACCCTAAAAGGTCTCATGAGCAGATGTAGCTTGACCAACTTTGGGAAAATAACTCATGTTATTTCCCTCAAAAAAGCTTGATATGTTTTAGAACCTATTTTCCTTTATAAGAACAGAATATATTTATAATTTGCTTTGCTTTGGTTACAGAGTACTTTATTCATAATCACCCTGTCAGGTATTATTATCCCTATTTTTTCAGATAGGAAACTGGGACTTCAAGTATTTAAAAGAATGATCCAAGGACATATAGTCAGCAAGTGCTAGAGCCACAAGTTAAACCCAGATTTCCTGAAGCCAACTCCAAAGTCCTTTCTACTCCAATATTCTGCCTAACATTTCCATGAAAAAAAAAGATGAAATATTCTTCCCATTTTAAAATTCAGAGAAGCATCAGGAAAAAAAGAAGGAAATGGATGTGACTAGTACAATTTACCAGTTTTTTTGACTCCTGGAAGAATTAAGCTCCTAAGTCTTTGACTATCTTGGGGAGGAGCAGGGTTAGTGACCCTCTCTTCTGTCTAAAAAATTCAATCTAAGAACCATTTGTAGGAGAGCTTATCACAAGAGTAAATATAGGACTAAGGGAATCAGGAATAACAATAAAATTTGGTCTTAATATTGAATTACTTTCATCATCTATATTCATGAAGAACTAGGTCAGAATTTACTCTAAAAATTCCAAACCTGACATTAATATGAAATACTGCCTCAGTCATATAATTGACACAACTTGGCATTTACTTACTGCTAAAATCTATCATTAAATATTCCATTATCATAGAGAAAGGATGGAAGAACCCAAAAGAAATCACCCTGGAGAAATAAATCAAGACATTAAGAGGTGTGTGAAATTTGATATGAGGAGGAAAGTAAATGAGAAGATTTGTAGGTGGGTTTTTTTTGCAATAAAAGCACATGAACAATAGCGTGAGAAATTAGAAGCATATTTGAGAGGAAGAAAATAGAAATTAAAAGACTGTATCAATAATGTTTCTGCATTAGACCAAAGTGAATATTACATAGTCAGTGAAATAATTTAGTCTTGTTTAAATAATAAGAGTAGATTCAAGCTATAAAATAATCATTTGAAACTTTATCAATTTTATCTTATATATTAGGCAATAAAGAAAATTGATAAAGTTTCAAAGAATTACTTCAAATTATTTCAAATACATACATATATGCCTACACATATATATGCACACACATATACATATATCTATATTTTTAGAACAAAAGTTGAATCCCACACATTCAAATTTACTAGCAATAACTATAAAGTGATGCATGGGCTCAAAAACCAGTTTGAGTTGAGTGGAATGTGCTTAGTTGGCTATGAATTTGAAAACAAACAATAAGAGGCTGAGTTTTAGTGATATGTCAATGATATGACACAATAGCCAAGAAAATTAACTCAATATTAAGATCTATTTAGGAAGACATAGTATCTAATATGTAGCAGGATAATTCTGTGGTCATACACAGAGATGAGGCTTTGGACCAGGGTACCAATATTAGGGGATGGAGATGCATTCTCCTGAAGGTGGGTGATCTACTTCCTCCCAATGGTGAGCACTTTCCCTATGTCTTGACTCCTAGTTCACTGTACCTAGGGTCTTATAAACATGGTACCTTTGACATGTTGTTGATGTGGTTGTTGAAATATATAGAGTGTTCTTCCTGCTGTGACCCTACAAAAAAGTGTCTTGGGATCCAGCTTCCAGAAAAGGAGATATAATACGTAATGGAAGAGCATTACTCACTGATTCATGGTATGCATAGGTAAACTACATTTGGTTCCTTGAACATGTGAAAAAGTTAAGCCTTTGGATTGGCTACTGAGCCTGAACCAAGCATGCATTCAAAAGCTATGAGTTGTCAAGGCATTTCAACTTTCCTAAGTAAAATTGAGTGATACTGGCGTGCAAATCACTGATGACTGATATCAAAAACATGTTGCTCTTGGAGGCTTGAGCAAAAAGCATTACAGAATAAACTCATGTCCTCAGAATTACCACTAGATCATTGTGAGGTAAGACAATTGCCAATCTCTGAGTATTTTCATCCGAACTCATGCTCAACTGATTACTCATGTGTCTCAGAGCAATGCTTAGATTATAGCCTTCCTCAGGATCTTTGGAGTACATATGAAGAATTGCAGTGATACTTTAATTCTATCAGCTGAAAATCTCATTCTAGTGTTTTCTTCCCAATATTAATCACTAGTGATTATTGCCTCAGTATCATGTAAACAATCAAAATAAATTAGATTTTATAAAGGGATATTTGTTGTGGATATACAATAAGAGAAGAAGTACAAATGCTCCCACCCAACGTAGGGGTGTCTCTTTCCTTTTCACACATTGGGCCCTAAGAATGGTGGACTTAAAGCAACCTTTCCAAAATGTTTTCCCACCAAAGTCACTCCTAAATGCAGCCTAACTGAAGGACAAGTACCTCACTCACTTATAGGACCTAGTATCTTGTCTATGGGGTCAATCCACAGCTGAACTGTGACTCTGGGATATCTGGTAGTTTTGTCTCCCAACCTTTTGAGGCTCGAAAGGTCACAGTCTGGTCTGATAATTCTTCGCTTAAGAGCACAAAAGAATAGACACATCAGAGACTGAAGCAAGAGTTGACACAAATCCTTATGGATGAAATGATGACAATCTGGGTAGGGACATAATGGCTTTGAAGAAATCTCTTTCCTCACCCAGAGGCTTACAGCATCCCTTGCCTCTAAACTTGAACACACGTAGAAAGGGTAAATTCCTTGGCTGGTTACTGTATTTTAAATGCATTTTCAGTCTCCACTCAATAAACAAGTAAAATTCCCCTCGTTTTAATGTGGCAAGGAAAAAGAATACTTGATATGAGTTGTGAAGCATGATCTTTTCATTCTATATTATCATGCTTCTCTGGAAGCAGACCAATCAGTCTCTTCTACGAGGGCATGAGGAGACTGTTGTTCTTATCCTGAGGATTGGGCTCACTTGGGTTTGCCTACTATTCTTGCATGGGGGACGACCAAATGAGATGCTTGAGTTTTTCCTGCTGCAATGATATCTTTTCCCATGGAATGATCCTCTCTGGTATATGGAAGTGAAGAGAAAGTGGTATGATGATGGTGATATTTATTCAAACAATCACAGTAGAGTGTTGCTTAAGTTCACTCATGTGGGTATGGAATGCAGAAAGTCATCAATGTTTCTTGGAAAAAAGAATGGACTAGAATTCATGGGAAATGACTTTGATTCTGAATCCTGGCACCAATTAGCAATATAGCTTGAGTAAATCATTTGACTTCTCTTGGCCTTAGTTTACTCATCTAATAAAAAGAAGGCATTTTAGTATATGATCTCTATTATTCTGTTTATTCCTGAATTTATTAATCTTTCTCGCATATCTGGTTGTTTTTACAATACTCTAATTATTGAAGAAAATGTCCTTTGTTGAATATGTTACACTGTTCCTTTAAATAATTGCTCCTTCATAGACCACAGATTTAAGGCTGGGAGAGACTTTGAGCATCATTCAACCCTCTTGTATTAAAGATAATGAATGTATGGTGTGCCCATATCCTTTTAGATGAATACAAGCTATTTCTAGGGGAAAGGTAGGTGGAGCAGTGGACAAAACAATGGACCTGGATTCACAGAAAAATAAAACAAACAAACAAAAAAAACCAACTGTTCAGATTTGCCCCAGACACTAGCTGTGTGATCCTAAATAACTCAATTCCCCTTTGTCTACCTCAGTTTCCCCAGTTGTAAAATGAAGATAATAATAGCACCTACTTCTTTGTGTTATTGTGAGGATCAAATGATATAATATTTGTAGAGCACTTATCGTAGTGCCTGTAAGGCAGCTAGGTGGCACAGTGGGTAGCATACTGGGCCTGGAGTCAGGAGGACCTGAGTCAAAATTTAGCCTCAGGAACCTACTAGTTGTATGACCCTGGGCAAGCCACTTAAGCCTGTTTGCCTCAGTTTCCTCATCTGAAAAATGAGCTAGAGAAGGAAATGGAAGACCACTCCAATTTCTTTGCCAAGATGCCAAATGGGGTCATGAAGAGTTGGACATGAGTAACTGACCAAACAACAACAAATGTCATAGTGCCTGACACATAGTAGGTGCTTGGAATATGCTTGTTTACTTCCTTCTTCAAGGACAAGAAATCTTTGGTATTTTATCTTTATACCACCACCACCCCCCCCCGCCCCAGCAAACAGCATTGTACCTTACACATAGTAGCCACTTAGAAAGGAAAGCTACAAGTTATGCCTTTGTTTATGTTGAGTAAGTCTTCATTGGTATTCTTTGTATTCATATTACTCTGTTGATGCATTTTAACACTTGTGGTGTACCAAAATAGATTTTTTTTAAGATGTCACCATTGTAATGACATAGGATATGGTCAATTGCTAAAAATCACAGGGAATCAACAAATAGCAGAGAACTTCACAGATCATTTTGCTACTAGAGATAAGAAACAATAGTGAAGCACATTTTATGTTGCAAGCCTTTTTTGGATTACTTCATCTGGTATTAGGAATTTGTCTTCTAAATACTCTAGAAAAAAGGATCAGTTTATCTACCAAAGACTGCTCTTCTCTCTAACTGAAATATATTAGCTGAGATCAGCCTTTGTCATTTGAGGCAGGCTGAACTAATAAAACCTGGCACTGGGACCTGTCTATTCAAAGCTTTCCTCTGTTTAATTCTCTGCTACTAGAATCAGATGGTAACCTGATCCCTGTGACCTTTTTAGAATACCAATCTCTTCAGGGAGACCTCTACTGGCATATCTGTGGACCTCCTGTTACCTTTCTCTATACTCCCCTTGGTGCCATCACAAACTACATCCTGGAAATCACTGAAAGAATTGATCATGCTCTCCACAAATTAAAACAGTTTCATTAGACCTACGTAGTTATGTCACATCATGGACAGCCTGAGGATTGGAAAAGTACAACCTGTTCTTAAGCTCATTCCACAGATATGTAGTTATCTTATTGTAGGATGGGAAATGCCATTCTCACTCCACAAATCTTTAGAATTATTCACTAAACTCAGATTCAACTAAAATCTATTCCAAACACTGGTATTATTTTCTAGTGTAATACTTCCCGTGGATTCTTAAACTGAGAGAACTCAAGTGCACACAGTAATGTTGAAAAGTGAAAAGAACTGATTCTTAATGTGCACTAACAATACAGTGAGTGAGTGCGAGGGAGAGAGAGAGAGAGAGAGAGAGAGAGAGAGAGAGAGAGAGAGAGAGAGAGCGCCTGTTGCTGGGCTCTTCACTGGTTTTTAGTGAATTATAATCTTGATGTATGTCAGTAGAATGTGGTAGCCAATAAAGTCAATGCCATCTTAAGCTACACCAAGCAAATTATAGTGTCAAAAATGAGGGAAGATCTAGTCCCATTTTCTCTGCATTGGTTTGATACCATCTGGAGCAACATAGCTAATGCTACATATTTTGCTTTCAGAAATCCACTGACAAGTTGCAAGTACATTCATAGGAAGGTAACCAGGATGATGAAGAACAGGGGTGCTCTGGAGTAACTTTGAAATGGATTTGGAAAGTCGATTATTAAATTTTCATTGTGAGCATTTCTACTTAACAATTATCAAATGCTATAAATAACAGCTTGATTTGTTGTCTTTTTTTCTCTAGACTTAAGAAAGTGATGAGGAAAATGCTATAATACAGATTGAATTTGAAAGTGTACTGTCCAAGCTTGTTAAACATTTTCTAGTTTACTTCTATAGGAATGACATACCTTATTACAGTAATTAACTTATTTTAACACTAAGGGAAATACAAATTTTCCACATGTCCATGTGATCCCCTCCTCTACAGCTTCATAGTGTTTACTTTAAATGAAAAGTTAGGAGCACAGTCACACAAAACGACTATTTAAGAAAATCCCCAGATTTTAGACAGATGTTTGGTTCCCTGCCTTAACTTGTGCTTACACTAATCTCTACCTAAGCCAAAGACTTCTTCATGGTTTAGGTAAAATTCAGGTTACTGGTTACAACAGCAGATCATCTTGTAACGTCCTGTGAAGTTAGGGAAAGGACAAAGCTTTCTTGGTAATTCCATTATTGTTTGAGGAAGTGGAGACAAGCAGCAGCACTAGCACAAACCTTCTGCTAAGAGAAACCCACCAGACCAATAGCCCTTATGGATGTCTTCCTCCTCATCCATAGTTCTTTCCTAGTTTCTCTCTTTGAGAGTTGTTATTATACTGTGGATTTTTTCTAGGTCGGCATTTTATGTCCTCATTACTTCCTCTTTGATGCTAGAACCTCACACATTGGTTCTGAAATACTTTCCCATTTCAGATAAGTTCTCAGGGCATGACCAAGTATTTCACCCAATTAAAACAGAACTCCTCTTTCACCTGGGGATGTGTCTGAGCCATGTTCACTCCTCCTGAGTGAACGATCAATATATGTCCTGGTCTGATAAATGTATCATGTCATAGAACTTAACTTATGTTAGCTAGGGCTGCCTAGACTGACCTCCGCACTTACTTAATTAATTAACCAATACTCATTTATTACACATTTACAACATGGAAGATACTGTGCTGGGCCTTAAGAGTTATAAGGAAAGGTAAAAACATTACTGGAAGGCTTAGAGGGCACAAGTAAACTCTTTTCAAGCACATGAATGGTTATCATATTTTTTTATGATGTCATAAGCATGATTTGACTTGTTTTATTAGACCCAGAAAAGTAGAAGCTACTATACTGAGAAGCAGATTTTGTGTGAAATCAAAATAGGCTGCTGAAAAATATTAGTGCTTTCCAAAGATGGCATGGGCTAGCTTAAAAGGGAATGAATTCTCTATAGTTTACTACACAAAACCCAGAATTTTGGAATTGTGAGGGACCTCAACAGCCAGCTAATCCAATACATACTTTAAATAAAAATGCCTCTTTTGGACGACTCTGTTAGGGTACTTTTGTTTCGTTTTGTTTTGTTTTTCTCCCTGATGTTAAGCCTAACTTGACTTTTTGATGTCTACTCAGTTCTCTTGATGTTCTCATAGGTCAAATAGAAGACCACTGCCTCTTCCACATGAAAATCATTCAAATACTTGTAAACGGTTATCCTTATTTCCCCTTAGTCTTCTCTTCTTTAGGTTAAATATGCCCAATTCCTTCATCTATTCCTCATAAGCAATGGACTTAAGGGGCTCCATCTTCCTGATCGCCCTCTTCTGGTTACTCATCAGCTTATTAATGTCCTTCTTAAGATGCAGTGCTCTGGATGAATTCCAATAAAGGCAAAGGTTAATAAGATTATCACCTTATCCCTGGAAGCTAGGCCTCCTTTTCAGACACCCTTAAGAGACTGAGTAAGCTGTTCGTCTTCTTGATCACACTGCTGCCTCATAATGAGATTCTTCAAATAGAGAAGGGATACTCATTGGTATAGATACTGTGGAGGGGATTCTTGCTTGGGAATATAATTAAGGGAGAGATCTTGTGAGGACCATTGGAACTCAGATCCCATGATCATCATTGTTATATAATTCTGTGATTAAAATTGTCCTGTCTACGAGGAAGAAATTTGTGCAACAGCTGCAGTGAAAAGAGATAAACATGAGAATTTTGAAGATTCTAGTCAGGGGTCTCTCTGCATATTGTTATTTTGATTAAATATTGATTAAAGAGGTTTGTCAATACAATGCTGATTGCTAAAGCCAAAGAAAAATGAGACTAGAAGAAATCATGTGAAGATATCTCAGTAGGAAAGGGAATGTCTTTTGAGTAAAAAAAAACAAGTCATTCTGAATTTCTGCTTTGACAAATATTACTTGTGTGTGACCTCAGCCAAGTCACTTAAATTCTTGGAGACTCAGTTTCCTCATCTGCAAAATGGAGAGTCTTAATTATGTGATGTCTAAAGAGCTCTCCCATCTCTAACACTTTATTATATGAAAAGAGAGTATAAATCCAAATTATGGTCTAGAAGTTGGCAAGTAGAAGTTGGTGACAGGAGAAAAGTCAGTCAGAAAAAAAGTCATGTCATGAGGGTAATGTGGCAGATGTCAGAATTTTCCCATAAATATTTGACCAGAAATAAGTTTTGTATCAAAGTTCTAGTGTTTCCTTATTTTCTTTGAAGATCTCTGATAGCATGTTAAAAGCAGTTAATACAAAACCTTCTTCTAAGAACCTGGTTCATTCCTTCCCATAATTACACATTCCATGAGAAGCAAAGCCTTGAATTTAGACCACAATAGTAGTGAGGCACAAATGTAAGAAATATGTATGACAAAATGGTAGGTAGTGGCTTTCTGCTGAAGGGATCATACAAAGATGCATCTATGTAGATATTAAATGGTTAATCAGGAGGAATGATATTTTAAAGAGTCCATCTGAAATGTAGCTGAAAACCTTGTCAAATGCACCAACTATGTGGAGACATTCACATAGAAAGTATTTTAAAACCCAAAGTCTAAGTTAGGAAACTGAGATATTAGGAAACAAGTCAGTGATGAAAACAGAGAAAATCCTTTTCATACTTATGTAAATGTTTTACAAGTAACAAAAGAGACAAAACCTTTATTGAATGGTATCTTCAGCCCAGAAGTCTAAATTGTATGATTCATTTTCAAAGGTTGATGAAAAAAAACACGTAAGTGTGGTAGCAGTGCACCTGGTAGGTACACTTGGGACATAATCTCATTAGCTGATGTGCCTTCAAAAGTAAAAGGCAGCAAGTTAATCATGGGTTATAAGAACATATATCAGAAATACTCTCATGCTGATGGTCTTGACCTGGCCATTTACTTAGTATCATTATTTAAAGCAAGTTACTACAAATAAGGAAATTAAATGTATGTGTAGGTGGGAACTCGAGACAGGTTATGGACATTGGAAATCTTCCTACCTATAATATTCAGGATTATATCTCCTATTGTGGAATTCACACACATACATACACATACTTTTCTTTCCCATATATATTTTCTTATAGAAGTAGCTATTAAGCTACTAATCTGATTATGCTCCTAAAAGTTAATGGCACTAATTTCCCTATTTTATTGTTATTTTTAGCAGCTATTTGCATTGACTATAACTTATTTATTACTTTATAGACTATATGATTAATGATTAATTTAGCATTATTGATTGACTGAATACTAATTTATTGTTATAGCTATTTTTCTTTCAGTCTGGAAATTCATGGAAATCTATTTTGAGGTTGAACTCACAGTATAATTTTTTTAAGTAGAAAGATATTGAAAATAAAGTTCAAGGAACTATGACATTGCAAGACAACTTACAAAAAAAAATCAAGCCTGGGGACTTGGTTTAGTTATTATTCTGTCAATTACCAAATCTATTAAATCATTGAAAAATACCAGAAACTTTAATAGTATTGAATAGTACCTGGAAATGGATTTATACAGGACCTTATAAGAAGGAGAAGGGGAGGCTGGTTGAAAATATAGAGACTCTAGTGAGAAAAGAGGGTCTAAGAGAAAAGGAGATTTAAAAATAGAAAAGTAGATTTCTAGCTAAATAGAAAATTTATTTGGATCATACAGTGTACTAGAAAGTGTGCTATGGGCTAAGAATATAAATTTTTTAAAATGGTCTCTGATCTTTTTGTTTTAGATTTTTCTGTTTTTTGATTTATTATTTTTTATGTTCATTTAATAAAATTGATTTATGAATTCTCTTCCTCCCATTGAGAAGGAAAGAAATGTGATATACATTATACAATGGAAATCAAGCAAATCATTTTTCCATATTAGCCATGTTGTAAACAAAAAGTAAGAAAAATAAAGTGAAAAGATTCACTTCATTTTTCGTTGAGTCTCCATCTCTGAAGTTATGAACTGGATACTATTTTTCATCATAAAATGTGACAATCTTTCATCATAAAATATGGCAATCTTCAGAACTGCCTGATCATTGTATTGATGAAAATAGTGAAGTCATTAAAAGTTGATCCTGGTACAATATTGCTGTTACTATGTACAATGTTCTGGTTCTTCTCATTTCACTTTCATCAGTTCATGTAAGTCTTCCCAGTTTTTATTTCTGAAACCATCCTACTCATCATTTCTTATAGCAAAATTGTATTCCACCACAATCATGTACTGCAACTGGTTCAGTATTATTTCAATTAAATTTTTAGTTGACTGTTTAGGGGTCTCTAAGTATGCCATCATATCTTCTCAAATAGCGATAATTTTGTTTCCTCATTGCCCATTCTAATTCCTTCAATTTATTTTCCTCGTCTTTTCTCTATAGTTAGTGATAGTGACAGTGATGATAATGGTGATTTTTGCTTCACCCCTAATATTTTCAGAAAGCCTTATCCACATTATAAATAATGCTTATTGATGCTTTTAGAATGATACTAGTTTTAATCTTTTTTAATCTTATGCTTTCTAGGAATGAGTGTTGTATTTTGTCAAAAGCTTAAAGATATCAATAGGCATACGAAAAAATGCTCTAAATCACTACTGATTAGAGAAATGCAAATCAAAACAACTCTTAGGTACCACATCTCTCTTGTCAGATTGGGTAAAATGACAAAACAGGAAAATGATAAATACTGGAGAGGATGTGGGAAAATTGGAACACTCTTACACTTCTGGTGGAGTTGTGAAAATAACTTATTTTCCTTGAGCCTTGCTAAGTGTTAAGCCCCAGGCCCAGAGCCCTGTTGGGTGTGGAACCTATGTGGATGCGAGCCTCCCAGGACCCTGGGGGGAGTGCTAGCACTGGAGCCAATAGAAGCCTGTGGTGGCAGCAGCTTGTGGAACGGTTGGAGCAGAGCTAAGAGGCAGTTAGAGGCAGTTGGAGAAGCAGTGGGGAGGCAGTTGGAGAGGTTGTTGGTGACAGGAGTTAAGAGCTGAAGGAGAGAGGATGCAGTCAGCTAGCTGGAATACAGCTTGGAGAGTGTGGCGGAAGTGGCGGCGATGGTGGCAGAGACAGCTACAGCTGGAGCTGAAGAGAAAGCCGAAGCTGAAGCAGGAGCTGCGGAAGCAGAGCTGACCTGAAAGTAGAGCTGACCCGTGTGTAGACCCAGGAGTGCGAGCAAGGACTTGAGGCCAGTAAATATGATTTGGCTAAATACTATCTTGTTTTTCTGTGGCCTCTTGGTTACTCTTGTGAGGCGGACTTATTGGGCCTGGAAGCTTGTGATCGAAGTATCGAAATGAGGAGGCTAGTTCAATAATCTGTTTCTGTGGAGCCTAAATAAATGTTTTATTCAGTTCTACTTAGAGAATCTCTCATACCTAGTGATTTCGAACCATTCAAACATATACATTATTATATTTGAGATTATAAATTCGGCCTTCCTACTACAGTTTCTCCCTCTCTCAATATATTCCACTCGCACCCCTTAATTTAATTTTAATTTTTTAGATATCATGCCTTCATATTGAACTCACCCTGTGCCCTCTGCCTATATATATGTATATTGCCTTCAACTACCTTAATACTGAGAAAGGTCTCATGAATTACACACATCATCTTTCCATGTAGGAATGTAAACAAAACAGTTCAACTTTAGTAATCCCTTATGAATTCTTTTTCTTGTTTACCTTTTCATGTTTCTCTTGATTTTTGTATTTAAAAGTCAAATTTTCCATTCAGCTCTGATCTTTTCATTAGGAAAACTTGACAGTCCCCTATTTTATTGAAAATCCATATTTTGCCTTGGAGCATTATACTCAGTTTTGCTGGGTAGGTGATTCTTGGTTTTAATCCTAGCTCCAATGACCTCCAGAATATCATATTCCAAGCCCTTCTATCCCTTAATGTAGAAGCTTCTAGATCTTGTGTTATCCTAATTGTGTTTCCACAATACTCAAATTGTTTCTTTCTGGCTGCTTGCAATATTTTCTTCTTGACCTGAGAACTCTGGAATTTGGCAACAATATTCCTAGGAGTTTTCTTTTTGGGATCTTTCTCAGGAGGGGATCAGTGAATTCTTTCAATTTATATTTTTCCCTCTGGCTCTAGAATATCAAGGCAGTTTTCCTTGATAACTTCTTGAAAGATGATGTCTAGGCTCTTTTTTTTTATCATGGCTTTCAGGTAGTCCAATAATATTTAAATTATCTCTCCTGCATCTATTCTCTAGGTCAGTGGTTTTTCCAATGAGATATTTCACATTGTCTTTCATTTTTTTCATTCCTTTGGTCTGTTTTATAACATCTTAATTTCTCACAAAGTCACTAGCTTCCACTTGCTCCAATCTAATTTTTAATGTAATATTTTCTTCAGTGTTCTTTTGGACCTCCCTTCGATTTGGCTAATTCTGCCTTTCAAGGCATTCATCTCCTTATTGACTTTTTGGTGCTCTTTTGCCATTTGGGTTAGTCTATTTTTAGGGTGTTATTTTCTTCAGTGTTTTTGGGTCTCCTTTAATAAGTCATTGACTTGTTTTTCATGATTTTCTTGCATCACTCTCATTTCTCTTCCTAGTTTTTCCTCTACTTCTCTTACTTGCTTTTCCAAATTCTTTTTGAGCTCTTCCATGGCCTGAGACCAGTTCATATTTTTCTTGGAGGCTTTTGATGTAGGCTCTTTGACTTTGTTGACTTCATCTGGCTATATGTTTAGATCTTCTTTGTCACCAGAAAAGGAACTTAGAGTTTGAATTTGAGTCTGTGTTTGAGTCTGAAGTCATTTTTGCTGCCTGTTCATGTTCCCTGCCAACTACTTGACTGTTGAGCTTTTTGTCAGGATATGATTGCTTGTTGAGGAGAGAGTACTTTGTCCCAAGCTTTAGGGTCCAAGAACGGCTGTTTTTAGAGCTACTTCTACTCCATCACCCCAGCCTCTGTCACCACAGAACTCCTCCTCCCCCAAGAACCACCAACCAGGACCACAATACAGATCAAAGCAGGGCACAGAAAGAGAATCTGCCTTTGTGCCCACAAAGCACTCCTTGCACTCTTGCTCTGATTTACTGCTAGATTCCTCCCAGGGAGTGAGCCAGGGACTCAGGAAGCAGCCAATGCTGTAGCTCTGGAAACAGCCTCAGAAGTTTCCTACAGCTGCCACTACCACTGCTGCACCACCTCCACCACCCCCAGGGCTGGTGATCGGACCACTCTGAACTCGATTCTGCAGTTTCCCTCTAACTTGCTCTTTGGCGTTTGTAGATTGAGAAGTCTAGTAACTGCCACAGCTCACTGATTCATGGCCCCAAGGTCTGTTCCAGCTGGCTGACTCCTGGGCTGCTCTGTCCTGGTGCAGCCTACACTAGTCTGCGCTCCACTCCCAGCACCGTGCGATAGACCCTTCATGGAGACGATGCAGGATCTCCTGGGCTAGAGACATGTTTCCCTCTGCTGTTTTATGGGTTCTGCAGCTGTAGAATTTGTTCAGAGCCATTGTTTATGGGCGTTTGGAGGGATTTGGGGGAGACCTTAAGCAAGTCCCTGCTTTCCAGTTGCCATCTTGACTTCCCCCCACCCCACCCCCGGCTCTATGTTTTGATCTTCCTTGTCACCAAAAAAAGACTCTAAAGTCTGAGTTTGAGTCCGAGTCCTTTTTCCTTGCCTGTTCATGTTCCCAGCCAACTACTTGACCCTTGAGCTTTTTGTCAGGGTATAACTGCTTGCAGAGTACAGAGTACTTTGTCCTAAGCTTTAGGATCCAAGCATTGATGTTTTCAGAGCTACTTCTACACAGCAAGCTCTGCCCCAGCAGCACTCCTCTCCCAAGAACTGCCTACCAGGATGACAATGCAGATCCAAGCAGGGCAGAGCAAGAGAACCTGCCTCTGTGCCAGCAAAGCACTCCTTGCACTCTTGCTCTGATCTGTTGCTAGATTCCTCCCACCACGTGAGCCAGGGGCTCTGGAAACAGCTGATGCTGGAACTCTGGAACAGCTCCAGAAGCTTCCTGCTGGTGCTGCTGCCACCACCGCACCATCTCCACCACCCCCAGTGCTGGGGATGGACTGCTCTCTAACTTGATTCAGTGGTTTTCCCACGAACCTGCTCCATGGTCTTTGGTGTTTCAGGGTTGAGAAGTCTGGTAACTGCCACAGCTCAATGGTTCATGGCCCTCAGGCCTGCTCCAGGCTGACTCCCAGTCTAGTTGGTCCAGGTGTGGCCCACACCGTGCTGCCCCCCACTCCCAGCATGGTACAATAGACCCTTCCCAGCCACCATCCAGACTGTCCTGTGATAGAGACCTGCTTTTCTCTGCTATGTCATGGGTTCTATAGCACTTGTACTTGTTCAGAGCCATTTTTGCAGGTGTTTGGATGGATTTGGGGGAGAGCTTAAGCAAGTCCCTGCTTTCCAGTTGCCATCTTTGACCCTGTCATTTCTATACTCATAATATCTCTCATATATGCTCTCTTCTCTTTTCTATGTTCCCTTTCTCTCCTTTGTCATTCCAACCACATCGATACAGACTCTTCTTACATCATGAGTAGGCAATTTTAATAGATTGTTGTTTAATCTCCCTGCTTCTCTATACCTTAGGTTATTCTCCACTCAGCTATCCAAGTGATCTTAAAACTGCAAGTTTGCCCATGTCACCACTCATTCAATAAACTCCAGTGACTACCTATCACCTCCAGGATAAATAAAAAAATATCCTATTTGGTATTCAAGTCCCTTCAAAACCTAGAATTCCTCTTCCCCCAGCCTTTCCATTCTTCTTATTCCTTACTCCCTGCCATGTGCTCTTCAATCCAGTGACACCAGTCTCCTCTCTGTTGTTTTTACAAGAAACTATCTCCCACCTCTATGCATTTTCCCTGACTTCCTCAGGCTTGGAACTTCTTCCCTTTCATATCTATGCCCTGGCTTTCTTTTAGCTATCAGGTAAAATCTCACATTTTGCAAGAAGCCTTTCACAGCTCTTGTTAATGTTAGTGACATTCCTCTGGACTTATTCTAATTTTTCCATTATATATCTTTTTGTATAGGATTTATTGCATATCGTATCCCTTATTAGCCTGGGAGATTGCTCTATGCAGGGACTGTTTTATTTGTTTAGTTTTCCTTTCTCCATATCTTCAGCACTTAGCAAACAGTACCTGGCACGTAGCAGGTGTTTAATAAATGTTTATTGACATGAAAAAGTAGAAGAAACTCTTTACTATGAAAATTGGAATGGCTACAGAAACATGAGTTGTATTTCCTACCCTCTTGAACATGATTGTGATAGTTTATTTAAGAAATATTACTAAATAAAATGGTAGAGCTAGCACTGAATTCCTCTCTTAGATGGACAGCAGCTTATCTAGACTGATAGCCAGTGAGGATCCTCTTTAGTAATACAGACATGAGGACAATAAAAGAAATAAAGGATAATATGGTTTGCTTGAATTAGCCCTAAGATTTGCACTGTAGACTGGTGCTGAGCCTACCCATACTCTAACACAGCCAAGGGCATTAGGAGGCCTCCAGCGGCCATACCACTCCTCCCCCACACTGCCAGCTTCAGTTTAACCGTGTTGAAACAAAGAAAGACCTCACATTTATATGTAATGAGGACAAGCAATTCCAATAAGATCAGGAGTGAAACAAGGTTGTCCATCATCACCACTGTTATTCAATACGGTACTAGAAATCTTAGCCTTAGTGAAAACAGAAGAAAAAGAAACTGAAGGAATTAGAATAGGCAAAGAAGAAACTAAGTTATCACTTTTTGCAGATGATATGATAGTATACTTAGAGAATCCTAGAGAACCAAGTAAAAAGCTACTTGAAATAATATACAACCTTATCGAAGTTGTAGGATATAAAATGAACCCACATAAATCATCAGGATTTCTATATATTACTAACAAAGCCCAACAGCAAGAGATAGAAAGAGAAATTCCATTTAAAGTTACTGTAGACACTATAAAATATTTGGGAGTCTACCTGCCAAAACAAACCCAGGAACTGTATGAACACAATTACAAAACACTTTTCACACAAATAAAGTCAGATCTAAATAATTCAAAAAACATCAGTTGCTCATGGGTAGGCTGAACTAATATGACAAAAATGACAATTCTGCCTAAATTAATTTACTTATTCAAGGCCATACTAATCAAAGCTCTAAAAAACTATTTTATAGAGCTAGAAAAATAACAACTAAATTTATCTGGAAGAACAAAAGGTCCAGAACATCAAGGGAATTAGTGAAAAGGAATGCTAGGGAAGGTGGCCTAGCCATACTAGGTCTCAAGTTGTACTATAAAGCAGCAATCATCAAAACTACTTAGTACTGGCTAAGAAATAGTGGAGTAGATCGATGGAATAGGTTAGGTACACAACACACAATAGTCAATGACTATAGTAATTTACTGCTAGATAAACCCAAAGACCCCAGCTTCTGGCATAAGGACTCACTATTTGACAAAAATTGCTGAGAAAACTGGAAAATGGTATGGCAGAAACTGGGCATAGACTAATGTCTGACACCATATACCAAAATAAAGTCCAAATGGGTTCATGATTTAGATATAAAGGCTGATACTACAAGGAACTTAAGGTACCAAGAAATACTTTATCTGTAAAATTTATGGAGAATGGAGGAATTTATGACCAAACAAGAGATAGAGAACATTATGAAATGCAAAACTGATCATTTTGAATCCATTAAATTGAAAAAAATTGTACAAACAAAGCCAATGCAACCAAGATTAGGAGAGAAGCAGAAAACTGGAAAAGAATTTTTACAACCAGTGTCTCTGATAAAGGTCTCATCTCTAAAATATATAGAGAACTGAATCAAATTCATAAGAATACAAGTCATTCCCCAAATGATAAATGGTCAAAGGATATGAACAGACAGTTTTCAGAGGAAGAATTTAAAAATATCTATAGTCATAAAAATGCTTTAAATCACTATTGATTAGAGAAATGCAAATACAAACAACTCTGAGATACTACATCACACCTATCGGGTTGGCTAACATGACAAAACATGAAAATGATAAATGTTGGAGAAGATGTGGGAAAATTGGAATCTAATTCATTGTTGGTAGAGTTGTAGACTGGTCCAGCCATTCTGGAGAGCAATTTGGAACTATGCCCAAAGGGCATGCAAATGTGCATGCCCTTTGACCCAGCAATACCACGTCTAGGGCTGTATCCCAAAGAGATCATAAAAATGGGAAAAGGACCCACATGTACAAAAATATTTATAGCAACTCTTTTTGTGGTGGCCAAGAACTGGAAACTGAGGGGAAGCCCATCAATTAGGGAATGGCTGAACAAGTTATGTGTTTATGAATGTAATGGTATGCTATTTTTTATGAGAAATGATGAGCAGATGGACTTCAGAAAAACCTGGAAAGATTTACATGAGCTGACGCTGAGTGAAGTGAGCAGAACCAGGAAAATATTGTACACAGTAACAGCCACAGTGTTTGATGACTGAGTGATAGGCTGAGCTCTTCTCAGCAATGCAAGGACCTAAAATAATTCCAAAAATCTCATGGTGGAAAATGCCATCTACATCCACAGAAATATGGAGTGTGAATACAGATCAAAGCATACTATTTTCTTATTTTTTTTTTATCTTTTTCATGGTCCTCCCATTTGTTCTAATTCTTCTATACAACATGACTAAGGTGAAAATATGCTTAATAGGAATGTATATGTAGAGAATACATTGGATTAAATGCCATTTTGCAGAGGGAGGGGGAGAAAATTTAAAACTTATGGAAATGAATGTTGAAAACTAAAAATATAGAAGTTATCTTATAATGAAAGAAAGAAAATGTCCCTAAATTGTGCAAAGTTGATCAGTCACCAATAATGATTTCAGCAGCATGAGTAGGCCCCACAAAAGGTCAAATAACATAAAGATTCAAGTTCCAACCACCACAAGAACATTTTCTTACTTCTCGTTTTTATTTTATTACTTTTCCAATCAAATCTCATCCAAATAAGCTCACAAGAAATCTGGTAAGGAATGGATAAATGAACAAATCCATTTCATGTGTAATAATAATTATATTGTTCAGTGATTTGTCATGTCCAAATTTTGTGACTCCATTTGAGGTTTTCTTGATAGAGATACTAGAGTGGTTTGCCACTTCCTTGTCCAGTGCATTTTATAGATTAGAAAACTGAGACAAATGTTGTTTAATGACTTGCCCAGGGTCACTGAGATAATAAATGTCTGAGGCTAGAACTGAACCTGTGAAGATGAGTGTCCCCCACTCTAGGCCTGGGACTTTTATCTACTGAGCCATCTAGTTGCCCCTGAAAAGGTAATAGGAAAAGATTAATGTAGGCCATGAAAAGAAGAGGGACATATAACACTACCGAAAGAAAAGAAAAGCAAATCTGTTTTGTGTTACAATAGCAGTTTTAAGGGTCATGCAGAGAATGAATGTGTTCATGAAGAAAATTCAGCTTTAGTAACACAGAAGTTGATGTCTAAAGCATTAACATTGGACAAAGGGAGATGTTATCAGAGATGGAGGTATTTCCAGAACCTGAAAACAGTTGGCATAATTTCATGGGCCTATCCCATCTGGACTCATTTGTCTCTCTACAGAAGTATGATGAAAACTGAAAATGTGTCATGTTCTAATTCAATGGACTCTAGATACAAAATAATTATAATCCTGAAAACATTTTATGAGATATTTAAGAGGAATAATTTTACAACTTATGAAAAAATTAATACTTGGACTGAGGGATGCTGGCTATTCTTAATTGGAATAAATAAAAATCACTTTAAATCTTAATTAAATCATTGTTTGTATCAATGGGAAATATACACTGTGGCTCTGGTATATCCAGTTCTACAATTATTGTTTGAATATCACCATTAATTGGATCTAATTACAGGTCTGATTTAAAATATTGTTGGAATACAATCAGCAAAAAAGCTGCAATCTGATATCTGCACACTTTAATTTTCTACCACAGCCTGTGCATAACCATATAAACAAATAGAAAAGGGTACTCCCAGCCAACATTGGGAGAGCAGAAGTTGATATTAATTTTTTTATTATTATGCTGACTCTCCACAGCCAGAAGATTGGAAGAGACAATTGAGCTGGGAACTCATAAATAGAAAAAGTATATTTTCATTGTATGAATGGGATGTTTATGGAAAGTAGCTCAGAGAGTATATGTATGTGACTCCCTGATGTTTTCAGGAAGATCTAGGAAAATGTCTTATTTGATGGAAGATCTCAGAAATTACCTTAATGAAACTGGGCTTTATTTGTTAAATTTTATAATGGATATATTACAGAGTATATTGTTATGTTACCACTCAAAGGAGTTCAGCTACCCTGTAAACACATGTGTAAACCTTAAATAAATGAAATTCACATAATAGCATCCTTCACATAGCCCAGGGATTGTAATAGTAATTAAGGTGTGACTTTTTGCTGTTCTTCTCTTAAGTGCCTTTAAGGATTCTGGCCTTTGTTTCAATGGGGCAGATAAAGTGGGATGTTGCCTTGGTGTGTTTCTCAGCATTAAGACAATGGAGAGACATTTATAGTAGGGATGAGAAACTTTCACACACCCAGTCTGGGTTAGGTCAGAGCCCTCAGGCCTCTGAATAGGAAATAATTGAGGGGAGCTTGTTTGACTTTGGGGGCACACTGATGGAAGGATTGTTGAGACTCTGGGCAAGCTGTAACTGCCCTGCCCCCTGCTTGGCTTTGTAACCCTGACAGATAAGATGTTGGTGCTTCTCTGGTAACTATGAATTGTGATTTGAATCAGACAAGGTCTGTTGATGTTTGTAATTTGTTTGTATTTGCCTTGAAGTTCAAGGGGCTGATCTTTTCCCCCTGAACTAAGTGATTGATATATGTATGTTTAATTAATCTGAGATTGTTAACCCCTTAAAGTTACTTTCCTTAGTAAAGCAGATCAAAGAACCTGTGTTGGCAGCTTTCTGTGTGCTGGATGTTTGTGGGTCTTACACCCCTACAACAGCTGCTAGCAGATTGTTTGTACAGGGACATACAAAGGTTAATAGAAACTCTCAAAAACCTGAAATTGAAAAGCTAGATATAGAAGTGCAGGAGCACTTTTCCATTTTTTAAATTTTTTGATACTATGAGCTTTCCATTTCATTTTTTATCCATTCAATTTGATTTTCCACTCTTTTTTAGGTACTATTCTCTTGCCAGTTAAAAAATACTAGTTCTTAGGTTTATTTATAAATTCAATTGTCTTTTTGTTTTCTAAATAAATAAAAGTGTGTGCCTGTCCATAGTTTTTGTTATTGTCATTTTCTTCTCTCTTCTTTTGTTTTTGTTTTGTTTGTTTTTGCTCCTGCACTTCTATTTTAAAATATTCCCTCAGTTCCTGACTTTTCCTCGGGGATGCTTGAAAAATATCTATTAAAGTTTATTTTTTCTTTATAAGTCTCTACTTATTTTGGTGACAAGCATTATTCTTAATTGTAAATCATTACCTTCTAGACTTTTGGATTCTAACCTCTACTCACCTTTATAATACTGCAGTTTCTTGGTATTTGTACTCTTTCTCTTTGGTTATTTATAGTGTGCCTATTTATTAGTGAATGGCTAAACAAATTGAATTATGTAAATAAAATGGAATATTATTGTTCAATAAGGAATGGTGAAATGCACAGGATTAGAGGAAACATGGAAGATTTCAAAGAACTGATCCCGAGAGAAGTAGAAGGAAATAATTTATAACTAGTATCATGAAAAAAAACAATTTTGAAAGATGTTAGTAGTTAGATCAGTGCAATGATAAATTATGACTTAGGGAAATGCAGAAAATATAATTATCTCCATACAAAAGTAAGGGACTTAAGAAGAATGAAACATATATTGTGGAAATACCCAATTGTCGAAATTTATTTGGTAGGAGTACATATATTTTTATGAATGTATTGTTTGATTTTTTTTATCCATTTAGGGGAGTGATGGGAGTAAGAAATGATGAATTCTTATAAAAATAAATTTTGAAAAATTGGCTAATGGCATTATCTCAGAGGACAGAAGCTGATAAATACTTCCTATACTGATAGTATTAAAGAGATTGAAAAGGTGAGAAGATGGTAAATGATCTGATTCTGAATAAAATAATAGCATCTGTGCAAAATTAGTGAAGAGTTCAAGGTTTCCTGAATTGTCTGTTAGGTATATGAATGTTTTTCATTTTGTCTCTAGATGATGTTAATTATTAGATTTTTACATTAGAAAAAAATAAAACAAAGCAAAGAGAAGTCATCCTTCATCTGCTACAGTGGATTTTTCCCAGTTAAGCATGTACCTCAAAGTAACTTCTGAGTACCTGCCACTTTCCAGTAGCTTAAGAAAGAGAAAGCAGTTGGAACTGTGAATTATCAGAAGAGTTAGTGTACTTAGATGACATCATTGATTTTTGAAAAGTCACTGGAATAAAGTAAAGAAGGAAAAACGAAATTATTAGATTGACTAGAGAAAGCTAGTTTGAAATCGGTAAGGATTGTCAATTTTGCAGAATCTCAATAGGAAGAGAATGCTGATCTCCAAAAAATAGAAGCATTCTTAAGTAGATGTGTCCAAAGAATCTATCAATTTTTATAACTTTTCTACGATAAGAATTTACTGAAGGAAATTTATAATGAATTATGTTTATATTACTAAGAAAATGGATGCTGTTACTTATAGATATACGATTGAGGAGAACAAAAATAGACCAACACAGATCTACAGACTCTCCAACTTTTGAACTTACTCAAAGAATGTTGGAGAAATAAAAAAAAATGAGTTTTCAATGATCTGTTTACTACCTTATGCATGCACTAGTTTTGGCTCATGCAAATGCAGACAAGACTTTCATTTGACACATAAATGCTAGCTTGTAAGGTTTATGAGCATTATAGTACCAAGAGAATGAATGTGATTGCAAACCAGTACAGAAACCAATGCCTTCATCAACAGGAGTTCTTAGCTTTGAAGTCATGTATCAATGAAAAAGTCAAAATACAAATAATCATTTTCACTTGGGGCATATTTGATTTCATTTTCCAGAGATGCATAGCATCATTGTTTATTTAGGAAAAAAAATCAGCATATGCTACCAACTAGAGAAATCTATTGCGCACGTTGATGATCTATCTTGAAGGCCATTATATACCAAGGCTTTGGTAATAACTAAGACAGGAGTGAACACCACAGGTGATACCCTGGAAATAGTATAACTTTGAAATGGAAATGTGATTGAAAATCTAGATCTTCCTACAGAGAGCATATCAGTAGCATAAATGGACGTTCTTTAATTAAATCAGTTTTTTTTTATCTTCAGTGGTCTATAGATGATTGATGGAGAAAATATATGGCTGGTGAACTGTGAGAATAACACAGATCAAGAAGTGAAGCAGTAATGAATGATAAAGGACAAAATATAATCCCCAGAAGCTGCCTTGTTATTATAATGAGAGCAGTTGATTTATACAGCAGAGTACTACAAAAATGTGGATGCAGTCTAAAATTATTGAAAATATCCAGTTACTACTAATGCTTTGGATATGTGCGTCATATATAATATTATTGTGGAGTCGATTTCTCCAAGGTGAGTTTTTGTTATGAATATATAATGTTTATGTATATTTATATATATAAATTTTAAATATACAAAATATTTTAACGAACAAAACAAAGGTCTACATATAGTTTTTTCTGACTCTCTCATTTGTTAGAGATGATAATAATTGATAGTAACAAAAACCATAAGTTACATGTATATAGCACTTACTATGTGTTAGGCGTTATGCTAAGTGCTTTACAACCATTAATTATCTCTTTTGATCATCACTACAATCCTGAGAGGGAGGACTATTATTACCTGCATTTACAGATGAAGAAACTACCATAAACAGGGGTTAATTTCATATCAGGTCACATACATAGTAAGTTTCTAAGATTGGATTTAAACTCAGGTCTTCTTGAGCTCAGGCCCAGTACTCTATCCACTGTGCTAAATTCTGACCCCTAAAATTACATTTAACTTAATTTTTACACATTTTGTATTTGCTTGTCTGTTTGAGTATTGAGTATCTCTCTCTTTCTCCTTTTTCTTTTTCTCTTTTTTCTTCCTTCTCTCCCTCATTCCCTATCACATTTCATTATTTCTTCTTTCCTTCCTTCCTCTTTCCCTTTTCCCTTTCTTCCTTCAATTCTTTTCTGTGTCTAATGTCTTACACAGTATTATTCAGGGAAATGAGGGGCTGAGCCTATAGCAATCCAACTGGTATTAACCAGCTCAGACATAGTGCCAAGAACTTATTTATTTTGTTTTTTGATTAGACCTCTGATTTCATCAAAGAGAACCCCCATCAGTAAGGAACTTTTTCTACCAATATAGAGTCCATACCTGGGATTTTAATTTGTTTTCCTAACTTGCCCAGGGTCAAGCGATTTACTGGCAAATAGTAATCACTTAGTACATGCTTGTTGAATAACTTAGCAGTAGAGAAAATGGTCTCCCTTGTCCAATAAATCCATTGACCATTGGATTGGTGAGTATATAAAGCCCCAACCCAAAATATTTTCTGCAGACTAATTGTGAGTATGAAAACCAAAAAGCTATTATCTTCTCTATTCCATATCATACAAATCTTATTCTGTTTGTCATTTTACTGATATTTTAATAGAATGTGCCACACATCTTCCCTTGATTTCCTTTTATTTTTGCCACTGAATACTAAATAGTTGCAGATCTGTAATTATATCAATGTTCATAATCCCATCATTAATTCCTTTTGTGCCTTTGGTTTTATGATTTGTCATGGCCAAGATAAATTCCTTACTGCTTAGTTTACTTTCTGATGATGAGAAAGCTTCTTTGATTTTAGGTAGGATCATCCTTAGACAACAAATACACAGTTTTTCAAGGGCATGTATTTGAAGTATTTTCACCATGTTTTGGTCTTCTGGCAGAAGAGAACTAAGACGAGGTGACCGAGACTTTGTTCCAGGATGTGAGATTTACTGGATTCCAGCTCTCTTGCTTGCAGTCTTAACTGAAATTTAAAATATTAACAGGCCTAGCACTCAGATTACACATTGGAGTGATCTCTTTCCCTGTCAAGCTCTGCTTCCTCCATATTAGCAGCTGTGTGTTAGTGTCCTAGAGGATCTGACTCTTTTGTACTAGGTCTTGCTTCACCCCAAATGAAAGTGTACTGTATACAAACTGCCCTGGGAGTAATTATTGGTTTTTGTCCCAAGTGCAAAAATCCCTAGTTATAATTGCAACTGACATAGCCATCAAGAACCTATAATCAGTTTGAGGCAACTGAGGGAAAGTTTTTATTGAGATAATCTTCGATTATACACACACATACATATACATACACACATATACATATAGGTGTACGTTCAGTAATTTTTCAGTCTTGTCCAATGCTTCTTGACCCCATTTGGGGTTTTCTTGGTAAAGATATTGGAGTGGTTTGCCATTCCCTTCTCTAGCTCATTTTACAAATGAGAAAACTGAGGCAGATAGGGTTAAGTGACTTGTCTAGGATCACACAGGTAGTAAGTGTGTGAGGCCAGATTTGAATTCAGGAAAATGAGTCTTCTTGAGGCCTGGAACTCTATCCGCTGCGCTATCTAGCTGTGTGTGTGTGCGTGTGTGTTCACTATTAGGTCAGGATTTTCATGCTCTCAGGTCAGATACCATAGTTCCTAATATGAGATACTGAAAGAACTCTGATGTCACAAGGCTTCACTTTTGGAATTATATTCAACATATACTTCCCGACTCTCCTAGCTATCACAAAGTAGAATCTCCTGCCCGAGTGGATAGCGAATTGCCACTCATCAGAGGCCTTAATACCAAGGCTAGATAGATAAGAATTCTTTGGATGTGTTGCAGGGTAGATTCTTATGCAGGTATTGGTTAGGGCAGATGACTCATTGATTCTGGTACCAATCTCGTCATATCAAGGTTGGTAAAGATAGAGGTATCTAGGTGGCCAGATGGATAAAATGATAGGCCTGGAGTCAGGAAGACATGAGTTCAAATGTTATCTCAGTTATTAACTGTGTGACCTTGAATGAGTCACTTTGGTTTATTTCAGTTCCTCAACTGTATAATTTGGATAATATTAGTGATCAAATGAGATATTTGTAAATCACTTAGCGTATTGTTTGGCACATAGTAGGTGCAATGTAAATGCTAGCTATGATCGTCATCAACATCATCTAATTCTGGGACTGCCGAAGATTTTACAAATTAAGAAGCAACAGTAAATGAACACAGTAACTCAGATCAATGATCATCAACTATGTTTATAGGCACTATGTCTCTGTAGCCATAATGAATATTTGAAATCTGTCTTCACTTTCTCCTCCTTTAAGTCCTTCACAAAATAACTAAGGGTAAGTAGGGCAGAATACAAATAACACATCAGAAGTAAAACTGGAAAGTATTGAATGAAATACTTACATATATATGGTGCTAAAATAATTTTAGTGCTTAGGGATGCAAAAGTAGCAGTAGTAGGATGTTTCACTCTAAGTTAGAGTGAAAAGCTTTACAAATTCTAGAAAGTGGGAGGAGATTGTGAGCAGAAAATTTACATGAATTTTTTCCCCCGAAGTTGTATGTAAACTTGTGTCTTCTTAAATATATAAAATTTCTGCAAATACTGTTCTTTGGTCATAGCAACTGCATTTGTCCTTTATTTAGGTTTTTGTATCTTTCAACCACAGATTAACTTTTCTTCTTTCTGGAACATATTATACTACATACTAGATTTGCTAAGGGTTTTTTTATGATTGGAAAGATGCAAGTATATATAATAAAAATGAGAATATTACAAATTTACCTATGAGGCATCATGGTATAGTGAATAAAGAGTGAAATTACAAATCAGGAAAACCTCTCAGTGCCTCAGAAACTAAGACTGTAAATTAAGAAGTTGTGTTAATTACATTCTTTTTTTTTTTACTTAAATTTTCTTTTATATGCAATTAGAAAAATAAAATGTGAAATAAACAGCACATACGATTGAGGAAAAAATAAAATAGGAGGAGGAAAAAGGAAATTTAGAATGCCAAATCTTTTTTTGCCATCCTCTCCCTCCCCTTTCCAGAATGCATAGATTAGGATACCCATTCTTCCTGTGTGGTCAGGCAAAACCGCATCCATGCTGTCTTGAGGAAAAGAAACATCTTCATCATTAAACTGCCTGTTCATATCCTTTGGCTACTTATCAATAGGAGAATGTCTCATATTCTTAAAGATTTCACCAAGTTCTGTAGTTTTAGATACAAGACCTTTATCTGAAAAACTGTCTATAAAATATTTTTCTCCATTTTCTGCTTTCCTTCTTGCCTTGGCTACATTTATTTTTATACAAAATCTTTTTAATATAATGCAATGAAAATTTTCCTCTTTACACCTAACTTCGGTCTCTATCTTGTTTTTCTTCATAAACTGTTCACCTATCCTTATGTCTAATAGGTCATATGTTCTGTACTCTCCTAATTCTAAAATCTCTCTTTATATCCAGGCCATGTATCCATTTCAACCTGATCTTGATAAATTGTGTAAGATATTGGTCTATACCCAGTTTCTGCCATACTGCTTTCCAGTTTTCTCAACAATCTTATTTAACCAAATAATGAATTCTTTTCCACAAATCTTAGGTCTTTACACTTGTCAAATACAAGTTTATCATGTTTATTTGCTGCTGTAAGTTGTATGTCTTCTCTGTTCTATTGATCTACCTTTCTATTTCTTAGCCAGTAACAGATAGTTTTGATAATTACTGCCTTATTAGACAGTTTAAGGTCTGCTCCCATTAAACCTACTTGCCATGTTGTGGAATGTGGTTAAATTATCCTTTCTCCTTTATTCTCCCCTGTGTCTTTACTATCCAGAAAACTGGGATCATTACCTTTTTTAGTTTCTGCTTTATTTGAACCTTGCTTATTCATTGTCTATACTTTTCTAAGGAGTTTTCTTTCCAAATAAAGACAAGCAGATTTTTGTTGCATTTTGAGCAAGGGTTCGCTATAGAGTACTAGATTATGCAAGAGAGGGGAGTTCTAAAGAGAACCTAAGACTAGTCACTTTTGATTTGACTGAAGGCCTATATCAGTATCTCCCACTAACCTCAGAAAGAGGTTTTTTTAACTATATTTGACTAAAACTATGATTTTACTGATGTAGAAAACTTCCAGTGTGCCCACAAAATGGAGAACTGGCCTCAGACTTATTAAGATTTGCATTTAAAGTCTTGTTTATCACACACACACACACACACACACACACACACACAGAGACACGCACACCACAAAGTCAAAATAAGGAAAATTCCTGCATTTGTAGAAGATACTTCCTTGGACTAGGGCATCATTCCAAAGAAAAGTACTGATTAGTACAATAGAGATTTTAAAATAAAATAATCCCAGATTTGCTAGGAAGGTTTTAAATGAGTTTAAAAATTGAAAACTGTTTCATAGCAAATAACATTCTTCCATTTCCGAATATATGTAAGCATGCTTACAACAGATCAAACTAAATTTCATAAAGATATATTCTATTCCAAATTAATCTACAGATTACTTACTACAGATGGCTTAAAAAACAGTATGCTTTCATACAAAATGCAGATATTTTTATAAGAATGATTTTTAAAATTATTGATACTTCTATATTCATCAGCTCTTCTGAATGATTTAATTAAAGAATAAAAGCCAATTTGGCTATTACCCCAAATATATGGTTGTAAGTAAAATCAAAAGGCTCGCTAAGTCATTTGGGGGGCTTCATTTGGAGATGCTTCTATATGCCCCTTCCACTATAATTCATTTTTATTTTCATGTCCTTCATGATTATTCCTGGAGTTCCTTAGTGTCAAATGAATTCATGTAGAATAAGTATATATTCACACTCATGGTTAAGTATATGAAAGATAAGACCTCTAAACATTAAACTATGTCTTTAGTGATAACTTTATTAAAAGTAATATTTTTGTCCAGTCCTAAATCAGTTTTCAGCACTACTTAAGAATGTCACTGATCTAACATTTAGACATATTTAAAGTCAACTTGGTATGATTTTCTTAACCCAAAGTACTTAAGATTGTTAATTATCCTATATGAGATTATAAGTCAAATCATAATTTTATACTCATACTCTGTATAGAATAAAAATTTAAAAAGCTTTGATATAAACTAAGGTTTTAGGGCTAATATTTTAAAATGATACCTACAATGACTCTGTTGCTATTAAATCATGTCCAACCCTTTGTGACCCCATTTGGGATTTTCTTGGCAGAGATACTGGAGTGTTTTTCCATTTTCTTCTACAGCTCATTTGACAAATGAGAAAACTGAGGCAAATGGGGTTAAGTGACTTGCCCAGGGCCACACAGGTAGTAAGTATCTAAGGCCACATTGGAGCTCAGGTCTTCCTGTCCTCAGGCCTCTCCTGAGGCCTCTATCCATCATGTTACCTAGCTGCCCCATATACTTTAAAATAATTTCATAATATATATCTCTATTTCATGTTAAGTCACACGAGAATCATCACCAAGTCCAAGAGAAGCAGTAAAATTGTCTCTACTACTCTGCCTAACTTCAACTCCACAGAACAAGATTCCCCTCCCAGGATAAGTTCATCACTTCTAATCTCATTATTGTTCAGTGCCGTCTCCATGGACCATACCACTCTAATACTGTTCAGTGGGTTTCCTTGGCAAGGATACTGCAGGGATTTGCTATTTTCTTCTCCATTGTTTTAAAACAAACAGTGGCTAAGTGACTTGCACTGGGCCACACACCTAGTACATGTGAGGACAAATTTGAATTCAGGTCTTTCTGGATCCTGGTCATTTTCCTTTGTTCTCCAAAAGTACCCAAATGACATTATTATGCTAGAGTCAAGTTTCAGTGTTTCCTGGTGAAGCTAATCAGATCAATATCAGCTCAAAATGCTCTACTACAGGTAGGGCACAAATAGCCCGTGTGAACATTTGGGGGTGAATTCTCTAAATTTGCACATCCTGCGTTTCCTTTGAGTTATTTCAATTCTGCTTTACTCATGGAGCACAGCTCATTCTCTGATGTGGGCGCACCATGCTGAGTGGTTCTGTGCCAGTGTCTCCCATGTCACACAATCAATTCCAAAGTTATTAACAGAGACCTTGAGAGGGTCCTTGTATTGCTTCCTCTGACCATCATGTGAATGCTTGCCCTGTGTGAAGCAGACTGTATAAAACAGTCTTTTTGTTTTGCAAGCATGCATTTTGCATTCAAACCCCATGGCCAGCCCATCAGAGTTGTGCTTTCTAAAGCAGAATTTGAATGATTAGCAGATTAGTTCAAGAAAGTACCTGTGTCTGGTATCTTATCCTGCCAGGCGATCTTCAGAATCTTCCTACGTTGATTCAAATGGCAGGCATACAGCAATGAAGTCAGCTTAGTAGTCAGTCTGGTACCTCTTCCCTCCCATACTTTTCTTCTAAATCTGCCAAACACAGAGCTAGCTTGGGCAAGGCATATGTCAACTTCAATATCTATGTGTACATCCCTGGAAAGTACACTACTAAGGTAAGCAAACTTATCCACAGCATTCAAAACTTCTCCATTTTCTGTAAGCAATGGATGGTGTGGTGGTGGCAGATTTAGCACCTGTATTTTCTTGGTGTTATTTGTTAGGCCAAAATTAGCACAAGCAGCAGAGAATTAATCCATACTTAGTTGCATCTCAGCTTCAGAGGCTGCGTTGAATGCACAATCATCTGCAAGCAGAAATCATGCACCAACACTCTCTCCACTTTGGTCTTGGCTTGTAGAATTAACCATAAGTGTGGTAGCTGACCTTGATGCCATTTTCATCTCCATTGAAATTATTTGATAACATGGCTGAAAACATCATGCTAAAAAGCATGGGAGCAAGCACATAGCCTTGTTTCACTCCATTGGTGACTGGAACAGCATGAGAGTATTGTCCCTTATCTAGAACCCAGGCAAGCATGCTGTCATGAAATCAATGCCAATGAACATCTCTGGGCAACCAAATTTTGACATCATTTTTCATGAGCCTTCATGACTGACAGTATCAAAGGTCTTGGTCAGATCTACAAATGTTGCGTACAGACCTCTGTTCTTCTCTGGGCATTTCTCCTGGAGTTGTCAGGCAGTGAACACCATATAGACCATTCCTTGTCCCTTTCTGAAGCCACACTGGCTCTTAGACAGATGACCATCTTCCAGGTGAAGGATCAGCCTATTAAATAGGACTCTAGCAAGAATCTTGCCATAAATGACTAAGAGAGAGACCCCTGGATCCTAGCATCCAGCTAGGTGGCACAGTGAACCCTGTTTGCCTCAATTCCTCACCTGTAAAATGAGCCGGAGAAGGAAATGGCTAATCACTCCAGTATCTTTGCCAATTAAAAACAGGAAAAAAAACAAAACTGACAACAAGAAGTTGCTGGAGATACTGGGGCAGGAGCAAGGTCAGGGCTGAATTGCCAGCTTTGGTGGCAATCTCCAGGCTACCTGGTGCAGGACAGGCAACTGTGAGAGCTAGGTGAGACACCAGCAGAAAGCCTGTAGCCATGTCAGCAGCTACTCCTGAAGCTTTCAGCCCCCAGTCTAAAGGTTTGAAACTTGGCTTCTTGAACTTCCAGGAGCCATAATGACTGAGTAAAATGGATCTCATCCCCCCCTTCCTCACCTAGAGAAGACTACCCAGGGAAAAATCCTGGAATAGAGGAGCCAGAAGTGGCAGTTCAGTAGTCTTTTAGGTCAGGAGGCTAGGGAGATGAGCCCTTCTTGCTGTGGTGAAAGGATACCAGGGCAAAAAGGGAGATGTTTCAGCAGGCCTCACCTCAGAAGACCAGTGGGAGTTCCTGAGCCTCAAGAGGGTGGAGCTGGCAAGCACCAACACCAGGACCCCAGATGTGCCTTCGCACAGCCAGGGTAATTGGCAGACATCAGCCCAGACAACAGGTGAGACCACCCATGCTATAGCACAGCCCTAAGGGAATAGCAGACTTCCAGCAGCCCCATTACCCCTCCCCCACACCTCACACCAGGAGCTTCAGTGTAATCCAGGGGAAACTCAGAAAGACATCGCCTGGACTCAACCTTGGCCACCGGCCAGTTCCGGGTTGGAAACGAGTGAGCTGCAGCAGTATATAGCCTCTAGCTGACAAAATCAGATCCCATAGCACACAAAGCCAGCCCCCCAGTTCCTAGAACAAGAAGCTCAGGAAAGAACCCCTGGGCCCCAGAAACAGAGATCCACTTAAAAAAAGCCAGGAAAAAGGCACCCACCATGAAGAAGCAAGCTGGAAAAGTAAAAAAGACTATTGAGTCATATTATGGGGACAGAGAAGATCAAAATACAAATTTAGAAGAGGACAGCATTCATACTATCCCCACATCTGAAACCTCAAAAGGGAATATGAACTGATCTCAAGTGCAAAAAGTATTCCTGGATGAGCTCAAGGAGTATTTTAAAAACCAAATTAGAGAGGTAGAAGAAAAAAAATGGAAAAAAAAAAACTCCCACTGATGAGAACAAATCTTTCAAAAGTAAAATTGGCTAAATGGTTAAGGAGGTTCAGAATCTAATCAGAGAAAATGACTCCTTGAAAAGTAAAATTAGCCAGATGGAAAAAGAGGTAAGAAGCTAAACAAAGAAAACCATTAAAAATTAGAATTGGACAAATAGAACTTAATGCCTCTATGAGGCATCAAGAATCAGTCAAACAAAATCTAAAGAATGAAAAAAAAGAAGAAAATGTGAAATATCTGATTGGAAAAACAACTGACCTGGGAAATAGATACAGGAGAAATAATCTAAGAATTATTGGTCTACCTGAAAGCTATGATGAAAAAAAATCATCAAGGAAAATTTCCCTGAGGTCCTAGAACCGGAGCACAAAATAGTCATCGAACAAATCTACTGATCACCTCCTGAGATCCCAAATTTAAAACTATAAGGAATAGTGTTGCCAAATTCCAGAATTATCAGTTCAAGGAGAAAATAATGCAAGCACTAAAGATAGATAAGATAAATAAAGATAATATAGATAAAGATAGATAAGACTTAAAATGTAACTCTGTTGAATGTTGCCAGTGATCAAACATTTAAGTTGAAGGAGTAGAATTCTAATGACAAAATCTGAGATATTAGAGAACAGATGGAAGAGGAAATTTTCAGAATGAAAAAGGGCCCACCCCAGCACCCTCAAAATCATAACATGTATGTAGATAATCTAGTCCACTGACATGTAGAGAAGTAGAGTTTCACTTGCTTATTGGTATGCATCACTCTTTTCACATTTTCTCTACTACTATTTTTAGACAGAAATTTCCCTTAGCTCTGATCAACTGAGGCACTTAACTCTCAATATCAATATATAACCTTACCTTCATAGATCTAAATTAACTGTATATTGTATGTATGATTCTGACTTTATTAAAATGGAAGGAAACGAGCAACATCTACATGTTTATGTATTGTGTCTACAATTATACACATTTCTAGTTATCTGATATGTTACTGTTACTAATCCAGATATTTGATGAGATACACATTCGGTTTTAGATCTTTAGCTCCAAAAAGAAAGGAGTATGTGAATGTCTTTTTTTTTTTTTTGCACAGCAAACAATCCTGGCACCACATGGAGGTAGACAGTTCAGAAATATTTTTGATGATGAGTTGAATGAAACTGTTTTATAATGCAAGAATATTTTCTGTTTGTAATATCGAAGTCATAATTTTCCCGTAATTTTGTGGGTGTGGGTGATATTTATGGGCATATTCTTTTTAATATAATGATTGTGCCTTTCAAGATTTGTCTGAGGCCTAATATTCTTCTTTTCCTATCCTCATTTAGTGGTGGTGCTCATAATGACAATGATTAGCTAGGATTCTAAGAGCAGATTCCCAAAACCTATAAAAAATGAAGCCCTCCATGTGGGGAACTGTACTGTGAAACGGAAAATATAGCCACAAGTTGAAAAGAGTAAAAATGTAGCACTTAAAAGTCCCTTTTGCCTTCTCAAAGGTCTGTAGGAGGCTTCTTTGTAGAAATTGTATAGCTTTTCAAACAGCTTTTTTTTTCTTTTTAAAAGGCATTTTCTTCTTCCGAGCATTGGGACTTTGTCCTTGTATTCCTTTATGTAGAAAGCTGTTTAAAATAGTAACAGTTATCTAAGCCTTTGAAAGTTGTATATAAGGTTATTTCCCACAGAATTTAGAAAAATACATTCTCCTGAGAGGCAGCCTGGAATAGTGGATAAAGAGTCTGACTCACAGTCAAAACCTCGGTTCCAATCTTGCCTCTGAAATATATTGGCTGAAAGACCCTGGCAAAGAGTCACTCAACCTGTCAGTACCCCCAGGAAATCTTCTAAAGCCATAAGATGAAGTACAGGTGCCTGCCCACATTTGTAAAGTGAATTAATTAAATCAGGATGTTTGGGTGTTACTGTTTGTATATAAAGAGGTTTTAATACATACAGAGAGAGAGAGAGAGACAGAGAGAGACAGAGAGAGAGACAGAGAGACAGAGACAGACAGACACAGAAAGAGGCAAAGACAGAGAGGCAGAGAGAGAAACAGAGACAGAGAGAGATTAGAGGATTGGTGTATTTTCCCCCATTTCCTTAGAAGGTCGCTGGTTCATAGAAGAGAGATTAATGGTCATTTTCTGACAGAAACCTGTCAGCTGCTTAATAGGACTGAGAAGAAAATACACTTTTTGCTTATCAGACCTGCTTTGCATTTATATTTCTGGCTCTACTATTTTTTTTGACAAAATATTAGCAAAAAAATAAACCATGCTAAGGGTGGGGAGGATTTTGTGTATTTCTACACCTTTTTTAAGTGTAGGTATGTGTTAATGAACACAAACATGCATACACACATATATAACTGTATGAATACCTACGTATAGTTGAAAGTTGTGGTATAGGAACTTTAGTTCTACTCATGGTACAGGTATTGTTGTGAAGCAGAGCAAATCAGTAGTGGCATGTTTGAAAAGGAAATGCTATTTTAAATATATAAGATTTCTTATGTTGATTTTCTTTAAGTCCTATAGGCAAAGAGTGATGACCATTTAAAAACTATGTTCAAAGATGCTATGCTTATATTATATACAATGACTAAGACCATGGGGATTGTAATCAAAACATGAAGAAAGTGTTGAATTGTACAATGAAGATAATTTTATGTTTGCATTTGTGCAAATACGTAAATATGCATAGGAAATTTTCTCCCAAGGTATGTAATGCCTTTGAGTACAAGATATGATATGATATGAATGATATATGTCACATGATATAATTTTCTTCCTGTTGTTCAGTCATTTCAGGTGTGTCTAACTCTTCGTGACCCTATTTGGGGTTTTCTTGGAAAAGATACTGAAGTAATATTGCCGTTTCCTTCTCTAGAACATTTTACAGTTGAGAAAACCAAGGCAAACAGGATTAAGTGACTTGCCCAGGGTCACACAGATAGTAAGTCTCTAAGGTTGGATTTAAACTCAGTTCTTCCTTTATTCCTGATTCTAGGCCTAACACTATCCACCATGCCATTTACCTGCCCCTTATGAGATGACATAATATATAATGTGACATATTGGAGTAGAATACATTACAGTACCAGACAATATAAAATAATACAGTATAATGTATAGTCTAGTATAATTTGGACCTATGATTTTATTGTTTTCAGGAACTCCAAATTAGAAATTCCTTCTTGTGATGCCAACTACTAGATGAGTAAGGCATGTGAACCACATACATTTGGAGAGTAGTTTGAGTCATTTAACTTCAGCTTGCCTCTGTTTCCTCAATTGAAAAATGAGAAAATTGAAAAATTGTAAAATAGCACCTAACTCATATACTTGTTGTGAGGTTAAAAATTAAATAAGCTATTTACATCACTTAGCACTACACCTGGAACATATTTGGTTGGTTGGTTGGTTGTTTTCTGTCATTCTTGAAGAGGACTAAAGTGACATTACTAGTTGAAGTCAGCGTAAAGAGTGTTCAAAGGTGGCTGATAAGACCAATATGAGCTCAGAAGGCCCTGCTACCAGTCACACACAAATAGTCCTTATGAACATTTGGAGTGGAGATGTTTCTAAATTTGTGGATCTCACTTTTCTTTTGAAATACTGCAATTCTCCTTCATAAATAGAGCCTAGCACTTCCTTTGATGAAGGCATGTCATTGTGAGAAACTCTCTGCCAGTGCCTCCCATGTCATGTAATCAGAAGAACTTAAGAGCATCCTTATATCATTTCCTATTGCCTTCATGATCATGCTTGCCTAGTGAGTCTTCCATAAAATAGTCTTTTAGGCAAATGTACTTTTGGCATTTGAAAAATATGGTCAACCCATTGGAGTTGGGATCTCTGCAGTTGAGTTGAATACTTGGCAGTTTACCTCAAGAGAGGACCTCAGTGACTGATAACTTATCTTGCCAGGTGATCTTCAGAATCATTTTAAGCCAATTTAAATTGAAATAATTGTAATAGCAAGCAGGGTGTGACTTTTTGCTATTTTTTTTTCTTTTGGAGTGCTTCTCAGCACTAAGGCAATCAAGTGCCTTTGAGTCTTGCCTTTGTTTCAATCAAGAGTTTTTGATTGAATCACGAGTCTTGGATGACCTGCTTAAGTCATGGGAAAGCATAGATCACATTGGTGTGAGTCTTACAGTTGTGACTCCCTCTGACCTTGAAGAAGTGTATATATACTCTAAGGTTAGCATTTTGCTGGGAGCTCAATCATTAGAAGAGCATACATATGGAAACTCTGGTAGCCATTAAAGAGGCCCCCAGCTTTGAAAATCCTGATGTTAGTGCCTCTCTCTTTGATAACTATGTATGTATTGCTATGGTCAGACAGAAGCATGTTTGTTGGTTTGTGTTATTTTGCTCTGTTTTTAATTTCTGTTTGTAGTTTATGTTTGTCTTCTCTCTGAAGTCCAGAATGCTAGCTGTTCCACATGAACTAAGTGAATGATATATGTATATTTAAATAAAGTAAAATTGTTAACCCCTTAAAGTTGCTTTCCTTGGAAAAGCAGATGAAAGAATCTGTGCTAGCAGCCCTCCCGTGTGCTGGTATTGTTGGCCTTGCACAGCCACAGTAGCCACAAGTAACATTGTTATTACAACAACTCAGTTTCCTGGCATGGAACTGGTATACTATCCAGGCGTCACAGGCATGCAATAATGAAGTCAGCACAGGGACTCTGTAGACCTTCAGTTCGATAAGCAGTGTAATATCACTTGTCTCCTACATTTTCCTTCAAAGCCTCCCAAACACTGAGCTAGCTCCAGCAATGCATGCATCAACTTCATCATCTATGTGTACATCCCAAGAAAGTATACTGCCAAGCTAAGGAAAGTTATTCACAACATTCAATGTTTCTCCATTTGCTGTAAATGATGGTACCATGTACAGATGCTGTAAAGCTGGATAGTGGAGAGCCTGTGTTTTCTTGGTGTAAAGTGTTAGGCAAAAATTAGCAAAAGCAGTAGAGAATCAGTCCACACTTTGTTGCATGTCAGCCTCAGAGGCTGCATTGAGTACACAATCATCTTCAAACAAGAAAGCATACACCAACTCTCCTTCCATTTTAGTCTTAGCTTATAGCCTTTTCAAGTTAAAAAAATACTGTCAGTGTGGTAGTTGGCCTTGATGCTGTTATTATCCTCATGGAAGTCATCTGACAGCATCAGTGAAAACATCATACTAAAAAGCCTTCATTTGCCAGCTTGTTCAACTCAAAGCTTGTTTTCAGACATAATACCTGCCGAATGTTCTCACAACAAGAGCTGTTTGTCTTTCATGTCTGCGAGATTTCATGTTGTCCTCAAGCATGTGCAAATTCCAGGTACCATTGGTAAATAGAATTATCTTTGCAAAGGCTTTTTTTTTAATATTCCTTTTTGTTTTTCTACCTCAGGTTGTGATCTCTACTTACCAAGGTAAATAGTACAGTGATGGGTAAAGCAGACAATTTTTAGAGCACCTTTTTTAGCCCCTTCTTCATGCCAGGAGGTGAGCAGTGTAATCCTTCATAAAGACTGCTCAGACCCCCAAGGTGCTTCCCACCCATTGCTCCTCCATTCCAGTGATTAGACAACTCTACGGCCTGGGCCACCTGTTTGTGGTTGTGAACACAGCATCTAATGTATCAACATCTGCTGCTTCATCACTTGATAGTCTCTTGATGGTCACCACAGGACTTTGAGGTAGGTAAAAATGATATGGATGATATCTTTTGATTCATACATAAGTTGGATTTAAGTGAGGTAGAGTTGTGCAGAATCATCTACTTCACTCTCTCTTCCAGAGTCATTAGAATCCCATGGCAAGGTAAAGTCAAGATGACTGATGGTGGCTCAGGATACAGTGGATGACCTTGCCATCTGCAATGTCTAAACAAGCTTTATGCACTCCATAACACTTGCTCCTACTGCCTTTATGGCCATTGGAACAAATTGTTCTCATCTGTCCATTCTTCCAGGGCAATTATTCACATGCTTGAGTTAGGACCCCACTAATTCATCAAAGGGTTTGAGGGATCTCTCTTACCCTCAAACTGGTTTTGCCTATCTGCTGAAATGGCTTAGTAGGTATAGCCACTGCTCATGCCCTTTCTTCTTGGAAGCACGGGTAAGAGTTGAGGGAATCATATGGACACCAAAAGCAGAAAGCAGCTCTGAAAAGAGCTTAGCAGTCCTCGCAGCAGAGGTACTAGTCAGTCATCCATGAACATATCCTATACCCCATCTGACACATAGTAGGCTTTATATAAATGCTAGCTATTATTATTGTTGTTGCTCTTGTATAATTTGCATTGTGCCTTTTAGCCCTTAATAGGGCAATCAGAAGACATAATATCCACTATTGAATCATATGAGCTGTGATTTTTTTAACAAAATATTCAGCCTCTAAAAAAGATGAAGATCATATATGAAATTATGAACATGTACTATTTTGTTGTGTTGTTGTATCCTTCATTTTTGAAGAGGACCATGACATCAGGGAAGTGATGACATAACTTTCAGTTGACTTTGATTTGAGTGAGGGTGGGCTGTGCGAGGTCATTGGCCTCACTTCCTCCTCCAGAACCATCTGGGTCCAGTGGCCAGGTATTCATCAGGATGACTGGAGATGGTCCAGGATGTAATGGTAAAAAGTTCTTTGAAAGCATATTTTCAATTTAACATGGTTAAATTGTTTATGTCACCTTCTCAAGATATATTTGTTTTTGTTTTTTCTGTGTATTTTTAAAAAAAGTTTTACAGTTGCTCTTTGGTTTCTTATTTAAAATCTCAATTCCTATCCTCTAATTCACCCTTCACCTCCCAAATGGAAGCTTTTCCTTATAGCAAATCAGCATAGTGACCTAAAATAGCAACAGTAATAACAGTTAGCATTTCTAGAAGTTTATAGTTTACAACACACTTTATGTATCTTAACTTATCTGATTTTCCCAATAACACTGGGAGATAGATATTATTTGTATGTTCATTTTATGAGTGGGAAAACAGAGAGAGAATTTAAAGGACTTGCCCTGAGTTCCTCAATTAGTAAGTGTCTGACAGGATTTGAACTGAGATCTACCTGCCTTCAAGTCCTCTGCTTTATCCTCTGCACCATTTATCTGCCAAAAACAACAAAAACCAAAAAACCCAGGTCATTACATTCACCATATCTGATATACCCCTAGTCTCTAGTAAGTAGTATCTCTCTAGTAAGAGGTAACTGTTAAGCTTAATCACCAGTCCTCTGAAGACATGTTACTCGAAATCCATCTTTTCATGAAAGCTGAAGCCTTTTGTGCTCCTCTCAACTGATACTCTTTTTCCCTCCCAAACTAACTTGTATTGAACTTAATCGTATTCATTCAATTGATATTTATGCTACATATACCTGCTATATATATATATATATGTATATATATATGTATATGTATATATACACACATACATATAATTCACATATATCACACATATATACATGTATAAATACATATTCATATATGTGTGTATATCCCCCCATTAAAATGTAAGCAATTTGAATAGAGATTTTTCACTCTTTGCATTTGTCTCCCTGGTACAAGGCCTTGCATTTGCTTAATAAATGTCACTGATTGATTTGTCACTACATTGATCACTGAATGATTTGAACTCAAAGATGTTTTCCCTTATATTATTATGGTCCTGCTCATTTCAATCTGCATTAATTCATACAAGTCTTCCTAAGTTCCTAAGTTTCCCTGACACCATGAAAGGCATCATTTCTTTTGGTATAGTCATATAGGAATTTGTTTAGCCATTCTTTAATACATGCTGACTTTTTCCCCCAATTCTTTGTTAAAAATAAAAAGTGCCATTTTAAATTTTTGTAAATTTGAATTCTTTCCTTCTTTTTTTAACTCTTTAAAATAGATGAACAATCATGACAAGTTGTGATCACTAAAAAGACATGTTTATGATATAAGTCATTAAGATTTCATAATCCAAACCTGAAAATAAAGTGGGTCTAATGACTGCCTTGGCTAGCCAAAAGACTCCTACATCAAGATGTAGCTCCTTTTTGTAAGCATAGAAAACAGAAGAGATTAGGGAAGATGAGGAAATAATACAATGGGTTACAGCATTGACAGTGTCAGGGAGGGTGAGGAAAACATGACTGGTTTCAGAGCAGAAGAGATGGTAACAATATTATTAGTTGGAATTTGGGAAAGAGGGCTTAGCATGAGGCCCTTCCTTCCCTCCTGTAACTAAGAAAAGTTCATCAGATGAATCCACCAGCAAGGTTAAAGACAGTGGACCAGGCTTCTTTGGATAGCAAAGAAGACATCCTTGAAGAGTAGCTCAATGGTATAAAGAAATTAGACACCAGATTCCCTGGTGTCCACCTGCATCCCCCAAGGATAACAGATTTCCTTGAGGCAAAAATAGAACAGTGATTAGCAAGAAAACTGGACTTCTAAACTTAACTGATTCTAGTTCAGCCGAATTTCAGCACTAAGTTCAGAGATAGTTATAAGACAAAATCAATTAACTATAAAAAGATACAGAATCAGTTTAATCTTCTCAAGAGATATAATGAAGCTTCAGGATGGAGAGCTGAGGTATGGTAGATGAAGTTGGAATGCAGCCTAGAAATATGATAATCATAAGATCATATATCAAAATATGTTTTATTGAAGTTATCTCAAATTGTGTCAATCACATCTTACAAAGAGTTATTATTGTCTTATTCATTTTTAGTAATTCCAAAAGGTCATTTTGCTCTCCAACTAGTAATTGCCTCAAATTTAATGTGGGTGTTTTGATGAATACTTGTTTTAATGAAAATGTGATTTAAAAAGATATTCAAATGTGCCTGCATTCTCTCTAACCATTGACAAAGCAAAGGGCATGAATTAAGTTGAAACCCATTTGTTTTCTCCTGGCCTTTAAGTTTCTATTTTTTATTTCTTTTTCCATATATTAAAAATGTAAAACAAAAGTATCTTTAAAACAAAGAAAACAAAACAAAAAAGAAACCCAGTAACTATATGAACACAATTACAAAACTTTTCACACAAATAAAGTCAGATCTAAATAAATGGAAGAACATCCATGGCTCATGGGTAGGCTGAGCTAATATAATAAAAATGACAATTCTACTTAAATTAATTTAGTTATTTAGTGCCATACCAATCAAACTACCAAAAAATTATAGAGCTAGAAAAAATAAAAGGTCTGGAATATAAAGGGAATTAATGAAAAGAAATGCTAGGGAAGGTGGCTTAGTTGTACCAGATCTAAAACTGTATTATAAAGCAGCAATCATCAAAACTACTTGGTACCAGCTAAGAAATAGAGCGGTGGATCAGTGGAATAAGTTATGTACACAAGACACAATAGTCAATGACTATAGTAATCTCATGCTTGATAAACGCAAGAATCTCACCTTCTGGGATTAGAATTCACTATTTTACAAAAACTGTTGGGAAAACTAGAAAATAGTATGGCAGAAACTGGGCATAGACCAACATCTTTCACTGTATGCAAACATAAAATCTAAATAGGTACATGATATAGATATAAAGGCTTTTACTATAAGTAAACTTGGAGAGCAAGGAATAGTTTGCCTGTCAGATTTATGGAGAATGGAAGAGTTTATGACCAAACAAGAGATAGAGAACATTATGAAATGCAAAATGGATAATTTTTATTACATTAAATTGAAAAGTTTTTATACAAACAAATCCAATGCAACCAAGATTAGGAGGAAAGCAGAAAACTGGGAAGGAATTTTTACAACTAGTCTCTGATAAAGGCCTAATTTCTAAAATATAAAGAGAACTGAGTCGAATTTGTAAGAATACAAATCACTCCCTAATTGATAAATGGTCAAAGGATATGAACAGGCAGCTTTCAGAAGAAGAAATTAAAGATATCTATAGTCATTTAAAAAAAAGTTCTAAATCACTATTGATTAGAGAAATGCAAATCAAAACAACTCTTGGGTACCACATCATACCTATTAGATTGCCTAACATGACAAAATAGTAAAATTATAAATGCTGGAGAACATGTGGGAAAATTGGATCACTGCTGCATTTTTGGTGGAGTTGTGAACTGAGCCAACCATTCTGGAGAGCAATTTAGAACTAAGCCCAAAGGGATATAAAAAGGTGCCTACCCTTTGATCCAGCAATACCACTTCTAGGGCCGTTATCTGAAAGAGATTGCATAAATGGGAAAAGGACATGCATGTACAAAAATATTTATAGCAGTCCTTTTTGTAGTGTCCAAAAATTGGAATTTGTGAGGATGCCCATCAACTGGGGAATAACTGAACAAGTTATGGTATATGAATATTAAGGAATACTATTGTGCTATAAGAAATGATGAACAGATGGACTTCAGAAAAACATGGAAAGACATGAACTGATGCTGAGTGGGGGGAAGAGAACCAGGAGAACATTGTACGTAGTTACAGCCACATTATGCCATGATTAACTTTAATAGACTTGGCTCTTCTCAGCAAGATTCTAAGACCATTACAAAAGGATCATGACAGAAAATGCTATTCACATCCAGGGAAAGAATTACAGAATCTGAGTGCAGATCGAAGCATACTACAGGGTGTTCCTAAAATCTGGACACATAGTTAAAAATGTATATTTTAAAGAAATGAAATGAATGAAAATTTCAACAACATTTTATTTAATTGGAATATTAACAAATAATATCTTCAATTCATTTGTGATGCAAAGGTTGATGTGCTTTGCAAGATTCACATGAACTTGATACAATAACTCCACATTGCCAGCAATTGCCTGTATGTCCAGACTTTAGGAACACCCTGAATTCGCTCTCTCTTTTTTATTTTGTTTCTTCTTTCTCATGGTTCTCTCCCTTAGTTATAATTCTTCTTTACAACATGACTACTGTGAAAATATGTTTAATTATGAATATATATGTAGAGCCTTATCAGATTGTATGCAGTCTCGGCAGGGCGGGGGGGGAGAAGGGGAAGAAAATTCAACACTCAAATTCTTGTGGGAATGAATATTATAAACTAAAAATAAATTAATTAATTAAAAATCCTTAGAGTAAGACCTAAATATGGGTTTATGTCCTGCTTCCATCTTAAAGAAAAGGAGAGGATTCTGGGAAGATGACAGAGTAGGTCAGAAAATTTCAATTACTCAAGATTTTCCTACACAAAAGAGATAAAATAGTGCCTCTGGGCAAACATAGAACTGTAAAAATACATAACAGTGTGGGCAGAACTGGGATCCTCCTGGGACAATTGGAGAAGATATGAAGAAAAATACCACGACTAGATTTCCTTCCTGTGAAGAGTAAACACTTCCAGGCTAGGGTCTGCTTTAACCACAGGCAGCAAACTGCTTAAACAAGAGACAAGCCCTGGGGTTAGCTGGGTGGGGAGGCTGCCTCTGCCCCTGCCACAGGAACTTTTTTTCCCTGGGACAGTAAGGGAAGTTGGGCATTTGACTTGGGGAATATCTAGGGAACCTCTGCTGACAAGGAACACCAGACCCAGTTGTCCTGTGGAGAGCAGGAGAAGGAGCCAGCACATGCCTAGTAAGTGCAGAAGCAGTGGGGCAGGGAAGTAGTGGGGCAGAGAAGTAGTGGGGCAGAGATGCTGCTGGTTTGGGCTCTTACAGGAGGCTAGAGGTCTTGGTTTGAGTTGAAGGTCTGAGGGGAGAACTGAAGAGGATCAGAGGCCAGAGGCACCATCCCCCATGCCCCAGGAGTAGAGGTGATTATAAAAACTAAATTATTACAAAAAAAGCACAGGTAAAGGAGAGAGAATCAAACCATAGAGAGCTATTATGGAAACAGAGAAGGTAGGGGTTCATCTTCACAAGAGAATACCAAGCAAAGAAATCTTCTTCTACCCCAAACAGTAATGTCAAATGATCACCTCCCCAAAAAGAATTCATTGAAGAACTTAAAAAAAGACTTTAAAAATCAAATAAGACTTCAAAAATCTAAAAATCAAAGAGAGATTGAGGAAAAACTAAAGAAGAAAAATACAAGAAAAACAAGAATATTATGAAAAGAAAGGCAACCAATTAGAAAAGGAGATCCAGAATTTTAAGGAAGAAAATGATTTCTTGAAAAATGAGAACTGGGCAAGGGGAAGCCAATGAAGTTATAGTAGATGAAGAAATTTTTTTAAAAAAATAGAAAAAAATTTAAAAATAGAAGAGAATGTGAAACATTTCATAAAAAAATGGATGTAGAGAATAGATCAAGAAGAGAAAACATAACAATAATTGGACTACCTGAAAGCTCTGACAAAAAAAATATGAATCTTGATACAATAATACAAGAAATAACTAGAGAAAATTGTTCTGAATCATTAGAACAAAGGGAGAAAGTAGAAATAGAAAAACTCCACCAATTACTACGTGAAAGAGATCCTATGAGGAAAACTCACAGGAATATTATAGTCAAATTGTGAAACCTTCAGATCAAGGACAAAATATTTTGAGCTACAAGAAAATAATTTATGTATGGTGTTACCACCATTAGAATCACACAAAACTTAACGGTGGCAACACTCAAAGATTGCAGGTCTTGGAACACTATATATCAAAGGGCAAAGAACTGGGCTTCCAGATGAAAATATCATAGCCAGAAAATCTAAGCATAATTCTGAATGAAAAAAAAAATGGACATTTGATCAACTATCAGACTTTCAGGACTTTGTTTAAACAAACAAAACAACCACCCTGAACTCGATAGAAGATTCTACATACAGAAGCCAAGAGAAATATCAGATACATTCCAATGACCAATTACAAGAGAATCAATAAGGATAGAATGTTTACCTTTTATGTATAGAAAATATAAAACCTATGTCTAAGATTTTTACTAGAAATTAGGTAGCTTATAAGAAAGATTGGGGTAGATCAGAGTATGATATGACTTCAAAAAGTAAAACCCTTCAAGAACAGCTAAAAGAATAATTATCCTACACAAATGAGGTGTAAGAGGAAGAACCACCACAGAGGGATCAGGTGGGGGAAACAGGCTATTAGTGATGGAAATATACTTTCGTTGGGAATGGGTTTAAGAGGGGAAAATGAATATACATCTAGAAAAGTATAAAAGTTTTCTGAATTTGAAAAGAAATAAAACTCTAAGATGATAGGGAGGTGTAATGCCAATATGATACCTATAGCTCCTATAATGAGTATTCATAGGCATTTCCAGGGTTGATTGGCAAAATACAGAAAACTCTCTTCTTCCAAGACAAAACCAAAATATTTATCCAGATACTGGAAAGCATGTCAACAAAAATGTTTGTAAACTTTACCAATCCAGGAAGCATCACACATCTTAAGCATTCTTTAAGCTCCCCTAGACAAGTTTTTCCTTCTAGGTCTCTCTCTCATCTACTTCTCTCCCCACCCACACCTCTCCCTCCAAGCAATTCAATATATACTGCTGCTAATCAAAGACTCAGGCACCTGATTGGCTTAGTGCTGAGAAGCTTGGAAATCAGAACTTAATTGGAAAGGTGTGGGAATCCCTGTGGCCCAGAACTTATTGGCTCTGCCTCAGGGCTCTATGTGAGGCCTATCAATGGGCCTGGAAGATCTTATACCCAATTAAATGAGGAGAGAGAGAATAAAGAAGGTATCTTTAGAGGGATGAGTGAGAAAATAAGTTACTAGAGGGGATATAGAAGGGTTTTTAGATTTAAGGGAATCAGAGGATAAGGAATGAAGGAGCTTTAGAGGAGAAGGGTAGGGAATAGGTCAGAGGGGTATATAAAAGGGTGTTTTGATTTAGAGGAATGGGAAGATAAATGAGGGATTGATGGAAGGGTAGGTTAAGTAATAGGAGGGCAAGGTAGCAGTAGAAGTAAAGTAGAGGACTTAGGAGAGATAGGAAAAAAGAGATACACACAAACACAAACACAAAGATTAAGAGTAGAATCTCTTAAGGAAGGTGTATGTTTATGTATGTATATATGTATGAATATGTGTGTATATATCAATATCTATATATAAATACATCCACACTCAATTGTAGCCTCAGGTGGCATATAGGGAGGAGGAAGGGGTAAAAAAGAACAAAGTAAAAAGTGTACAGCGGAAAACAAAAGAAAACCTACAAGGAATCAAAGATGGACAGGTTTCAACTTAATATGTAGTATTTAATATATAGGCTTTCTTGAAGTGAAAAATTATTGCTATATATTCTGAATCCTCTCCTATGTTCTGCAGTGCACATGGCATATTTTTTCTTTTCTTATTTTATGTTTGCTTGCAATGTTTCTTTTTCTCGTCTAATTATCTATTTAAGTTTTAATATTTGCCTAAAAGAAAAGAAAAAAAAATACCCTCTTCTACCTTCTAATTTATTGTGAACTGAAATTTTGCCTAATCCCTACCATACCACTTCCCCACGATGTCCTTTATGAATCTGTCTAAATTTGATGAAGACCATATTGTTGAATAAATGCACAATAATATGCAAAATAAATGGGCAATAAAATTAATCTGATCCATTTTGCCCCATACAGAATAGTGTTTAGCTTCCTAAAATTTCATGTCCCAGTGGTAACGTAAATTACAAAGTAAGTAGACAACTCAAATGGCTGGTAATAAAATTTAGACTTCAGTGTTATTGAAATTTTCTTTAAGCTCTTAAGTGTAGTTTTTTGCTTTGGTGTCAGTACATAATTATATATCAGTTGCCTCTTGGTTTCCCCTTCTCTACTGACTCTAGAGACTGAATTACATGCAAATTATGATTATAATTACAAATTATCATTCTGTATCTTTCTTTCCTTTCACAATCAAACTTCTAGAAGAAGCCATCTACATTCATTGCTTTAATTTCCAGTCTTACATCTCAAACCATTCCAATCTGGATTCTGATCTCACCAATAAGCCAAAATTTCTCCCTCAAATAATAAGAAGCTACCTTAATTTTGCTATATCTGATACACTTTTCTCAGACATTATTCTTCACCTTTCTGCAGCATTGAAAACTTTTTGTGTTTCAAGATCTCTGTAGAGTGCTGGAAGGCTGAGCTCATTGTCTCCATTCTCTTTCTCAGCTTAGCCATCCTTCCAGTTTTTCTTGTCAGCATCTGACCCTGTGCCAGTGATTATATCAAAATAGATTCATTAAATCCTAGACAGGGCTGAGGAAAACAATGTTTCCCCAGCTGTTGTGGCTGCTCAATTCAGGTAGCCTTTGATCTTTCTTCTCAAAGTGATTTCTTCCAGATTGTGCAAATCCATTTAAAACCTCTTAGGAATAATTCAAGTCTGTCTTGTGGCTCAAAGAACATGAAATTCCAATTGTTCCCAGGACTAAGAGGTAATTCTTGTCCCTCTGAGCTACAAATCCCAAGATCTGAAGTCAATTCTTAAAGTCCCTTTATATTTTCCCTGCAGGTTTACAAATTTTCAGTCCCTTGCACAATTGGCTGTTTCATTTGATAGCTGGAATTATAAAATCATAATAGGTGAGTTTTCACCCATTTCTTATCATGCAGGTTAGGTTAATGCTTTTTCTGAAAATCCAAGGAATCTGTCCCCCAAAATTAGATGACACAGGAAGTATAGATCCAAGATGCCTAATTTTATTTATTTTTTTTTATAAATTCTATTTAATATATTTAGTTTTCAGCATTGATTTTCACAGGAGTTTGAATTACAAATTTTCTCCCCATTTCTACCGTCTTCCCCACTCCAAGATGGCATATATTCTGGTTGCCCTGCTCCCCATTCTGCCTTCCCATCTGTCACCCCACTACCCTCCCATCCCCTTTCCCTTCCCTTCTTGTAGTGCAAGATAAATTTTCTATGCCCATTGCCTGTGTATCTTATTTTCTTGTTTCCTGCAAAATCTTTTTTGTTTTTGTTTTTAAACACCTATTTTTTAAAACTTTGAGCTCCAAATTCTCTCCCCTCTTCCCTTCCCACTCACCCTCCCTCCCTAAGAAGTCATGCAATTCAACATAGTCCGCATGTGTATCATTATGTATAACCCTTCCATAACACTCATGTTGTGAAAGACTAACTATATTTTGCTTCTTCCTAACCTATACACCTTTACTGAATTTTCTCCCTTGACCCTGTCCCTTTTCGAAACTGTTTGTTTTTGATTACCTCCATGCCCATCTGCCCTCCCTTCTATCATCCCCCCTTTTTTTCTCTCCTTCCTCCTTCTTTCCTGTGAGGTAAGATACCCAACTGAGTATGTATGGTATTCCCTTTTCAGGTCAAATCTGATGAGGGCAAGATTCACTCATTCCCCCTGCGTTGTTGAGCAAAATGGGCTCCTTAGCACTTAGTTCAACAAGTGCCCTTGAAGAGTTTGACTTTTGTTTGCTTTGAGTAATGCTAAGCCCCAGGCCCAAACCCCTATTAGGTGTGGAACCTATGTGGGTGTGGATTGATGACTGAGGTGGGGCCCAAGGTGGGGCTATCTCCAGGGAGGGCCTAGTTTACATGTCTGGGACAGCAGAGACTCTTAGACCACATGGGTTTAAGGTGCCTCTTTGTGATGATTTTAGGTCAT